>CM062817.1:228953787-230153787 GCA_031772625.1 Pinus tabuliformis
AGTGTTTTACAATCTAGAATAGAAGAGATGTTGTAATGGAGCTAAATTTTATTATTACATTGAGGTGTTTTACAAGCTAGTAACAAAGAAATTAAAAACTCAATAAACTCAAATTTGAAATGATATCACTCTATTATAGAAGAGATATAGTGAAAATTATCTAAAAAATAATAATAATAATAAAACATAATGTAAACTCAAATAAATAAAAATAATAAATTTTTTGAATTCAATATGTTATATTACATTTCTTTAAATTCCATTTTTTTATAAAATTATAATATACATATTATAATTAAAAGAAATTTAAATAATAATGATTCATATGTAATTATAATATTACATATTTCAAATTTTCATGTTTGAACTTCATATAACACCTTGAAACTTGTAATATATACATATATATATATATTATATATAATATATATATATATATATATATTTTGGGGTTATATCATGTGATTGGATAAATGGTTGTCATCTTCTCCTTGATAAATATTGTTGTAATAGCTTCAAGCATTGCGAATTCTTATGTGAATATACTTATAAGTTGGCTTGGTACCAACAACCTCACTCTAGCCCTCGAGAGTGATGTATTTCCTAGAAAAAAAAATGAACAGAGAGAGAGTTGTACATATATTTATATAGAGGGAGTTGTAAATATATATAAAATTTAAGTAAAACCATATTTCCGTATAAATTAAAATAACAATGATTTATATTTGTAGAACAGAGAGAGTTGTATATATATTTATATAGAGGGAGTTGTAAATATATATAAAATTTAAGTAAAACTATATTTCCATATAAATTAAAATAACAATGATTTATATTTGTAAAAATTATATTTTTTAACTTGAATTTTAAATTTAATTAATAAACATATAAAACTATACTACTTACAATAATATATATAAATTAAAAATAAGAATATTTTTATATATAAGAAGTTAAATTTATATAAATATAAATAATATTATGAAAAACTAAAATAAATTCATTTTAATGTACATTCACTAGTGTCTAAAAGAATCAAATCTAATGAAGTATAAATTTTGCACTCAAGAAGACGCTTGAGTTGTAGAACATTCTATCCCTCGTGTCTAAAAGAATCAAATCTAATTTCGTATAAATTTTGCACTCAAGAAGAAGCTTCATTCTATCCCTCTCAATAATCAAGGAATCTAGAATTAAGATAAATCTTAGCATAAAAAATCTAATGAACCAATATAACAATGAAATTTGTCCATGTCATTAACATAATAATAATATAACTAATGAATTTTGTCCATGTCATTAACATAATAATAATAAAGTGTTGATCATAGTGTTAAAATGTGAAGACCAACAAGGGAGGATAAAATATCTAAGAACAAGCTCAAATAGCATAAAAGATCTCTCTTGAAATCTCTTCCAAAAATCCATTTATAACTACCAATGCATATTGTTCACTGCCAATGTATAACTTCAAAAACGTTAGTGGCAACAACTGAACTCAGAAAATCATCACCATCCGCAAAGTAAACTCTAACGGCTTCCATGATTTACATTAAGAACTTTGTGAAATAATTAAATAAAAACGAACACCCTGAAATTTAGTCATTTCCTAAGGGAAATGAAATGAAAAAAATCCAAACTCGCATAACAGTGTTGCCAATGGTATCCTCCCACGACATCATGTTTGATGGTGTGTGAAAACCTAGAATTGCAATCATCTACTGTTGCATTGACCGATTAACACACCGTAATAACAGCACTAACAAATTCTCATGGGCAATGCAGAACACGAAACAAAAGCAAGTTCCAAGACATACCTTTTAAGATATAAAACTAATACCAATGTACCTTTTTAATCATGTTTAACAATCATAAAAAAACTTGAACACTTGGTTCTACAAACAAATAAGTATCATTCAAGACCACATCCCATTTGGGTTCTAGTTTATCTTCGTAAAAATCTTTGCCTGAATCTTAGCTAATTAAAAGCATTTCAGGGTCCAGTTAGATTTTAACCACGCTAAGAATATTCCCAGCTAGGGCAAACCATAAGAGATTGTTCAAACAAAGAGGTTACCATAATAATTTCTATAAAATTAATATGCGGGCTATGAACAAAAAGATTACAAGCTATCAAGTCAGTTTTGCCAAGTTCACTGATTAGAACAGTAACTATACATAAACACTTACCTATATCAATTTGGTTACAAGATTTTTCAATTTGTGGAGAAAACCTTAAAACATACTGTTTCAGAGTTTCGACAAGGTGTGAACATCTAATGGCAATATCATAATCATAGCCTTTCCTCCTTCTCGATTTAACCTCTCTAAGAGGAAAGCAGAACTTTAATTAAGAGACGTAGCACACAAAAACGAATATCATACACTAGGATATGGACCTGCAGTTGCCAACTTTTGTACATTGACAACAGCGACTATCATGTACCTTTTCCATCGTTCAAGCATGCCTGCCCACCGAAGACGCCCAATTTTTTATCTTTACCATGTGGCTGAAGGAGATCCCAGATGATAGGATGAACTGACTCAATGCCACAACTTTAAGTACAATATTGTTGGGCAGGTCTAAAAGAATAGTAGCTATTGTTATCAAGTTGTCCTAAAAGAATATGCCTACTTCCACAAGTGCTCGTGTGCTGAGAAAACCATGCGGTGCTTATTGATTGGGGGCAGAATAGCATGAAGCATTAAAGGATCTAGTAATCTAAGCACTAATAGTTTGGCACTGGTTAATGCGAAGGCATCGACTATTGATAGGCTAAGCCATGGTTACACTAAAAAAATGAAATACATACTCCAGGCTCATAAACAGAAAGCAAGACTTGAAGTAGAAAGATGGCATGCTCCATCAGCTACAGGTAAGCATGCCCATTTGCTAACCTACATGACATATAATAGTCTTGGTGTCCATTACAGCATGAAGACAGCTGAAATGTATTAAAGCTTTTCTGAGGGATCTGGCGATGGACCAAATGATTTTACAACTTTTACTTTCAATGATAAGAACAGGGGCAGTCAATTTGGGTGTAACAATCAAAACAAAGACCGTAAACGCACAAGGATTTTCATGAGAACAGCCGTCTTGGCCACTGATAAAGCCAGAACTCCACTTTCTGATTAATACTGTCACTTCCACAAATTCTCTCCATCTAAAACGCAGAACTACCAGGATGGTTAACAGAACTAGAGGACACTTCTGATTCTACAGAAGGCCCACCTTGACTGCCCACAAGCACTTGCAATTGGCCTGCAGGACCATACTGGGGAAAGTTCTGATGCACCTGAGACTGCCCCATTAATGGCTGATTATTCATTGCAGATGCGGAATGCTGAAATGGCTGAAATTGTTGATTCAAACGATGTGAATGTTGGGTTGGAGGGAAAAATGATCGATTCAATGGCAATTGTTGTGCAGTTGCAGACATGTTGAAGGCATTTGTATTGTTTGATGAAAGTTGGCCAGTAGCAATCTTCAGCCTTTGTACTTTTTCTCTCAAAGCCTCATTCAAAGCTGCATAGCAAACAAACATGTTTCATGAATCATCACGATAAAAATAAAGCAAGACAGATTTACAAATACAAAACTGTCTAATGCATCCTGTAAAGGGACTCATAAAAGTCAAATATAAACAAAACCTGGAAATAGAATCATTAAACAGAAGACCATACATAATTGTGATTTACACACGAACTTTTCTTCACAAAAGGTACAGATCGCATAAGATCAGCAATATTTACCTGTCGCTTCCAAATAACAGGGATCTACCTAAACTTGTACTGGTTTCTGGAATAGTGTGGGTTTCATAAAATTGCACTTTAAACAATTCAGAAAACAGATAAGAGGTGCATACCAGGAAACATATAAATATATTTTTATTATATTGATAAAACTATGTACTATTCATTAAAATAAAAACAAATTTATCAATACATGTGAATAGTGCAGGATCATCATCATCATCATTAATGTCTTACTAATCTATATGATTAATGTTCCAAATTCCAAGATGGGTGGATCAAAATTAACTTAATTGTGCTGCTAATCAAAATGATTAATTGTGCTGCTAATCAAAATGAACTATTAATCAAAATGATTAATTGTGCTGCTAATTGAACCCCCGGGAAGGCAGGATCAGCAGGGACAGCCCAAGACAGCCAAGGAAACTTTCTAGCTATTTCTACCAATGTTTTAAAGTTGAAATCAGACTCAAAATTGGCAGCGGGTCAGACCGGACTTGAATCGGAATCAGCCAATGCCTCAGTTTACAAATCGGTTTACTAAAAAATTACAAAGTTGAAAATTTTATTGAAAAAAATATATATTCATGTACATCAATGTCTATCCAAGATTCCAAACCATCAGAGAAAAAAAATACAAATTCTACTCATGTATATACCATGTAAGGGTGAATATCAGCTGGATTTCAGGTTTGAAGTGGATTTCTTTAAATTGATTCTACTGAATGAGGAGCTTAAGATCAAAACATTCTCCTTTGTATTCAAAATTAACTCAGGGTTTCAGGGCATACAAATTACAAACCATAACATGTAATAATTGTGCACCAGTAACTTGTAAGCTTCAAACTCAATATTCTAGTTATCAAGTTCTAAAAGACTAGACCTTATGTAAACTTATACCCTTTGTTTACATGGATGAATTTGTGCCAGAAGGAAAACCAGAAACTATAAACTATATATAGATATTTTAGTAAACTAGAGTTTCTTCACCCTTGACTACCTGGGCTCCCACTCAATGCAAGAAGTGGTAGGCACAAACTCAATCTGATCACCAACCCACTGACTTCGCAATTGTACAGGAAGTGGATTTCCAACTCTCACCAAAGCAGCCTACAAGTTCAATGTCTCATTTGAAGAACCCAAGTCTCTCAAGAGCACTAGGCAAACCAAGAATTTAATCCCCAAGCCGAGAAGAAGATTGGGTTGAATTGACTGGTATAATGATACCATTTCCAAAATAGCCTCTTCCTTCAGGTATATGGCAAGCAGATTTCTACTAGAAAAAGTGATTTGAATAAACAATAATTGAAAAAATGATTATGCATCTGATTCACAAGCCATTGGAGGCACACCCTTCAACAAGTAATTGCCAGCAAGGACTACAAAACTTGCAAGCAGTGAAAATCGTTGAGGTTCACAAAGCAAAGGGAGCCCAAATTTGAGCCATCTACAGTCACTCATAGTCAAGGACTTATGATCCAATCAATTCTCTACAGTCATGGCTACCAAGCATAACCCTAAGTGAATAAGTGTCATTCAAGCTACCAGAAAAATCACTGGAAAGGTAAAAATGGCTAATCTGTATGCTGACCATTTTAACATTGTAATCCAAGCCTATGAGAACATGATGACTGCTGAGCATAAGAAAGCAATGCAAATGCCCCATACTATACAATGCCAAGGAAAGCAATGAAAGGCAGAATAAATGAAATTCTTCTGCTAAGTGAGGATGGCCAACAGCTAGAAAGAAGGAATTTTGTCAGTGACTTGTTTCTTGCAGTGGCAAAGGAGGAAAGTGCAAAACAAGCTGCAAATTGAATAGAAATACACAAGAAATCTTCAAGCTCCGAAGATAACTAGAAAAATACCTGGTCTTACAGGTAAACCCAGCTACAATGTAATCTGTCTTGATTGGCCAGCAACTGAATGGAACTGATTCAGCCAGGACAGACAATAAACTTATCCAGCAATTAAGTATTTTCTGTGGGCCAATGTTGATGACAAAAAAAGGCTCCACAGTGTGCAAAACGAGGCTTGTTGTATTCCCACAGACTTTGGGGATATTGGTGTTTTTGAAAGTTTGATGTAAGCTTCAGACAGCAACACTACGCCCAATGAGCTATCATATGAACTTGATATCCTTTATATCAAGTTTAGCCACATAGTGATTTGTGTGAGAGAGTGTGGGAAAGGCTTAGAATCAATATTCCACCAAGCTTCCCGGATGGGGGGAACATGTGGGAGCACCCCCAAATTTTAGGGAAATTCAGGGGGGGGGCCAGGGGTGCATTGGGCTGTGTGTGTGTGTGTAGATATAAAATTCAAATTCAATAATGAAATACATTGATTCATGCATCATAAATAATTCAATGAAATAGAAATAGTAAAATATTGTATACATTGATTTAAATTCATCATTCATTATTCTAGAATCGGATTAATAATAAGCAAAATAGTAAATACTAAAAATCTGAAGACTAGGATGGTAAAATGAAATTACTCAAACTCAAAAATAGTAAAGAGTGATGAGATAAAGACTCGGTCTGAGGTCACCAGTATCTAGAGTTAAAGAATCAAAAGTTAAAAACTCAAAATGAACAATGGATAATGAACCAATGTTATTGAAACTAGACCACTCATTGAACCAGTTGACCCCAAAACCAGGAACAGAAAAAAAATGGACCAAAAACCAGTTGACCAAAATATACATAAATAATCAAATTTTGAAAAAAATTAAATATTCATGTGCATCCATATGAATCCAAACCATTATACGCAAATAACCAAAGTTTATCATATATATAGCAAATCACCCTCTAAGCATTAAAATAAGATGGAAAAAGCTCAACAAAATTTTGTTTGAGTGGTACATTTTTACTAGGGTCATGAAAGAGGAGTTCAACAATTAATGTCACCAACATCGAGGCACATAAAGGGCTTGGTGCTCTTCATTAGATGCTAGTTCCATGCCCTCATACATGATAGAATCCAATCAAAATGTTGCAATCCCTGCCAATTCTAAAATCCTGAAAACTGTTAAGTCTGTTGGATTTTGAGTGGGATTTAAAACTCTACATTTTTCATATGAAATCCAATGGGGTTGGAACTACTCTCAAACATCCTGAAACAATTAATGACAGTGATAAAAATATATCTTTCATTTTCATCTTTTTACTTCAAGAATTTAACAATATCATTAATTACATAGCATTCTTAGGGCCCTAGAGTTGAATATCAGCCTTCCCCACTCATAAATTATTACTTTTAGGCAAAATTCAGAGGAGGCGCCCAACCCTTTTTGAGAGGGGGCATCCACAAGCATCCCATTTGGGGAAACGCATCCCCCACATTTTCCCAAGCTTCTGCAGCTGATAGATATTGTATGTCATTGTTTTCTTATGGTTCATTAATGTTTAAATAAGTAAAAATTCCCCAAAAAGGAGATGTGGAGAGATTTTTTCCCAAGCATCACCCCCATGCCAAGAGGGTGCGAAACATGGGGAGCATGCTCCCTCTCTGGTGTACACATCTGCATGGAACACCACTTAGAATTTCATGACTTGCGAGGCACCCCAACACTAATCAAAAGTCAAGGGTCCTTCGTGCTTCAAGTTATTCGAAAGGCCTGGTAGGACTATATAGTATAAGCTATGTCTCAAATGGAAAGGGGAGTAAATCCACCCTAGTGTTTCTTTTCGCAACCAATCCTTATGGACCATGGTGGACCATGTTAGGATGTCGTTTGTAAATCCTTGGGAGATATACCATCATTTAATGATCTAATACTTTTGTAAGAAGGGCATTTGAACCATAAATGACGGGTTTTGAGGGATCTGAAGAGCCCTAACATAGGATAGGAGAAGTAATTCTATATCATAGTAGTAATTAGGGACCCCTATATGGAACCCCAAGGAAGATTGGATACTATGGAATAATATTAAACAATTTGTTAAACTCTAACTGTGATAGGCTGATCATTAAAGAAAATTTCAGGAGATTATAGCATATTGCAGACAGCCTTCACTTTAAGCTGGTCATAATTTCCACAAGCGTTGGTAAAAGGACTAGGGATGGAAGTTGGAACTAGTCTGAGTCTTTCACATAATACCCCTCTACTATTATAGTTGGAAGGTCAGAGAAGTTCCCATAGAAAATAAGCTTAACAAATCCTTGGGCTTAAAATCAAGTTCTCAGCCTAGAATGCCTCTTGAATTGCACTTCGGTTTTAAGCTCAGGTATATATTGACCTTTGCTCAAGTATTTAATGACCTTTGTCAAATCATATAGAATGTCTCTTGATGCAAAGTTGCAAACTGATTCGGTGCCACTAACATTAGTCGGGGGTCAAGTGTACTTTTTTTTTGTATATCTGGAAAAGTTGAGCAATCCAAAGTCCTAAGATGTTTCCTTCAAGCACTAACGTATGTGTTTGACATGAATATATTACCATGTAGCTGCAAACTTGCTTCAAGGGATGTTTACATAATCATAATGGTTCTTTGTCTCCCATCAACTCTTAAAATGACTAGTTTTTTCTCTTAACCTACAACCATTACAAGAAATGAAGCAATGAAGCAACTGTTGTGTTTTTCATGTCACTTTCTTAAAAGCAAATCCGTGAGGCAGTACAAGAATATTGGCAATACACCATAAAAACTTTGTAATTAATCATACCATCCCGAAGTTGTGCTTGTTGCTCCATAGCCTGCAGTCGCAGCTTCAGTTCATTGTTCTCGGTGGTTAGTCCTGTTGTATCTCTCTGCACAAAACAATTTGAGCAATAAATATCTATTCTTCTCCATGATATGCACACCAGATTTCTGTGAAACAGCTAAAAATGCATCCACAGTGGATGCAAGTAGTTTTCAGTCGTATTCTAGCACAATTACAAGTTTGGATCAAATGTGTTCAGATATTGCCAACAGCTGACATAAAGGATATCAAGTTTTTTCAAAGGAAAACCTCACTGGGGAACCCAAGGGATGCTTCCCAAATTAGAAACCCAAATCAATGCAAGACTGAAACATATCAATCAGGAAACAGAGAGCTACACAGTTCATACTATCAAGCAATGCAGCTAAAAATGAGTAGTAACTGCAACAACCACACTATATGCAAAATAGTAATAGTTCCAAGCAATATAGAGATATCGTTAACAGTAGTATCACAAGGATGTAGGATCGTAGCTCTGTAGAAACAGCACACTACATGTAACACATGGTTTTAACTTTTATCCATATGAATGATCAATATACAAGTAATCTGCATAAAACCCTTTCTTTCTTGTGTAACCTTCTCTGAGCCCCATATACAGAATTTAGACATGTGAACTAGCACATTTTATTGCCAAGCTCATGAAGAAGCTTACTTCGAACATTCAAAATCATTAGTTAAAGTTCTGATGTAGAAGTTGTATTACAAACAAAAGACTTTTGATACTATAGTTTATCCCTTACAATCTGTGCCCAAATGGCATATCGCTTATACAGAAGGCAATAGACCAAAAGTTTCCAAAACATCCTTCCACTGAATGGATGCAACTTAACTCATATGCCAGGGAGAGGGGTATACAACAATAACTAACTGGAGACCGAAAGTGAACAGTTTAGGTAATCAAACCCTTTCTGTTTTGATTGGACTCAAAAAGTACGCTCAAATTAGATCTCATTTGTTTAGAGGTGTATATTTCCTCTCAGCATTAGTTCCTGAATTACTAGTTCAGGAAAACCAAAATGAAAGAGAGAGACTGCAGTAAACTCAATAAATTTAAGGACTTCTTACAGACCAAAAAAATAAGAAACCATGCAGAAAGCAAATCCATTATCCAATAAATATGGACCATGTTGAAATGCAGAGGACTCTTCACCATGTAGGACATGAGAGGAGCTTCAATCAGGTAGGGTAGGGCATCAATCAAATAAGAAAAAATCATGTTTGTATCAAAACATGTTAAAGTAAAACTGCTGCCAAAAACTTGTGAAATAAAATCTAGTTAATTGGGAAAGCCAGAGGACATTAACCATGCCAGGAATCATATCAAAATTTGAACATTACAATATGACAATAAAAAAAAAATTAAACAGAACCGTGAAGCCAGTGATCATTTATTCTGGACGACTCTACAAGGCAAAATCATACTACTTAACATTTCTTGAAAAGTCTATTAACGATGATAAAAGGCAATTAGGTTCCAAGCTATGAAAGCTATATGTAAAAATAGATAAAAATGCCAATCTACACTTTCCCACCTGCAACAATGTAAGCTGAGCCGAAAGAGTAGTTGCTTCCGTCTGCAGTGTTTGAACTCTTCGTTCTAACTCTGATATATAACGCATCTTTCTTTCTTTTGATCGTACAGCTGATTGTCGATTTGCCAATATCCTGCATTGAAAATTATATCCAAGAACTTCAGATACAGTACACTTGCTTTACACCAAGTAACCCAACATTTCAGAAGGGCACCTCAATGACTACAATAACATTTCCCATTGGGAAACAACAATGGACTGAAGAAAGAAATGTTCATCTACCATTGGCAGGCCACTGAATTGATATCCTATGATAGGTTTCAAGGTCAGTTTCATTCTATGCAATCAGTGGAGTTTACTTTCCCACAAATGCAGAGAGGAAAGAAATATCTATTTACTACCAGCAGGCATCACTGAACTGAAATCCATTGATAGGTTTCAAAGTGAGTTTCATCATGATATCCAATCAGTGAAGTTTAATTTCACACTATCAGCTACAGGAATCAAAATGAAAACTGGGGAACTTGGAGAGAGTTAAAACCATACCTCTTGGCTCGTTTTGGATCAATAAGTGCTAGTTCTTGGAGTTTTTTTGCTGCCATCGCCTTCTTGGACTCTAAAGATTCTGACGACAGTTGATTTAATTGCGAGGAAGATGAACCATCCATGGAATTGCTATGACGATGACGAGGCCGACTAGGCCCGTAGTACCAAGGTTCCCTTTCGTATCTTCCAGGTTACCTTCCAATCCAGAAAAAACAGCATCGACAGAAAGACTTCTTGAATGATGCGGAGGTCGATTAGTCTCAGCACCCGAGGGGAGCTTCGATCCTTCTCCCGCCGCATCATTCAACGGCTCTCCGAAAGAAGTCAATTTCTCCATATCCATGTACATGGAAATCAGATCTTCGGCCTCAGTTGCGTCATCAGAGACCGTGGGCAGGTCAAAACCAACAAAACCAAGATCACCATCAAACATGATATCGTCCGGCAAGCGAAACGCAATTTCCGACTGAGCCCTGCGATGGCCTCCTCTCCGGGGTGGAACATCCGGCATCCTATTGACATCAGTACTAAAATTCTGTGAAGGACCTAGATTCCCTGAGGGCTCTGTAACGCCGACAGTACCAGACGAGCTCACAGGTTCTTGCATAGTCACATCCATGGCCATTGAATTCCCCGAAGAATCCGATAAAGCTGGCTTTGCTTTCCTAGTCACTGTGAATGCATTGGTAGAAGATGGGTAACCTACATACCTAGCTTGCTGCACTTGCTGTGACTGAGAAGGATTACTGAGTGAATTCCCTGTAGCGGTCTTCGGTGCATTGGTTGTGGCCATGTCCATCTTCAAACGCCCTACGAATGCCTCGTAACCATCCCCTAACCCTTCCATTCGAACACACACTTTCTCCTGGCTCTCGGGTAACGATTAACCAGTTAACCTAATAATCTTCACCTATGCTACACCCAACAAAATTTCTTCATTTGGGTATGGGGGAAATCCAGCAGCAGACCTATTGTTCACCCCCATCATAAAATCTGAAACAATTTCTGAGGGTTTCAAAAGTCGATTAAAGAATTCAACAGTCTATTAAATTAAGCCCATTTGCCTGTGAGTATATGAAAAAAAAAGTGCAAAACTATCAATCCATATTCTTCCAGATCTTAAAATCAACTTTACAATTGAATAATCGTATACCTTAGCTAAAGCTGAAGGCCAGAAAATTACCTGTAAAGACCCTATATATTGCCCTAACCAAGCCTTCCAGCGGCTGCACGAGGGACAGTTGAAACGCCAAGGACAGGGAGCAACTGCGTGATTTTACTTAAAATAGCATAGTAGAAACTGTTGATGCAAGACATTATAATGTCTCCTCCATGCCTCCTGCATCGTTTTCTAACCGACGAATTTTGATTTCCGACTGTTGAAGTGCCCAGAAACCACCATACCCAGTCAAAGTCGTGTGAGGACAGGATAGCCTCGCAACAGTTCCATCAAAATTTCACACTTTGTTTTATAATAATACATGACATGGAGGTAAGGTCACATGGACGATTCCACCTTTCGATGGTTTATTTGCTTGATTTTTCGACTTTTTGATCGCTTTATTTTTTATTTTCAGCAGGCCGAAGCTTGGGACGTGTGAATATAAGTCTCTGCTTATTAGACATTCATGTTCTCTGTAGGTTTCTGGAAGGTCCACATCATTAATTAATGAAGGTGGGGGAAGTCCACACTATTAATTTATTAAATATTTTTAATGGTTGTGGTTTTTGTTGGTAAGGATTTTTCCAATTAATTGACCCAAATAAATATGTAAGGATGTAAAAATTAGCAATTTTGAATAAACTTTGCGCCAAATTTGCATATACAACCTGTGTTTAAAAGTGAATTTATGTAATTATATATTAAATAATGTTGTTTTCATAAATCATTGTATGGTATTTATATAATAGGAAAATAATAATAATAATAAATTTGTTTGAGTAGTTGTTGAGTTATTTGGAAACAAATATCATATTGTGGGTTTATGTTTTATGAGTTACAGTAATCAATCGTGTATGAATAAACTTCTTTTTTATAAATTTATTTATTTTATTTAAATTTAAAATTTTAATTAAAATTATTTTAATCTAGTTATTTTATAATATTTAAATTTAAATATTATTGAATTTAGTTTTCTGATTTATTTTATGAAAAATAAAAAAAAATGAAATTTTTTTTGGTAAAAATTACATCATTTTGATTTATTTTATGAAAAGTAAAAAATAAGAAATTTTTTGGTAAAAATTACATTATCAGTTTGACTTTTTTCAAAGCATCCAATGTAAAAATTACATCATCAGAGTTTGATTCTTTTCCAACCATCCAATGTAGTTCATCGTCTGGGACAAGATGAAAAACAAGGGAGTCTTCTAACGAGGCGGAGGAATTGCCCGGACGGCCAAAAGTGGCCTTAATCCCGGTAAAAAAAATTCAAAAAATCTTGTAGAGGTAGTGTTTAAATCGTATTTTTGATGGTGGAAATGGATTCAGCACCATCAAAAATGTCTAGGACACCTAAAATTCTGAAGTTTCACAACTGTAACTTGGATTTACAAAAAACCTTGCCAGATTTTCTCTAAATATAACCGGAATTTCCATAACTTTCCAGGAAACTCCTCCACCTCATTAGACTACGCGAAAAACAAGAGGCATCAAGTTAATTAAATGAAGAGAACAAAATTTAGCCTGTTAGATTTGACTAAATAAATAATATTATAAGGAAATAATTGTTAGAATATAGTTGTTAATATTGAATAGATATTATATTTTTCAATGAATTTTCTATAATTTAATAAAAAATTATTATTTTATTTTGGATATTTTTTTATTCACTATTTTTCTAATATTTATTTTAGATATTTTTTAAAGGTGTAGTCTAACTTATAAAGGAAATGGTTATTTTCTAGACATTTTTTCTGGTTAATTTTAACCAAAGACCACCAGAGATTTTTATAAACTTAATGTGGCATAAATTTTTAAAAACTTGAGTTTAAGTTGTTTAATCTATAGAATTGAAATACCCCAAGGGGGGTTTTTCAGGGCCCTACCCATCCAAAAATGTATATTAAACAACAAAAATTATCATTCTTACTTGAAATTGTATTGAAGGTTAAGATAGATCTAGGTTGATTTATTTTAATTGAACCAACATGTAAATGTTTACAAAAAAAAACATTCACACCACTACAACATCTTCTCCATCCTAGAGTAAAGCACATCTCATCACAATAAAATTAATTAACCCGCTACCTTGATTTGACTGAAAAAAATCTCTTTATATTTAAAGTGGCTAACTTATTATGTAATTTCATCTTTTTATAGGTTTAAATGATGATAACTCGTCAAAAGTTTATGAGTGTGGGTTAAGTTGCAATCCAACTTTTCTCAACTCTAGTTTTGAAATTCTTTGATGTTGCAAGTTTAAAGTCAATAATTGTGCCCATATGCCCTATGGTAGAGATGTTATAATATCTTGTTTAATATTTTGATTTGGTCAAATTAAAATTAAATAAAATTAAAATAACATTATATTAAAATTAAATTAAAAATAAAATTATAATTATAATTATCAATAAACATTTTGGCGAAATAAAATTACATAAAATTTAAAATAATAATAATAATAATAATAATTAATTATAACTAATAACTAAACCAATCTAGATTTATCTTAACTTCGCATCTATGACGCAACTAGAGGGATCAAATCTTGTGAAAAGAGATTTATTCCTCTTGGAGCTTGGTAGATCTCAAAATGGATATAAGCTAGTAATTGTACACATATTCCTCAAACTCAATAATAACTATTACATTTATTTTATGTATCATTAAAAGATATAATTATAATTTAAGTTATAAGTTCAAACCTATGAACAAATATATGTTTTAAATTGCAAGTTTAAACCCATTAATAATTATCTGTCAGTACTCACTATATTAGTATTATTCATAAACATGAGAGTTAAATTAAGGTTAAGTATGATCAATTGTAAATTGGGTAAACGGTAATGATGAGTAGTTTAATTAATAGATAAAATGACCTTCTTCTAAGCTTATTTTTTTGGGTTAATTTTGTAACACCCTCCTCCCACATCTACCCAAGTAACCAGCCAACTAGGGTAAACATGCGACAAGAGGCTACTATGATTGGATTTGACCTCCTATGTGACCTTAAGGAAGTGGAATCGATGGAAACATAACACACAAACATTCAACATCAGCTTCAAGACCCTCAGGAACCAATCCAACACTTCAGACAACTTGCCCTTGGGTCCTACTAAAGTTTTGGCTATCCTAAGCCTCAGTCGTCTCATGCTATAAGCATGACAACTACAGAAACCCAGAGTCACTCTCACTGGCTTGTCTGACAGCGTCCAGAGACTCATTTTGCTAATTCTTTGCCAGCATTCCTGGGATTTGAGTCACTTTTTCAGGCCCAGAGCCTAGGTGACTGTCCAAAATGGAATGATAACTTAAGATCAGTAAAAGAACAAGGAAACAATGATGCAAAAGCAATAAGTTAAACAAGACCTTAACCATACCCCTACTAGCCATGACAGGGATTTCGTCAAACATATCACAAACTTGTAATCTACAAGTGTAACCAACATAATTAAACATATGGATCTTGTACTTATCTGATAATCGCTCGAAACCATTGTTCCCTCATGTCATCTTTTGCATTATCATCTATTAGGTCATAGATACATTATCCATTCATTTACAGGTAAAAAAAAATTGAGAGCCATACATAGATGTTGTCATAGAACATACATATAACCAACATAATAGGGACAGAAATATCATAAACATATCAGCCATAAAATCCACATATACATCAGTACATTTACACATGAAAACCAAGGGAATGAATGTCTCATTAATGAATGCAATAAACCAACCGGAGATGGGACTACCATGTTCCACCCGACCATAGATTGGTTGAGCCAAGTCTCTCTTCAGCCAATCACCCCTGTGCCATATTCCAAGCATGAATGTGGGACTCATAGAACACACCAAAAACACCAACAAGCATGGATGCCACCAGAGTTCTCCACCTACACTGTGAGGAATTTGAGTGCCTCCTAGTCTCTCAGGCTTTACCGTAATCCACAGTCTGATCCAGGGATCACTAGGCCCTACACCGAGACACACTCTCCAGGCTTTACCGTACATCCCATCCTAGGACTACTAGGCCCAACAGAGAGAAATCCACCTCTTGGATTTACCATATATCCTTCCATTCACCGGCAAGGATTCCTAGGCCCACTGAGGCACACAATCATGGCTTTTGCAACCACAGTCTGGCTCAGGGGTTACTAGGCCAGTGGCTTTACTGTGATCCACAGTCTGGTTCAGAGACCACTAGGCAAAGTGTTTGTCATTTCGGAGATCCACCCCACTCAGCTTCAATCCATCCAACCATACCACATTAACCGAAGTCTGAGAACCCATCTCATCAAAGCTATCAGGAAATGGCAAGGCTAGGTTGAAGAATATTGTCACACCTAGAAAAACCCATGCCATGATAGAAAAGAACCACATGCAATACCATGCATGCCAAATCTAGCAAGGAAAATACACATGCAAGTCGATACCTAAATTGAAGCCTGTTGTAGCTACTTGATGATGCCTTTCCCTGGTTGATATTTGCTTCCTCTTTCCTTCTTTGTCTTTCTTTCTCCAATGCCAAATTGCTCTAAGAAAATCTAAGTGTCCAAGAGTGAGAGAGAGAGATAGAATAATGAAAGAGCTCCAAAACTCAACTGACAAAAGGTTACCAACTGATCCTCACCCTTTTATGAATGAGGCCTCTATTTTCTTCATTTTCCATTATTTTCCTTCATTTTTCTCCTCACATGCAACTTGTGACCTTTCACCTACTTTTTCTCCTAATTTCCATTATTTTAATAAATAAATGTGCCAAAAATGTCATTTTGCCTTTCCAAAGCCTTAGTCATTGCCTTTGCTAATTTCCCTAACCATAAACAACCAAATGAACACCCCCTAGGATGCCTTGCCCCACATTCAGCTTGGAATAAGTGTCTCATCAACCGTGGTTATTATTTTTAACTTTTGCATGGAATTTTCACCAAGGTTGTTACAGAACCCTCCCCCTTGGGGGACATTGTCCACGATGTTCAATCTCACATATACCTCAACAAACCATTAGAAAGAAGACATGTTGCTCATGGAGCTTTATAACATAGCTCGATGCAGTATTTACAATGATCACCCTGCTGAGTGCCAACCCACCATAACCACATGATATTATAACAACATGACAATTATAATGACATGACACCCATACCGCTTATTGGAGCTTTATAACATAATTAATGGCGGTATTTACATCCATATACATATGTACATATAGTAATATCACCAAAACATATACCAAACATATACCAAGACATCATATCAAAACTATACCAAAACACCATATCAAAACATGTACCAAAACACCATATCAAAGCATATACCAAAACACCATCTCAAGACTGTTTTGCCTCAACCGACAAACAAGGAAGGATACATAGCCCGCATCTAATCCACCATCTCCCTTCATCGGGCCCAAAGTGCTTCCACTGCACTTTAACTTGTTTTATTTCTTGGTTCTAGAGCATGAACACCTTTTCTGCAATATACACTGAGGCTCTCGTTGGAGTTCTCCATCTGGTTCCACCTGCAATACATACCAGTCAATCGCATGATCACCATCTTTAATATACTTCTCAAGTAATGACACATGGAAAACATCATGGACGTTCACTGTCGGATGCAGTGCATGTCGATAGACTACTGGCCCAATCCTCTCAATGATACTGAAGGGTCCACAAAATTGTGGTGCCAACTTGGCGCATGATCCAATCTGCAAGGAGATCTTCTTTGGTTTGATGTGAAAGTACACATGTTCCCCAACCTATAACTCCTTGAACAACATGTTCTGGTCTGCATAACTCGTATGCCTATCCTATGTTGCCTTTAGGTTCTTCTTGATCACCTGCATTTCTTGTTCCATGTTCACCAACATGTATGGTCCAATCAACACCTTGTTAACCAAATCACTCCAACTAATAGGTGTATTGCAACTCTGCCCATACAATGCCTTAAAAGGACTCATCCTCAATTACTCTTGATAACCATTGTTGTATGCAAACTCAACCAAGGGAAGATACTCCTCCCACTTCTGTTGCTGATGCATCACATACATCCTCAACATGTCCTCCAATATCCTGTTGACCCTCTCTGTCTGTCCATCTATCTGTGGATGATAAGTTGTGTTGAAGGCCAACTTTGTGCCCAAACCTGCAAACAAATCCTTCCAAAACTTGGAAGTGAACTTTGCATCCCTGTTTGACACAATTTTCTTTAGAACACCATGTAGCCTAACCACATCTCTGATGAATACCTATGCCACATCACTAGCTGAGAATGTAGACTTCACTGGAATGAAGTGTG
The DNA here is from genome assembly GCA_031772625.1 of Pinus tabuliformis. Taxonomy (NCBI): domain Eukaryota; kingdom Viridiplantae; phylum Streptophyta; class Pinopsida; order Pinales; family Pinaceae; genus Pinus; species Pinus tabuliformis. Next base: position 228,971,800 of record CM062817.1, read on the forward strand.
CAACCTTTGTCAACCTGTCCACAACAACCATGATGGAATCATGTTGTCTCATTGTCCTCGGCAACCCTATGATGAAGTCCATGGAAATGACCTCCCATTTCCATTCTGGAATCGTGATCGACTATAACAGTCCACCTGGATGTTTACACTCTACCTTCACTCACTGACAATCAAAACATCTAGCCACATAATCTGCTACATCCCTCCTCAGATTCAGTGACTAATAAAATTTCTTCACTACAGTCAATGTCTTCTGATAAGTTGGGTGGCTTGAATACGGTTTCACACGAAACTCTCTCATTATCACCTTCTTGAGCTCGCTGCTATTTGGCACATATATCCTGTCTCTGAATCTAACCAATCCATCTATTGTAAGACAATAATCCATACCCTGTGCACCTGCACCTGTACATGTACCTGTACATGTGCTTGTACCTGTACTGCCACATATACCTGTACCACTACATGTACCTATACCTACACCCTGCTGCAACTTGTGCACAATCTCCATATACCTAACATCCTGCTGACCTGCCTATAAGATCCTGTCCTGTAAGTTTGTCCCGTAGGAGCTCATAGCTGCCAAGTGATTTACATGTACCCGCTTGATGAGAGAATCTTCCACCTTGTTCTCTTTTCCTTTAATGTACCTGATTTCAAAGTCAAACTCATTGATCGTGGCCAACCATCTAGCCTGCCTGGCGTTCATATTTGACTAGTCAAACAAATACCTCAACCCAATATGATCACTCATCAGTACAAACCTCCTTCCAAAAAGATAGTGTCTCCACATCTTCAATGCATGTATGATTGTTGCTACCTCAAGATCATGTGTCGGGTAGTTCTACTCGTGCTCATTCAGCTTTTGCAAGTCACAACATACCACCTGTCCATCCTGCATAAGGACTCCACCAAGTCCTCTCTTGCAAGCATCTGTGCATACTACAAACTCTTTGTCTGGATCTACAACCTGTAGCACTGGTGCATGTGCCAACAACTGCTCAAAGCTAGCCTCACACTCCTCTATCCATTCGAACTTCTTACCTTTCCTCTGCAATGATGTGATAGGATAAGAAATCTGTGAGAAGTTCCTAATTAACCTCCTATAGTAGCCTTCCAACCCCATGAAGGATCTCACCTCATCCACATTCTTGGGAGATACCCACTCCATGATCGCTCTTATCTTTTCTGGATCTACTACAATGCCCTCCTTGGAGACAACATACCCCAAGTAATGTACCTGAATTTGAAAGAAACTACACTTGCTAAGCTTAGCATACAACTGATGCTCCCTCAACAACCTCAACACTGCTGCTAAATGCTCGACATGCTCTTCCTCATTTTTAGAATATACCAGTATATCATGAATGAACACAATAACAAACTAATCCAAATACAGACGCATCACATTATTCATCAAGCACATAAATGTAGCTGGAGCATTATTTAAGCCAAATGGAACTAGAACAAACTCATAATGCCCATACCTGGTCCAGAAAGCGTTCTTGTAAATGTCTTCATCTTTGATGGTTACATGATGGTATCCGGATCTCAGATTGATCTTAGAGAACATTACTTCTCCCTTCAGTTGATCGAACAAATCATCAATCATCGGTAAAGGGTATTTGTTCTTGATAGTCACTTTGTTCAATTGCCTATAGTTAATGCATAATCTGAGGGTTCCATCTTTCTTCTTTATGAACAACATTGGTCTGCCCCAAGGTGATACACTTGGCCTAATGTATCCCTTGTCCAACATTTCCTTCAATTGTAACATTAACTCAAACAACTCAAGTGTGCTCACCCTGTAAGGTGCTTTTGATGTTGGAGCTGCCCCTAGCACTAACTGAATAGAAAATCATACCTCCCTGTGAGGTGGCAACGTTGTAATGTCCTCAGGAAATACATCCCGAAACTGCTACAAAACTGGGTACATGCTCAACGCATTTTCAACCTCAACCTCCTTACCCTTATCACTAGAAACGTGTACTACAAATAACTTGCACCCCTTCCTGCGGCTACGCTTTGCTTGCAAAGCTGTCACCATCCTAACTGATGTGGCTTTCTTCTTACCCTGCAAGACCCTTGGTTCCCCATTGTCATCAACACACTCAATGGCTTTGTCATAACAGTCTACCTTGGTTCTATGAAGATACAACCAATCCATGCCCAACAACATATTGTATGATCTCAACAATAATACATTTAGATGTGTTGCGGTAGGCATACCCTTTAAATCAAATGCACAAGCTCTTACCCAATGATGAACTCGCTTCTTTGTACTTGTGGCCAACTACACTAACCAAGACTCTGCACGCAACTCCTTACTCAAACCGCACTTATCCACCAAGTCAGAACTAACATAGCTATAATTAGATCCTGGGTCAATCAAAATAGAAATAACTTGATCACAAAGCTTATCATCCATCTCAATGATAGATGCTTGGTGTTCTGCCTGCATGTTGTCCACTGCTGCATAAGTACGAGGAATACTCTGCCCTACATCTCTAACAATATGCGCCTCCTGTGCATTGTATATCTTAGGCCTACCACCCTGATGTTGCAAAAAATCTATCCTAATGTGCTCCTCTCCACATGTCCAACACTCCCACCAACCACTTCCCTCACCTCTATGCTGCTACTGTGACCCATGTCCCTGTCTAGCTGCATTGAACTTCTTTTGTGGTGTCATATTTTCTTTCCCATCTGCATTTTGAGGCCTTTCTCTCTTAGGCTACCATTTACCTTTACCTTTTTCCTTCCCTTTCCATCCTTGCTGAGATTCATTCTTATGCTTTGACTGTTCATAGCAATGCTTCAATTTCCCAATGACTTCCTGAAGAGATTGAGGCTCATCATACTCAATCTGATCTCTAAATGTTGATGGAAAACCACTAACAAATATTTGAATTTTAGCCTTCTCATATGTAAGATACGATACATACCTCAATAGCTCTAGAAACTTGGTCGTGTACTCTTCATCTGTCATTAACCCCATGTTTAGCTCATAGAATTATTTGGCCTTACTGTTGTAGTACTTCTATGACAAGTACTTCTTCCTGAAAAGCGTCTTGAACTCCCACCAACTCAAGTTATTCGTCCTAATGTCTCTGACCCGCTTAACATCTTCCCACCAAATGTCTACTTTACCTTTCAAGTTGAATATAACGATTGTGGCCTTCATTATCTGTTGCCCATGCAACTCAAAGAATTTGTTCATCCCAAGTATCCAAGCCTCTACATCTTCCAACTTATTCACATCTCCATCAAAACTAGGTGGCTTCACTTTCTTAAACTCATCTGGCAAGTGTTCCCTATCATTTCTCCTGTAGGGATGATAACGATGACAATCATGATGTCTGTTAGAACCAGAACTAGAATAGTACCTGTACTCATCGCCCCTCCTATCCGGAGTTTCCAACAACCTACCATCTCTCATCGTATCAGATCTATCTTACTAGTGTCTACCAGGGGACCTACTGCCATATGCTCAATTAGTTTTGTCCTTCTGTCTGTGGCTAATTCGAAGTGGCCCTTGTCGCTGCAATTCTAACAAAATCTGAAGAAGTATAGCATTAACCTTTGCTTACTTCTCTTGTGCCTGTATGATCCTATCATTATCTGCCTTACAACTCATTTCTTCCTTTAAGCTTCTCAGTGTAACTTCCAAATCGGAAGAGTTCGCAACACCATATTGCTCTTCAATTCATAGGGAGAGCCTTTATAGTCAACCATATTGCTAGCCATTTGATCTCTTTCCTGCAAGGCATATTATGTCAACTAAACCAAATCACAATGAATCAACGTACCTTAGCATAGCTTGGGGAGGAGACCTTGTCTACAAGATCAACAAATCAGCATGATACATGTATAACATAAACATAACAACATATAGACATATGTAAATAAATGCATCAACACATAAACATCATTCTAGTTGGGGTCCAGTCATCAATGCAAGGCCATATCAACAAAGCATGCTATGACCTCATGCATGACAACAACCATTACTCCATTGTACACATTGCCACATGAAACCATCAACATGCATAAGCAATTCCTAATCAACTACACATAAATGCATGTAGTCGAGCATAAGCGATCAACTCTTGTAACCAAACCTACAAGACTGATACCTGTAATCAAACATACAAGAATGCAAAATAACATATAAGGATGTAATCAAGCGACATATAACAATATGTAACTAGTCATATACTCATGACAAATTCATTCCACAAAATCAATCATCAAGTTCCTCATGACGACCTTACTACAACCATGATCAACATTATGCAAATGCAAAAAGCACATGGAATGCAAGTGTAAGAGACACACATGCCACTGACATGCATGCATGACCAACACATAACCCATCCAATCCAAGGGGTGAACCATGCTCTGATACCACTCTCTAACATCCTCCTCCCACATCTACCCAAGTAACTAGCCAACTAGGGTAAGCATGTGACGAGAGGCTACTATGTTTGGATTTGACCTCCTATGTGACCTCAAGGAAGTGGAATCGACGAAAACATAACACACAGACATTCAACATCATCTTTAGGACCCTCAAGAACCAATCCAACACTTCAAACAGCTTGCCCTTAGGTCCTACTGAAGTTTTGACCATCCTAAGCCTCAGTTGCTCTCATGCTATAGGCATGACAACGTCTAGAAACCAAGAGTTGCTCTCACTAGCTTGCTTGCTAGTGTCCATAAACATTTTTCCATTTCTATGCCAGTTTCCCTAGGATTTGAGCCACTTTTTCAGGCCTAGAGCTCAGGTCACTGCCCAGATTGGAATGATAACTTAAGATCAGTAAAAGCACAGGGAAACAATGATGCAAAAGCAATAAGTTAAATAATACCTTAACCAAACCCCTACTAGCCATGACATTCATTTTGTCAAACATATCACAAACATGTAATCTACAAGTGTAACCAATAGAATTAAACCTAGGGATCTCGTACTTATCTGAGAATTGCTATGAACCCTTGTTCCCTCATGTCATTTGTTGCATTATCATATTAGGTCATAGATACATTATCCATTCATTTACAAGTAAAAACATGATGAGAGCCATACATAGTTGTTGTCATAGAACATACATATAGACAAGCATAATAGGGATAGAAATATCATAAACATATCAGCCATAAAATTCACATATGCATCAATACATCTACACATGAAAACCAAGGGAATGAATGCAATAAACCAACCAGAGATGGGACTACCACATTCCACTTGACCATAGATTGGCTGAGTCGAGTCTCTCTTCAGCCAATCACTCCCATGCCATATTCCAAGCATGAATGTGGGACTCATAGAACACACCAGAAACACCAACAAGCATGGATGCCATCGGAGTTCTCCACCTACACCGTGAGGAATTTGAGTACCTCCTAGTCTCTTAAGCTTTATCGTAATCCACAGTCTGATTGAGGGATCACTAGGCCCTACACCGAGACACACTCTCCAGGCTTTATTGTACATCCCATCTTAGGACTACTAGGCCCAATAGAGAGAAATCCACCTCTTGGCTTTACCGTATATCCTGTCATTCACTAGCAAGGATTCCTAGGCTCACCGAGGCACACAATCTTGGCTTTACTGCAACCCATAGTCTGGCTCAGGGGTTACTAGGCCAATGGATTTATCGTGATCCACAGTCCAGTTCAATGACCACTAGGCCATGTTTTTTTCATTTCAGAGATCCACCCCACTTAGCTTCGAATCCATCCAACCATCCCACATTAACTAGAGTCCGAGAACCCATCTCATCAAATCTACCAGGAAATGGCAAGGCTAGGCTGAAGAATATCATCGCACCTCGCAAAATCCATGCCATGATAGAAAAAAACCACATGCAATACTATGCATGCCAATTCTAGCAAGGAAAATACACATGGAAGTCGATACCTGCAATGAAGCCTGTTGTAGTTGCTTGATCCTGCCTTTCCCTGCTTGATCTTTTCTTCCTCTTGCCTTCTTTGCCTTTCTTTTCTCCAATGCCAACATGCTCCAAGAAACTCTAAGTGTCCAAGAGTGAGAGAGAGAGAGAATAATTAGAGAGCTCCAAAACTCAACTGACAAAAGGTTACCAATTGATCCTCATAAGCCTTTTTATGAATGAGGCCTCTATTTTCTTAATTTTCCATTATTTTCTTCATTTTCCTCCTCACATGCAACCTGTGACCTTCACCTCCTTTTTTTCCTAATTTCCATTATTTTCATAAATAAATGTTCCAAAAATGTCGTTTTGCCTTTCCAAAGCCTTTTCCAATTTCCTTAGCCATAAACAACAAAATGAACACCCCCTAGGATGTCTTGCCCAACATTCAGATTGGAATAAGTGTCCCATCAATCGTGGTTATTATTCTTAACTTTTATTACATGGAATTTTCACCAGGGTTGTTCCAGATTTTGCCAAAAATCCTACACAAATTTATAAAAATAATAAATTTAAGTTGTTTAATTTATAAATATAAAATGTGTCACATGTTTTCTAGGGCGTTGAATCCATTTATGCATTCAAAGGTGTATTTTAAATAACAAGAAATCACAATCTCGCTATAAATTGTATTGCCAACCAAAAAAGCCATTTCGTAGTCCCTATCACTCAAGTTACAAATTATGCTTTCAGAAAAATTGCATAATGGTATATAAAGTGGAAAAATTATTTGCTTACTCACAAAAACATGTGACAATGTTTTTTTAGGCACAATATCCTGCTATTCATTATTGAATCAAAGATATTTACATAAAACCAATTTTGCAACGCAAAGTCTGATATGAAAGTTGATTGAAGTTATAACAAGCCAATAGAGACAATGATGTTACATATATATTTATTTAGAACATTCAACAAAAACCACTTCAGAGGGATGATTGAGTTCTATTGGAACAAAAGACAGTACACCTGTAAGCAACGCAAATTAGACCAAAAATTGATATAGAGGATTGTTGCCAAAGCATTGGCAAAACACTGCTGATGCGAACTAAAAGGAAACGGACTAGATACAACCATAAACCAAAAAAAATCATGTTACAAAAATTAGAGAAGTTGATAAAAGCCTGAATGGAGTCTAGTTTCTCCATCAAACTCCTCTAGCATGATAGTTCCAGGCTGCAATTGAAGACCTTTCTTGGATAGTAAATTTTCTTGTTGATTAAACTCTTTGTAAATGTGAAAGAAGGAGATGTTTTGGAAATCGTTGCGCAGCTTCTCCAACTTGGATTTCCAATGATAAAGTTCCAGAACCCAAGAACCTAGAGGTTTGACCTTCCTTCCAGCCAATCTATAATGATATTGGAATCCCCTCCAAACATTAAGACAAATATTAATAAAGATTTGGCAATTACCATAGCAACTCAAGTAGTCATGAGCTCAACGCTCGTATTCATGCTTATTCCGAAATTGATACTGGCTTTGATGTTATGATTATTGTTAAGGAGGATCGTGAAACCACCTGCACATTTACCCTGTTGGGCAGCACCATCGAAGAAAACAATAGAGTAGTTGATGTTTAATCTTAGGTTGGAAGGAATGTCCCTACCTTTATCTTATATTTAGAGGGATATTCCTTCCATATAACATAAAATTTAGTAGCAGTCGATATCACATCTGGACTAGAATTCTCAAATATCAATTTGTTTCTCATCTCCCATATTTTCCAGGCAATAATCACCGGGAGAGTGTGGAAATTGCTAACATTGTAATCCAAAAAGTAGAGGTTGTTTGAGAATGAAGATGAGTGATCCACTGGTCAGATTCCAATCAATTAAAAAACCAATCTCTGAACACTTTTAGCCACTCCGCATCCAATAAAAAGGTGATCAATGTTTTCCTTGCCTTTCCTGTAAAGAGCACATAAATTTGGTCCTTGAGTGCCCCTTTTCTATAGGTTGTCCCACATTAAGATTATGTTTCTCATTACTAGCCATACAAAGGTTTTGAGTTTCATAGGAAGGTTCCATTTCCAAATGGATGAGTACCACCAATTGGCATTCTCTTTATAGTGGAAGTTTACTACAGTAGAATAAATTGAGTGGGTCGTGGCTCCTTCAGAGGAGTTCCCCCAAGAACATACTAGGTTGTCATTTTCATGTAAGGGAAATATTGTTGAGGGATAGGTTGTGAACAAACCCATTCCATTCAGCTACAAGGCCATCTTGAAGACTGAGTGCTTGTTGGCTTGATGGGGCCTGACCCAGGTTCAGAGTTAATTAGCCAAACAAATCCCTACACTATTGGTCCTTTCGGCATCAATCCGTGGAGTGCGGATTGAAGTCTCACCCGAAGCAGTATGGGGGGATGCTAGAACCAAGTTTTCGCACCCTTGAGATGTCTGAGGTGTTGATTTAGTCCAACTGTGCCTACCTTTGCGCAGGTCACTTTGCGCATTGTCCTGACCTTCAATACCTTCGCGATCTGTTATAATTGCCTTTCGCGCAGCCCTAACCTGGGGCTGAGGTGCTTTCGCACTGCTATGGTAGCATCCTGCACTATTTCCCCAAATTACACCACGTATCTTACTTATATTCTTAAAGATCTTAGTTAACTTCGCGTAAACAGATACTTTATCTCACATTCACTTAATTAACACAGTCACATATGTTCGCGCATCATATAAACAATGGAAATGCAATTCATACCCAATACATTCAATGCATAAAACAGGAAATAAATACACAGGAATGATATAAAACTTATCTTTATTAATGCTTCCAATTGTTACAGACTCGACTCACCCTGCGCACTCAGCTGCAGGGGTCCGCGCACTCAGCTGTGGACTACTAGGCCTCTGTGCACTCAGCTGCAGAGCCTTCTCCTACTCAACGAAACAAAACTAGACTTTACACTTCAGATACTCCACCATGCTTATATTTCATGATCCTCAATTGATTGATTTCTTAACTACTTAGAGCATCGCTCTATTTATACAATCCCATGGTCCACGGACCATGGGTAGAGCTCTACAGCCGACATTACATTACAAAATTAAGGGCAGACAACCCTATGACTCATTTACAAGCTACACGCTCCGCACCCACAAAATGCGGAGTCTTTACATCGGAGTTACAACTTTTGACCAAAATCTAGGCTTTTAGCCCCAAAACTTCCCTTTAGGGGATCCCGTGCCGAACAGGCCCCCAACACAAACATCGTGACTCGCCCTCAAGTCACTCTGTTGGTGCGGAGATCTTTGCACGAAGACCTCCCAACTTTGCTTGTATCGCTGTAAGATCAGCAACGAACTGAGCGGCTGCCTGCTACACTTGCTGGATGTGTTGTTCAGAGACCATTGTAGCTGAACTGCTTCCCTGAACCTGTTCCTATGTACCTTACATCTGCGCAAGCTTTGCTTCAATAGAGGCTATAATGACGAACGCCTCATCAATCCATGGTTGTAAGCGTGCCTTCAAAACTGTTTCCTTGTGTTGAGCAGCATCCATCTGCTCCTTGAGTGCTTTTGCCTGCTGCATTCACGCGAACCTTTGTGTAAGGGCAACCGTCTGCACAGTCCCTTTTACTTCATCATATTTCTATTGTAGCTCGCGCGCCTCTATTTCTAGGCATTGTATGTTCGAGTCCTCCTACAGAGTGGTGAGAACCTCGAATGACTCCTCGAACAACTTTGTGCAGTCTTTCACTGCACTATTGACCTCCGCTATTGCCGCTGTAATCGCACTGGTACGTTTTTCCTTAACCTCTGGTGGAGTTGAAGGTTGTGCCTTCAATTGTAGTTTGGCTATATGAAGGTTCAGCTCCAGCTGAACCTTAGCCATCTCTTCCTTTGCCTCGCGCACCCCTGCTGCTAGTTTTGGATGTGCGCCTCTGCTGGTTCCTCTGCTTGGATGGCCAGCTTCGGGACCATCTGGCAGGCTTCCTCGACCACCTACACTAGTTTTCGGTTCTGCACCACTACCTCGTCATGCTACAGGCTCAAATGTTCGATGTTAATGCGTTGCTCGCTCATGACTTGGAGCGCGCGACCCTCCCTGGCTCGCAGTTCTGCAGTAACTCCGTCCTCCAAAACATAGAGTGTCTCCCGAGGGAGCGCAACCATGTTTATCCCAACTCCCTTCAGCCCGCTGACCATAGGACTATCAACCTCATCATCTGTCATGAGTGTGCCCTCTGGCAGCACTATAATGTTGGTCATTCGGGCATGCAACATCTCCTCGACCGCGACCGTGCCTAGTGTGAGGCTGGTTGACACAGTACCAGCTTGTAGAGTGCGCACCCGCAACTCATGTATCTGCGCTTGGAGGGCCCCCAACAACATCTGGTGTTCCTCTGCGAATTGCTAGAGGGCCTCCATGGTGACGTCCCTCACCATCTCCCCAATTTCATGTAGATCCCCCTCGGTGAGGGTGATCGGATCAAAAGAAGTCTTTGAAGCCTTCAACTTCTTCCGCGGCCCTACCTGCTCTCTTGGGTGTTGTCGTTTCAACTATGTGGACGTCGTCTGCGGGTCTGCGCTACCTTCCTCTGGATCTGTTTCCTGTTTGGGCGAAGGCGACTTTTGTCCTTCCCGCTCCTTCTCTGTTGCCTTCTATTGCTCTTTCGCTGCCTTTACAGCATCACGCGCCTCCTGGGCCTTGGCTGCTGCTGCTTCATCCCTTCACTTTTCTGCCAACTGTGCCATATGCAGTTTTGCCTCATCCTTTTTCCTCTGCATGGTGGACTTCTTTGATTCCACCGCGGAGCTGGCCGAAGCGCGCCACTTCCGTGGCCACGACTCAAGGACGACGAATATGACATCGTTCGTCGCTAGATAAGGGAGCTCGTTCCAAGTCTTTGTGGGGTCCTTACGAACCCTGATGTATACATGATGAAAGTCTGCCTTGAACTCCGCGAAGCTCTGCAGACTGTTATAAATAGTGGGTGATAACCGCAACTTGCGGTTAATCCCCATTCTGATGTTCATCTCCATGAACACCCAGAATATCTTACTGTCCCTGATTCTCTGTGCATCTTTGGTTGCCCACAACGAAGTGTACTTTGCGGCCTCCAGAATCTTGCGCAATCGTGGGGAATTGGCTGTCCTTGAGCAATTCCCATGCCACTAGCACGATGGACAACAGAAGCCACGCATAATGGAAAGTCTTCCCCTGCTCTTGCACCTCGCGACAGTTCTCAAGGAATTCTCCGCACAAGTAGTTTGCCCAGTTAAACTGGACCCCTTCTGCGCATTGCATGGCAAGTGCAACCACCGGCGCGAGCACCTCATCCGTGCGGCACTTCCGCATAACCTTTCTGGCCAATATCTACGTCACGACTTTGACCGTAGCGTTGTTAATGTTGGAAATCGCGTATCCTCTCTTCTTCTTCTCCAGCTTGAACTTCTTCTTCATGGCCTCCGTGATGGCCAAATCATCACTTTTACCCTCCGAGATGTTCATTGGGTCCTCCCCTTTGCAAGGGAGCCAGGTAATTCTATGAATTAAGTGGTCTGTGATGGGGATGGGCTCCTCCAGCCACAAGCACCCATCATGCACTAGGCAGAGCAGCTGCCTGATGACAAAAATAGTCATTGGGGCGCGATGGTAATGCGACACCCAGAGCAGGTTTAACAGTCCTGCCTTTTCTACACCTCTCAGCCACTTACACGGCTCCAACTCTATAACTCCCGTTGGCGCGTCTTTCTTCTGGCGCATGAGCTGTGCGGTTGCCAAATGTGGGAACTTCTCGTGGTCCGCAAGATCCCAGTCTTCAAATTTCAGCATAGGCACTTGCCCCAAGTGTGCTCCATAAAAAATGATGTCGTCAGGGAGCAACGGAGTCTGTAGAGAGCTTTTGCTCTCATCTAGGTCTTTGGGCACCCTCGCTTTCCCCTTTCGTGGAGGAACATATGCAGGCAACCTGGTCAGAGGGTCCGCACCCTCAGTTTCTACCTCCATCTCTACATCCTCCTCCTCCTCTACCAGGAGTTCTTCAAAGTCTTCCTCCTCATTGGCTTCCAAATTGATAACCTTCCCCTTTTCTTCCATGGTAAGCCTAGTCCTTAATGGATTCCTAGGGGACACACACACCGGTACCATAGGTTGCTTATCTTTCTTGGGTCTCGGCGTGCGCGGCGATTTAGGGATTTCTGCAACTATCCCGACACTTTCTGGGGCTTCTCCTACCGTTATGGCTTGTGCGGCCTCCTCAACAGTCATTGCTCCGGTATCCATGGCTTCCTCAGGCGTTGCCATACTGCTATTCCACAATTCTCTCAACGGCTCAGGTAAGTTCTCAAACAATGACTTTGACTTCAAAAGATCAAACAAATCTGGGTTCATGAATCTCTGGGTGCGCAACAGCTCAATTCTCAAATGGCCAAGTGTTGTTTGCTGGACAACCCTTTGCAATTTATAGCGCCTTTTGAATTCGAATTCGACCGTTCCCCCCACATTCGGTCCATTAATGCTCACTTGGCGACAGATTTTCAAGAATTTGGTCCATAAAGTTCACCTTAAATGCCTACCGCTCGTTCCATTTGGTCTCAAGCCAAGCATCACATCGTAAATAGTGACTATAATAGTCACTTTCCAGCCAACCCTTGCGGCAGCGCAGCTACCCTCGCGTTGTCGCAGACCCTGTGACACTTCGCTACTATGCGCAATCCTGACATCGCACAGCTCCCGGGCAGAGTAGTTTATAGTCCCGCGGCTCCTTTCAGCTGCTTGGAGTGCTAATAATGTGCCTCCTACGACTAGTCAGATGGCCGGGCCACCTGTATATGGCTTCAAATGACTACCATTGACTTTTCCTAAGAAGAGTTCTCCATTTAATTTCACCAACTGCACCGCGCCACCATCTGTGATCTCCTTAATAACATATGGTCCCAGCCAATGCATTCTAAGATTCCTTGGGAATCTATCGAACTTACTATCATACAACAACACCAAATCATTCGCCTTGAAGGTGCGCAACTTAATATGTCGATCGTGCCAGGCCTTTTCGCACTGCTTTTGCACCTGTTGGTGGAATCCAACCAAAAATCGTTCTTCTTCGAGCTCCTCCAACTGCGCGAGCCTCTCCTCCAGGGCTCCGCGGTCCGTCATACCTGTGAGTGTTGCTATGCGCAGACTAGGCACGATGTACTCCATAGGCATTATAGCCTCTACTCCATAGACAAGCCTAAAAGGTGTCTGTCCCGTCAGTTTCTTGCATGTCGTCCTATAAGCCCATAGTACTGCGGGTACGTGCAGGTCCCAATCACTTCGCTACGCGTTACATACTTTATTCAGCGCGTTGCATACCTTGTTGAATGCTTCTGCGTGGATAACCTTCTGCGCGATTGTTCTTCCTACGTAATGTCTCCCCAACATTAAGAGCCATTTGCACATTTGTCCCCCCAACACACATTTATTGATCATACCTTTCAGCGCAGAGTTCATGTGCATCCGTGTAGGTTTTTTTCCATATGCTTGCATCTATTTGGCCAGATGCGTGCACGAATCATCCTACCCATTGTACTTATCTGTTAGTCACACCCTAGGCTTTCCAAATCGTAAGCGCATCATTCCCCTACACTCCCGCCAGTCGTCAAAGCTCCCTTTGTGCGTACCCCACCACCTTGCGGGCGTAGCGCGCAGTACCCAATCCAAGGCCTGGAAGCATTGCTTTTCTGGCACCTCCCTTTCAAATTTATTCAAGCAAGTGTCTACCTCACTTAGACCATCATAAGTAGGCAGGTCTCTTACTTTTGTCAATACGCAACACAACGACCTTGTCATCATATTGTAATTCAATGTAGTTACCTCATGTAAGCGATTCTGCCATCGCTCCGTCTCCTCGTCTGAATCCAAAGTACTGGAGCTTTCGCACTCCCATGCAATCCACCAATCCGTAGTGGGATTCACCCAGTCTTGGTTTCAATTGTTATTTGATAGATGCAGTCCAAATCATCATCACTTTCATAGTCGCGCACCGGCTCCGTATAACGCGATCCTTCAGCAGGGTCTAGGGGTATAATTACGCGTAGTGACTTCTTTTCAAAAATCATTTTCCACTTTTTTAGATTAATCACCCCGTTCATGTCAGTGGCCCAATCAATTCCTAAGAGCGCGGGGTAGGGATTACTGCCATCAACAATCTCTATCACTTCAAAGTCTGCTAGTGCACTCACTCCCTCAATGTCCATGGTTATTCCCTACAATCGCCCTGTGGGTATTATTTTCTGTTGGTTTTCCATTCACAGTTGAATAGGAGACCATTGCAGTGTAGGTCTCCCCATTCACTCCCATGTCTGCTTCGGCAAAACATTTGCATCCAATCCTAAATTGAGGATAACTTGATCCATCTCATATTCTCTGATCTGCACGGTTAGTCTCATTTCTCTTCCCATCCTTGTCTTGTGTTTTTTGATCTTCTTTACTACGCGTAGTTCTCTTGGCACGGTCCCAGCGCATTTGTTAATGAGTTCCTATAACCCTTTTACAACTTTACTGTCGCTCGGTAACTTCATACATGTTTCTAAGAACGTTGTGATCGTGGATGGGTCCATCTCCGGCTTCGATTTATCTTTGCTTCCTGAAGTGGAGGCCTTAGCAAAGCTCTTCTTAGCTTCCATGAAGGTTTCCCAAGTGCACTCCAAATCAAACTCTGCTTCCTTTGCCGGAGCTTTGCGAACCCAAGTACTATCCGATGGTAGTTTTCCTTTGTCATCTCCCATCGCGTTTCCACTTCGAAGCACAATATTTACATTTGGAACTTCCCCGCACGGCTCAGACCTCATCATCTACAGCTTCTAAGTTGGGGGAGGCGGTAGTGCTCCTTTGTCGCGTATCCTAGCTATCAATGTGGGACAATATTCGGTCTCATGATCGAACAAGTTGCAATACAAACATGACAGGTGCGTTGGATTTGTACAGTCTCAGGCATAATGTCCTGGCCCTCCACAATTGTAGCATATCAATTGTTTGCACCCTCTTCCAGGTCCTCCTCTGCCTCGGCCTCATCTGCGCCCTTGAAATCCTGTTCGCGCCATTCCTGCATTTTGATCAAGGGGCCACGTTTTATCCTGAACTCTGTAGGTGGGATTTCTATCCATCATTAACTCATAGCTTCTTCAAGTGCGCTCATCGTGTCCCATTGACCTACAAAAGTTGTAGAACAACTGTTGCGAATTTTGCCTGTACTTCTGTAACAATTGACAATTTTCCGTGGCATGTTTTCCTGCTATTTGACAGATCGCGCACCACAAAGTAGGTGCCGCGCTAGGTCCTGCTTGTGCTTCTGGTCTTAAGGGCATCGACCCTCCTCCTGTGAGGTAATTTGCGAAAACTGGCAGTGGTCCTTGTCATGTCCTTGACCCTTTCATTTTATGCACCACACCTCTTGACGCACATCTGGTCGAGTTGTCCTGTCCTGTTTTAGACTTTGCATCTCTAGGCATAAATTCTTCAGCTATGCGTGGATCTACTGAACTCCCAAGTTGGGATCCGACATCGGGGTCTCATGCAGCCTCATCGCAATCTCTAAGGCCTCTGCTTGAGTCGTTAGCTTCTGCTGTGATAGCGCACTCCTCAGATGTGGCATTAGCGACGCTACAAACCATTCACGATGTTGTCCATCCATCAGATTCATATTAGCTTCGTGAATCGTGCATTTCAGTCTTTGATCTAGCTCCCAAGGAGTCTCGCCTAGTAGCATTGTGATCTCTTTGAATCCAATGATCGACTGTGCTTCAGACTTCGGCCTGCTAAATTCTTTGTTTAGTGCTACTTGGATATCCGCGATTCCCACATTTGGATTATCATTGGAGTGCTTAATATACCAGGTCAACACGCGGTCTTGCAGGGTGCTAACCAGTGTCGCTTTCTTTGTATTATCATCTGTAACTCCTTATGCTTCCCATACAACCCTTACCATGAACCAGAATTGGTCTGGATCCTCATTTCCCAATCCCTTGAACATAGCCAACAACATTGTGCTTGCCATATTGAATCGCGGTGATGGCGGAGGTGGTACGGGTGAAGATGGAGGTGATGGCAGTGAAGCTGGTGGCGGTGTGGGTGGGGATGGTATTCTTGGAATTCTTTGCTTTATTAGATGGATCACACTTCGCGACGAGACCTTTGCGAGCTCTTCCTCATCCCCTCGTGGAGGTGAAATCAAGGGGCTAGTTTCTGGTCCCTTATTTCCTTCGTTCCTGTAAGTTTTTCCACTTCGCGTAGCCCCGAACATCAAGGTAACTGCATAACCCTCTTTTCGCACAATATCATTTTAATCCAAGTATTCAAAGACTTTACGTACTTACCTCACGGTCCTTTGAGAAAGCGTCGCTCTGCCTCGCTATAGCTAACTGAAGTGTCAACCGCAAACTCAGTAATGAATCCTCCTATAATCCAATCGAGCTAATGATCAATGACGCACATGATCTTATCCTCTGATGCTTCCAACCTTCGCACTAACTTTGGGGTCCACACAATAGGATTGTCAAGTTTCCACCTTCCTTGGCTATCTGCTAGCTTCACGATCCACTCATATAGCTTAGTAGGGAAAGATGCGAAGACTATTTCGTGGATCTCTATGTATAAGTAGCAGTCTAACCACTCTTCTTTTAACAGTCGCGGGTTCTTGTTCACTTGCGCCACGAACTCGTGAATTCTTCTGTCCAACCAGCCTTCAATTTCCTTCTTAGTTGGATTCCAATGATACGACATCAGACATCTCTATGCAGATTCTGGTCCCGGCAATGGAACCATTTGTTGGCTTGATGGGGCCTGACCCAGGTTCGGAGTTAATTAGCCAAACAAATCCCTACACTACTAGCCCTTTCGGCATCAGCTCGCGGAGCGCGGACTGAAGTCTCACCCGAAGCAGTATGGGGGGATGCTGGAACCAAGTTTCCACACCCTTGAGATGTCTGAGGTGTTGATTTAGTCCAACTATGCCTACCTTCACGCAGGTCACTTCACGCACTGTCCTGACCTTCAATACCTCCATGATCTGTTATAATCGCCTTTCGCGCAGCCCTAACCCGGGGCTGAGGTGCTTTCATGCTGCTATGGCAGCGTCCTGCGTTATTTCCCCAAATTACACCTGTATCTTACTTATATTCTTAAAGATCTTAGTTAACTTCGCGTAAACAGATACTTTATCTCACATTCACTTAATTAACACAGGCACATATGTTCACGCATCATATAAACAGTAGAAATGAAATTCATACCCAATACATTCAATGCAGAAAACGGAAATAAATACACAGGAATGATATAAAAATTCTCTTTATTAATGCTTCCAACTGTTACAGACTTGACTTGCCCTGCGCACTCAGCTGCAGGGGTTCGTGCACTCAGCTGCGGACTACTAGGCCTCTGTGCACTCAGTTGCAAAGCCTTCTCCTACTCTACGACCCAAAACTAGACTTTACACTTCAGATACTTCGCTATGCTTCTATTCCATGATCCTCAATTGATTGATTTCTTAACTACTTAGAGCCTCGCTCTATTTATACAATCCCATGGTGCATGGACCATGGGTAGATCTCTACAACTGACATTACATTACAAAATTAAGGGTGGACAACCCTATTACTCATTTACAAGCTACGCGCTCCACACCCACAAAATGCGGAGTCTTTACATCGGAGTTACAACTTTTGACCAAAATTTGGGGTTTTTAGCCCCAAAACTTCCCTTTGGGGGATCCCGCGCCCAACAGTGTTGTAGATGAGATCCAATGACCCCTGTTATAATCAAATAGGAAAGAACTGAAAGCTTGGGCCAGCATAAGTATACTTTTGGAGTTTAGTGAAGTAACCATAGATTCAGATAGAAAACAAAAGTTATTACCACCAATGAAAGGATATTTTCCCAATCGGATTTGAAACCCATTTCCTTTTTTCCAAGATAGCCAATTGAAGATCCATGGGAAGGATACCATGAGACTTCTCCAAATAGTCAAGCCAGAAACTAAGGAATAAGTAACCGCAACCGCTTTTCGAATCCATTCATGAACAAGCTAGATTTTAAGGTACTTGACTTTGAGGACCGTGCTCCAAATTCCATCTCCTTCTAAATAACCCCAAAGAATCATGTCTGTGAGAGATTTACCAAACCAATAGAAGTTTTTGAGACCCCATTCCCCCTAGGTCCTTAGGCTTCGAAATAGACTCCAAACTTGTCAAATGAATTTTTTCTTTTTGAGCTTTGCCCAACCACAGGAATTGGAACATTCTTTGCCTAATCATCTTAATTACATAGGATTAGATTTTTATTAGACTTATCCAAAATAATGGAATACTCTCGATCACTACTTTAATCAAGACAAAGTGGCCTCTGAGCAAAAGCCACCTATAGCACTGACAACTGATTTTTTTCTCCACCTTCTTGACTAACCATAACCGATCTTCCTTCCTGTAATTGTTGGGTTTAAGCCAACAGCCTAAATATTTAAATCCGACCTCCAAATTATCCTTGTTGCATGGCCAAATGTTCTTAACACTTGACATGATTGAGTCCTTAATCCCATAACTAAGAAAGCAAGATTTGTTGAAATTGACCTCCATTCCTGAAGCCAAGCAAAAGATATAGACGACTCTTTTATAAATAGTCCATTTGTTCACTGAACTTTCCCCAAAGATAAACACATCATCTACGAAGAGTAGATGTGAGATCTTGATATCTCTCAAATTACCCTGCCTTCTTTCCTTTAAAATTAGTCTGCTAAGCCCTTCAATCACCAACAGGAATAGGAGAGGGGATAAAGGGCACCCCTGACGAATCCCTCTAGAACAAGGGAAGAAAGAGGTGGGGGAGCCATTAATGAAAACCACAAAGGAGACTAAGGAAACACATGCCATTATCTAATTGACGATAAGAGGACCCTAGCCAATTTGAATTAATAACATTATGAGAAAGTCATAGTTGACTTTGTCATAGGCTTTTTTGAGATCAAGTTTGAAGATAAGAGATTTTAATTTCCTGTTCTTTATGGCATGAAGGCACACTTGGGTGGTTCAAATTGCTTCATGAATTTGGTGGTCAGGGAGGATTTTTAATTGTTCTTTGGAGATTCCAGAGGCTAACTTATCCTTGAGGGGAATAACAAGTGTTTTGGCAGTGACTTTATAAATCAGGTTACACAAGGAAATAGGACGAAACTGGTTAAAGGAAGAAGGATTAGAGGATTTAGGTATTAAGGCCAAGAAGGTGGCATTGACCGAATTTGAAATTAAGGCATTAACTCTAGACTCTTCTACAACTCTTAACAAATCATGCCCTAATAGGTCAAAGAAATGTAGGAAAAATTCTGCGGACCAACTATCAGGCCCAATACTTTTCTCCTTTGTGCACGACTTCCAAACTCCTATTTTTTTTAATAAGGCATGTCTCCCAATTGCATCTGCCTCCTCATTAGAACATAATCGAGGAAAGAGATTAATGACATGCAGTTGTTCCAACAAATTGTTCACCTTTGGCTGCCTATATAGCTAAGAGAAGTAGGAAGATGCAACATTTTTTATACTATCAAGATCAGAAATTGTTGAGCCATTCGATTCTTTTAATTCCCAGATGGAGTTGTTGATTTTCCTAAAGGTGGCATATTTATGTAAAAACTTGTTGTTTTCACCACCTTTAGAAATCTAGTTGGCCTTGATTTTAATTCTCCATTCTTCTTCCCTTAGCTTTAAAATGTGCAACTTCTTGGCCTGCAAAATACTCATGTGTTCTTTGGTATCCGAGGGAAATGATCATTAACAAACGAAATGTTCAACTTTGCAAGTTTGTGTTCCACCATCTCCAATTCGATTCTCAATTCTCTTTTTTTCCCCTTTCCCAATTTTCAACCAACATTTTCAATCGATTTAACTTATAAGGAAAGAATTCCATAGCTGATTCTCCATGGATACCTAGGATTTTCTAAACAATTCATTGAAAGGCTAGCCCTCAAGCCAAATATAGTTAAACTTGAAGAGTGAAGGCTTAAAAGAGTACTTCTCCCCAACCTCTAAATAAACGGGTGAGTTTTCTGAAATACAATTGACATCTATCCATGATCATAATCTACCAATGTTTGAGATAAGGTTCTCTGTCAACAGGAACCGATCCAACCTTTTTGCAAAACTGTCACAATTTACTCTTCCATTTCTCCAAGTAGGGGCCATTGGAACTGGACAGACATCTACCAAACCTACCTCTTGAAATAGGGAATTGAAGTATGGCCCAATAGGATCCACCCTTGCCTTATCACCCCATACTTCATATGTAGAGAGAGTGAGGTTTAGGTCCCCTATTAGGATAAGATTACTACAATTTAGGAGCCTAATGTTAGAAAAAAGTTCCCAGAAAGTCTTCATGTCTAAATATGGGGCATAATAGTTAACCATTGTCACCGCTCTTGAAATACCCCTTAGATTACCTTCAAGAATAATTCTAACTTTGGATTGGAACACTGAGAAAGATGCATGGGAAGGGTCCCACACAACAGCAAGACCCCCCTATTGGCCATCTGCCTCTGAAGCACAAACACACCAACTAGGGCAAACTTTCGAAAAGAAATCCTAAGCTTTTACTCTAGTAGACATAGTTTCTTAGAAGAGCATAACCGCAGGGCGATGAGCTTCTAACAGACATTTTAAAGAGAGGAATTTGGAGGCTCCTTCGAGACCTCTAATGTTTAGAGAAATAATTTTCATTTCAAAGAATTAATTATGGACGTCATTGCTCCAAGAGCCCGGGGTAGAAGTAATGCTGAGGCCGCCACGAGAGTTAGCCTCTCTGGTTTGGGATTTCTTATTATGTTTTTTCTTTATGTGAACTGTGACTAGGGAATCTGACAATAGAGGAAATTTCGATGAGGGTAAATATGATGATGGTGCATTCAGGATCGGAAGAGGAACAGAGTTGAGAGAAACGCTCCTTTCACTAGAGACTGACCCAAGGGGATGAGGGACTTGCGTTGAGGATGATGATCCAATGGGAAGAGATTTAGGGCACGATGGGAGGAAGGCGCCTAGATCCAATGTACCCAAGAGGGTTGGACCAGAGAGGGAAATCGAGTTCGAGAGCCTCAAAGAAGAAGATGAAGGATTAGACGTGGAAAAAAGAGAAGGGTCAAGAGAAATAGTCGCACAGTCTTGAGAGAGTCTGTATGGATGACATTAAGGCCAAAACCTTCTAAAGAAATTTTTAGGGAACTGATATTCGTAGAGGATGAAGGAAAGGAATTCACAGAGGACAGTTGAAGCTCATCAAGCATAACAATATCTTCAGGGGAAAGAGCGGAGATCAAGAAGTCATAAATAGAGGCTATCTGAGCAAAAAATGTGTCCGTCGAGAGGATATCGTGATCAGGCTATTGACAACTTTTCCATCCAACAGAAGATTTGTTGGGCCTAAGGGATCCGAGGGAGACTCTGTCTGCCCCTGAGTGAAACCTTATTGGGATGAGGAAGATGGGGAGATCCATTATGAAGAGGTGCAAATTGTATTTCCAGAAGGAGCCACAACAAAACAAATATGCTCTAGGGCATCTGCCCGAACTGTCAAAAAATCGTCCATGTCTTAATTGTTGTTGTTCACACGGCATGAACCCTTACCACATTGTTGCCTCCTACAATTCTTATGAAGGTGGCCAATTTGGTGGCACTTGAGGCACTTGAAAGAAGTTTTATGCACATGGCACTGTGTTGTGTAGAAGATGCAATAAGGTCTTCAAGTTATGGTCCAATCAAATGTTTAAAAATCGATTTTTTCAATAATATTGAAAAATAAATATTTATTTTTCGAACTTAAACATTATAATTTGCATTGGTCAATGTTGAATTAGTTGTGGTCAACAAGCAAATTGAGTCTTACAGTCCTACCTTGGCAGGGACTAATAAAACTATCCCTAAAATTAATATAATAAAATAATAATTAATGGATCATTTATTTATAACTATATAGAATTTAGGTCAAATATGACAACGTTAAATTGGGTGAAAACAATAAAAAAAATAAATGAAAATATAAATTAATGGATCATTTATTTATAATTATATAAAAATCTAAACAAAAGTAATTATCAAAATCAATATACTATTAAAATAAATAATAAATAATTTTTATTTTTTATTTTTTTTTTAAATTTATTTAATCTATATTGTTCTTAAATTTTTTTATTATAATAATATAATTTTTATTTTTTATTTTTTATTAATATTATTAATAAATAAAATAATAATATTAATTTAATGTATTTATATATATTTTGTCACATATTTATTAATATGACATACTTATTAATATGAAAGGAAACAATAAAACTATAGTTTTTTATTTTATTTTTATAAGCACAAATATTCACATTATATTAACAAAGAAATGTACATAACATACAGTCTAGATATCGCGGGGTTTATGCTCGTCACCCTTCTAAGTCCTCTGTCCCTAATTGGGGAAACCAAAGACAAATTCACAAAAATTTCTCTGCCCCTGAGTGGGGAAACTAGAAACATTAAAAAAAATATCAGTTTGAGATTGTTACTTAACATTAAGAAAGACAAAAAAAATTCAGTTTTGAACTTAGTGGTATCGAGCCACTAATTAACTGTAATGCCAAAACAAATGAGATTGGTAGAAGTCATAAAATACTTGAGCATCTTAAAAAACTGTGGAGGAGTCGACCTGCATGAATTGAGCTTTCCCAGTGCTGGAAGACATGGTGAGGCTCGCTTCTTCAGGCTTCTCCTCAATAATGTAGCATTTGTGAGGGTTGGGGAGAGGAGGAGAGGATGTCAAATCATTTGATGCGGAATGAGTCGATGAAGGAGCAACTTCAGAATGCATGCGCATAGGAGAGGGACGACCAATAAGAGCCATGATGATCTAACGGATAAGTATAGTTCTCAAAATTCAAAGTGTTCAAAAGTGCTCGAAATCTGTACCAGAGCGTAGATCTCAGTGACCTGAATCCAACACAACTTGAATCGTTCAAAACCGATATCGTATGCTTTCAATATCACATTCTGATCATTTTCCCAAAGTGGTAAAAAATTGTAGGTTTAACAAGCTGATTGTAAATTTTTGGGCCAATGGAAAGCTTCCAGTTGTCCTCTCCAGATTAGTGCAAAAATGGTTGGAGTCTGATTGGTTCAAAATTTTTATTATTTAATTGGTTGACTGTGATTTATTATGGTCCAATGGTTGGAAGCCACGTGGGCCAATGAATGGTTGCCATGTGGCCTCCGGTGGCATATTAAAATTTTGTTAAGGGGCCGAAGGGACCAAACCGGGCTCGAACACAAGACCTATGCTCAAGCAACAAAGCGTTATACCGCTACACCATACGTTATGAACTAACTATATAAGCGCCCACGTTATATTTGAATTGAGCGCACAATATGTTTAGAGGTTGGGTTGGGGCTAAGCCCCAACCTTGGTCCCCACACCCACATAACCAAGGGGTGGGACCGAGGGCCAGGGTTTAGCCCCAACCCCAAGTCACGGGCCCGAACAATACGATCGCAGCAAGAGGCTTAACGGAGGGGCCAACCCCTAAGCACACGGGAAGGGGGGCCAGCTCCAGGTCACATGGCCATTAATATGACCACACCTTCCAACAAAAAGGTGTGCATACAAATTTAGGCCCAAGCTCTAGGTTTTATGCACCCATTATGACCAGTGGTCAGTTCGTTGGGGGCCTGTTCGATAAGGGCGAGTGGTTAGCCCTAGCCCTTGGGCATGTGGCCCCCATACAACCATAATTTTCGAAAATTGGGGGTTATAGGGCATCTAAAACATCCAACAATTTGCACCATTGGGCGTGATTGTAGGCAGAATTTGTGCATCGGTTTTGAGTTTGGGGCACTCAGCGAGGTTTGAGGCGATTATAGGACAACTAGCTATGGAAAATTGGAAAAACTTGGGAGAAACATAAATCTCAGTTTTCGGCGAAATGAGGTGCAAAAAGAGCCCAACTGGGGGGTTTTTGACAGTTCTGAAACCATTGGAGACATAATATTTACATTATGAGCACTGCAAATTTATGTAAACACAAATTTTAGCAATTAACGAAAGAGGCCCATCATTGGAAGTTGGACCGGGAGATGTATCCCAGGAGAGGGGTGAACTCCTTTATCATTTTTGTTGTTATGTGTTTCTGATATGGTATATTGTCTTTGTTTTATGTTGTTAACTAAGTTTAAAAAATGTACTTGCAATTTTACCATCACCTTCAAGTTTACATTACAGATCACATGAAAATGGGGGGAGAAGGGGAGTTTAGTGAGGGTAAGGCGAAAGTCAAGGGGGCAGGGGAGGAGGGAGAGGGGAGGCTGGGATGGAAATCTATTCTTAGATCATGGGAGAGACAACTAAGAGAGGTGGAGGCGTGGCTATGGAAGGTTGAAAGTTCAGTTATCCAATAGGGGGCGTGCAATTTGTCCTTCTCTCGTTCTTTGAGGTGGAGAGCGAATCAATTGTGAAGAGCCCATAATGTATTCCTCCCATGACAGGTCGCCTTTGCTTCAAGCTCGAGGACCTGACGACGGTTGTGGGGCAGGATACTATTATCAAACATAGCCAATTTTGCGTTTTCATCAAAGGTTGTTGGAGGGCACCCTCTTCCCCTGCCATGACTTGCGCGTCGGCCTTTGCCATGCTCGCGACTCATGACTGAGCTACGAGGGTCAATAGGCTGAGAGTATGGTACAGGGGGTGTGGTATGAGCTGAAGCGGGGTAGGCGAGCAGAAGAGTCTAGGCTCAGAGCAATGGAACAAGAGGGAAGTAACAAATGGAGACCATGGTGTGAGATAACGAACCCAACGGAGTGACAGGTGAGACATCAAGGGGAGCGACATGCGAGAGAAGACTAAGGAGACACAAGGTGATGTTTTTAAGAAGCATGTAATCCAGTTGTCGTATGGAGGGGAGGACAATTGCCATATGGAGGGCATCGTCAATCTACAATAGAGTAGGTGGTTGTTGCAGTCCTAACACCTGAATCCATGGAAAACTATAAATTATTAAAGGGAAAATTTAATAATTTAATATGTTTATGCATCTTACAAACGTTTCCTAATCATATCTTATACAATACAATGAAAGACCATGGTTCAAGTTATATATATATATATGTGTGTGTGTGTGTTGGGGGGGGTGTTTAACTCATTTTAATTATAATATAGTTTAAGATTTAAAACTAAATATTTAATTTGAGAATAAAAAAATATAGGTATGTTTAGGGTTTAGGCCATACTTCTAATAACATTGTTAGAGCTTATGTTTTATATCAAGGTTTGAGATAAATTTTGAATCTCGGAATCTAGGATGTAGTTGGTTTTGGTGATTTCCTGAATATAATTCACCATTTATTTTCAGAATATCTCTCCTTACATACAATGTTAAGTCAAATTTTTAGGCAAATTTATCAGTTGTATAACTTTATCCCCAAGAAGAAATGTCTCCATGTTCTTAGATCAAACAACTCCAAATATCATAACATGGCTAAATTGGGTTCAATGCTAAATCAAGGTGAACTTTAGTGGCAGGGGAAAAAGGGTGGATGCTTTGTAAATTTTGGTTTTTGTTAGGTCTGTATTAGTGAATGTACAAGTGGAATACTATAGATTTTGTAACATATTGTTCAAAATCTTTAAGGTCAAAATTATGTATATGTTCATTAATACATACTCCATTCTAACCATGTCCACTGGCTTCAACTGGCTTATGTAAATCACATATCTAAAATGAGCTTTAGCTTAGTGTCTTATAATTGTTCTTGGTTCTGGTTTTCATATATGTGTGTGTGAATTTAAAAAAAATAAATCTAAACAAAATAATTCTTTTATGAATTAAATAATTAAAATTGTAAATTATTAAAGTTAATTATATTTGATATATAATTATTTCTTAGTCTAATTAATAGATAAAATGGTATTTCCTGGATCCAGGTGGCACACTGATGGCAACATCCCATTAGTAGCAACATTAATTGCAGTCGTGAAGGAAAACAACAAGTGGCGCTTATGTGCCTTCAATGCCCTCAGCGAAATAACTAAGACATCACTCTCAAACCATCTGGATCCATTGCTTTGCATCCGCCTTGTGATTTCTCTGTACCTTGTCCTCATGATCCATTAATTTTTCTTGCCTCCCCCTCAGCTTTGGTGAATCCCTCGGCTAAATGACCTTCCCCTATCTCATTCCACGACCAGCACTTTCCCTATTTGGCTCTGTCATTCTCTCGTCCCTCTCGAAAATGTTATCATTCACCTTGGCTTCTCTTTTTGCATCCCTTAGCTCGCAACAATGATCCAAGAGCATGGAAGAGCCTGTCATGGCGGTGGTTGAGGGCATCCCCTTCAAAATCCATGGATTAACAAGAATGTAGAGCTCTTCGACCCAAATATTCTGGCTCACATCCATCACACAGTCACTTCACTGGAAGTTGAGGGGAGAAGACGCATAAGCGATGGACATTGGGCCATCAAAAATTTGTTGGCTCAACATTTGTGGAAACAGGAGCAAGCTAGAGAAGGGGTGACCTAAAAGATGGTAGAATTCAATGCTCAAGTTAGTAGCATTCATCAATCTCTGCGCCATCTATCCAGATGCTTTCACATGTCCTTTCCACTTGTCCCTATTTCACCTTCTTCCTCCACTCTCAGGATGGCTTTAACACCCATTCCTTCTCTCCTCCATCTTACTCCTCTTCTCTCATGGTCAATGATATGCATCTCCAAAACTAGGTAGATCAAAACAAAGAGAAGAAATTGGCTTAGCAGGAATCAAGCTTGTATGACTGCCTCATTGTGGAGGAGAAGTTGAAAGATGCAGTTACTCCAACAATTGTCAACAAGGAACATGAGGTCTCCTTAAGCTCCAAAGACAAGCATAACATAGTTACCGATCAAACAATAACTATTACCTCAAAACATGTACTCTAGCCCAAAGCCCCCCAAAAAGCAGTCTGAAAACAAAAAGTGTTGATGTTGGAATAACCCTTTTTTTTGTGTTTCGGGGTAAATTTTCAACATTTTTTAAAAATGGAAGTAAAAGCCAATATTTTTTGTGTACAAAAAACACACTCAAAACGAAAATTGTTAATGCTAGACTAACGTCTTTTTTCTTCGGGGTAAATTGTCAACATTATTTAATAATGACGTTAAAGATAAAATAGCATGACTCTGGAAAACCTTAAAATTCCAACGACAGACATGACATTAAAGATAAAATATCAAAAGTCTTAAAATTCCAATGATTTTTAGGCATGGTATTAAAAATAAAATATCATGTCTTTGAAAAACCTTAAAAGTCTAATGATAACATTAAAGATAAAATATCACCTCTATGAAAATCCTTAAAACTTCACAATTTTTAGCCATGGTGTTAATATTATTTTAATAAATTATTACTATTTAATTTATATTAAATTATTTTTATTTTAAGTTTACCATATTAGTAACAATTTATTGTTTTGAGGCTTCTACGAGTAGTAATTTGTGTATAGATTTCTTCCGGAGTTCTCGCATCCATAATTGTTTGAATCGACGTTTTGAGCCATCCACCGTGGCTCATCACCAAGATAGATCAGTAAGTGTGTAGGACAGATCTCATCGGAATGAATAAATAGAGTTAAGAGATGGAATGGGAACGGTAGCCGACCCTGCCATGATTGCTGATAATTTACTAATGATACTTAGTAATTGATAATATTTGGAATTAATTTAATTACATAATAAGAATAAAAATGATTTTAATTTATTTTAATTTATTGAGAATAAAAATAAAAATAAATTTAAAAGTTTTTATTTTTATTTTAATTGACTTTAATTTATAATTAATTTTAATTTGGAATTGTTCTTACTTTAGAATAAATTAATTAGATTGATTTTAATATTAATCTAGAATAAATGATTAAGAATTAATCTCAATATTTTTTTTTTTTTTTTTTTTTTTTTTTTTTTTTTTTTTTTTTTTTTTTTTTTTTTTTTTTTTTTTTTTCTGAATAAGACTAATTCTATTAAGAAAAGAAATATGGTACAATCAGAGCTTTCAGAGAAGCGAAGCTAAAGAGCAAGGGAGCCGGAAATGATATGATATCAACCTCGGTCCCAAAGAGCAACCACGGCATAAGCAAAAGATGACAGAGAGGACAGAAGGAACGAGCTGGTCTAGGGAGTCTACCCAGCATGGGCAGAATCTTCCAATCTACCTTTTTTACCTTTCTTTTTACTGACTTTGACCCAACCATTTTGATCTGGCTGGACCAAAACTACTTGCAGATTGTTCTGTGCTAAAGGAGGAGACTCCTTGTCTGAATCAGAAGGCGAAGACTCATGTGAACGTTTCTGCGATAACAGAGGCGCAGAATGATCCTCGGCGCGGGCTGAGGGCGCGTCCTTCGGTTGCTCCAAATTCTCCTCTTCCACTTCAATGTCCTCCTCATCAGAGCTAGAGGACTCTATGTCATCCATAGGGGGTATATCACAAGGTTTCCAACTCTTGGATTTGGATTTGCGAGTGATATTCTTCTTTTTGTCGAAGAACGAAGCACATGAGTTCTGGAGATGCCCCGTCTGATGGCAATGGCGACACCTGAAGGCTGTGTTCTCATAGTCCAAAGTTTGCGTCCAATGGAAGTCCCCGACTTTGAGGATGATCTGATCTGGCAACCCTTTACTAATGTCTATTTCTGCACAAATTCTGCCAAAGGTATATATTCCTTTCTCCGCCCTTGAGGTATCTGTAGCCAGGTGGCGCCCTAGGGTGTCCCCGATTCCTTGAAAGACAGCAAAATGCCATAGATGCGCAGGGAGATTTGGAAGCCTGACCCAGATAGGAAGCTTGGTGATGACTGCAGTGGAGGGGTCAAAGTCTGGAAACTAGGGGGAGAGGAAGAGTCCAGCTGATCCCCAGAACCAGGGGCCTCCCGTTAAGGCTTTCTGGTAATCTTCGTTGAAGGCGAAGGCTACAATAAAGAAGCCTTTCGAGCAGAGGAAGACTTTGCAGTTGTTGGTCCAATTGGAATGGATCCACTGGTATAGATCAGCCGTGCGGGGCCATAGGCCATTAAATCTGCAAATGAGGGCTGTTTCTGCAAATGTCTGGTATTGATCATCCAGAGATGGATGAGAGATTTCAATGGCAGGGGTTTCCTCCATTTTGTCCACCAGGAAAGGTTTGGGAGCCTCGGCAGATTGGGCAGACTTCTTGGCAGGTTGTGCATGTACTGCATCTTTGTAGGAAAAATCTTTGGAGGTAGAGGATTGCCCAATTGCACCTCCTCTTAGTCGAAGTGATAGGATCACTGTGGCATTTCTTTCAATATTATAAAAAGAAAGAGGCAGATTGTTATCAAGCTGCTTACCTGCAAAGAGGAGCCGCAGAAGGGAGGAAGGGATCCCCAACCTCTGTTCGAGTATCTTTAAGAGATGGCGCACTGTGAAAGACGGTTGGACCCCAAGGAGCAGGGTTTTGCCTGTCAGAAGAGTTATTTGAATCTGAAAATTCGCTTGCTGGAGATGAATAGGATCTCGGCTGCCTGAATGAGGAGTCGAGGTTGAAACAGTGAAATTGGGGGACTGCAGAGCCAGCTCCAGATCCTGGCAATACTGCTGCTGCATGTGGAAGAGTGCGGAAGTTGCCAGGGGTATTTCGTCAAACACTTGCCGCGCATAGGGAGGGGATTTCTCCTCTGCAAGCAAATCCTGCCTTTCAAATCCCGGACAGAACACACGCTTTTTGGACAGCGATGAGGAGGTCAAGCGTTCAAGCCTCGCCCGCTCCCTCTTCCTGTCGTCGGTCCACTTCAAACTGGCCTGCCGATGCACCCCATCGACCACCCAGATCTTCAAGTGGAGGTGCGAAAAATTCCTGTAGCGCCCATGATTTACAATCATGCTCACCGGTTGCAACCCTTCGCTTCTCAGAGCCCTCACGCTCACCCTCCACAGGCAGTACAGCTCCTCATCTTCCGAAGCCCCCATTGTCTCCACATGCCAGACTGGCGTCACTATGAAGCCCGCCCTCGCTTTGGTGTCCATGGAACACTGTACATACGGCTGGTCTTCGCTGAATTCGGCCAGCACACATTCTCCCACAAGAACCGAACCCTCGACGCCAGGGAACAGAAGGGCATCGCCATGGCAGGAAATGCAGGAGCCCGGCTCTATTTTCTCGGGACCCTCCCTGTCTTCGCCGTAGAAAACGTGTATAACGAAGCCGGCCCTGGGTTTCGAGCCCTTGACCTTGAGGTGATAGTCGCGGATCCCTCTTGCCTGCTCGATGTGGTTGATGACTTCCCTGAAGAAGCCGATGACCGTCTCCTTCGGCGTGGTTTCCATGAAGTCACAGAAGGTGCGCCCTGAGTTTACAGCGGGTTTCACTAATTGAACCATGTTAATAAATATGGTTGATATACATTAATCAACATCATTTCAACTTTTTAAAATTCAGAATTAATCTCAATATTAATGTTAATTAATATTAATTTTTAATATTAGTGTTGCTCCTAGAAATTGTTAATAATTTTATTAATTTTTGTTTTATTTAAAAATATGAAAGTTATATATTTCAGGTTGAAATTAATTATGATCTATAAATTAATTTTAATTTTAACTTAGAATCCTATCAATCTTCTTAAAATGAAGATTTTTAAAAAATTCCTCTAATTTAAAATTAATTTTGGAATGAGTGAATTTGAATTGGTTTTTAGTTCTAATGATTTAAGAATTAATATGTATTATTTGTTAATAATGTTAGTATTAGTGTTAATATTAATCTAAATTATAGATTCTGTTTAAAATAACTTTATGTTATTCATGTTAAATAATTATAAAATACCATATTAAAATAATTTAATTAATTTTAATTTAATTAGTTTTTAATTTTTTTTCAAAATGATTTAAATTGTATAAATTTTTTTAATTAAGAATATTCTTAAAAATAAAATGCCTTTTATCTTTTTAACTTATATATTCTGATTAATCTTAATTTAGAATTATTTTTAATTCAGACAAGACTGTTCCATCATCCTGAGAAAATCCCACCTGCCCAAAAGCAACATTTCCAAACGAGAACATTTAGTACTCAAAACCTTAAATCAAAACCCTGATATTGTAGTCCTAAGAGCTGACAAAGGTGGTGCAACTGTCATAATGAACACAAATGATTATAATGAAAAGATAATAGACCACCTCACCAACAGTGATTGTTACATTAAATTAAATAAGAATCCCTTAAAAAAGATCTCCAAAAACATACAAAATCTAATAAAATCAAGTAAAGAACACAACATTAAAAATCTATTAGAAAACAACCCATACACCCCCAGAATCTATGGAGCCCCGAAGATACACAAAGAAGACGTCCCCATAAGACCCATTGTCAATACTATAGGAGGTCCTGTTAGGATTCCAAGAAACTCTCCTAGGTTGTAGCTCGGAGATGCCTGGTAACATATAAATTCAACTATTGTTGCGGGTTTAATGGAAGGACTAATGGTTTAGTTCAAGCCAGATAACCACTTCTACTTTGTTTCACTCTAGACATGCGTGAACACCCCCAGACTACAAGGCTTTAGACCACCAATTACTCACAGTTTGAGGTATAGGGTGAATATGGAGAATACTAACCACACCAGCAGATGCATAAGACCATGTGATGGCCGGCTGCAACTAGTAAAGAAGTCTGTAAATCTAATCTATTAATGCAAAGACAGGATGACAGCTCTCTTGCATTAGATAGAAAGAAACCTGGACCACCTATTCAATGATGCATACAAGATTCTAACACAGAGATAGGATGACAACTATCTAATGTTAAACCTCAAAGATCAAGAACATAACATATCAGGCACAACTTAGAACAGAGGAAAATGGAAAGTGAGCAGTTAACAACAAAAGAAGCTTGTATTAGCTAAAAATGAAGACGAGACGCTGCAAGTGACAAAATATCTACAGTCTCCAGAAGTTGAACCTTACATCAAATGCCAACCCTGATTACATCTTGCTTCTGGGTATTTATAGATTTACATTATAGGGGCACTTGGCCATTTAGGTATGGAGGGGTCATAATTGACCACCAACTGCATTTAACTGCCTGATGGAGTCTCTGAACATGCTTGCTTGCTTCAGTGGATGAATTTGATCTGTTCAGGTGTTGTGCTGTCCTTTTTGGCTGTTGGAGTGCTCGTACCAGTGGAGTCCATAACTGATAAATTCAATTACAAGGTTGTGCTTGTCCTTTTTTGCCTTCGGCCATGCTTTCAGATTAATATGGTTGTCGGGAGCTCGACTGCGACAGGTACTGGTAAGCTAGTTATCTCCTGCTTCAGGCAAGCAGAATGGTGGAGGACGTGGAATCCATGGGCGAGTGGACGAATTGGGCGAACGAGAATAATGGCTATCGGATCGAGGGAACGGATGACGGAGATGGCTCAGCGGAGGCTACAAGCCAAGGTGGGAGCGGGGTGAATTGGGGCCGTCAGATCTTCGGTGGACAGATCAGACGGTCATCGGGCTAAGGAGCTACGCGGTTGTTTAACGGGCGCAGGCGGTTTGGATGGGCGGTAACGGTATGCATCGTACCGCTTTCGGGCCCTAAGCGGTAAAACCTGAGAGTCGCGCGATTCCATTTAGCAATCAACACGTAGCGGCGGATGAGAGAGAAAAACCGCTCTCATCGCACGCTAACGTTTGATTGAGTTGCGGGTGTGGAAAGAGCGAATGCCGTCGGATCTTTTACGGAGATGATCGAATAGTGGAGAGCGGTCGAACAGGTTGCTTTATCGGGCGTGATGTGGGCCATTAGATCGACAAGGGTTAATCAACGGTGGGAAAGAGGCGCGATGGGTTTATGAGCACGCAGGGTCATATGGGTGCGGTTCTATGGTGGGTTTGGGGCTTGCGCTCGGGGTTTAGGCCAAAAGGGGCTATTTTGCAGGTTTTAGGAGGAAAATAGGGGAAACAGAGATGGAGGAGAACAAATGGGGTAAAGGAAGAAAGGAGAATGTGGCCAATGTGAGCCCCTATTTGAACATAACCAACCAGACCATGATCCTTTCTGACATTAGAAAGTCAGCACTGTACAACAGAGCTAACACTGGCTCCTTTTGGGGATGAGATCCTCCTTGTGAGGTCTCAAGAACTGTAGACCATTGCCTTTCCTACAAAACAGATCAGCAAGAATTCCTAGTGTTCCATTGGGCATGGAGTCTAATTAAGCCTACACTAAAACTAGTAAAAAGAAAGTATTTACAATGTTGAGGCCCAAAGGTCTTAAACAACATAAATTTTCAAAAACCGCCCATTGACTGGGCCATCAAAAATTGTTTCTCCTTCTGTGCTTTGTAGGGAAAAAGTATTGTTTCCCTGGATCTGAGAAATGACAAAGGGTCCAGTCCACAAAGCATCAAACTTCCCATGATTTCCTTTCTTTTCCTTTAGTCCATCCCATTTAAGCACTAAGTCTCCAACCTGAAAATTGTCCATCTTTGCCTTTCTGTCAAAGGCTTCCTTGATTCTCTTTTGATGTGCTGCAGACTTTTCAATCAGTTGATCCCTAATCTAGTGCACTTCTGCCAAGTCACTAAGCCTCTTTGCCATGTCATCTTCCTCATTCTGCTCTTCTTGCAAGAATTTAGCCACAGAGAGGGTCAACTGAATTGGGAATACGGCCTCAGTCCCTGTTGGTACCATTCCATTACCATCTTTTTCTTCTAAAAACACCATCATTTGTCTACCTTTTTCCTCCATAGACCCCTTATATTCCTTGAAATTGATTAATTAATAGCATTATAGTTGTTAGTTTGCATTAAAGTTAATTTATGAGTTTTTATGTTAGAAATTAGGAATTTTCAATAAAAAGATTACAGGAAGTCATAACATCCTGTAAATGGTTTATCATCTGACACGTGGCATGACAGGCAAGCCAAAGCAATGGATAGGAACGAAAACTGGAATGTACAAGCATGGTGAAAAATCGATTCTACAACAAATCAAAAGCTCCTGGTTATGTGGTCCACGCTGGTCAAACCTCAGCATTTTGGTTACAAAGGCAGTAAAAGCCATGGTTTCCCAAACCGGTTTCGTTTTGTTTTCTTTTTGGAAATCGGTTTAGATTAGAAATGACCAAAAATCATTCCTTTGTAAAAGCGGAAACAACTGCTTAATGAATGTACATTCGATTCAGATAGGGACAGGCAGATAAAGACTACGTATTATTTTGTTAACAGTTACAGTTACGATTATTATCTCTGTGCATCGTTTGAGAACAGAACTTTTGTATGTGATTGCAATCTACAGTACTTGAATATAGTCACGGTTTTACTCCAGCAGTGTTTATGCGTTAATACTCTCATTGCTTGAGTTTACTTCAGTGTACCATTGAAACATGGACGGGCCCTGCGTGGATTGGTATACTGTTAATTTCATTTCCTTAGCAGTTTTTGAATTTGAATAGAACGCATAGTGTTTAATGTTATTTCCATGCTTATGATTTTGTCGATTTGATTGGGAATTCTCACAAATGGTATTTATGGTGATAGCTTGAAGATTTCATCGTTAAGATCATTGAACCATATCTTGTAAGAGATTTGATCCATCGTTATATTTTGAAGCATCTCCATAGACTCTGTTTTTCATGCATTTAAATTTTAGTGTGCTTTTGATTGCTTTTGATTTTTCATGAATGCTCAAGTGTTAACTAGACAGAGCTTTTGTGCATAGCATCCTTGTAAGGGGATTAAAATCTCAGTCTAGTAATACGTTGTATCCTTAGGACAGTTAGATAAGTTAGGTGATCTGAGTGTTAAGGTGAGAGGAAACATATCTTAACCTTATGTAAAGAAGTACTACAACCTATCACAATAAACACTTAGTTAGGAATCCTTTATGTCTATAGACTGTAGACGCATGCCTCGAAGTTTACTGACCCTGGTTGATAATAAATCTAGTATAATCTAGCACCCTAGATTGGCCACTACAGTGCCATATACCAGCTTGAATGGAGAATTCCCTGTGGATTTCTTGGTAGTCACTTTGTCAGCCCACAATGCATATTTTAGCTTGGAATCCTAGTTCCTCTTGTTGTCCTCCAGCAGTTTTTTGATCATCCTTATCAAGATCTTTAGGATGATTCTGCTAGACCATTACCTTGAGGGTAATAAGAGGTGGAATGAACTAGTTCAATGCCCATTGAGTCACACATATCCACCAACTCTTTTGCCCTGAAGGCTACTGCATTGTCTGTAATTAGTTTGTGTGGACAGCCAAACCTGGTGAAAATGTTTTATGTTAAGAACTTCATGACCACATGGTGGTCAGATTTCCTAGTAGGAATGGCCTCAATCCATTTAGTGAAGTAGGTAGTGGCTACTAAGATCCATCTATGCTAGCCACTGGCATGTGGATTGATTTCTCCTATGAAATCCAAACCCCACTGTTGAAAAGGGCCACTGGCATGAATTGGCTTCAAGGGCAAAGATTTCAACTGATGTTTTCCTTCAAACCTTTGGCACCTGTCACAAGATTTTACAAATGAAAAGACATCAGAAAACAAAGTGGGCCAGTAATACCCAGCTCTGAGGATATTATGGGATGTGGTTTTCCAATAGTGATGTCCTCCACAGATGCTGGAATGAAACTGATGCATGACTTCCATGGATTGTCCTTTGTCCAAACATCTCAAAAGGATTCCAGATGGATCCCTCCAATAGAGCAGGTTTTCATGAACACAGAACTTGGCTGCCCTGAGCTTAATAGTTCTGGCTTGGCTCGAACTTAGGCCTGGAGGGACTTCTAGCTTCAACAAAAATTGAACTATTGTAGAATACCATTCACAAGAAGCTAGATTTTTTGCCAATGACTGGTTCTGTCCTAGTTCAACTGTTTCTTCCCCTGTCTGTCTATCATTTGAGCTTGTGCCTATCCAATTCATGTCCAGCGTTTTGCAATTTTCTTTAGCCATTAGTTTGGCAAGGCCTTGACCTCTGACGAGCTTGGTGGGCTTTAATTCTATGTTGAATTCAATAAGCTTTGTAATCCATTTT
The DNA here is from genome assembly GCA_031772625.1 of Pinus tabuliformis. Lineage (NCBI taxonomy): Eukaryota > Viridiplantae > Streptophyta > Pinopsida > Pinales > Pinaceae > Pinus > Pinus tabuliformis. Next base: position 229,007,788 of record CM062817.1, read on the forward strand.
TCCCTTCTTCCATCAACGTCTAGTTGTGTTAGGACGTCCTTTACTGAAGTAGAGGGCACATATGCAATTACCTTGGAGTGCAGAATATAAATTCTGAAAGCTTTCAGGGATTTGATCAGAGCATAAGCCTGCTTTTCTATGATATCATACCTTAGTTCAACATCCCTTAACGTTTTGTTGAAGAATGCCACTAGATGCTCTGAACCTTCATCATCTTTCTGCAATAGGACTATTGCAAGGGTGTCACAGGAATCAAGGAGAAGATATGGAACTCCTTGCTATAATCTGGGCTGATCAAAATGGGAGCTTCCATAATAGCTCTTTTGATGGATTCAAAGGATCTTCTTGCTGCATCAGTCCATTTGATCTCTGATGAATAAACCTCCGTATTAAATTTATTTTTCCTAGAAAGGATTGGGTGTCCCTTTTTGATCTTGGGACAGACAAGGCCTGTATTGCTTTCACTCCTTCTGGGTCAATTTTGACACCTGCAGCAGAAACAATGTGTCCTAACAGCTTGCCCTCTTCTAAAGCAAACTGTGACTTCTTAGGGTTCACTGATATCCCAAACCTTTTGCATTTCAGGAACACCTTCTTCAAATGCTGCAAATGATCTTGATGGCTGCTGGAGTATATTGTTATATCATCCAGGTAGACAAGGAAAAATTTATCCTTCTCTCCTACAAATGCTATATCCATAGCTCTTTGAAAGGTGGCTCCAGCGTTCATCAGCCCAAAAGGAATCTTAGAGTACATGAAAGTGCCCCAAGGAGTGGTGAAAGCAGTATTTTCTTGGTCATCTGGATGCACAGCAACCTGGTTATACCCTGAAAATCCGTCCAGGAAAGACATGACTTTAGCTCCTGGGACTTTCTCCATCAAATGCTCCATCTTGAGCAGAGGATAGTTGTCTTTCTTAGAGCATTTGTTTAAGTTTCTGAAATCAACGCACAACCTGATCTCTCCACTTTTCTTCCTTGCCACTACCAAGTTGGCTACCCATTTTGAATATCTGAGAGGGACTATGATTTTGGCAGCCAACGACTTTTTAATTTCCTTTTCAATCAAAGGAAGGAGCAGAGGATTAATGGGTCCGAGTTTTTGCTTGAAAGGAATGGTGTCTTTTTCCAATGGGATCTTATGCTGGATGATCCTTTTGTCATAAGTTTTGAGGTCACTGTATTCCCAGGCAAAGACATCAGCAAATTGCTTCATTATGGTGCAGTACTCAACACTTTGGGCAACAGACAAATGAGTGGACAGGTTTATATACTTTGGACGATTTGGACTCCCTATGTTATGCCTATGGACTGCAGACTAATCTTCTTTTTGAGCAATCTTATGAGGCACATCATTATGGTCAAACAACTTCTCTAAAGGCACCAACCCTTTAGGGATATGATTGCTAGGCAGCTGAACAATGTTATCTTGGCCAATTCTGTCCTTTAGCTGGGGTTGGGGACATTCCTCCAAGGTTTCATTCCCTTGATCAATTTGCATTTCAGAGAATTCATCAATGACTTACAGAAACCTATTCACTTCATCATCATCCTCAAATACTTTCCAGTGCTGGACATTATCAGGTAAGGATGGTCTATATTTTATCTGGACCTCGTAAACCAACCTAGGGGGCATGGGAGGGATAAACATGCTAGTAGACACAGCAAGGGAATCAACAAGCTGATTTTTGACTCTAGGAATATATGAGATACAAAAACTATCAAAAGAATCTTTGAGTCTCCATACCTCATCTCTGTATGCCTTCAGCCTTGGTTGCCTTGCTTGGAATGTTTTGTTCACTTGCTTAATGATGAGATCAACATCTCCAAACACCTTTATGTCTCTGATTCCTCTGTCTTTGGCAACATTTAAGCCCAATATTAGAGCCTCATACTCTGCTATATTGTTGGTGACCTGAAAATTCAGCTTGAAAGACAGATGTGTGCTTTCTTGCTTTGGAGATACCAGCACCACTCCTGCTCCTGCAGTTTCCCTTGAACAGGCTCCATCAAAGAACATATCCCAAACCTGTGTCCCTTCTTCTTCCATGGCTTGGCCTACTAGTTTTTTGAGCTGCACCAAGGCCTTATGGGATTCTTCAATTTGGAGAATACATGCTCCAAAGTCAGTGTCCACAGCGTAAATGGGATGATTAGTGGGATTCTTATCATCACTAATAATATAGGTCAACTGGGCTTCCCTGTATAATCTTCTGCTTTCTCCTCCAAAAACTGGGACTGTGGCATAAGATTTATCATTCTGCAATGTCCTACCCAGCCTCTTAATCCACCCTCTAGAAAGTAGCATACCAAACTTAGGGGGGACATCTGCTACCACAATGTCCATCATCATGCTCTTCATGGGCAACTGAGTTAGGGTGATAGCTAAGTCTTTGATTAACCCTAGACATTTCACCTTCCTTGAATCAAAAGAGAATAAATCATGATAAGGTCTGGTAATGTCAAGGCCTAACTCTTCCATGACAGCTTTGGGCATCAGATTATGATTGACACCTGTGTCCAACAGACAGTTGTGGAGGGTTTTGTCATGAATGGTCAAGGAGACGTAAAATGACGGGGAACTGTTATCAGCAGGTTTAGTCATTAGGCTAAGCACAACTGCAGGTTTGTCATCTTGTAAATTCACATAGTCATTGGAGGCTTGTGTTTCTTTGAGCTCAAGGGCATCAAGGATAGGCTTTCTAAAGACCTCACACTTTGCTAGTTCTATCAGAGGTACAACTATTTTTATTTTTCGGACTTCTGATTCAAAACTGAAAAGGGAAGGGAGCTTGTCAGGGCCTCTTACCTCTTGAGCTGGTGATTTGAGGATGATGGGATCAACTGCTGGTCTCTTCTGTTTGCTGATCTGCTACTCTATGGGGACAACAGCTCTTTGGGCAGGATTCTCTTTGACATTAATCGTTCTTGACCTCAAGTTGTATCTTTGCTGGTCTTCAGTCTGTAGAACAGCTTCTCTGTCCCACTCTTGACTGGTCTGGTCCTTGAGTAATGATTCTTCATAGGCAGCCAATGTCAAAAAGGCAACACTGCCCTTGTCTTCCATGCAGTGAATCTCATCCTCTTAATCAAACTGCTCCTTCTCCATAACTACGTTTTGGAAAGGAGCTTTAACCCTTTGTTCTTCACTGGCCTCTTTGCCCCTCTAAATGATCTACAATTGTTCATTTGCTCTTCTGAATGGATTTGAATTTCTAGGAGCAAACATGATGGGCAGCCTTGCCTTCCCAGAACTCTGCTCAACCTTCAGCTTGGATATCTCAGCAGCTAATGACTCTATCATTTTGGTCATTTTGTCTATTTTAGGCTCTGAAGATGAAGAAGAGGAGGAAGCCTCACCTCTTTGCCTCCTTCTGTCATCATGCCCCTTGAGTTTCTCTGCAGCCATGATATTAGATTCTACCTCCAATGCTGCATCTTGTATTTCAGCCAAAGAAGCACATCTTCTTTCTCTTAATAACAGGCAGAAATCAGAATCAAAGGCATTAGCATAGGTGAGTTTTGCAGAGGTGGGGGTAGGCTTTACTTCAGCTGGTATTTTGCTATACATCTGATTGAATCTCTTATTAAAATCAAACAATGATTCCCCATTTTCCCTTTTGAGGTTGCCAAACTCAGTATGGTAGTATAGCAGGGCTTTCTTATCTCCCCAATGTTTTAAAAACACATCATCTAATGCTTCAATGTTTGCTATAGACCTAGGGGTAAGCTCACTGAACCACTTTCTAGCCTCTCCATCAAGGCTTTGGACAAATACTCTCATCCACACATCATCTTCACTGATATCTAGGTTATTAGCATAGCTATAAAAAGATTCAAGGTGCTCTTCAGCGTTACTCCCTCTGTACCAGTGAACTTAAGCATATATTTATGATATTCTCTTGCAAGCATGGCATTCAAAGGAATAGGCAGAACCAGGGGTCCATACCTAGCAGCTATGATTCTTTCCATTTTAGTGGGTGCTTGTGGGCCTGCCATGACTGGGGTAGATGGAAAGGTACTGGCAGTTTGAAAGGTAGGGAGCTGAGAAATGACTGACAAGGATAAAGGAATATGATGGACTATAGGGGAGGTTTTCTTTGGACTGAGATCCAAAGGGGAACTTATTGAACAAGGAGCTTTATGAATCTCTGGGATTATTTCTTCACTGGTAATGCTAGGCTCTATATTTTCAAAATGAACATGCTCAGTTACAAGCCTCTCTTGCAGAGATACATAAGATTGTTTAGGCTTACCTGATCCTGATGCTCCTTTCTGAATGATTTTTTTCTGCTTAACAATCTTCTCAGGGTCAGGCATTGGGTCAGCTAGTGATTTCTGAGGATTTCTCCGGGTATGCCTCACAAACTGAGCCAGAACTGTGATGTGGAGTCGCCAAAAGGTTGGTCCTCCAGTAGAGTCGCCAGATAGATGATTACAACCAGAAATGTGTCTAGACTTTGTCTATCATCAAAGTTGGATCTGTGTCATTCTCCCAGGGAAGCTGAGCTTCAATCTCCTCTCCCCGGCAACGACGCCAATTATGTTAGGATTCAAAAAAACTCTCCTAGGTTGTAGCTCGGAGATGCCTGGTAACATATAAATTCAACTATTGTTGCGGGTTTAATGGAAGGACTGATGGTTTAGTTCAAGACAGATAACCACTTCTACTTTGTTTCACTCCAGACATGCGTGAACACCCCTAGACTACAAGGCTTTAGACCACCAATTGCTCACAGTTTGAGGTATAGGGTGAATATGGAGAATACTAACCACACCAGCAGATGCACAAGACCATGTGATGGTCAGCTGCAACTAGTAAAGAAGTCTGTAAATCTAATCTATTAATGCAAAGATAGGATGACAACTCTCTTGCATTAGATAGAAAGAAACCTGGACCACTTATTCAATGATGCATACAAGATTCTAACACAGAGATAGGATGACAACTATCTAATGTTAAACCTCAAAGATCAAGAACATAGCATATCAGGCACAGCTTAGAACAGAGAAAAATGGAAAGTGAGCAGTTAATAGCAAAAGAAGCTTGTATTAGCTGAAAATGAAGACGAGATGCTGCAAGTGACAAAATATCTACAGTCTCCAGAAGTTGAACCTTACATCAAATGCCAACCCTGATTACATCTTGCTTCTGGGTATTTATAGATTTACATTACAGGGGCACTTAGCCATCTAGGTATGGAGGGGTCATAATTGACCACCAACTGCGTTTAACTACCTGATGGAGTCTCTGAACATGCTTCCTTGCTTCAGTGGATGAATCTGATCTGTTCAGGTGTTGCGCTATTCTTTTTGGCTGTTGGAGTGCTCGTACCAGTGGAGTCCATAACAAATAAATTCAGTTATAGGGTCGTGCTTGTCCTTATTTTCCCTTCGGCCATGCTTTCGGATTAATATGGTTGTTGGGAGCTCGACTGCAACAGGTACTGGCAAGTTGGTTATCTCTTGCTTCAGGCAAGCAGAATGGTGGAGGACGTGGAATCCATGGGCAAGTGGATGATTTGGGTGAACAAGAATAATGGTCATCGGATCGAGGGAACGGACGGTGGAGATGGCTCAGCGGAGGCTACAGGTCGAGGTGGGAGTGGGGTGAATTGGGGCCGTCAGATCTTTGGCGAACAGATCAGATGGTCATCGGGCTAAGGAGATGCGTGGTCGTTTAATGGGCGCGGGCGGTTTGGATGGGCGGTAACGGTATGCATCGCACCGCTTTCAGGCCCTAAGCGGTAAAACCCGAGAGTCGCGCGATTCCATTCAGCAATCGACACGTAGCGGCGGATGAGAGAGAAAAACTACTCTCATCACGTGCTAACGTTCGATTGAGTTGCGGGCACAGAAATAGTGAATGCCATCGGATCTTTTACGAAGATGATCGGACGATGGAGAGCGGTCGGACAGGTTGCTTTATCGGGCGCGATGTGGGCCGTTAGATCGGCGGGGTTAATCAACGGTGGGAAAGAGGCGCGATGGTTTTATGAGCGCGCGGGGTCATATGGGTGCGGTTCTATGGTGGGTTTGGGGCTTGCGCTCGGGGTTTAGGCCAAAAGGGGCTATTTTGCAGGGTTTAGGAGGAAAATAGGGGAAACGGAGATGGAGGAGAATAAACGGGGCAAAGGAAGAAAGGAGAAGGTGGCCAATGTGAGCCCCTCTTTGAACATAACCAATCAGACCATGATCCTTTTTGACATTAGAAAGTCAGCACTATACAGCAGAGCTAACAGGTCCCACTTACTAGTTGGAAAAATACCTAACTAAGAAACTAAAACCTCTGGTTGGCAACACTAGCTCCTTTGTCAAAGACTCCACCCACTTCATTAATGAGATCAAAGATCTAAACCTAGATTTGAATGACATATTAGTCAGTTTCGATGTTAAATCTCTCTATACCAACATTCCCATAGATGAAGCCATGAAAGTGATCCATAAAGTCACGAACTCTGACACAGCTAAATTAATTGAAGTCTGTCTCAAATCTACCTTCTTCAGTTTTAGAGATGAAATTTATGAACAAACTTGCAGTGTAGCCATGGGATCCCCTCTATCTCCTATCATTGCCAATCTCTTGATGGAAGATTTTGAAACTAGGGCCATTGAATCTTCCCCGTTAAAACCAAAACTTTGGAAAAGATTTGTTGATGACACTTTCATTATTTGGCCTCATGGAAAAGAAAAATTAAACACTTTCTTGCAACACCTAAACAGTCTATCTAATTCTATCAAATTTACCATGGAAATAGAGGAAAATGATAACCTTCCCTTTCTTGACATCCTAATCAAAAGAAACAAAGATGGTTCCATATCACACCAGGTCTATCGTAAGAAAACCCACATAGAACATTACCTACATGCCAACTCTCACCACCATCCATCCTAAAAAATCGGTGTTCTCAACACTCTAGCAACCAGGGTTGTTCGTATTTCGGATCAAGATCACTTTGAAGATGAGAAGAACCATCTTATGGATGTATTCGTAAAGAATGGATACAATAAACACCAAGTGATCAAAGCCTTTAAGAATGTAGAGAATCCTAAAAACAAACAACCATTAGATGATCATGTGGGCAAGGTTCACCTCCCCTACATATTGGGCACAACAAACAAAATTGTGTACATTTTAAAAAAGAACAAAATTAGAACCACTTTCAGACCCATGAATACCATCAGCAGATGCCTAAAATCAGTCAAAGACCCCGTTGGTCCCAAATGCCACAAAGGAGTTTACATGGTTCCGTGTTCATGCGGAAAAACCTACATTGGAGAAACTGGTCGATCTATCCGTACTAGGATTCAAGAACATGCCGCTGACATAAAACACAACCACTCAAAAACCTCAGCTCTGGCTGAACATTCTAGTAAAACCAGTCATCACGTCTGTATTGAAAACTCTAGTGTAGTAGCCAAAATTGATCATTATCACCATAGAAAATTTAGATAAGCCATAGAAATAAGTAAACACCCTAACAACCTCAATCGAGACGAAGGATGGAAAACAAGTGACAATTGGATTCCTACTTTAACATCCTAAATTACCCTCTCCTAACTTAACCCTTCCCCCGTTGCACTTGACCTTTCACCTCCTTCTCCAACCTCACTTCTCTCTCTCTACACTTCACATTCTTATTAAACACTAATCCTAATTTTCAATTCTTATTTTCTTTTTTAACTATTAATTTACATTCTAACTAAAAATAAAGAATATTATATAATTTTAAATAATTTTAATAAATAATTAAATTAATTATGATGATGATGATGATGATGGTTAACTTCCACTGAGGCCAAACTTTGGTCTATCGGACCTAAAGAAACGAATTATTTAGTTTGATTTAAGATTTTATTCCTATGCTCAAAAAGCTTGGAGAGAAGCCTCCCGAGCTCACTGTAATTTTGAAAACGTAAAAGGCTAGGAAGGTCAGTGTTGCAACAAAGATTTTGAAACTGAGATCTAATGTGGTTGTACGCGGGGCACTCTAAGAGGAAGTGATTTTCATCCTCGATGTTCATATTCTCACAGAGATGGCAGAACCTTGCCATCCATCGTGTTTTAGGAACTGCCCAACCACCTGTTTCATTATGGTGCTCATGAGAGTTCGTTCTAATCTTGGCTATATTAATTTTCTTCTTTGAGCTAGTTAAAATAGAGAGATAATTTTGATCTTCTATGGTGGGGTTGATGACCTCCTTATAATACCTTAATTTTCTTTTAGCTGCTAAATCTTTCTCACACCACATTTTCTCTTTGAACTTAGAAGTAACAATATTTTTAATGTTATTAATGTTTTGCAATGTAACATTCTTGTCGATCTCCCAATGGTTTAAGCAGGCCCTGGTGTCTTTATACCAACCTCGTTTGAGCCTTAGGTGGTTTTGGCTGGAATTTAAAGCTAGTTTAGGAAGTCTATTGTCTCCTATGATACTGAGTTTGTGCTTGTACAACAGAAGCCTAGTCATAGCTATGCTCTCGAGAGGGGAAAGACCCACTTTTATAAGGAGAATAGGATAGGGTGTGTTGCTTTTAAATTTGAGGTTATACGTTATAAAACGCTTCTAGATTTGCTCAATCTTTCTCTAGGATTCTCTAGAGATGCTACAGCCCCAAAGCTCACATCCATATAAGATAAACGGAGTGACTAAAGTTTCAAAGAGGAACTTCTTTCTATCCCACATTACGAGGTTTGCCGTTTAACAATTATTTTCAAGACCAAAATAAGCTTTCCATCCCCCATATATCCTTTTCTCAATTCTATAGTTCTAGTTGAGCTTGTGATGAATATCAATTCCTAGGAACTTGTAGGAAGACACTTCCTCCAAGTTACTATTGTCATACATAAAATTAGCATAAGTGTCCTTCTTGAATTTGATAATCATAACTTTTGTTTTGTCAGTGTTAACAATCATACCCATGGTAGAGCAGAAATCCTTAAGGAGTATAAGTTGCTTATCAAGATCAGATTGGCACCTTGCGAGAAGAACAATATCGTTAGCGTAGAGAAGAAGGATGATGACTATCCCAGCTAAGATCGTGCCAGCACATCCTACTTCCTCTAAACAACCTTCTAGCTTGTCGATGTAAATGCCAAATAGTATTAATTAATATTAATACTAATCCTTATTTTCAATTCTTAAAAAAATTTAACGATTAATTTACATTCTAACTAAAAATAAAAAATCTTATATATTTTTAAATAATTTTAATAAATAATTAAATAAATCAAATTATTCTTAATCAAAGTTTCAATAGGATCAATACTAATATTAACATTAATATTAATATTAATATCTTAATCCTTTTTCTTAAAATAATAATAATAATAATAATAATAATAAATTAAGATTAATCACAATATATAAGTAAAAGATAAAAAACATTTTATTTTTAAGAATATTCTTAATTAATTTTTTTTATACAATTTAAATAATTTTCAAAAAAATATAAAAACTAATTAAATTAAAATTAATTAAATTATTTTAACATAGTATTTTATAATTATTTAACATGAATGACATAAAGTTATTTTAAACAGAGTCTATAATTTAGATTAATACTAACACTAATACTAACGTTATTAACAAATAATATTAATATGTATATTAATTCTTAAATCATTAGAATTAAAAACCAATTCAAACTCATTCATTCCAAAATTAATTTTAAATTAGGAATTTTTAAAAAAACTTCATTTTAAGAAGATTGATAGGATTCTAAGTTAAAAACTAAAATTAATTTATAGATCATAATTAATTTCAACCTAAAATATATAACTTTCATATTTTTAAATAAAATAAAAATTATTAAAATTATTAAAAATTTCTAGGAGCAACACTAATATTAAAAATTAGTATTAATTATGATGATGATGATGATGGTGGTTAACGTCCACTGAGACCAAACTTTGGTCTATCGGACCTAAAGAAATGAATTATTTAGTTTGATTTAAGATTTTATTCTTATGCTCAAAAATCTTGGAGAGAAGCCTCCCGAGCTCACTGTAATTTTGACAACGTAAAAGGCTAGGAAGGTCAGTGTTGCAACAAAGATTTTGAAACTGAGATCTAATGTGGTTGTACGTGGGGCACTCTAAGAGGAAGTGATTTTCATCCTCGATGTTCGTATTCTCACAGAGATGGCAGAACCTTTCCATCCATGGTGTTTTAGGAACTGCCCAACGACCCGTTTCACTATGGAGCTCATGAGAGTTCGTTCTAATCTTGGCTATATTAATTTTCTTCTTTGAGCTAGTTAAAACAGAGAGATACTTTTGATCTTCTAGGGTGGGGTTGATGACCTCCTTATAATATCTTAATTTTCTTTTAGTTGCTAAATCTTTCTCACACCACATTTTTTCTTTGAACTTAGAAGTAACAATATTTTTAATGTTATTAATGTTTTGCAATGCAACATTCTCGTCGATCTCCCAATGGTTTAACCAGGCCCTGGTGTCTTTATACCAACCTCGTTTGAGCCTTAGGTGGTTTTGGTTGGAATTTAAAGCTAGCTTAGGAAGTCTATGGTCTCCTATGTTATTGAGCTTGTGCTTGTACAACATAAGCCTAGTCATAGATAGGCTCTCGATAGGGGAAAGACCCACTTCTATAAGGAGAATAGGATAGGGTGTGTTGCTTTTAATTTTGAGGTTATATGTTATAAAATGTTTCTGGATTTGCTCAATCTTTCTCCAGGATTCTCTAGAGATGCTACAACCCCAAACCTCACATCCATATAAGATAACCGGAGTGACTAAAGTTTCAAAGAGGAACTTATTTCTATCCCACATTACGAGGTTTGCCATTTTACAATTATTTTCAAGACCAAAATAAGCTTTCCATCCCCCATTAATCCTTTTCTCAATGCTACAGTTCCAGTTGAGCTTGTGATGAATATCAATTCCTAGGTACTTGTAGGAAGACACTTCCTCCAAGTTACTATTGTTATACATAAAATTAGTGTAAGTGTCCTTGGATTTGATAATCATAACTTTTGTTTTATTAGTGTTAACAATCATGCCCATGGTAGAGCAGAAATCCTTAAGAAGTATAAGTTGCTTATCAAGATGAGATGGGCACCTTGCGAGAAGAACAATATTGTCAGCGTAGAGAAGAAGGATGATGATTATCCCAGCTAAGATCGTGCTAGCACATCCTGCTTCCTCTAAACAACCTTCTAGCTTGTCGATGTAAATGCCAAATAGGGTAGGGGAGAGGGGGCAACCTTGTTTAACTCCGATATTACACTTAATATTTTTCGACCACCCCTCATTTCTCTTTAAATTGGCAATTACATTCTCGTATAACCTTATAGCGACAACTCTCAACTCAAAAGGAACCTTTAGCTCTTCTAATCTGTTCCAAAGGTTGTTTCTAGGAACCATATCGAAAGCCTTTCTAAAGTTCACAAAGCAACAAAAGAGATTGGATTTATCATTGCGGCATTCATCCACAATGATCCTAAGCGTAACGAGGTGGTCTATTTTTGAGTGCTACTTTCTAAAACCTGCTTGGCCTTTAGCCTGCTTACCTTCACTTTCAAGCCATATGCTCAACTTCCTTTCCAAAATAATACCATATAACTTTGCTAGGAGAGGGCTAATCATAATTGTCCGGTAATTAGAGGGGTTATTTGTATCCCCACTTTTAAAAATAGGGATAATGAGGCTTTGAGTCCATGGTTCAGAGAACCCTTGCTTGACCACTTGATTGAAAAGCTTGTGAATGTGGGGGATGAGGACAAGACCTCCAATTTTTAAGATTTCTGCCTGGTAACCTTCAATGTCCTTAGCTTTCCCATTAGCCAAGCAATTAACCCCAAAATCAATGTCTTCTAATGAGAAAACTTATTTCGTTGTGAGCAGGGTTTCAAAGTTATGCATGACATTTGGAGATTCATAAAGCTTTTTAAGATAGGAATTCCAGTTGTGTAAAGCAATTTTATTATTAACTTTAGTTTTCCTAGTTCGAATCTGCCTCCAAAATTTCTTAGGAGCTACCTTAGAGAGGTGTAAGAGATTCTCTTGTCTTTTATGAATATACTACCTTTTTTTCCTTTTAGTTAGGGCTTTGTATATTTTTATCTTGCCAATTTTAAGAGATTCATCAACAACTTCCTTAATTGCTCTCCTCGCACTTTTATAATCTTTGTCATACCATGGGTTGGTTTTGCTATTTCTTTTATCACTTGAAACTTCAATTGAGAACTTGTTAATAGAATATGAGAGGGTTGTAGTAAAATTATGATAGAGATCTTCTATGTTGCCTATACTAGATAAAGGAAGAAAATTAGTTTTTAATTCATTTAGAAAGAGATCTTTTTTATTTCTATCAAAGATTAGCTTCTTTTGGCTATAAGGATTATCTTCTATGGGATCTCTATGCATGACAAAATTGAGAGTTATAAGTAAAGGCCTAGGATCAGAGTCAGGCTCGTGGTCATTTAAGATGTCAAAATTTGTTATTTTGTTGTATAGAGGGAGATCAGAGATAACATAGTCTACCTGTTAAAATTGGCAACTAGGGCCAAACTCCATGTGGGTCATCTTATTTATGGCAGCTGATATTTTTATTGGATCCCTCTCATCGAGAGGTGTAGGATTGATCTAAAGATCATCCGATTCCGTCAAGTATTCACGGAGTTATGAATTTATTTGTGTTATAAGACAAATTGTCAAGTCGGCCAACAACTTGAGTAGGCTCAGAAGCCCAATAGTCATGTCTATTCATCATCTACATTTTAGTATAAATAGGAGAGGACTTGAAGTCATTTGTGACATACACTCTTCATGTGATCTCCTCCTCTCCACGTCTTTGGGTTTTTGGTGAAGGAGAGAGACACTAAGAGTATGCTGGGCTAAATAGATGATGCCCTAGCCGCAATAGCTGATGCCCTTAGCCGCAAGTGATGCCCTAGTTGCAGTGATGACCTAGCCGCAGCAAGCCGCAGGCTTATGATGAATCCTAAATGCAATCAATGGAGACACCTGCTCATGCAGTCAAAGGAGACATGTTCACGCAGTCAAAGAAGATACAGAACTTCGCATTTCACTCTGAAAATCCATGTGAATTTTGGATACATGTATATGCTATACAGGTATGACAAAACTCACATAACCACAGTAGCCGCAGTGAGGAATGACAAAGCCGCAGGAATAGAAGAGCCGCATTCAAGGTATATGAAGCTGCAGGGATAGAAGAGCCACAATCAAGGTATATGAAGCCATAGACAAGACTAAGGAAGCCACGGTCAAGGAGAGGGTAGCCGCAGTGATAAGGAAGAGCTGCAGGTGGCCGCAGTAAGGATTAATGAGGCCGCAGGAAGGAGCTGCAGTAGCTACAATCAATGTATATAGCCGCAGTCAAGGGAATCTTTGTCAAGGGCATGTAGTTGCAACATTGATCCTAAAGATGGTATCCCTGTAACAACCTCGACATACTGAACTACATTGGTTGGGGTTGCAAGAAATGGATCTACACTCTCGGCATACTATCTCTACAAAACCATGTTGATGGAATGAGTTTCCATAATGATAGTGATTCTCATACTTGAATAGCACAATATTCGGATCTGTGACTGAATATCAATACCGTTCACTTGCTCAGCATATTAATATGCAGTTACAATGACAAGGATCATAAGCAGTAATGTTTATGATGGTTACAATCTCAACATAATGAGAAAGATAAGGATGAACAGTCTCAGATCATGATGATGAATGAGACAACATGATGATGAAAGATGCAACATGATGGGCATGTTAGTAAAGGGTAGCATGATGATGGGAGCAAATGGGAGCAGCTCAGTGACTAGGTGCAACACAATGACGGGTGCAACATGAGTATAAGCTGCAACACTATGTTAGGCGAAGCCATCACCTTGGAGAATCAGTTGAAGCAGAATGTATTCAACTGATCTCATGTATCATCATGATAGGAGATGATCTATGCTCATATCTAGATAATTCAAAGTGTTGACTTCTGTTGTAAATGTACTATCTCTCTCTCTCTGCTGAACTTTGAAGAACATAAAAGAAGAATTGATCAAGGGTTCCCCACATTGGGGTTTGTCCCTGGCTAGCACCACATCTTGTCCTCTTGTCTTGGCTTGTCTTCTGCGATTTATATTTATGTTCTATCTGCAGTTTACTTTAATGCTGATGTGATTGCTAATCTGGAAAAGGTATTGAGCTAACTGTAAAAATTGAAATAAATTGCTCTAGCATAGAACATACCTAAAATTAACATGGTATCAGAGCTGAGGTGAAGATTATGCCCAAGCAAGAGTGAAAGAGAAATCACCGAAGACAGTTGGGAAAGGACAAAAGGATCAGTGGAATCCTCAGCCCTCTTCTAATTCACCAAAGGGTGAAGTCGAAGTAGAGAATATTATCAGAATGGCGCAGTGGAATATGGCCTACCTAAAGATCACTTCATTGGAAGATCGGATCTCAGGGTGGAAGGAAAGTCAGATAACTAGTTCGGCCATTATGCGAAGGAGTGTCTGAATGGAAGGGACACATCACTTGATGATGATAACAACAGGGACATATTCTATGATCGAAGGAATGACAGGTAATGTAGGTCATCAAGGAAATGGCCGACCCTTCATAGAAAGCAAGGAACCTAGGTATGAAGAATCAAATGTTGTTTCTGATAAGATAAAGAAGTGTTATCTTGTATTGCCTCTCTCCTTCAGATTATTTGGGAATCTAGATTATAGATTGTAGTGCTTCAAGGCACTTCATCGGATAGATGGGTGCACTCTCTAATTTGGTAGATATGGAAACAATCGTGGGATTATACTTGGAGCCGATGCCACCTATGCCGAAAAGGGTGTAGGAAATGTTAACTCTCAATTGAATGAGGGTAACTCGATTCACTTACAGAATATCTTTTATGTACCTGATCGGAAGAAGAACCTAGTCTCCATTTTAGTGATGGAAGTCAAAGGTTACGAGGTGGCACTCATCGATGGAAAGGTACGTGTTTGAAAATAGAATTTTCAAAGATGTTTTTGAGTTCAGGGTTGTATCAAATTGCAGGAAGTCCACTGGGTACCATGTCCATTGACACATAACATCGGAGGTCTATGAGTCAGATGGTGACAGGGATGCCTAAATTCAAAATGAGCATGAAGGTACATGTTTGAGATGTACTGAAGGAAAATCTTACAAGGGTACAATTCCCCTTATGTAGCAGGTCCACAGGTTTGGAACAACCCAAGGAGTTTGAGATTCATGATCGGGAATCTCATATATGCAGGTGGAAGAAAACCCACTATGGCTTGAAGTAAAACACCTTGGACCTAATATGAGAGGATTGATAACTATCTGATGAAGCTGAGATTCACTAACAGTGAAGCCGATCCAAACCATTGTTTGAAGGTTGTGGATGATAGACCTCTCATATTGGCACCTTATGAGGACAACCTATTTCTGACAGGTGCAGACCCTCTCATTTGCAAAAGTGAGAGGGAGTTGGATTCTCGATGTGGAAGGATAAACTGCAAGCCTGTGACTACCTCGAGGATCTTAACTTTCAGAAGTTATATGGTAGTGATGTCGGACCAGATTTGGGAAATGCCTCTGAGTTTCATAAACTCATTCGTGTTGATGTTCTTGGTGAACTTTCGTCCAAACATATGTTTTGTAGTTAGCATGGTGAGCTCATATTTGGTTGAGCCTCACTGGATTGGTGCCAAGAATCTTCTGAGATATCTTCAGGGCACAATCTCTCATGGATTGAGATACATTGCCGGAAAAATGAAACTGCATGGTTATTCGAATGCTGAGTGGGCAGGTAGTGTGGAGGATCACTAGAGCACTTCTCAGTGATGGTTCTATTTGGATTCTACTTCGATATCATGGATAAGCAGGAAGTAGAAGTTGGTTGCTATAAGCACCGCCGAGATCAAATACATAGCTACGAGTATGATCTTATGTGAAGCTGCATGGTTGCAGAAGCTCTTAAGTGAGATGATTGTACACATGATGAATACCACTGTGATTCTCTGTGATAACCAGAGGTGGGATTCGATTATTGAGGAATCCCATATTCGATGATTGCTCCAGTAGATAGACATTAGATACTGCCTTATATAGGATATGGTTAGTCAATAAGCAAGGAGGCTCCATTGCATTGAGACTGATGTACAGGTCGCAGACATTTTGTCAAAGCCTTGGGGAAAGATCAAATCTGTGATTTTCCTGAATGACTTGGAGTCGTCAAGAGACCCTTGTAAAAGGGTCCTGCATGTTGCATAAATTGAGCTCTGGGAGCTTTGGGGGCTTGGGGTACTTACTGGAGCAACATACAACCACAGGGCGACTCACCCTCCCTGGTGGTGCGTGCTGAACAGGATGATTAGTTCTCCTGTGGGCCAGGATGATTCGTTCTCCATGGCGATTGTGGAATAGGATGATTAGTTGTCCTCTGGGCCAGGATGATTCATTCTCCGTGGCGATCGTGGAACATGATGATTCATTCTCCTGTAGACCAGGATGATTAGTTCTCCGTGGCATCCACTAGACAAGATGATTCGTTCTCCTATGGACAGGATGATTAGTTCTCCTGTCGAGGCATCCTACCCATGCAGTCCGGGACTCATGGGAAGTACCTCTCATCTGTTCAATGAGCAGGGAAATGAGGATAGGGACCATAGTAGATCTATCGATGGACGCATCGTCATATCTACCGTACTCCCTATGCTAAGATGACCTACATTGATTTAGGATCAATGATACTGGTCTGGGACCAGTGAGAGTGGTACACCCTCTAAAACTGACTTTGGGTCAGTAGAGGACTGGTCTGGGACCAGTGAAAGTGGTACACACTCTAAGACTAACTTCGGGTAGATGGAGAATGGTATGAGACATTCTCGATCAATTCTTCTTCTTCTTGGTTACGAAGAGCTAAGCTGAGCAGAGCAGAGCTGACTAGAGTAGAGCTGAGCAGAGTAGAGCTGAGCTGAGCAGAGCAGAACAGAGTAGAGTAGAGCTGAGTAGACCTGAGCAGAGTTGAGCAGAGCAGTGCAGGGCACTGATGGCAGAGATAGTATAGTTGGACATATGGATCAACAAATGGAGTTCTCCCTAGTTGAGAGGGAGTGTTAAAATTGGAAACTAGGGCCAAACTCCATGTGGGTCATCTTATTATGGTAGCTGATATTTTTATTGGATCCCTCTCATCGAGAGGTGTAGGATTGATCTAAAGATCATTCGATTCCGTCAAGTATTCACGGAGTTATGAATTTATATGTGTTATAAGACAAATTGTCAAGTCGACCAACAACTTGAGTAGGCTCAGAAGCCCAATAGTCATGTCTATTCATCATCTACGTTTTAGTATAAATAGGAGAGGACTTGAAGTCATTTGTGACATACACTCTTCATGTGATCTCCTCCTCTCCACGTCTTTGGGTTTTTGGTGAAGGAGAGAGACACTAAGAGTATGTTGGGCTAAGTAGATGATGCCCTAGTCGCAGTAGCTGATGCCCTTGGCCGCAGGTGATGCCCTAGCCGTAGTGATGTCCTAGCCGCAGCAAGCCGCAAGCTTATGAGGAAATCTAAACGCAGTCAATGGAGACACCTGTTCACGCAGTCAAAGGAGACATGTTCACGTAGTCAAAGGAGACATGTTCACGTAGTCAAAGAAGATACAGAACTTCGCATTCCTCTCTGAAAGTCCATGTGAATTTTGGATACATGTATACGCTATACAAGTATGACAAAACTCGCATAGCCGCAGTGAGGAATGATGAAGCTGCAGGAATAGAAGAGCCGCAGTCAAGGTATATGAAGCCGCAGGGATAGAAGAGCCACAATCAAAGTATATGAAGCCGCAATCAAGACTAAGGAAGCCACGGTTAAGGAGAGGGTAGCCGCAATGATAAGGAAGAGCTGTAGGGAGCTGCAGGTGGCCGTAGTAAGGATTAATAAGGCCGCAGGAAGGAGCTGCAGTAGCCGCAATCAATGTATATAGCCGCAGTCAAGGGAATCTCTGTCAAGGGCATGTAGCTGCAACATTGATCCTAAAGATGGTATCCCTGTAACAACCTCGACATACTGAACTACATTGGTTAGGGTTGCAAGAAATGGATATACACCCTCAACATACTATCTCTGTAGAACCATGTTGATGGAATGAGTTTCCATAATGATAGTGATTCTCATACTTGAATAGCACAGTATTCGGATCTGTGACTAAATATCGGTACCGTTCACTTGCTCAACATATTAATATGTAGTCACAATGACAAGGATCATAAGCAGTAATGTTTGTGATGGTTACAGTCTCAACATAATGAGAAAGATAAGGATGAATAGTCTCAGATCATGATGATGAATGAGACAACATGATGATGAAAGATGCAGCATGATGGGCATGTTAGTAAAGCGCAACATGATGATGGGAGCAGATGGGAGCAACTCAGTGACTAGGTGCAGCACAGTGATGGGTGAAACATGAGTACAAGCTGCAATACTATGTTAGGTGAAGCCATCACCTTGGAGAATCAGTTGAAGCAGAATGTCTTCAACTGATCTCATGTATCATCATGATAGGATATGATCTATGCTCATATCTAGATAAGTCAAAGTGTTAAATTCTGTTGTAAATGTATTATCTCTCTCTCTCTCTGCTGAACTTTGAAGAACATAAAAGAAGAATTGATCAAGGGTTTCCCCACATTAGGGTTTGTCCATGGCTAGCGCCACATCTTGTGTCCTCTTGTCTTGGCTTGTCTTCTGCGATTTATATTTATGTTCTATCTGCAGTTTACTTTAATGCTGATGTGATTGCTAATATGGAAAAGATATTGAGCTAACTGTAAAAATTGAAATAAATTGCTCTAGCATAGAACATACCTAAAATTAACACTACCATGCTGCTACCAAGCCCATGGATGCAGGTCATCTGGCTAGAATTGGGCCACTTCTTTAGACCATTGCAAATTATGAGATCCTAAGCACTACAGAGCTTGACTAGCTCCGACCCAAACAAATTCTCCCCGAGGTCTTCAGAGCTCCTTTTGTACCGGCTAGCTAGAGGAAGGTCTTCGTCTAACCAAAGAGGATTAGGGTTGGAATGATTGCTTAGAAGAATAGCTTGGTTGCTTGAAGTTCAAGCATTAAAGTCACCCATTAAAAGGATATTGCCTTCATTCCTTAGGCTAGAAATATCATTCTCTAAACCATTGTAAGAACTATTTCTATCTAGATTCTTTTTCTTATAGAAGTTAGAATTGATGGGGGGGGGATAATAGATTGCTATGTAGGTCTTTTTATCATAAATGTCAGCAATTTCTATCCAACTATATTGGTTGTAAGGGTCGTTTTTATAAATCCTAGCATGGGGAGAGATGTTCTTCTTAATGTAACAAGCTATACCCCCAATGCCTCTACGGGAGGATCGCTTATTCCAGGTAGACCATAATGTAAAGCCATCTATGTTAGGGACCTTATATTCATCGTGCTGCCAAGTTTCAACAAGCAAAATAATATCAACATCATTCGAGATCCAACTTAGCGTGGGGCCTTTGTTCCATGAAAAGCCCCGATAGTTCCAAGAAAGAATCCAGAGCATGTTGAATTGCTATTTATTATTATCTTTTTGGTTTCTATATCGAATAACGACTTTTCTATTTTTGATTATTGCCCATTTTCCTTCCTTCCTAGCTTCCTTTACCTTTTGAACCTCCTTTCTCAATTCTACTTGATCTTCTAGAATGAGATCTTCATTTATAAATATTCATGTTCCTTTTAGACTTGAGGTTTTACTAAGTATGTCATACTTATGGTCAATAGAGCTCACCTTTATTCGGATCAACCTTCCTTTATTCTCAGTTAGTTTCCCCAACCTTGTTGCTTCTGTGAGACACGTTGTTTCAATTTGTAATCTGTTATGTAATTCTGTTTGGGCTATGGCTAAAGTATCCTCATCTACCTCCTCTTTCAAATCGAAGATTATAAGGTTCAAGGCCCTTTTGTTACGCTCATGGTCTAATTCTATCAATTTTTTCATTTCATCTTTAATTGGTTTGATATCTAATTTACCTGCCACACTATTTAGGGTGAGGCGGCTATTAACTTTTTCTTCTAGCTCTTTAATCATGTCCTTCATTTTAAGACTCTCTAAAGTATCAACATCTACTTGCTGGGATGTTTGGTTCATATCTTTGTTTTGTTTTTCTATAACCTGCAACCTAGTCTCCATTGCCTCCATCTTATTCTCCAATAGTTCTATTTTATTTTTATTTGTTTTTGGATCTTGTCTTCAAGAGATGTGAATTTATTTTCTAGCATGGCTGCTAACTCTATTTGTAGCTTGACTTCCCTTTCTTCTCTACGTTTCTCTAAAGACTCTATATACTCATAGAGGCTCTGTAGAGTAACTGCGCTAGGTCTACCTTTGGTAATCTTTGGTAATTGTGGTGAATTATTCATACTTGAAAATATATGAGCAGATATGTATTGGAAAAATATAAGGAAGGTGTGCACTTCATATCAGCAAGCCAGACCGCAAACGCACGTGCCCCAGATTGTTTTTCTATTACCACAAAGAGATCATGAATTATTACCGCAAAGAGATCGCAAATTATTACCCCAGAGGGATTTTTTAAATTTTTGTTTCTATATTTTTATATTGTATTTTATATATATAAAAAACAAAAATAAAAAAAATCCCTCTGTGGTAATCTCTTTTTTTGCTAAAGCAAGAGTGTTTTCTTCTCATTTATTAACTAGAAAGTTACAAAACTATGTTACAACTCCCGACACAGATGCCTACCTGAAAATCCTACCAGAAAAGTCTAGGGTCCACCATGCTTCAAAAAACGGGCCCAGAGCCCACAAAACTCTTAGATCATCTGCGACCGTGGGATTTGATTCAAAAGATCACACGGTTGAGGGGTGAAAGTGGGAAATCAATTAACACACAACTTAACAAACACCACGAACCTGAAGGGAAGTTAAACCCAATTCAAGCGTTCAATCGGGTCCGCCCAGGGAGATAATTCCCGAGCTACTTTATTGTCCGAAACCCATGAGACACCCTCAGTATCGCGATATGCTCGGAGGATAATGCTACCAACAAGCTCAATGAACAGCAGTTGTAGATCTTCACATGCCAGATCCAACGGTTGAGGAGAATATCGGGTGGAGAAGAAGCACGAGAAAAACCCACCCAATGTAGGCGGTTTTCTCTCTCCTTTTGTCGCCACGTGGTGATTGATGAGTGGCATCAGAGGCAAACGATGAAAAACCACTTGGGAGCTTGGGGGCGTCCGATAAACCACTAAACCTCTAAAATCTATTTTCCTTGAAAAAAGAAAACCGCTCCCTCCGTCCATCTGAAATATCCCCTCACGTCAATTTTGAGGTCTTCTGCTCGACGAACCCTTGTCCTCCATCTGCTTAGTTGCCCCATTGCTGCTTCTCCTTCATACTGTGATGATGTTCACTGTCTACACTTGCCAGACAGTGGCATTCCTCATGCAAATTTCCTGCAGGTGCTAGCTCCCACCTGTATATACTGTTATCTTTTTCACAGAGCACCCCTTCATTTGCCAGCCGGTCCGCTAATCTGTTGGCGTTTCTGTGCACATGAACAAAACTTAGGGTTCGCAGGATTCTTAGATGAGATTGAATACGTTGATAGACCTACAAAAGTCGCCAATGGTTCGAGACTTTCTCTGGTGCTGAGCCATTTGCTATTTTTTTTATTGAATTAATAGTTAATTCAGAGTCCGCCTCTATATATTGTTGGTGGCGTTCCCTAAATGACTATGGAAGATAACTATTATATCCCTTTTCATCTCTTATTGCTCCACCATAACCCACCATCCCCGGGTTTCCTTTTGAGGCACCGTCTGTATTAAATTTCAAGAAGCTAGGGGGTGCTGGTTGCCAATAATCCTGCCCCATAGTAGGGTGTACTGCAGTCCTGATATTGCCCTGGGGGACAAGCTTCTGGAGGCCCAAGAGCAAAAGAATGCGAGCCTCCTGGTGCGATGGAGGATTCTCAGGAGGTTGCTTCTGAAGGGTGTTTATAGTTTCTTTAAGCTGTCTTAAGAGTTGAGCTATTATGGTTTGGGTTGAGCCAGATTTGTCATTGAAAATTCTGTTATTTCATTCTTTCCAGACATTCCAGATCAAAAAGCTTGGAATCAAAGCCCAGGATGTGTTGACTGTCTCGTTCTCAGATATTTTTTTCCTCCAATTCTTTAGAGTTTTAGAGATGTCATTTTCATCCTTGTCCGTTTGCCTGAAGATAGAGGCAACCCAGTTCCATAGGGTTGAGGTGAAAGTGCAGAGGTTAAGAAGGTGATCCATCATTTCTTCATGAAGACCACATAACTAGCATCTAGATGGTCCGGAAAAACCTTTCTTTCTGAGATTTTCCCAAGTCAGAATCTTTTTGTGATGCACCATCCACACAAATAGCTTGATTTTCATCCAGTGAGGGTTCTGCCATAGGTCCTTCCATATTTTATCAGGGTTTGAAAAATTATGTCCTGTGGCAATTTCTTTGGCTTCTTTGAGGTTGAAGTTGCCCTCACTGTTTCTGCCCCATCTAAGTTGATCTGTGATAGTTGAGATCAAAATTTTCCTCTTTTCCAGGATTGTTAACAGAGCTTTAGCCTGGGCCTTCAGAAGAGTTTCTTCACTGTAAACTGGTACCTTCCAAGTTCTCCATTTATTATTGTTCCTTGTCTGATCCCAATAGTCACTGACCTTTTTTAGTCCTTTGTTGACAGTGTAATCTTTGAGAATCTCCAGTCCTTCTCTGCATAAGTTGGGTTCCTGCTACTAGTTGTCCTCCCAGAACCAGGCAAGGTTCCCATTTCCGATCTCCCAGAAACTATGTTTCTGAACTAATGCTCTGTTCTCCCAAGCATTGTTCTAGATATGGGAGCCCCTGATATGTCCGGTCATTCTAATATGGTCCCATTCTTGCCAGTCCTTTGCATATTTCTGTTTCCAGAGCTTGGCCCATGGGTTTCTTATTTCCTTTAGCCATCTCCACCAAAGTTTTGCCCCCAAAACTTTGTTGAGAGTTTCTGGGTCATGTAGACCCAAACCCCCATGAGTTTTGGGTTTGCATAGTTTGTCCCAAGCTACCAGAGCCCATTTCTTTTTTTCCTCCCCTTTTCCCCAAAGAAAATCTCTTTGAATGTTCCTGATTTGTTGTACCACTCCTCTAGGGACAGGAAGAGCCGAAAACATGTAGATTGGAATGGTTTGTAGGACCGCCTTTGTGAGAACTAGCCTGCCTGCTAGATTCAAAGATCTACTTGTCCATTTGCTGACTTTGTCCTTCAGTTTATTAGTCACTGGCTCCCATACTTCCTTGCTCAGAGGTTTGTCAGTGAGAGGAATTCCCAGATATTTGGAGGGAAGCTGATCTCTCTGAAAGTCGAGAATTCTGGATAGGTTTCTCTGAATAGCAATATTAGTGTTGAAAAAAAATACTTTTGATTTTGTGAGACTTACCTCTGTACCAGCTGCCATAGCAAAATCTTGCAGAATTTGTTTGAAAGCTTTGGCTTCTTTGACCGTGGGTGTGCCCTGTAGCATGGTGTCATCTACAAATTGCTGATGAGTCAAAGAGTCTCCATCCTGGGTAAGCTTGAGACCCTGGATCCTGCCTTCCCCCTTGGCTGAATTAATTGCTTTGCCTAGTCCTTCCATTATGAGGATAAAGAGAAAAGGAGAGAGCGGATCTCCTTGTCTAAGACCCCTCAAAGGCTGAAAGGATCTGGATGGAGCACCATTGAGAAGGATAGAAAAGCTAGCAGATGTAACCAAAGCCATTACCCATCTTATCCAATTATGGTCAAAGCCATACGCTTTTAGAACTTCTCTAATGTATGACTAGCTTAGCTTGTCATACGCTTTCGCTAGGTCAAGATATATGATCATGCCTACTTGCTTATTACTCTTGAGGGAGTGCACTATTTCATGAGCTTGAATGATGTTATTGAGAATTTGCCTTCCTTCCACATAACCAGTTTGCTCCTCAGACACAAGAGTTGGAAGAAGGGGCTTGAGTCTGTTTGCAATAACTTTAGAGATGATTTTGTAAACTACATTACAGAGGGCTATGGGCCTGAATCGATCTGGAGTCATTTCTTTATCCTGCTTAGGAATTAGGGCTATGAAGGAGGCATTTAACGCTTTTAGGATTGTTTTTGAAATTCTTGAATCCTCCACCACCTCCAGTATGTCATGCTTGACAATTTCCCAGCTAGCCTTGAAGAAGTCTACGTTGAAACCATCCGGGCCTGGGGCTTTCCCATTGTGCATCTCTTTGATTACTTCTTTGACCTCCTCTTCCGTCACTGGTCTATTGAGATTATAATTATCTTCCCTGGTCACCAGTTTTGGAATGTTCTGAGTAAAGCTTTTAATGAATCGAGATCTGTCTAAGATAGGCTCTTCTGCAATATTTTGAAAATGTTGTACCAAAATGGATTCCATGTCTCTGTGCATGCTCAACTCTTTCCCTTGAGAATCTATGAGTTTTATGATTAGATTACGAGCCCTATGTTCCATGGTAGATTTCTGGAAAAACCTGGTATTTCTTTCTCCTTCTTTAAGCCATTGCACTCTTGATTTCTGCTTCCAGAAGATTTCTTCTTGCTCACATCTGATGTCCCATTCCTCTTGGAGAGAGTCAGCTTGTATTTTCCTATCCTCAGTGAAACCTTCCTTGATAAGCGTTAGGTTAATCTTCTGTAACTTTTGTTCCACTTCTCTTTTGGCTTTAAAAATATTGCTAAACTCATTTTTGTTCCATTCTTTAAGTCTGGCCTTTATGTGTTTGAGTCTTTGCTGTAGAAAAAACATTTTTGTACCCTGAATGGGCAAGTCTTCCTTCCACCATTTATCAATATTGGTGATGAAGTCAGGGTGAGTAAGCCAAACATTTTCGAACCTGAGAGGTCTGTTCCTCAGAGTGCCAATAAAGGAAGCTTCTAGTTGAATAGGCCAGTGATCCGAACCTCCAAAAGGGAGGATGAAAGCATTCAAGTTAGGGCCAGAGAGGAAGAGGTTCTTCGAGATTACGAATCTATCTAGTTTCGAAGCAACTTGGGAAGCTCCTCCCCTCTTATTGTTCCATGTGAAGGTTCCATTTGCTGTTTCTAAGTCCACTAGCCTCATGTTAATTAGGAAGTTCTGGAATGCAATAGAGTCTCTTCTGATTGTTTTGGTTCCTCCCTTTTTTCTGTGAGAGATTTGATCATGTTGAAATCACCACCCAGAATCTAGGGCATTACTGGGTATCTCTTCCTTAGCTCCTCTAGTGAAGTGAGTAGCTTGAGTTTGTCTTCAGGTTTTTGAGGACCATAGACATTAGTAACCATATAGATTTCCTTGTCACCCAAAGGTTGGATAACCATTGAAAGGTAGTTCCTGGATGCTTCAGTATCCAGAATTCCAAATTTCTACGGATTCCAAAGAGTAAGAATCCCCCCACTGTAATATTGGCTTTGACTTCTAGGTGCTCATATTTACTAAGACACTTACTTTGTGTCTCCCGAACTTTATCTATGGAACATTTTGTTTCCTGTATAAACACCATATCTGGTTTTTCTTCTTTTATTCTATTGCTGAGATTTCTTTGTTTATTTTACTTCATAGACCCCTAATATTCTAGGTTGTGAGCTTCATAATGATGGGTTTTTAAATGAGTAACTGGTGAGATCTTTCATCTTACCTGAGTTGAGCATGAGTTTCCCACATTCAATTAACAACTCATTTTGTCTCTTCCTTCCTCTTTTCTTGCCTGGGTTCTTGGTTGAGTTTCCTGATGCTTCCTCCATGGATTTGACCCCTCTATGCTCCTGGCTATCATGGCTTCTCTTGACTCCAGTGTTTTTTGTTTGAGATCTCCAGAGGAAGAGCTGTTGTACTCTATCAAACTCCTCTTGAGGTATGGAGTCTATCCCTTTATTGGTTCCCTGCTCTAAGAATTTTTCTAGGTCAAGATTCTCCCTCTCAAGAATCTCCTGTAGTTCGTGGTCCTCTGTCCCAACTTCACTTGGGGTCATTTCCTGGTCCCTGCTTAGTTCCATATTACTTGGTATAGTCTCCCTTTGTTCGCTGTTTTCCTGTATTATTTCCATACTATCCTCCTTTTCCTTCTCTGTGGGATGGTTTTCTGGTGCATCGTCCTTTCCAATGTTCCCTCCTTCTTCTTCTAAAATCTCAAAACTGTTGCGACTTGGTAGCTTATTTTCACTAGGTTTCTTTTGGTGTTTTCTTCCCCCTCCTTTCCCTCTACCTCCCATCTTGGTAAATCCTTCAGGATCTCTGCTTGTATTGATTCTCGGATTATCCTCCCTTTTGTTTTGTGGTCAGTCTCTAAATAGGTGTCCATGTTCATGACATTTTCGACATCTGAATGGGACATGTTCATAGTCCACTGCCTGTACCCATTCCTCATCGTATACTTCTAGGATGACTTCATCCGGGAGTGCTCTCAATAGATCCATTTCCACACATATTCGTGCGAAGGAGGTATATTTACCTCGCAGAGTTGCCTCTAATATTTTTAGAAAATGGCCTAATTTATTTCCTATTGCTTTTAAGGATTCAGGTAGCCAATAATCTAGAGGTAAGGAGTATAGTCTTATCCATACCGGGATCGGTGTGAACGTTTCTTGTTCCGGGACAAAGTTCATCATCCAAGGTCGCATGTATAGGCCTGTCGCAGAATAGAAATAGGGTCCTCCTTCGAACACTCTATCTTCGTCCTCTAGGCTAGTGAAAACCACTGTGAAGAAACCTTTGGACCCTAGATGCAGATTTATTTCTCCCTTTGGTTTCCAGTTGTTCTTATCCATGTGTATAGATTCTTCTCTGTGGGCCATATGCCCATAAACTTGCATATAATAGCATAAGTCGCCATGTGTTCTCTGTGTGCTTGCAGTGCAAGATCATTCAAAACCACCCGGGGTTTGATGTTTATCTTGGGTTTACAGGGTCATGTTGCAGATTGGTACACATTTCTCTGACTGCTGTCCCTTGGTCCCTCCTCCCTTCTGACCGCCCCGTTAGTTTCTACCTGTTCATCAGATTTGTTGCTTTCCGGTTTTTTTTGTGTTAGCCTTCTTTTTTCCCACCTCCAAAGGTTTCCTGAATCCATTCAAACTCGTTTCCTTGCTTCTGTTTGATACGACGTTACTGTAGGAGGGAGTAGAACTCCCTCCTCCTGGCGCCTCCGTTGTTACCAGCTCACTCCTTCTATTGCTCCTTGTTCTAAACCCTTACTCTGCTCCCCTTCGTCAATCGCAATGTCCCACTCCGATAGTTCATACATATTCGTTCTCTCTGTGGTAATCTCAATATTAACATTAATACTGAGATTAATTCTTAATCATTTATTCTATATTAATATTAAAATCAATCCAATTAATTTATTCTAAAGTAAGAACAATTCCAAATTAAATTTAATTATAAATTAAAGTCAATTAAAATTAAAATAAAAATAAAAATAAAAACTTTTAAATTTATTTTTATTCTCACTAAATTAAAATTAATTAAAATCATTTTTACTCTTATTATGTAATTAAATTAATTCCAAATATTATAAATTACCAAGTATCATTAGTAAATTATCAGCAATCATGGCAGGGTCAGCTACCATTCCCATTCCATCTCTTAACTCTATTTATTCATTCTGATGAGATCTCTCCTACACACTCACTGATCTATCCTGATGATGAGCCACGGTGGATGGCTCGAAAGGTTGATTCAAACAATTATGGATGCGAGAACTCCAGAAGAAAACTATACACATAATAACAATTTATTAAATATTTAATGTCTTCAGTGATGATGAATGAACACTTTACAAAACAAATGAATTTATATGTGATTTTGGAGTTTTTGATACTTTCTCCATTAAAACATTAGTTTTTTTTTGGAAATTTGTGTCAATATTTTATTTTTAAATAATTTTAAGATTTTGAAATTTGTAAATTGTTTTTTTTTTTTTTTAAATTATATTTCATTATTGAGAAATATACATATATTTTAATTTTATTTTCATATATTATAATAATAATAATAATAATAATAATTTAAGAGCCCAGGGTGTTTTGGATTCACAGTGAATGGGTGCACTGTTAAGGCACTCCTTGCGATAGGTCACTGGTTCAAATCTCCCGTGGGTGCTTACCTATAAAAAAATAAAAAATTAATAATAATTTAATAATAATTTTTCTTTTTGAATTTAATAAATCGAAACTAATAAACATATTAAAGGTTATGCAAACAAAAATTTGTCATTTAGAATCCTATCGGCAGCCAAGAAAGTACACAAAAAAAAAATAATAATAATAATAATAAAATTGTACACCTAAACTTATTAGTTCTACATATTTTTTATTTTTATTATTTTGACATATATATCTAATCAAATATATTGAGAACATTAAAAAAATATAAAACAAAAAAACACAAATTTTTTTAAAATAATAAAAAGTAAATAAAAATATATATTAAGCAAAGTCTTTCGGTAGAAATCACATAAGAGAACACAGAAGCATACATATATATATATATATAACATGAAAAAAAAATCAAACCTAAAAAAACAAAAAATTAACTTATAAAATATCAAAATTACAAAAGAAAAAAACATTTCAAGAAAAAACATAATTTGGAAAATAGACAAAAATATATCTAAAATAAATATAAAAATATAATTTAAAAAATAGATCTAAAATAAATAAATAATATTGATGAGATAAATTAAATTAAAAAAAAAAAAATTGAAAAAAAAAGATAAAAAAAATGAAAAAAAAATGATTTAAAAAAACATTAAAAAAATTTAAATAATAACTAAAAATATTGAAAATAATAACTAAAAACATTGAAAAAAATGGTGTTTTTTTGTTTTGTGTGTTTTTTTTTAAATAACACAAAAAAATAAAAAATAAAATAAAAATTAAAATGACTAAGGAATTTAGACTTCTGTGATCCATAACATTGTTTAGATAATCTTCGGCAAAATCACATAACCAATCTTTTGTCGACGCGTTTCGAACCAACCAGTGTGGTTCATCGTCAGGACAACTTGTCCTGACGATGAACCACACTGGTTGGTTCGAAACGCGTCGACAAAAGATTGGTTATGTGATTTTGCCGAAGATTATCTAAACAAAATTAAAATGACATTAAAAAATCATAATTTATTAAAAGAAAAAATTTAAGAAAATACTGAATTCGGCTCGCCCCAGGACCACTTTTGCGGGGAGTCTGATTCCAGGAATAAGCCTCCCCGCCCAGGTGGCCACGGGGCCTGGCCCCTAGGCGCGTGGGGAGGGGCCATGCCCCACAACCTTGTAGACGTGGAGGCTATTTCAGGAATAGGCCTCCCTGCCTAGGTGGATGGGGTGCCGAATTCAATATTTTTTTTTTAAATTTATTATTATTATTTTTTAAATTTCAATTTTAATTATTTTTTTATTATTTATTTTTTTATAAATTTAAATTTTCTATTTTAATTATTATATATATATATTTTAATTATTTTAAATTATGGTATTTTAATTATTATTAATATATATTTTATTTTAATTATTTTAAATTTTAGTATTTTAATTGTTTTTTTTTTAACAATTTATTATTATTTTTTAATTATGTTGTTGTTGTTAACTTTAAAAAAAATTTGATATATCTTTGTTTTTTGTTTTTTTAATTATTTCCCCATTTATTTATTGATATTTTTTTATTTTTATAACATTTTTATAGTTTTTTTTGTTATTTATATTTATGTTTTATTACCAACATGAAAATCACCAACGTTCAAAAAAAAAATCGCCACTTAATATATTAGAAAATTTAAAGATTAAAAAATAAGAAAATTTAAAGCTTAAAAAATAGGCTATCTAAACAAAAAGCATTGATGTTGCGTCAACGATTTTCAAAATCAAGAAAAAAATCACTAACATTAAAAAAAAATGTTCATACTCGATACATAAAAAAATAATTAAAGTGTCAAAAATAAACCCTAAAAAAATGTGTTGTTGCTGCATCAACACTTTTCAAAATCAGCATGAAAATCACTAACATTTTAAAAACAATGTTCATATTTGATACATAACAAAATTTAAAGTGCCAAAATTATGCTTAAAAAAAATGTGTATTCTCAATCACCACGTTTCAAAATCGGGGGATTTTTTGCTACCTCAAAAAAACGGGTACTATGTAATTTTCTCGTTTTATTGGTAATTATGTTGCATGTGGTCTGTCTAGACAATTAGTGTTTTTCTTGCTCTATCTCTTTACAGTTCTATGCATAACCATCACAAATATTTTTGTAACTCTGTTAACAGATTTTTTGCAATCTTCTCCTACACTTTGCATAGACTAACTACTATCAGGCATATGCTTTCATTAAGGGATCATTTGGTTTTCCCTTAGGAGGAAGATGGTCGCAAAACTACTACTCCCGACATTATTATGGCCCTAGGTCTACCAATGATCTCATGCATGTATCATATGTAAACTATTTTTGCTAATGTAAAGTCCCATGCTTGCATAAAAAAAAGAAGATAAAGTGGTTTTTTTCAAGGCATTATATTAACTTAATTTTAATCAAAATTGAGTAGATATTTTTATAAAATTTGAGTTTAAGTTGTTTAATCTCCAAAATTGGAGTGCACTAGAGTTTTCCAAGGAACTAAATCTAGTTATAAATTCAAAAATGTATTTTAAATAACAAACAATCACAAATTTGCTTGAAATTGTATCATTGGATTATGGTGGAAAAGTCATTTCATCTATAAATTAGACGAGCTTATAATTATTATTTACATAATATTATAATATTTCTATATTATATGATACTTGTGAATCCATCACATTATGTTTTTGAGAAAGAAAGAAAGAAAGAAATTTTAACGTCCACGAGGCTAAAGATAGCATATGGGACAAATTGCCTCTTCATCTGCTTGATGTATTCAGCCCTTTTTCTGTGAAGCTTCACAAAAAATGCTCCCAACTTCTCAATAAACCCCTCGCTAAATAGATTATCCCAAGAGCTAGCTGTCAGCATATCTGCATAACTTTCCTTGTTGTCTTTGAAGGCCTCACATTCTGAAATGAAATGTTTTTGTGTTTCCACTTTTCCGAAGGAACAAAAAATGCATACCCTTTCCTCCCACACTTCCTTTGGCCTTTTCCAACGCCCTGTTTCACAACATAGTTGATGAGAATTAGTCCTTAACTGAGCAATAATAATTTTGGCTCTCCAAGAGATATTGACCTCTATGTATGCTTTTGGTTGATGATTATGAGTGGGATTAAACACTTCAATATAGTAATTTTTCTTTCTTCCTAGCTCCTTATCCCAAGTACGTTTGTGGAACTTTTCCATAACAAAAGCTTTTATCTCTTCGCTGTTTATGGGACACGCGTTCAAGCAAATACCCCATTTACTAAACCATTTGTTTTTTTGCTGCATCCAAGTTTTTTTTCTCTTTCACAATCTATCATTAAAGACAACCTTAGGCCATCTACCCTCTTCCATTTGCTCAATTTTTTTTAAATACCTTATGAATCGCACCATAGCAATTGCTTCAATACAAGCAGTCCCTATTTCACTTAACAAGATATCATAAGGAACCACACTTTTAATCTCAATTTTTTTTGTAATCAAACGCTTCTTAATTTTCTTAATTTGTCTCCACTGCATGTCGGAGGTACTACTAGCTCACAGTTCACAACCATAGAGAATCACCAGAATCACTAGAAGCCCAAAAAGAGTTTGAGTGGTCTCCCAGTCCCATAACTCTGCCTCTCTAAACCTATTTTGAAAAACATAAAATGCTTTCCAACCCCCCAAAGTTATTTTCTTTCTACAACCATTCCAACTTAGATTTTTGTTGAAGTCAATTCCGAGGTATTTGTAATCCGCAACTTCTTCGAGAATGTTTCCTTCAAAGTAGAACTTATGCTGGTTATGTTTTCTTTTCTTAGAGAAGATCACTACTTTCATTTTGCTGATATTGACTTGCATCCCCACACTTCTACAAAAATGCTCAAGGGATAGTAAGTGCTCTTGCAAACCAAGAGCCGATTAAGCAATCAGAATAAGGTCATCTGCATATGAAAGAAGCCTTATAACAAACTTGCACAAATAGATACCATCATCCCCTTGTGAATTTAACTACTTCTCAAGCTTGTCGATATATAAAGCAAAAAGGGTAGGAGGTAGCGGGAAACCTTGCTTGACCCCGATATCACTTCTAAAACTTTCAGAAATGCCTGCTGAAGTTCTAATTTTGACTTTCACCTCTTCATACAGCTTATGCACAACTGCTCTCAAATTTTTAGGAACCCCAAGTTCCTCCATTCTCTGCCAAAGTTTATCCCTAGGAACCGAGTCAAACGCTTTTCTGAAATCAACAAAGAAACAAAAGATTTCTTCCTTGTTCTCCCAAACTTTTTCAATGATGTGCCTTAAAGTTATGCAATGATTAAATGTGGAATGTTTAGGTCTGAACCCTGCTTTCCCTTTAGCACACTTATCTCTTTCTTCTGCCCACTTGCTAATTTTGTTTTCTAGCATGCTTCCAAATAGCTTTGCAAACAAAGGGTTTATCATGATGGTCCTATAATTGGAGGGATTATTGATGTCGCTACTCTTGAAAAGAGGTATTGTCAGACTAGTTGTCCAATATGTGGGGAGCCCTTGTTGTATGATGCTTTTGAAGATGTTTGTAATGTGAGGTGCAAGAATCTTTGAGCCCCACTTCAGATATTCTACTTGGAGTTCAGCTAAGTCTTTTGCTTTTCCAACACCCAACTTCTTGATACCCATCTCTACCTCTTGTACTGTGAAGAGTTCAGTATTAGTGTTGACCAAGGGGGGAGGGTCAACCTTGGGAACCTACACATAGAGTTGTCTTGCATAGTCAAACCATTTAGAAGTTGTAATATTATTTCCAATTTGTATCTTTTTCAGTTGGAGCTCCTTCCAAAATAATTTGGGATTATTTTTCCCAAGGAAGATTAGTTCTTCCCTCCTTGAAACCATGAAATCAACCTTTTTCTTGCTTAATAACTGCTTGTAAGATTTGAGCTTTATGTTATCCTTGTTTGACTCTTTCCACATTCTCCTTGCCTTTTTGCATTCCTCGTCAAACCAAGCATTAACCAGAAATCAATTTGTTTCAGACTTCTTCATTTTTGTTCTTTTGCACTTTGCAAGTGCACATTGAATTAAATGTGTTAATTCATGACCATGAAGGTTGTGAATTGTAATTTTCTCCTTCTTAAGGAGCCTCTCTAGCATCATTTTGAAGGTATTGCAATTTTCTGGGGTCAAAAGAATTCTGCCCCGTGGGAGATTTTGTTGGACACGCTGAATTTTTGACTCTAATTGTTTCTTTCCAATCTAAAAGAAACATAGATAAATTGGCTTGTGATCTGATTTCAAATCCCACAACTGATCTCCAACTAAAACTTCTTCCATTTTCTCACACAAACCATGCAAGCAAATTACATAATCTACTACACTTGCTCCATTGTAAGTATTGCAAGTGAAATTACCGGACTTTGCCCATCTAGTCAAGCCATTACAAATGACTAAATCAAAGGCCCCACATAGAGTAAGCAATTGTTCACCAAAGAGATTGCAACCCTTGTCCTCTGAAATTCTTTCCCACTAATGATTACTTTCTTCTGTAAGCCAAATATGGTCACAATCATCTTTACAACAAAGAATGCTAGCTTGCTCACTTGCAGTCCTAGCATTGAAATCACCTAGTATAAGGACTTCACCTAGCTACAAATATGTTGCAATATCCACTTTTAAAGTTGCAAATGGATCTTTGTGGTCAAGCCCTCTACTTTTGTAGATTTTTGAAACCTATGGCGCAAAATAGCATGCTGCAATTCTGATGTGGTTTCCATTTTCTGATATTTTAAATCAAATGAATTGCTTATTTGAGTCTTCTTTTTCTAACTGAATGAGACGACCTTCTTTATCCCTTACTAAAACCATGATACCCCCGTGCCCTTTGCCATTCCCTGCTGCTTTGTTCCACACTACCATCTTCCATTATCCTTCAAACAAAGGTGTCTTGCACCCTTCATTCTCCTGTGTTTCTATGAGGCAAATTGTGTCTCTATTTTCCGCAATATGCCCTAACCCAGGTCCTCGTCTCCATGGGTAACCTCTACAGTTCCAACAAACTAATCTTAAGGAAACCTAGGTATGACTTGATTGCTATTTATTTTGACATGCAAGACTCACATTTGAGTCTTTGTCCCTGTTTTCCCATACCGACCTTGCTTTCTGATTTCCTGTTGAAGAGTTTGTTGCCTCTTCTTTATTACCATCTTGCTGCTCTATTCTGGAAGGAGGTCTGCTTTGCCTTTATAAATCCATGCTCTCTTTCCTTCATCTCTTGCTGCCTTAACCTTTAAAATTTCCTCCCTTCTTTCCTCTTGTTGTTTTACAGTTAAATCTTCTTCTAGGAAAAAACGAGAACCCCTCAAGAGATGTTTCTTGCTTAGAATAATATATTTATCACACAAGCTAGGCATAATGACTTTTATGGGCCTGTTTCTCTCCCCGTTAAACTTACCCACAGAGCCAACCAATACTCATGAAAAATATGATAAGCTTCATTTGGTGTGAGATATTGAGAAAAAATCCAAAAAATGAAAAAAATTATTAAATCCAAAAAAAATTCACAAAAATCAAAATACAATTAAGAACTATATTAAAATAACCCTAGATATAAGAAAAACAATCAATTAAAAAAAACTTTATAAAAATAATAGTAATATAAATAACTAAATAACCAAATTCTAACCATATATATTAAATAATGTATATATTAATACTAATATATGTGTGTGGGGGGTAACTACATAATATTAATATAAAATTATGCCTTTATGTTTTTAAATTTATTTTAAATAAAAGTAAACAATTTAAATTTAAAATAAACATAAAAATTAAAAATTTATTGTATTTTACATGTCTTTCAAAAAATTGTCCACTTCTATAAACATTGACTTTTTAAATTAAAATTTTAATTCTCTTTACATCTAACAAATTTTTTGGTGATACAATTACCTATTATATATATATATATATATATATATATTTTTTTTTTTCCTCTGGAAAAATCCATAAATATTTCATTAATAAGCAAAAATTACATGAGAATGTGTCTGTTTTTTACAAAGTATTTAACAGTTTGTGCTGTTAGTTGCATTACCACGCAGGGTATGCTGACTGTTCTATTTTAGCCTGTTCATCATTTATCAATCCAAAAAATATAACCAAAAATTTCAGTATAAGTCTGTATAAGTGCTGCTGTCATATGTAAGCGGTTCCTATTATGCTGTTTGCTGACCCAAGGTTGGATATCCCGGGTCTATATACGGACGGTGGAAAATTTTTTGTTCCTGCTGGTCTTTGACCTCTGTTATCTCCCAAATGCCTTTGTCCATCAGCGCTGCCTCCTTGGATAATTTGTCGGCACCTTTGTTATGTTCCCTGTAGATGTGAGAGATAGTAATATTGTTAAAAGCTGATTTGAGAGCAAGTGCTTCATGTAATATAATGCTGAGAGAGTGCATGTGACAAGCAGCTGTGCCATTAATCCAATTTATGATGATCTGTGAATCCCCAAAAATATTGATGCTAGTGCAGTGGTGCCTCAGTGCAAAGTGAAGTAAGTGGCGGAGAGTGATGAGTTCTGCAAAGTTATTGGTGCCAGCACCCAGACCAGCCTTGATTCTGAATTGATGATTCTCTGATACATGTAGGATAATGCCTCCTCCACAGCTTTGCATGTTTGCAGCCCCATCGAAATATGCCCAAGGCGTACTTGGGTCGATGGGAGGGGGTGGGGCAGGTTGACGAGATGAAGGAGGGGGCGGGTCGGGAAGTTCCCTCAGGGCAGATATAATACTGGCCTCAAGCAATGGCCAGTGTATTGGCTTGTTATCAAATATCACGTTGTTTCTTGTTTTCCATATGGCCCAGTTAACAATGATGGGGAGGTTGATAATTTTAGAACCTTTGTTTTTCTTTTCCCATTCAGACCATGCGTTAATGAGATCAGTACCGACCCAATCGCCCGAGTAGTTTATGAATGGCTTGAGGTTTTTCCAAAGGATCAGTGTCGAACGACATTTCAGGAATATGTGGTATGTAGATTCCGAGTCCTCTTTACATAGAACGCACCATGTGGGGCCATGCTGAGCTCTTTTCATAAGCTGATCTCCGGTGGGAATTTTATTCCGCAGTATGCACCAATTGAAGAGCTTTGATCGGGGAGATGCGGATTGTTTCCATATACTCTGCCACCAACTAGCATTGACCTCAGGTTTTTTGTGGGCGATAAGCTGTATGTAACCATCTTTGGGGGTGTATAAACCGTGTTCTGTCTGGTTCCATACTAGCTCATCCGGGCCCTCTGTAATTCGAATGTGTGATTCGATCAAGGCTTCTCTGTATTCTTCCCAGGCTGCATGCCATCTTCTAGGGAGGTTTAGTTGGTGCGCGGATTTCCAAGCTTGGTGGAAGATGTCCGAATGATCATGGTCCGCAATCTGTGAGATAACCTTGATGTTTTGTGCTGAGAGGTATACAATCAGATCTTGTGGAAGTGTATGCCTTCCACCGCTTCCCGACCAAGGGTCAAGTCCTATCCTTGCGCTGTTCCCTTCTTTAATACGCCAAACCAAGTTATCTCTTATGAGAGGCAGTGAATGTAAGAGGGCCTTCCATATCGAGGATATGCCAGTTTTATTCCACTTTGGGAGCCTAACCCAATCGCTGATGCTGAGGGGCCAGATGTATTTATGGAATGTAATGCTGGTCCATAAACTTTGGGTCATCAGTAGGGCCCAACCCATTTTCCCTGCAAGAGCTTTTGCGAAGATAGGGAGCTCCTTTAACCCCCAACCTCCCCATTTCTTTGGTAGGGCAATCTTGTTCCAGCCAATCCAGGCAAAGATGCGTTGTCTTGGTTGCCAGCCCATAAATATCTATTGCATAGCTGCTGTAGTTTTGCCAGAATGTTCCGAGGTATCCAAGCCAGTGCCATCCAGAATACCGGAGTAGCTTCAAGTACAGATTTTATCAGGGTTAGTCTCCCAGCCCTGGAGAGATATCTGTGGCTCCAGCATGATAGCCTTTTTTCTATCTTCGATACTAGCCATACCCAATCAGCAATCTTTTGACATGTCGGTTTTAGCCAATATCCCAGATATTTAAGGCCTCTGTCCAATGGCTGGGTGGTATAAGGAAAAGCCTGTCTGGCCACTAGAGATTCGTTGGCTGAGGTACCAACCATGGTGATAGTGGACTTTGATCTATTCACTTCCATACCCGTGGCTTTTGTGAAGAGATCAAGGATGCGAGTGAAGGAAGATGAGTCATGTACGCTGCCATCCAATAGAATTAAGACATCATCTACAAATAGGAGGTGTGCGAGGAAACATTCATCCGTGATTTTGAGGCCTCTGATAGTCCCCTCCCTTTTTGCAGAGATGATAAGCCTACTTAGAGCTTCTATGACCAATAGAAAGAGTAGTGGCGAGAGGGGACAGCCCTGTCGCAGCCCCCTTTCGGAGTGAAAGAAGTGTGAGGCGGATCCATTGATCAAGATACTGAAAGTGGGAGAGGTGATGCATGCCATGATCCAATTGATTAAGGTAGGGGGGAAGCCAATATGGATAAGCATCATCTTAATATATAGCCAGCTTACTCGGTCAAATGCCTTGGATAGGTCTATCTTCAGCAGAATACACTTGAGGTGTTTAGTCCAAATGGAATGTATCGCCTCTTGTGCCGAGCCAATGGCTTCATGGATCTGCCTGTTTTCCAGAAATGCAAATTGTTGAGGGGAGATATGTCTGGATAGTATGGGCTTGATCCTATTGGCAATGATCTTGGAGATGATCTTATAGAGAACATTGCAGAGGGATATGGGGCGGAAGTCATCAAAGGAGGATGGGTTGTCTGTTTTAGGAATGAGGGCTATGAAAGTAGAATTAATAGCATTGTAGAGACTACCCGAGGTCCTGCTTTCCTCAACAACCTTTAGAATATCTCCTCCCAGAAGATCAAAGAAAGCGCTGTAGAACTCTATAGTCCAGCCATCCGGTCCAGGGCTCTTTTCCTTTTGGAACCATTTGATAGTACTTTCCAGTTCAGCCATAGTGACGGGGGCTTCAAGATCTTCGGAGTCCTCCTCCTCAACAAATCTGGGGAGGTGTGTGGCCACATTGATGATTTCTGCCAGATTTGTGCCTGCAGGGCTCTTGTATAAACCTCTGAAATGTGTAGTACCCAGATATGAGAGCTTATTAAAGGAATCCGCCAGTCCCCCATCGGGGAGGGGTAGGTTCCAAATGGTATTTGCCACTTTCCTTCCTTTGGCAAAGTTATGGAAGAATCTGGTGTTCTCATCTCTGGCTTTAAGCCAAGTTGCTCTACTGCGGAGTTTGATAGTTTCCTCCCTACCCTTTAGTATAATGTTCTTCTGGTTTTCTAGCTCCACAAGGCGGGCCTTGTCTTCCTGTGATATGAACCCCAGATTTCTCTCGTCCAGAAGAGCATTCAAGTCTTCTTCCACCTTGTTAAGCTGCACATCTTCTCTTTTCTTCTTCTCTTTTGCCCAATTGATCACTAATGCTTGAGCCCAATAAGGTTTTTAACGAATCCCCTTGCCATCAAGGATTCTCGATCAATGGGGTGTGCTCTCCAGTATTCGGTAATCAGATTTGAGAAGCTCGGGTCCTGTAGCCACAAGTGATTGAACTTATAAGGTGATTTTGGTTTCTGATGCGGTCCCAGAATTTCCAGGACAATAGGGGAGTGGTCTGAGATACCCCCATTGCTTACCCACTATTTGTATGTGTGCAGTCGATGAACCAGAGGGCCCTTCAGCAGGAATCTATCCAGCCTGCGGGCCAGAGCAGCCGATCCTACCCTTTTATTTCTCCACGTAGGATGAGGCTTCTGCAGAGGGATATCAATGAAGTCATGCTAATCCAATAACCGCCTCATGAAATCTGTGATGGGATCAACCTGGGCCGCTGATCCCCATGACTCACTGAATCCCAGGGAGAAGTTCAGGTCTCCTCCTAAGATGATGTGGTCAAGTGACAATAGGTTACAGCTGAGAAGATGTCTCCAAAAATTTTCCCTCTGATGGCAAGGCCCATATATGTTGACAATGCGAAGGGAGAGGCCGAGTTCAATAGATAATATATCTGCTCCCAGGTATCCATGACCCCCCCATGAGGAGTCCAGTCTGATAGAGTTGGGATTGTATCCTAACGCCAGGCCTCCCGATCTGCCCATGGCATCAGAAGCTAGGAAGTTCCATCGAGCTCCTACTGAGGATAGGGCTCGAGTAGCAGACTCCGCAGATCCAAGGGTTTCTTGTAGGAGAATGATATTGGGGAGTTCGACCTCAAAAAGTCATTTGAGGGATAGCTTTTTTGGGGAGCTAGCCAGGCCCCTACAGTTGAAGGAGAGGCACTTCATGGGGGGCCAATCTTAGGGGGCTTTGATGCTTTAAGGACCCCATCGATAGTGGCTTGGCGCCCAGCTGCCACTTCCGCGCCTGCGTGCCTAATGGCTTTGTTGAGATATGATTTGCGACCCCGGGTAGTAAGGAAACCAGGGCCAAGAGGGACAATACCCAGCCCGGAGAGGGATTCAGAGACCTCCAGATGTGAGGAACGTGGGCGAAGGGAGTATGGATGGGATGGGGTCGATCGGGATGATGATGGCGAGGGGGGCGGAGATGTAAAGGGCAATGAGGGCGGGGCTGTGGAGGTCGACGGAGGAGGAGGGGGGATAACACATTGAACCATCGAGCATGCAATAGAATTTTCTTGTGCATAAGAGATACCAGATGAGTTAGAGAGAGGGATAGGAGAGATACCCGACACTTG
The DNA here is from genome assembly GCA_031772625.1 of Pinus tabuliformis. NCBI lineage: Eukaryota > Viridiplantae > Streptophyta > Pinopsida > Pinales > Pinaceae > Pinus > Pinus tabuliformis. The sequence goes on from CM062817.1 coordinate 229,047,743, forward strand.
CGCGGCCGCTGCTGTTGCCCGAGCCCTGGTCAGCGAAGGCGAAGGTGGGGCAGTCTTTCGCATGTCCAATTTTTCTGGTACACCTTGAGGTCCCGCACTGCTTTGGGGCGGACGAGGAATAATAGGGGGGACTCCGCTGGAGACTACAGGCGTAGGTTTTGGAGATCCTTCCTGATTATTGTTCAAAGGGCAGTCCTTGAACAAGTGACCGACTTGGTGACATCGGTTGCATCTGAAGGGGACGCCTTCGTAATCCAATATCTGCGATCTGCTAAATTTCCCCCATCTCAGAGTCATTTTTTCTTCTAATCCCTCCCTGGTGTCCAGGTGAACCAGGATTCTAGCTAGGATTCTTTTGTTGGTCTCCTTGTAGGATTGGTCGTGATCCAAATACGTTCCCAGCGCATTCCCAATCTTGACGAATGCTTCCTCAGTCCAGTATTGTAATGGTAGCCCCGACAATCGCACCTAGAGAGGGCCAGCTCCGATCTGTTCGCGCTCCGGATTAAATAGAGGGCTCCACCTCTTCAATAGCACCGGTGCCATTTCTATGTGCCAGTACTGTGCCAATACAGTATTCGTGTGTTCCTCTTTTGCGAAGTGGAGTGAGAACCATCCCCTTGGTAGCTCTTGTACGTCCGGCAATTCAGTGAATAGCGCGCCCCAAATTTCTTTCACCCATAGTTTCAATCTTTCCGCCGATAAGGTACGCCCCCGCACATGTCCAACCAGAACCGTTCGAGCCAGCGCCATAGTCTCCTCGAAATTAATGGGGTCACCGAAGGATACTGTAATGTCTTTTACCGTCGCTCTGATGCACTTCGATCTCTTCTTCGAGCGAGGAGCGGTCGGATGATCTACGAGAGGGTTGGAGACCCCGACCCCAGGGGAGGGTTTTGTGGGCTGTGCATTCAGAGCCGGAGTGCTGAAACTACCCGAGGGCCTGATCCCTTCTTCTTGCGGGGGTTTTTCAGCTGCTGCCCTAGTCTCAACAGGTGCGGTGGGATTTTCAGCTGCTGCCCTAATCTCGACAGGAGCGGAGGGTTGTTCGATTCTTGGCGGTGATAGCAGATCGAAGGCTAATGCGTCGGATGATAATGAAGATAGGAGGAGGGCAGTCCCTGGCGAAAGAGGCGGGGCTTCCAGAGCGGGTGAAGTGGGAGGAGTCGGCAGAGAAACCACAGGTAGGGTGTCCTGGGCGGCGGTAAACTCAACAGCTGGTGAGGGTGCTTCGTTAGGGTTTCTAAAAATGCCAATCCCTTCTAGTGGATCCTCGGAGTAATCCACCAGCTCCGTAACTTCGAGGTCCTCCATACCGGTCAACTGTTGATAACCGCAGTCGATATCTGGTGACGGAACCAAAACCCCGATCCCTGTTCAGTGCTGTCCGTTCCGGTGAGGCCTCCCGTTTTCCTGCGGCTCCTGCGGCTAGGTTAACCTAGGCCCTTGCGATCGCGACGCGTGAAACCCATCAGAGCTCCCTCCAATCCATTCATTCACCCTAGAAACACTATTTTTGTTCCTATTATATATTGTTTATTAATTGCCTCTTTAATTAATGGGTAAGTATTTTTTTTTTTTTTTTTTTTTTTTTTTTTTTCTGAATAAAGACTAATTCTATTAGGAAAAGAAGAGTATAATACAATCAAGCTTGCAAGCAAGCGAAGCAGAAAGCAAGGGAGCCAAAGAGGGAAGGCTCCACCTTGCTTCTTGACGAAGAACCAAGAGAGGGCAAGAGCGAGCTCGGACTAACAAAAAGCATGAACTGAGCAGAGAGAACTACCCTGAGGGGGCAGTTACTATCACACGACTTTTTTTTCCTTTTTTCTTGCTTACTGTGACCCATCCAGAGGAGCTTGGCTGAGCTGAGACAAGTTGAAGACTATTCTGCCCTGGTGGCCGAATATCCTTATCAGAGTCTGAGGACGAAGTAGAATGAGAACGCTTCTGAGATATCTGAGAGACTGAGGGGATTGCCGGGTCATCCAAGGGAGTATCTAGCGGAATCTCAACGTTCTGCTCATCTGCTGCAATTTCCTCCTCATCCGAGCTGGAGGAGCTTGAATCGTCCATAGGGGGGGGAGGCACACAGGGATTCCAAGCTTTGGACTTGGGTTTGCGCTTTAGATCCTTCTTTTTGTCTAGGTACTGGGAACAGGAACTTTGGAGGTGCCCTGTTTGATGACAATGGCGGCAACGGAAGGCGGTATTCTCGTAATCCAAGATTTGAGTCCAATGGAAATCACCATACTTGAGATTTATCTGATCCGGCAGTCCTTTGCTAAGATCTATTTCTACACAGAATCAATTAATGGGTAAGTATTAGTCTAGCCATATAAATTAAATAATTGATAAATGTCGATGAGTATTAATCTATAATAAACATCAAAATACTTACTCACGATACATCTTATATTGCTTATATTAAAACAAAATTATAATTTATTTTAAATTATTATTAATAATAATTATAAAAAAAAAAACTTAACATATGAGTTAAACAATGTTCTTAACTACGAAGATTCACCCTCATTTTACCATGGAACTTTTTTACTTATAAATAAATTTTGTTATACAGTTATAATATCATGGGTCAATATCATGGTTTATCAATACCACATACTTAATATGACACGTATTGATCTGGCATTCATTTCATTAATTAATTTGAGATAAATTAATTAAAACAATATAACTAATTTAGAGATAAATCTTAACACTTGATCTAGGAATATTACTATGAATATTCTGGTATATTTAATGTAAGTTAAATTTCTACCATTCACCTAATAATTACTAATAATTAAATTAAAATTATGAAAAACTTATTCCAAACATAACGAATCATTAATTATGATAATTATTGTAGGAGTTGTCTATAATGCGACTCTTTGGAGCTGATAGAAAAATTTGAGGTGAAATATTGATTTGTATAATTAAAAATAATTTTTTGACTGTATATATGGATTCAACAACATTAAAAACCCCCATGGCACTTCTATTGTGCAGGATTTACCCATCAATCTTGTAATTTAAATGAATTCCTACCGGATTTTAGAGAAATTATACCGGAAAAATATACAGGAAATCCACCCAAAAAGCTTCCAAAAAACGCACTAAAAACAACCCCATTATGATAAAAAAATACAAATTAAATTAATAAAAAAAAAAGAAAAAAATTAATATAAACCAAATATACATAAATGTATTATAAAATTTGTTGTTTTTTGTTTTTATACTTTTTAAAAGATAATTTTATAAAGAAATTTGTAAATATATTTTTATCTTTATAGATGGGAACTTGAGAAATCTATCTCCTCTTTCTTTTTAAGGTATATTTTTAATGTCTTTTCAACTTTTTAAAAGAAATTGTCCATAATAATATGTAAAAGAAAAAGAAAAAGAAAAATAACTTGTTAAGTTTTTTTTTAAACTTGTATTATATAATAATTTTTAAAATTTGTATTATATAATAATTTAAAATATTAATTTTTAATAATTAATTTTAAAGTGAAATCTATTCACTTATATATTAAATAATGTTATTTTTCTAAATTATTGTATGATATTTATGTAAAAAGAAAATAATAATAAAATGTTTTAGTTATTGTTTAATATTTAGAAATAAATATCATATTTATTATTTATGTTAGAGTTATTATATATATATATATATATATATATATAATTATTTTTATTATTATTTAAATTTAGAATTTTAATTAAAAGTTTGATTTAATTACAATTATTTTAATTTAGTTGTTTTATTATATTTAAAGTTTTTAAAAGTGAAGTTTATGGGATTTGGATAATTAGGTGCTTTGTTAAAGTACTTTTTGATATGAAGTTATTGGTTCAATTTCTAATCTGATGATATATTAGACATGAAATCATCAGACTAGGAATTGAACTGATGACTTCATATCAAAGAGTGCCTTAACAAAAAACCTTCATATCAAAGTGTGCCTGAACAAAACACTTGATTCTCCAAATCCCATATATATATATATATATATATATATATAAAATCATGAATCACAAAATCATGCATTTTGGAATAATAATAATAATAATAATTAATAATTATTATTAATTAAAACATTTTGACTTCTTAAAATTATATATATATTATTAATTAAAACATTTTGACTTCTTAAAATTATATATATATATATATATATATATATAGATAGCAAAGGAATCACAAGAATTTGAATATTCTATTTATGGTGGTTTTATAATACATTTGATATTACTAAAATAAAATAAAAAAAATCATAAAAATAACTAAATTATAACTTTATCTTTAGTATTAAAAGAATTAACATGCCACTTAAACATATGTACATTTAAAAAAATAAGTAACAAAATTCTATAGGCCTGTCTATTTTGGAAAATGACTTCCACAATTTTAATTTATTATCAATAATATTCTATTTTGGAAAAGAGCTTCCACAATTTTAATTTAATTATCAATAATATTCTAAAATATTCTTAGTAATATACACAAATCAAAGGTTGAGATTTACCTCCAAAGTAGTTTTGTTTTGTTTTTTTGTTTTTTATTTTTAAATTAAATTGATCAATTAAAAAAATGTCATATGAAGTGAGTTATTTTTTTGGGCATGTGGTATTAATAAGTCATAATATTGTAAAAAAAAAATTACGAATTAAGAATCTCTATAGCCAAGTGGGGGTAAATCTCCATGAATAAGAATCTTGTTCCATGTTTTTTCAAATGTATATATGTTTAACTTATACATTAATTCTTCTTAAAATAAAGTCATAATTTAGTTAGTTTTTTTATTATTTTAATTTTAGTATCATCAACCTAGATCCATCTTAACTCCGCATCTATCAAACTTCAATAGGGATCAAATATATCAAGGTGCAAACCTCTTTTTTGAGAGTCAAAATGCTTACATAACATGGAATCACAACATCTCTTCCATATTGGACTAGAGAACAAGACATCACAACAACTCTTCCATATTGGATTAGAGAACAAGACATCACAACATCTCTTCCATATTGGAGTGGAGAGCACCTCTCGTAAGACATCACAACATCTCTTCCATATTGGACTAGAGAACAAGACATCACAACATCTCTTCCATTTTGGACTAGAGAACAAGACATCACAACATCTCTTCCATATTGGAGTTCCATATTGGACTCGAGAGCACCTCTCGTAAAACATCACAACATCTCTTCCATATTGGAGTGGAGAGCACCTCTCGTAAGACATCACAACATCTCTTCCATATTGGAGTGGAGAGCACCTCTTGTCATGATGTGTGTCTATTTTGGAATAAGACTAGTACCTCCGGGCACAATGTGTGCCTATTTTGGAATAGGCTTCCACCAAAGGTGTCTATTTTGGAATAAGACTTCCACCAAAGAGATCCAAAGTTCCATGAAATATTTTAAAATATTCTTAGTAATATACACAAATCAAAGGTTGAGATTTACCTCCAAAGCAATTATGTTTTTTTGTTTTGTTTTTGTTTTGTTTTTTAATTAAATTGATTGATTAAAAAAGGTGTCATATGAAGTGAGTTATGGTTTTTTCTACATGTGGTATTAATAAGTCATGGTATTGTAACAAAAGGTATTTACAAATTAATAATCTTTATAGTCAAGTGGGGGTAAATCTCCATGAATAAGAATCTTGTTCCATGTTTTTGCAAATGTATATATGTTTAACTTATATATTAATTCTTCTTAAAATAAAGTTATAATCTTTTAGATTTTTTTTAGTATCACTAGCCTAGATCCATCTTAACTTTGCATCTATCAAGCTTCGAGAGGGATCAAATATATCAATGTGCAAACCTCTTTTTTGAGTACAATACTTGAGGAAAGGTTTGCGAGAGATTTGATTCTTCTCAGCGCTTGATAAATCTAGAGATGAATCTAGGTAGGTTATATATATATATATATATATATATATATATATATTTTCTTCACACCTTTAAATAGGCTATATTACATAAGAATACCATTGGCAAAACGATGGGTTGTCAAAACCTAGAGGTAAAAACCACGAACAATAACTTTTATTGTTTTATTTTATTTTAATATTATCAATTTTATTTTTTATTACACCGTAAGACATTGCTTTGGCAAAAAATCCCCTCGAATGCCGCCATGTACTGTTTTGCGCCATTGATCCAATGGGTTAGATAATTAATCTTTTTTTTACTGTTGGATCCTCATATGCGATGGGGAGTTAGTTGAAAGTTGGTTACAGCCATGCAAGTTTGTTACAGTAATGACCCACGGGGAAGGCCTTGATATGAAGGGATGATTGCTCGCCTCTTTCACCGCCAGTGGACTTAGCAGCCCAAGCTATTCGTCCCATCCCTGTTAGTTCTTTCCGGCAATTTAATCATTCAGGCCATGAAATTCCCTTTCTGGTGTTTCGTTTATTTCTCAAATCCTAAACCTTGGGTCGAAGGAAGTTTTCACATACAAGTTGTTCATATCTTTGGAGATGAATTCTGATGAGCATAGATGGATAAAGATGGCATACCAATGGAGATGCTCATGAGAAATTCTCCATCTCCTGCACTTACTGGAGCTTGGACATCCTTCATTAGGTCACCAACCTGCAATTTATTAGTAACTACAGACATGGCCAGTCTCATAACTGCGATGAACTACTCATTTCTAACTCTTAGTGGAGGTCATTTCTATAGAGAGCAATGAATCTATATACATACGATCTATTCTCCATCCATTCAACTGTTTGCATACATCAAAGGAATGAATACAATAAGGAATAACTAGAAGAAGCAGGTACTTGCAGGGAACAACAATATATGTAACTATTGATTGTGCAACTCTAGCCATATCGACCAGGAGATATTATCTCACAAAGGAAGGATATGGGAGGAGGAAGAATGTGAAAAAGGAAGAAATTCTCTTCTACACTCCAGCAGATGGGATAATTTTTATTTATATTGATTGGTGGTGATAAATCCATGTGCTGGAGGCAACAACCTTCAAATATATCTTATTCACTGTATATATATATTTTGAATAACAATGATTGGATTGGATATTTTCATTTTTATAGATTTCTTAATCAATTTTAGCCATTCAATCGAGTCTCTCTTTATTTTACTGGTGGCCATGGATCTTGTCAAAGTCTTTTCCTTTATTCGAGAATGCATTTCAAGTTGGCATTGTTGATTAAAAAAATGATATAACCATAACTATTGTGGACAAATTAAATTTGAAGTTCCTGTTGATTTGGGGTAGCATCAGATGTGCTCTAGCCACGAAATTTGGTGGAGAGGTTGGGGCACATGAGATCTCCAATACGCAGAAATGGTTTGGGCAGATTCTAAACAGTTCATGAGATATTAAAATAATTAATATTTTTAATGGAGTCCCTAAGTCTAAACTTAGGGAAAATAAAATATTAATGTGTATTAATATGAAATTGTGTTAGAATGGTCCAAAATACATGGATCAAGCCAGATCTAATCTTAGCCATTGATTAGGGACTTAATCTCGGTCGTTGATATGTCAATAGGAAAAGTATAAGAGGAGGCTTGAGGGTCACTTGGAGAATACACCAGAGTGATCAGTCATTCTATTCTCTAGAGTGGGGTTTGCTAAGAGAGATAAAATTAGTGATTGGGAGATGCAGCTGAGGGGCATTTGAGTACAAAGAGACAGAGAGGCAGAGTTAGTTTCGGGAGAGCAGCGTAGTAGCCAAGAAGAGTGACATAGAGCTAGCCAAGGATCACACAGGGCCACGCAGAGGAAACTAGGAGCTACGCAGAGCCTCAGAGAGGCCAGCGTTGTTGACGCAGAGGGCCAGAGGGCTGATGCAGGGCTAACGCAGACCAATCCAGGGTGACGTAGAGCTAGCGTGAGGCAGAGAGGGGCTGACACTGGGGTTTCTAGGGCAGATTTGTGCTGAGTAGCTGCTGGAAGGATTATCCGGGGTTTCAGCCAAGAGATTTTTCAAAAACTGAGAGATATTACTGCCAAGGAAATTCTCTGTTGGGTAGGCCAATTTCGGCACCTAGATTGTACTATGATATTGCTTAATAAGAAAACCCTCAAATAGATGCACCGATTTTCCCACATTGGGTTTTTCCGGGGACATTAGTCCAAAAATAATGGTGTCATATGGCGTGGTTGTTTCTGTTTCTTTTAGTTGCTAATCTGTAATATGTTGAGCATGCACTAGTGTTTATTTTCCACATTTACATTGTAAATAACTTGTTAAGGAAAATAAAAAGTAGGTATGAATAAATCAGATAAAGTGCATGGAAGGCTTCTAACTAAGTAAACTTAGAAACTTCAACATGGTATCAAAGGGTGATTACAAATCATAGGAGGACTAAACGACGTCAGCCGAGCGGAGCAATAGTAACAAAAAACAACTGTCCCAAGGTGACAGAAGTTGTTTTTAGCAGAGCAGCAACAAGGAAGGGTGATGCAGTGCCTGTGTCATCAAGGGTTAGCTGAGAAGAGACAACGCAGAGGCTAAGTAAGGCAAAAGAAGCCTCACGCAGTAGCTGGGAGGGCTGACGCAGTTGGCTGAGAAGGCCGGGTTGCTGGTGCCAGGATTGGACAGAGCCTAGGAGGTTTCACCTTCAGGTTGCTAGGGTTTAGAAGGTTGTGGGAATATTGCAGAGTGGAGCTGGTGAGGTACTGTAGTCAGAACAGTACCTAACAGAGCAAGGCCAGAGGAGTTGCTACCGAGGGTTTCTAGCAGAGGAACTCAGATCAGTGGTGCGATTGCACAAGATGATCATAGTAGGGGGCATCTCGATAGCGGCAGAAGGATTTCGAGAAGGGAAATTTAGACTCAGAGGGAGTCTAGACGAGAACTTTCAGACGGGAAGTAGAGACTCAGAGGAGTCGAGTAGAGAACTTCCAGGAGGGAAGTGGAGGAGCATCATGGAACTACATAGAGTAAGAGACCAGGATAGACTGGACGGAGTGTCGAACTTCGCAGTTTGGAAGGCCAGAATCTTATCCGTACTTGACAAGAATTGTGTCAAGAACTTCGCCTTGAAGGTAATAGCTATCCCAGTCGACCCCAATGATAATGACAGGTATGAGGAGGCGATGGTGAGGGCCAAGAGCATTATCCTTGATGAGGTCAAGGATCATGTAGTACCACACATAATCGAGAAGGAAACGACATTTGAGATGTGGGAGGCTCTCAAGAAGCTGTACCAAAATACTTTTGTGCAGAGAAGAATGCTGCTTGAGAATCAGTTGAGGTCGTATCAGATGAAGAAGGGAGAACTGATTGAAACCTTCCTCAGAGGATTGAATGAGATCCGAGATTAGTTGACTGCTATAGAGCTGATGGTGAGGATAGCCCTGAATGTTGTCTCAAAAGACTGGGAAGTATTTGTCCAGAGTATTCTGGGTAGAGGGACACTTCCACCTTGGGATGAGATGTGGGCAGCTTTTCGCTAGGAAGAGATCAGACGACATTCGAATACGGGTAGCAGCAGCAAGGGGATCAAAGTCAAGTGGGAGGAGGAAGACTTGGCCCTAACATTTGAGGGAAAGTAGAAAAAAAGAAGAAGAAATATCTCTCCAAGATCAAGTGCTTCCACTGTGGGGATCTGGGTCATTATGTGACCTAGTGTCTGAGGAAGAAGAGTAAGGGGGAGTCTTCTGAGACTAAGGCAGCGCCAACACGGGCAGAGAAGGAAGTTTTGACAGATGATGACTGTGCCACGAGTGCCCACGCACCACTTGAGAAGAAGTGGGGAGACATCGAGCTTAGGTGGACTACAAGTGAATAGGGGTAGGATTCTCGAGGTACCCAGCCTCTTGGATTAGACTTTGCTACGGGAGCCTCGAAGAGGAGTAGCAGGACTGGTTAATGTGGGTAGAGACGGATGCAGATGGAGCAACAGAGAGAGCTATAGTGCAGGAGTCCCGAGACAACGCGAGGCTAGCAGGCTGCAATAGTGCGAGAGGCACAAGAGTGTTGCACTAGTGCAGGATGGCACAGAGAGGTTTGCAATGGTGCGAGATGCATGGAGTTGTTGCAGTAGCGCAGAGGTCAGAGAGGGAGCACTTGTCAGTGACAGAGCGAGCTTCAACATCAGTGGGCGTCTCTAGCCCAATAGGGAGGTTATACTGGGAGATCAATTACTTACTTCTAAGTAACTGAGTTGTAGTGTAGTAGTGGATAGCATGGTGAGAGGAGGTGCAGTGCGGATGTAGTGCTGGGAGAAAGGACCAGCAACAACACGGATGTAGAGGGAGCTGTCGTACAGATGCAGCAGTGGCAGTGGCAGAACCATGGGCAGCAGTACAGGATGCAACAGTGTAGAGGATGTTGGGCAGGAAGGCCTAACATCAGCACAGGTATCGATGCCGGATGATCAGAGTAATACTCAGTGAGGAGTATTGCTAGAGCACAGTCCTCGCTAAGAGGGAGTGTTGAATTGGGGTAGCATCGGATGTGTTGTAGCCACGAAATTTGGTAGAGAGGTTGGGGCACATGAGATATCCAATACACATAAAGGGTTTGTGCAGATTCTAAACAGTTCAAGAGATATTAAAATGATTAATATTTTTAATGGAGTCCCTAAGTTTAAACTTAGGGAAAATAAAATATTAATGTTTATTAATATGAAACTGTGTTAGAATGGTCCAAAAGACATCGATCAAGCCAAATCTAATATGATCCGTTGATTAGGGACTTAATCTCACCTTGATATGTCAACAGGAAAAGTATAAGAGGAGGCTTGACGGTCACTTGGAGAATACATCAGAGTGATCAGTCATACTATTCTCTAGAGTGAGGTTTTCTGAGAGAGATAGAATTAGTGATCAAGAGATGCAGATGAGGGGCATTTGAGTACAGAGAGACAGAGAGGCAGAGATAGTGCTAGGAGAACAACATAGTAGCCAAGAAGAGTGACGTAGATCTAGCCATGGATCACGCAGGGTCACACAAAGGAAACTGGGAGCTATGCAGAGCCTCAAAGAGGCCAGCGTTGCTAACAAAAAGGGCCAGAGGGCTGACGCAGACCCATCCGAGGTGATGCAGAGCCAACGTGAGGCAGAGAGGGGCTGACGCAGTCCAGAGAGAGGCTAACATTGGGGTTTCTGGGGCATATTTGTGCTGAGTAGCTGCCAGAAGGATTATTTGGGGTTTCAGCCAGGAGATTTGTCAGAAACTGAGAGGTATTATTGCCAAGGAAATTCTCTGTTGGGTAGGCCAATTTCGGAACCCGGATTGTACTCTGATATTGCTTAATAAGAAAACCCTCAAATAGCTGCACTGGTTTTCCCACATTGGGGTTTTCCGCGGATATTAGTCCAAAAATAATGGTGTCATATGGCGTGGTTGTTTCTGTTTCTTTTAGTTGTTGATCTATAATATATTGAGCATGCACTAGTGTTTATTTTCAGTATTTACATTGTAAATAACTTGTTAAGGAAAATAACAAGTAGGTAGGAATAAATCATATAAAGTGCATGGAGGGTTTCTAACTAAGTAAACTTAGAAACTTCAACAGTTCGTTTACTTTTTTTGGAGTCTCCTTTTCTAATTTATATTCCTTTGGATGTAGATCTTCTAGCAATGGATATTGGATCTAAATTTGTTGTGGTGAATCCCCAGTGGAATTTCAGAATGTGAAGTCTCCAATCAAAGCTAAGGTCTTATAAATAATAAGCTATATGTAATTTAAATTGATATAAGTATTAAGGATTTGAATGAACCTTCTCTATAGAATTAAGATGAAAATATAACTTGGAAACTTCCTCGAATTTGTCCCACAAACGTTCTATTGGTTATTCTCCTCTTTGAAGTAGAGATGAACCTTTATACTAAAAACTTTTCTTCGATATAGAGTGAAATTCCAATGCTATCAGATAAATTTTGTTTGTAGACTAGGGATAATTCCCTAGTAACAGTATAAAAAAAGTGTTTTATCCCCTCAATTGTATGCCTCTCGATGAATATCAGCCAAACCTTAAAGCATGACGTATGGGAAGCTTCTACCAACCACACCTCTTGAATATTTAACAAATGGTTTTCTTTTATCGATACAGATTGCATTTACCTTATCGGGCTTGTTGTTATCATGAATATGAAATAAAATATGAAGTCTCACTTAAGGCATCTATATGAAGTCAACTGCTTGAACTCAATACCTCTACCTTCACTAAACTCATTTTCACGGTAGAAAGGGAGTTAATCGCAACACACATTCTCTCTCAGGCCCTACCTATCTTTAACCTTAGAATGAAGGTAGTCATAGACACAATAGCTCGGATAGTTCCTTCTTAGCTACTATAGACATGTCACCTTTTGTGGGAGACCTCCAAAAGATTGTTGCAGTCTACACATTGGAGATAACAACCTTACTCCTAGGGGACACTAAAAATGTAGCCGCCATAGAGGGGGAGACAAATGATTATCTAGAAGTTAGGGAAAGGCTCACCTTCAGTTCACGAGATTTATTTTTTACTCATCGGGTTGTCACTACTAGGAATCATGTCATGCCTAGGTAGTGGTGCCCCTTGGACGTAGGAGCTAAATTGGGAAGTCCAAACCAAGTGAAAAAAATGGAGTGGTTTACATCGGCATGTCATCGGTGATTCCTCGACAATTTCTAGGTTCAAATCTTGGTCACTCTTCACCAAGTCCCTAAGGTACACCAATGGAATAGAAGAGAGAACAAATAGTGAATGTAAGAATGTGAAATTTTATAGTGGATACATTTAAAGTGCCAATAATCGTCGTGCGTGGTTACATTCGAGTGTCCCCAGCAGAACGCATCGTATATAGCTTGCTGGTTCATGTAGCTCCGAGAAGAACCAATCGAATGGGATATTCAATAGATGATGACTGAGCATGACTAAGTGAGGAATCGTGGACTACATCCCTCTGCTGTGGCTAGGACCATATTTAATACAGGGATTTACCCCACTCAGCACGAGCTTAATCAACTCCCCTCATTATCTCATTGTGGCAGCCACCTCTGCCATTCCTATCTATAGAGACAAAAAATCTTCGAGGAAAGCCCCTTGGAAGACTCACACCTAAGCCTTTCAAATGGATTTAAATTATCTTTCACAAATGGCCCTTAAAGTAGGTTTTTGCAAGTACTTTCTAGCAACAATATTCAAGAAATTGGAGATGAAAACATAAGCCTCACATTCACAAGAAAGAACCCTTGCATTCACATTACTTTCACTAGATATTCAACTAGGATGAAAGAGTCTTCTCTCTTAATCCAACCATCATATGCCATAACATCACTTGGATTGTCATCATGATTCTAAAGAGGCCTATGGACATGATGCCAAACATAGGCTAGGATTAAAGGGAGATGCATGTTTAATTATGTCAAAAAGCATAATGTTGCCAATGTTCACGACTTAACTCCCCTGCCTCGTGACTTATCTCCCCTAAAACACCACACTCTGTCCTATTTTTCATCAAATTTTGCTGCTGGAACTCACTACTAACAATTTCCCTCCTCTCTCCATTTCCATTTCTAAAGTCTCACCTTGTAGTCTATTCATGTTCTCGAGACTTTCAAAAACCCTGCCCTGCCTTTTGCCTCAAACCATTGTAAATTATGAAACAAAAAATGTCTTACCCTTTCTCCAAAACACACCATTGCAAAACTTTGCTTTCTATTCTAGTCTAATTTTGAAACCTTTCAATAACAATCCCCTCGTCTCTAGTGACATCCATAAAGACATCAAAATTCCTACTTCCAGATTTTGTCTTGCTTGTAAACCCTTTAAAGACCCAAATTTCATTGTTTGTTCTCTTAAATCATTGCAAAACCTTACTTTTGTCTCCAATACTTCCCTCAAACCATTCCCCAACCTTGCCCACCACATCGACACAACACTTAAACCCCTCCAAGAATTCCTGGAATATGCATGAGATTTGAAACAATTACAATTCACTTGTCACCATTTGTGTGTACATCCTTTGAAGTGGGATATTATGTTGTCTCTGTATCCTCCAGGGCCTTGGTAACCAAAGCAGGTTGATTATGCAGTTTTATTTCTTCGCCTTGATCTTACTAGATTCGAAATAGATCTCAGGGTTTAGACCTTAAAATCCTTTAAAATTCATGTATGCATATTATTTTCATAGAAATATATCCTCTGGTTCTTTGAGTGCTCCAATAATTGCTTTTGTTTGAGAGGAGATTGGAGAGGATCAAGAGAAAAAGTTTGAGGAACTTCATATATGCCGCATTGGGTTTGTTTTTTCTTGCAGAAGACCAAGCCCCCGCTCAATCTGCTGGTGTACATACCACACAATACCATGATTGCCACCGCAGAAAATACATCGCTGAAGAAGAAGCTGTCCCAGAAAGATGAGCACACCGGAGAGGTTTTGTTAGGATATTCTGACACATAGGAAATAGTTAAGTATAACTTGGTCTAGTGTAGAGTTAGGTAAAGTGTGTTTCTTTACTACGTCCTTTTTAACTCACAATCCAACTGTCACGATATCTAGTGATCCGACGGGTCTTTCTCTCCTCGGTATTACTGACACTTGATCCATGGCTTAACACCCGATTGGTCCATCATCTCTATTTAAAGAGCATGGAGGGTCATTTGTAGGGTAACTGTTCATGAGAGAAGCTTATGTAAATTTCATTCTTTTATTAATAAATTTCCTGAAGTGGCCGTGTTGGTTCAGGCCGTGGACTGTTTCCCTCTTTGAGGGTTTTAACCACGTCAAGAATATTGGTGTATTGATCTGTGATCTATTTGTGAGCAATGTCCTATGGTGTTCTGTCTGAGGAACTTACCTTGTAAATTCCTACATGGTATCAGAGCGATTTGAGGGCCGCATCCATTGGTGATCCAAATTTGAAGCCGGTAGAACTGCATTCGACTGTCGTTTACTAGATCTACTGTTTCTGATTTTTTTCGGGCTGAGAGGACTGCTCTATTGTGTTAGGAGCATCTGTTCCAGTGAGGAACCCCTTTCGTTTCACGCGAAAAGGTTTCCGGTAGCCCTAGCTACATCATTTTTAAGATCTGGAGGTATACAATGTTTATTTGCAGTTTTTAGTTATTTTCTCTCTGTCTATTTCGATTTATTTATCTCTTTGTTTTTTATTACTGGATGTATACATTTAATTTCTGTGTATGCTCTTTGCCCCGTGACTTTTTGTGATCTAGGCAAATCAGAAACAGAAAGGAAGGATTTTTGTCATGCGGATGCTCTTTTCCACCGCGCCTTAGTGTGATCTCGGAAAATCAAAAACATTGAGGAAAATTTTAAAGCTAACTTCAAACCATAATTTTTGTTTTTTTTGTATGTCCATTTTGGGTTTTTTGGTTTTTATTTTGTAGACAAAAAAGAGCTTTCTCAAGTAAGCACGCACCCCAAAGCTTCAGTGACTAAAAAAAAAAAAACCCCTCCTCTTTTCCAAAAATTACCAACCTTTGAAACTAGCTCACTTGCTCAAAAGTTACTTTATGAGAATAGAGGTCTTGGGTTCAAGTCTTTCTTTTTGTTGAGTTACTTTTTCAAAAAGCACATGTAGCTTATGTTTTAAAGTTACTTTATGTAAAAGTGTTCTCACCCATTATAAAAAGTGAGTCACTTATAATTCTAAAGTCTCTTTATCTTTTATTTAAGTTACAATTTAGTGGGTAGCTCATAAAATACCATTGTAAAAGTGACTTTCACTTATTTATAAAACTGAGTCACATATTTTTTTTTTAAAGTGAGCTAATTAGATTTATGTTTGGAAAGGGGTGGCGGATTTTTTTTTTAAATATAACATTATCATTAATTTCCGCACATTCACGTACTCCATCGACATCTTCAACAACTTTTCTTCAAAAAGCCATAACTTTTAATTCGGAAGCCATTTTGAAAGCCGTTTTTTTTGAATCAGCCTAATTTTTCGAGATCTTTCCATTGGAGCATTTAGTTTCAGCATCTACAACTTCAATTTCTGTTAAAATGGAAAGTCTGTGCCAAGTTATTCTTGACAGCACCAACTACTTCCAATGGTGGTCCTACATTGTGGATTTACTTAGAAGTAAAGGCCTTTACAGAATAGTCTCAGGCCAAGAAAGCAAACCTCAAGATGAAGATAAGGCAGCCAAATGGGAAAATAGGAAAGATCAAGCATGTGGGTTGATAAGGATGTCTATTTTGCCAGACCTTAGATTTCATATCGCAGAACTTGATACTCCTAATGAAGCAATGAAACAACTCACTAAAGTTTTTGGAATTAAAAATGAAATTAGAGCCCTTCAACTCATTTTTGAGTTGCTTACATTGGACCCCAATAATTTTTCTTCAATTGAAGATTTTTTGTCCAAGTTGAAGACCCTTAGACTTCTCTTGGAAGGTGTTAAGGTTAAGAAAGAAGATGGTAGCCTTATCTATTCCATTCTTACTAAGTTGGGACCAGCATAATCTTTGTTTGTTTCCACCTTCCATTCTACTAGAGAAGCCTTTATTTCTCAAGGACAAGATTACAAGTCCGCCTCTTTTTATGCCTTTTGTGATTCTTTAATAAGAGAACAAGAAAAGCTCTTATATCTTGGTCTTCTTAATCTTTGAAACTCTTATAAGAAAGCCTTAGCCACCCAACAACAACCAAATTCAAAGAATCCTAAGAAGCAGTATCCTAAAAAGAATGGTCCTAAACCAAACAAGGGTCCTAAGCAATTTCAGCCTCAAAATGAAAAATCATTTCAACAAAATGATAAGGCAAATAAAAACAAAGGGAAGAAGATTGATAGACATTGCCACTTTCGTAATCGAGATGGCCACTTAGAATCCAAATGCTTTAAAAAGATGGAAGCCTTGGAAGCAATAATGAAGAAGCATAACATCCATTTGGAGCACTCTTCTACTTCAACTTCATCTTCAGGAATAACACTTTCTGCATATGGTTGTCAAGCATCTCGGTCTGGTTATGCACTAAATGTATCTTCCTCTTCTCATTCTCATGAGTGGCTCATTGATTTTGGAGCTTCTTATCACATGGCCAAAAACAAAACCATGTTTTCTTCTTTAAATGATTGTAACACCAAAAATATATATATTGGTGATGATAGATCTTTAGTGTTGTAGGGACTAGAACTGTTCATCTAGACAATGGTCAATTTAATGATGTATTATGTGTTCCAAGCTTATCCTGCAACCTTCTATCTGTATATCAGATAACTCATTCAAGTAAATCGTTGAATTTTCACCTCACGATGTTGTAATTAAGGACCTAAAAGATCCTAGACAGATTTTAGCTACTGGCATTGCTGATGATTCTACAAGCTTGTATAAGTTTAACAACTTTGGGTCATCAGATCTTCCATCAGTATTTGTTGCTCATAATGATGAAGTGAGCAAACTTTGGCATGAGCAATTTGGTCACTTAAACTATCGCTCCTTTCAGAATTTATGTAAAGAAAATATGGTGACAGGTCTTCCAATGGTATCGTGCAGAGATGGTGTTTGTTCCGGATGTGTACTTGGAAAACATCATCAGGATAGTTTTGAAAAACGTGCCTCTTGGCACGCCTTAGCCCCTTTATAGCTTGTGCATAGTGATTTATGTGGTCCACTTCGTGTTGTTTCATTCTCTGGCTAAAAGTATTTCTTAACTTTCATTGATGATTTCTCTAGACGTACTTGGGTATACTTCGTAAAACTCAAGAGTGAAGTATTTAACATGTTCTTAGCCTTTAAGGTGTTTGTTGAAAAACAATCTGGACATCAAATTCTTAAGCTAAGATCTGATAATGGCGGAGAATATGTTAAAAACAAATTCATCAACTTTTGCACTGAGAATGGAATTCAAATGCAACACTCTATTCCATATACTCCACAACAAAATGGTGAAGCTGAAAGGAAGAATCGAACCTTAAAGGAAATGGGTAATTGTATGCTTCAATCTAAAGGACTTAGTCTTAATTTTTGGGCAGAAGCAATTAACTATGCAAATTACATAGTAAATCGCACTCCTACGAAGGTTTTAAAGAATATCACTCCAGAAGAAGCATGGAGCTCAATTAAACCAGATGTAAGTCACTTTCGTGTTTTTGGAAGTGAAGCATGGGCCCATATTCGAGATGAGAAACATAAAGCTTTAGAACCTAAGAGTGAAAAATGTATTTTTGTTGAATATTCTGAAGACGTCAAAGGATATAGACTTATTCCACTTAAGTCCAAAAATGTTATCATTAGAAGATATGTAAAGTTTGTTGAAATATGTCGACCTACGAGCCTAGTTCGGCGGATATGCCACCTCTCTCTATCCCTTCTACTCTCAAAAATATTTCTTTTTCAGATGATGACAGTGAGAATGACAATCCTCCCCCACCTTCTTAGGACCCCCCTTCAGCTCCTTATCTTCCAAAATGGGTCCGTGCTACTTGGGATGCAGCAGGTTCTCTTGCCAGTGATCCTACAGATCAACAACGTACATGTTCTCAGTTCGATAGAGCCTCTTCTTTACTGGCTCAAGTTTCAGCGAATTATGATCCTGAAACCATTGCAGAAGCTTCAAGCCATCTAGATTGGGATGCAACTATGAATGAAGAATATCGTTCATTATTGGAAAATGATACATGGGATATTATTCCTCTTCCAAAGGGATGAAAACTTGTTAGATGCAAATGGGTTTACAGAACCAAGTATGGACCAGATGGAAAAGTTGATAAACATAAAGCTCGTCTTGTTGCGAAGGGTTTTTCACAAGTTTAAGGCATTGACTGTACTGAAACCTTCTCCCCTGTTTCCAAAATGAACTCTATTCGCCTTGTTCTTTCCCTTGATGCCTCTTTTAAATGGGAAGTCCATCAGATGGATGTTAATTTGCTTTCTTGCATGGGAACTTGCATGAAGAAATCTATATGGAACAACCTACTGACTTTATACAAACAGACTCCACTCTTGTATGTCAGCTTAAGAAATCCATTTATGGTCTCAAGCAAGCCCCTCGGGATGGTATGCCAAAATGGATAGCTTTCTTTTAGAAACTGGATTTTCTAGGTGTCATTTTGACAATACTGCCTACACTAAGAAAGTGGGCAAGTCTCTTATCATTCTTGTTCTTTATGTTGATGATCTTATCCTTACTGTTAGTGATCCCAACCTTATAAACCATGTGAAGTCCAACCTTAAAAAGAAGTTTGAAATGACAGACTTAGGACACTTGCATTATTTTCTTGGTCTTCAAGTCTTGCAATCCAAGGAAGGTATTTCCCTTTCCCAGTCCAAGTATGCCTATGATCTTCTACGCCATTTTCACATGGAAGACTGTAAGCTAGCCCCTTCTCCCTTTCAGTCTGGAGCCAAACTTTCAGTCACTTGTACTTCCCCTGAAGTTGATGCTACCTTATACCGTCAACTTGTAGGAAAAATTTTGTATCTGACCCATACTTGTCCTGACCTTTCCTTTGTTGTTGGCCTTATTGCTCAGTTTATACAAAACCCACATGAAAGTCATTGGAAAGTAGCTAAAAGAATACTTCGTTATGTTCGAGGTGTTAGTGTCAGTCTTCCCAGCCTTCCTCCAGTGATCAAATATGCTCTTACAAAGTGGTCTCAGAGTTTCCAAGTCAAATTTTGTCATTTCAAAGAGTTTTCAAGCAAAATTTGGTCACTAGGCATTAGGTCTAGGATTTGCTTTAACTCCTTCTAAAGTTGTCAAAATGTAGGTCCATGTCATTATTCAGCTGAGTCTATCATCATTCATAGGGTTTTCATTATCATCTCAGTGTCTAATGAGTCATTGTACACCTTGTTCATGCTTCAGTTGTGCCTTGGCAAGGTCATTTCCCTCTCCTAGGGTTTTGAAAGCCAATTTCTCTTGGACGGTCAAATCATCGGAAAAACTTGTTTCCTGATGTTCATACACCTTCCCCTATCCTTAAAGTACCTTATCAAACACTTCCCATCCCTTAGATCCGCCAAATTCCTCATTTTTGCACAAACCCTAGTTTCTAGCTACAACTTGGCAATTTTCTAGGTTGGGCCTGTATTTTGCCCTTTTGGACCCCTTCCCCTTGCTCAATCTATGATATTCCACTTTCCCCTATTTCCTAACATCCCTCCCCACTCCCAAAAATTTCCTCAAGAATTTAGAAGCCCCCTATCCCCTTCATTTCGCTTCATTTCGACGAAATTCCTTGTTTCACACATCGGGACAAGTTTCACTCAAATGATGTTTCAGAGAAATCAAAGATGAATTTTGGAAAACTGAGAGAGGTTTTTTCCAGAACATTCCAAAGAAGAAAAACCTCCTTCACTTTTTGCACAGGTGTCATTGTTTGAGAGAAATGTCAAGAATACCGTTGCCTCAGGAGAATCAAAGGCACCTCTAAAGTGACCTTGGGAAAATCAAGTTTTCTCCTAGCTTGGTTGGCCAAATGATTTTCTTGATGGGTAAAATGATAACTAGACACAAATAGCTTTCCAATGAGCTATCATGAGCTCAATTTGGGGTTAATGAAGGCATTCAAAAGTTGACTGCAACAGCACTCTTCCTTCAAGCAGCCTCATTTGGCACTTTTTGACCAGTCTTGGGAGATTTGATTTTTGACAGGTCAAATCAACTCCAAATTGAAAAATTCCAATTGGGTTGGAAATTAGACTCAAATACCTTTCCAACGAGCTATCTTGCGCCCAATTCTGACACCGGGAAGGCCTCCAAAAGCCTCATGTAAAAGCGCGACCCGTTGGGTGGTGCGCGACCCGTTGAGAGCTCTTCTGCAGTTCAAAAAAGCAACGTGCGCGACCCGTTGGGAGGGGCGCGACCCGTTGGGGATTTCTCCACAGAAATTTGCCAGTAAGCTGCCAAATGACCCCAAATCTCTTCAAGGTTGTAGGTAGGCCTCTGATCATCAAAGTATTTTGCTTGATAGAGAAAAATGAGCATGGGAAATGTGTTTTAATGCCATCAAGTTGAAATGAGAAGTTCATGTATATTTGCTTTAAAAATGTCAAAATGGAAGTAGAGATAGGGTTTTGTTTTGCTGCTCTCAAGGTTATCCCTTTCACCCCCTGAGGTTGTTCATGAGGAGGGAAGGCCATCACAGTAGCATGATATTCTTGAGACCAGACATGTCAGCTCCACTCCTTTGGTCACTTATGAGAAAGGCCCAAGGGCCTTATTTGCAGCAGCTAGGCGAGTACTATCTCCACAACAGGTGGAAGGGGTCTCGCCTTCATCTTCAGCTCAGCTAGTGTTATCTCCACATCAGGTGGAAGGGGCCTCGCTTTCTTCACCAGCACAGGTACTACAGAAGGGCAAAGAGCCCATGATTCATGAGGATCCGATGATTGATCTTGAGGCCAGTTCTCCTAGCCAAGAGGCGAAGGAGATCATTCAGCATCTCAGGGCTGAAAATGATGTTTTACAGAGGAGACTTGAGGGTGCCCAATGGACTATTACTTACCTGGAGCAGCGGAACAAAAAATTAGAGGAGGACAAGGCACTTGATGAGCTATGGAGGATTCGTAGCGACTGAGTCTTGAACCGTAGGAGGCCCGGTGATCCATTTCCTGCTGAACGAGAGTCATTGCTCATTCAGGAGAATGCCCACTTGGAGAGGCTGTTCTCTAAGGCCAACCAAGAGAAAAATCTGTTGAGAAACATGAAGAATCACTATTGGGCAAGAATGCATGTATGCAAGGCCAAAATGAAAATGTTCCAAAGGAGGTTATCCGAGGCTCTTAAGCGGAGGAAGAAGACCAATCCACTCCGTATCTTGGCTGAGGCATCCCTTAAAGATCATGGCACTCACTAGCATCAGCTACAACACAAATCCCAAATTTTTTTGAGAATTTTGGGTAATTTTGGTATTTTTGGGAAATTTACAGGTTTTGGCTTCTCAACGGGTCTCACCCCCGGTGAGACCCTTTGTCATCGTAGCTCCGTTTCGCAAAAACTCAACATTTCTAGATTTATCATGCAAAGTTACACATGCCTATGGATGGACTTGAGTTTTTATGGGGATTTGGGCCTCCAGAAGGTCAAAATACAGGCAAAATTTGAATTTCTGCCCCTTTTTTGAGTTGCAGAAGCAGTTTTGGGAGAATTGACTTTTGACTGGGAAAATGACCTCCAAATCCAAAAATTCTAGTTGGGTTGGAAAGTAGACTTGCAGACCTTTCCAACGAGCTATCCTGCACTCAATTCTGATACCGGGAAGGCCTCCAAACAGAGCTGCCAATGTGCGCGACCCGTTGAGGAAATTTTGCCAGATTTGACCAGTTTAGCCCAGAAAACGCAGTTTGGCTCCAGTTTGACTTTTTGAGGTTGATGGTGGTCCTCTTAGATGTAATTGTGACATTTTTTGGATACTTTTACTCTTGTTTAACTCTTCTAGAAGATTCATTCATGTCAAGGGTAAATATTTAATGAATGGATTGGTTTCCTAGCTTATAGAGGCAAGTTGTTTTGACTGCCTAGATTTTAGTGCTCAGTTTAGAATTAGTTGAAACAGCTCCTAGAAGGATGAGCTCGACCCCTAGAGGCAAGGGAAGAGGTTGGCTTGCCTATATTATGTATTTTCTTAATCATTTTCAGGGGTTGGAAGGTTGGACTCTTGAGGGAGAAGCTATCACTGTATTATTTCACTTATATCTCTGCAATTTTTGGCTAAGGAAGACCAGGGTTTTGCAGTCATCTTTGGGATTCTTGTGGACTCATGTGTTGATGGTGTGTTTCTCCATGTTATTGCAAGCTTTGTTATGTGATTCATTTCCTTTCTATACTGCTGCATATTAAACAAATGAAGTGTTAAAGTAAGAATTCATGCTTGCCATGCTCTGCTTTTAAATTTGTTTAATTTCTATGTTTTCTACTGTCTAAAGAGAATTCAAATTCATTGTTTGCTCTCTTTAGCCTTCTTATCTTTCTTTCCTAATCATCCACTTCAGCTAAAGACATCAATACAGGCTCCTACCTCGCCCCAAAGACCCCCCTGCAGAAACTGTGTCCAATCCCCGCACCCTAAATTGCAGCTCCTCAATTTGCCACCAAAAACCCAAAAAACCCCAAATCCACCTTTTTAATCAGTTTACTAGCCTAATATCAGTGTTACCTTGTTGGTCATCTCATCCCATTGAAGATCTACCGAGATTGACCGGAGAGAGCCTTCTCCTGCCCCGTAGGGCTAGCTACGAGGCTGAATGGTTTGATGTAGCCTTGAGGTTTACCTTTTTCAGCCTGAGGTGAAATTTCAAGCGCTAACACGAGGTACAGTTCAGTTGGGGATTCATTACAATGCAGAAGCATCTCCTCTATTGGTTGGTTTCACTGATTCCGATTGGGCTGATGACCCTGATGATCGGAAGTCTACTGCAGGTTATGTGTTCACTCTTGGTTCAGGTCCTATTACATGGGTTTGCAAGAAACAAAGTGCCACTTCTCTTTCTTCAATAGAAGTAGAGTATCGTGGTGCCGTAGAAGCTAGTAAGGAAGCCCTGTGGCTTCGTCAGATCCTGTCAGAGTTTGGCTTTCAATAGCAGCATCCAACTACGCTTTGGTGTGATAATCAAAGTGCCATTCAACTATGCAAAGATCCAGTCCAACATCAGCACATCAAACACATTGAACTGCACATGCACTTTATCAAAAAGCTCATTCATGACCATGTTCTTGAAGTGCAATATTGTTCAACAGATGATCAAGTTGCAAACATCTTTACAAAGGCTCTCACAGAGGCAAAGTTTACTAAACTTTGATTTATGGTTGGAGTTCAAGAAGTTGTCACTAAGGGGGGATAGGCTCTAATTCCTCCTTCCTTCTCCTATTGTGTCATATTTGTACATCCTTCAATCCTATCCCAAGTTGTTCTTAAGGGGGGATGTTAGGATATTCCGACACATAGGAAATATGGATTTCAGAGACCTGTGGTTTGAATCTTTTGAATTATTGACTGGAGAATCCACAGTTTTGTCATTTTTGTACCAACGTTTCAAATCCCAAATGGGATCCATCTTCAGGATATGAGAAATGATGATGATAGAAGAGCAGCAGAGAAATAATAAATAGTGATGAGGATAAAACTTATGGAAAAACAAACTGTCGACTGAAATAATAATTTTAATTAAATTTTTATTTTTATATAATTTAATAATTTGTTTTTTAAAATTTTTTTATTTATTAATTTGTTTAATTAATATTATATATATAATATTAATATGTTTTTTAAAAATTACTTTGTTTTAATATATAATATTAATATGTTTTAATATATAATATTAAAAAACATATTAATATTATATATTAAAACAAAGATATTTTTAAAAAACATATTAATATTATATATATAATATTAATTAAACAAATTGATAAATATTTTTTTTTTAAAAAACAAATTATTAAATTATATAAAAATAAAAATTTAATTAAAATTATTATTTCAGCGGACAGTTTGTTTTTCCATAAGTTTTATCCTCATCACTATTTATTATTTCTTCGCTGCTCTTCTGTCATCATCATTTCTCATATCCTGAAGATGGATCCCATTTGGGATTTGAAACGTTGGTACAAAAATGACAAAACTGTGGATTCTCCGGTCAATAACACATAGGAAATAGTTAAGTATAAATTGGTCTAATGTAAAGTTAGGTAAAATGTGTTTCTTTACTATGTAATTTTGTAACTTACAATTCGATGGTCACGATATGTAGTGATCTGACGGTTCATTCTCTCCTCGGTATTACCAACACTTGATCCGTGGCTTAACATCCGATTGGTCCATGATCTATATTTAAAGAGCATGGAGGGTCATTTGTAGGGTAACCATTCATGAGAGAAGCTTATGTAAATTTTCATTCTTTTATTAATAAATTGCCTGAAGTGGCCGCGTTGGCTCAGGCCTATAGGAATTTACAGGGTAAGTTCCTCAGACAGAACACCAAAGGACACCGCTCACAAACAGATCACAGATCAATACACCAGTACTTTTGACGTGGTTAAAACCCTCAAAGAGGGAAACAGTCCATGACTTGAGCCAACGCGGCCACTTCAGGAAATTTATTAATAAAAGAATGAAAATTTACATAAGCTTGTCTCATGGACGGTTAACCTACAAATGACCCTCCATGCTCTTTAAATAGAGATCATGGACCAATCGGGTGTTAAGCCACATATCAAGTGTCGGTAATACCGAGGAGAGAATGAACCATCGGATCACTACATATCGTGACCATCGGATTGTAAGTTACAAAATGTACACAGTAAAGAAACACACTTTACCTAACTCTATACTAGACCAAGTTATACTTAACTATTTCCTATGTGTCGGAATATCCTAACATCCCCCCTTAAGAACAACTTGGGATAGGATTGAAGGATTTACAAATATGACACAATAGGAGAAGGAAGGAGGCACTAGAGCCTATCCCCCCTTAGTGACAACTTCCTGAACTCCAACCATAAATCGAAGTTTAGTGAACTTCGCCTCTGTGAGAGAATTTGTAAAGATGTCTGCAACTTGATCATCTGTTGAACAATATTGCACTTCAAGAACATGGTCGTGGATGAGCTTTCTAATGAAGTGCATGTGCAGTTCAATGTGTTTGCTGCGCTGATGTTGGATTGGATCTTTGCATAGTTGAATGGCACTTTGATTATCACACCAAAGTGTAGTAGGATGATACTGCTGAAAGCCAAACTTTGACAGGATCTGACGAAGCCACAAGGCTTCCTTACTAGCTTCTACAGCACCACGATACTCTGCTTCCGCTGAAGAAAGAGAAATGGCACCTTGTTTCTTGCAAGCCCATGTAATAGGTCCTGAACCAAGAGTGAACACATAACCTGCAGTAGACTTCCGATCATCAGGGTCACCATCCCAATCGGAATCAGTGAAACCAACCAATAGAGGAGATGCTTCGGCACTGTAATGAATCCCAAACTGAACTGTACCTCGAACATAGCGAAGTATTCTTTTAGCTGCTTTCCATGACTTTCACGTGGGTTTTTCATAAACCGAGCAACAAGGCCAACAACAAAGGAAAGGTCAGGACGAGTATGGGTTAGATACAAAAGTTTTCCTACAAGTTGACGGTATAAGGTAGCATCAACTTCAGCAGAAGTACAGGTGACTGAAAATTTGACTCCAGACTGAAAGGGAGAAGGGGCTGGCTTACAGTCTTCCATGTGAAAATGGTGTAGAATATCACAGGCATACTTGGACTGGGAAAGGGAAATACCTTCCTTGGATTGCAAGACTTGAAGACCAAGAAAATAATGTAAGTGTCCTAAGTCTGTCATTTCAAACTTCCTTTTAAGGCTAGTCTTCACATGGTTTATAAGGTTGGGATCACTACCAGTTAGGATAAGATCATCAACATAAAGAACAAGAATGATAAGAGACTTCCCCACTTTCTTGGTGTAGACAATATTGTCAGAATGACACCTAGAAAAGCCATTTTCTAAAAGAAAGTTATCCATTTTGGCATACCAAGCTCGAGGAGCTTGCTTGAGACCATAAAGGGATTTCTTAAGCCGACATAAAAGGCTAGAGTCTGTTTGTATAAATCCAATAGGTTGTTCCATATAGATTTCTTCATGCAAGTCCCCATGCAAGAAGGCAGATTTAACATCCATCTGATGGACTTCCCATTTGAAAGAGGCAGCAAGGGAAAGAACAAGGTGGATAGAGTTCATTTTGGCAACAGGGGAGAAGGTTTCAGTGTAGCCAATGCCTTCAACTTGTGAAAAACCCTTAGCAACAAGACGAGCTTTATGTTTATCAACTTTCCCATCTGGTCCATACTTGGTTCAGTAAACCCATTTGCATCTAACAAGTTTTCGTCCCTTTGGTAGAGGAACAGGATCCCATGTATCATTTGCCAATAATGAATGATATTCTTCATTCATAACTGCTTCCCAATCTGGATGGTCTGAAGCTTCTGCAAAGGCGTCAGGATCATAATTCACTGAAGCTTGAGCCAGTAAAGAAGAGACTCTATCAAACTGAGAACGTGTACGTCGCTGATCTGTAGGATCACCAACAAGATCTCCTGCTGCATCCCGAGTAGCACGGACCCATTTTGGAAGCTGAGGAGCTGAAGAAGGATCCTGAGAAGGTGGGGGGGGATTTTCATCCTCGCTTTCATCATCTGAAGAAGAAATATTTTCAAAAGTAGAAGAGATAGGGAGAGGTGGCACATCTGCCGAACTAGGCTTGTAGGCCGATATATTTTCAGCAAACTTTACATCTCTTCTAATGATAACATTTTTGGACTTAAGTGGAATAAGTCTATATCCTTTGACATCTTCAGAATATCCAACAAAAATACATTTTTCACTCTTAGGTTCTAAAGCTTTATGTTTCTCATCTCGAATATGGGCCCATGCTTCACTTCCAAAAACACGAAAGTGACTTACATCTGGTTTGATTGAGCTCCATGCTTCTTCTGGAGTGATATTCTTTAAAACCTTAGTAGGAGTGCGATTTATTATGTAATTTGCACAGTTAATTGCTTCTGCCCAATAATTAAGACTAAGTCCTTTAGATTGAAGCATACAATTAGCCATTTCCTTTAAGGTGCGATTCTTCCTTTCAGCTACACCATTTTGTTGTGGAGTATATGGAACAATATGTTGCATTTGAATTCCATTATCAGTGCAAAAGTTGATGAATTTGTTGTTAACATATTCTCCGCCATTATCAGATCTTAGCTTAAGAATTTGATGTCCAGATTGTTTTTCAACAAAGGCCTTAAAGGCCAAGAACATGTTAAATACTTCACTCTTGAGTTTTAAGAAGTATACCCAAGTGCGTCTGGAGAAATCATCAATGAAAGTTAAGAAATACGTGTAGCCAGAGAATGAAACAATTGGAAGTGGACCACATAAATCACTATGCACGAGCTATAAAGGGGCTGAGGTGTGCCAAGAGGCACGTTTTTCAAAACTGTCCCGATGATGTTTTCCGAGTACACATCTGGAACAAACACCATCTTTGCAAGATACCATTGGAAGACCTGTCACCATATTTTCTTTACATCGATTCTGAAGAGAGCGATAGTTTAAGTGACCAAATCGCTCATGTCAAAGTTTGCTCACTTCATCATTATGAGCAACAAATACTGAGGGAAGATTTGATGACCCAAAGTTGTGAAACTTATACAACCTTGTAGAATCATCAGCAATGCCAGTAGCTAAAATCTGTCTAGGATCTCTTAGGTCCTTAATTACAACATTGTGAGGTGAAAATTCAAAGATTTTACCTTCACCTGAATGGGTTATCTGATATACAGATAGAAGGTTGCAGGATAAGGTTGGAACACATAATACATCATTAAACTGACCATTGTCTATATGAACAGTTCCAGTCCCTACAACACTAAGAGATCTATCATCACTAACATATATATTTTTGGTGTTACAATCATTTAAAGAAGAAAACATGGCTTTGTTTTTGGCCATGTGATAAGAAGCTCCAGAATCAATGAGCCACTCATGAGAATGAGAAGAAGAAGATACATTTAGTGCATAGCCAGACCGAGATGCTTGACAACCACATGCAGAAAGTGCCATTCCTGAAGATGAAGTTGAAGTTGAAGAGTGCTCCAAATGGATGTGATGCTTCTTCATTGCTGCTTCCAAGGCTTCCATCTTCTTAAAGCATTTGGATTCTAAGTGGCCATCTCGATTACAAAAGTTGCAATGTCTATCAGTCTTCTTCCCTTTGTTTTTATTTGTCTTATCATTTTGTGGAAATGATTTTTAATTTTGAGGCTGAGATTGCTTAGGACCCTTGTTTGGTTTAGGTCCATTCCTTTTAGGATACAACTTCTTAGGATTATTTGGATTTGGTTGTTGCTGGGCGGCTAACGCTTTCTTCGAAGAGTTTCCAAGATTAAGAAGACCAAGGTGTAAGAGTTTTTCTTATTCTCTTATTAAAGAATCACAAAAAGAATCAAAGGAAGGGGACTTGTAGTCTTGTCCTTGAGAAATGAAGGCTTCTCTTGTAGAATGGAAGGTGGAAACAAACACAGAGTAGGCTAGTCCCAACTTAGTAAGAATGGAATAGATAAGGTTACTATCTTCTTTCTTAACCTTAACACCTTCCAAGAGAAGTCTAAGGGTCTTGAACTTGGACAAAAAATCTTCAATGCAAGAAAAATTATTGGGGTCCAATGTAAGAAACTCATTTTCAAGTTGATGGGCTCTAAGTTCATTTTTTATTCCAAAAACTTTAGTAATCTGTTTCAATGCTTCATCAGGAGTATCAAGTTCTGCAATATGGAATCTAAGATCTGGAGAAATAGACATCCCTATCAACCCACGTGCTTGATCTTGCCTATTTTCCCATTTAGCTGCCTTATCTTCATCTTTCGGTTTGGTTTCTTGGCTTGTGGCTATTCTATAGAGACCTTTACTTCTAAGTAAATCGACAATGTAGGACCACCATTGGAAGTAGTTGGTGCTGTTAAGAATAACTTGGCATGGAATTTCCATTTTAACAGAAACTGAAGCTATATATGTTGAAACTAAGTCTTCCAATGGAAAGATCTCGAAAAATTAGGCTGTTTAAAAAAAAACGGTTCTGAAAACGGCTTCCGAATGAAGAAGTTATGGCTTTTTGAAGAAAATTTGATGAAGTCGCTGACGAAGTGCGCGAATGTGCGGAAATGAAAAATCCGCCCCCACAAAAAGGAGACTTGAACTCAAGACCTCTACTCTCATAAATTAGCTTTGGACCAATTGAGAGAGAGAGAGAGAGAGAGAGAGAGGTTGAAGCTTTGGGTTGCGTGCAAAGTTTGAGAGGGAGAGAGGGGGGTTGAAGCTTTGGGTTGCGTGCAAAGTTTGAGAGAGAGAGAGGGGGGGGGGGGGGTTGAAGCTTTGGGTTGCGTGTTTGCTTTGAGAAAGCTCTTTTTCCCTACAAAACAAAAAACACAAAACCCAACACGAACATACAAAAAAAACAAACCTTACGGCTCGAAGTTAGCTTTAACCGGAAACTAAATATTTTCCTCAATGTTTCTGATTTTCTGAGATCGCACTAAGGCGCAGCGGAAAAGAGCATACGCATGAGAAAAATCCTTCCTTTCTGTTTCTGATTTGCCAAGATCGCACAGAGTCGCGAGGCAAAGAGCATACATAGAAATGAAAGGTATAGATCTGGTAATAAAAAAGCTAAATAAACCGAAACCGAAATAAACAGAGAGAAAATAACTGTAAACTGTAAATAAACATTGTATACCTCCAGATCTTAAAAATGACGCAGCTAGGGCTACCGGAAACCTTTTCGTGTGAAACGAAAGGGGTTCCTCACTGGAACAGATGCTCCCAACACAACAGAGCAGTCCTCTCGGCCCGAAAGTAGTCAGAAACAGTAGATCTAGGAAACGGTAGTCGGATGCAGTTCTACCAGCTTCAGATTTGGATCACCAACAGACGCGGCCCTCAAATAGCTCTGATACCATGTAGGAATTTACAGGGTAAGTTCCTCAGACAGAACACCAAAGGACACCGCTCACAAACAGATCACAGATCAATACACCAATACTTTTGACATGGTTAAAACCTTTAAAGAGGGAAACAATCCACGGCCTGAGCCAACACGGCCACTTCAGGCAATTTATTAATAAAATAATTAAAATTTACATAAGCTTCTCTCATGGACGGTTAACCTACAAATTACCCTCCATGCTCTTTAAATAGAGATCATGGACCAATCGGGTGTTAAGCCACGGATCAAGTGTCGGTAATACCAAGGAGAGAATGAACCATCGGATCACTACATATCGTGACCGTCGGATTGTAAGTTACAAAATGTACATAGTAAAGAAACACACTTTACCTAACTCTATACTAGACCAAGTTATACTTAACTATTTCCTATGTGTCGGAATATCCTAACAAGGTCGTGGACTGTTTCCCTCTTTGAGGGTTTTAACCACGTCAAGAATACTGGTGTATTGATATGTGATATGTTTGTGAGAAGTGTCCTTTGATGTTATGTCTGAGGAACTTACCCTGTAAATTCCTACAGGTTTTCTTTCCTCGCCTTGGGCTTATTGGACTCAAAACATATTTGAGGGTTTAGACCTTAAATTCCTTCAAAATTCATGTGTATATATTATGTTGAGTTAACTTTGACTGTCTTTTGGATTTCTGAAGTTTTCTCCAATGGAACTCAAGATCATGATGCCTATGCAACATTTCAAAATACATATTCAAATCCATACATTTTATTGCATCAAACACTTCAAAATAACAGCTCAAACGATGTTGAATTTATTGATCCTGCAATAATGGTTGTTGGGAGAGGAAAATTACCTTTGGGACAACAAAACCAACCTGTTTTTGCAACTTATGATTCAGTATTTCCTATGCAAGATTTAGCCAATTCCAATTTTAGCCAGTATTTGCTTGGATTTAGAAATTCTTTCTCAAGACACGAAAGCAAGGAAAGAATGGGGCTATTGGATAATAAATATTTATATTTTATTTTACAAAAACCCCACACAACTCTATCCATTCACAAAGTTTTCATCCCACAGATTAATCCCACTTCCATGTACAACTCCTTTCTTCCTAGTTCATTTTCAGACTCTTTAACTAGGGACCATGCAGATTTAACACCAGTTTTCCCATTCTCAATCAAGATTCTTTGCAAATAAATAAATAACAAGAAGATGCATCAAATTCCAAATCTGATGCATTATATTATCAGTGGTAATACCTCTCAGACACATGTACAGTTTCAATGTATCCCATTGTTTTGTATCTATGGATAAAATGTGATGGAGAAGATCTATGGATATATTGTTTAATCAAATATATGATGGACATTGAACATTTCATACAAACTATTCTTCTTTAAGATTTTTTTTTCTCTTAATCCCCGGGTTGAGGTCTCTTGGAATAAATTAGCTAATTTTGTTTAGAAATTTGATATAAATCTCATCCTTCTTTATAGTATTTTTTTAATTTAATATACCAGTTTATTATGTCACTGACATATACCAGTTTATAGTTTGTAACTTGACAAGTGAAGGAAGCTTTCACATACAAGATTTTCATATCTTTGGAGATGAAATATGATGAGCATAGATGGATAAATGTCATTAGTTTTTATTCTTTCACCAAGAACCACCCAATATTTGGCCAGAGCAAGCATGAAACTCCTGGGACGTGCCACTCTAGGAATCCCTAGGCAGAGGAGAGAGTTGCATGCACTGAAACACCGGGAATTGAACTTGGGCTAGTTAAGATAAAAGCTCACATTGCTTTACTGTTGAACCACAACCCAACTAATGGATAAATGTCAAGAGTTATAATGCATGCCATGCTGAATGGTCTATAGGGGAAGAAAAACATAGAGGATCACCATTAACTGTTATATGATTGATCCCACCAGATTCTATGGGGTCCAAGGCTGATGTGATTTCTCCCTCCCTTACTAACATTGCATGTAGTTTCAATGTCGTGCCTTGTGGGTCTTTTTTGGATTGTTGTTATGGTTGTTATTTATGTGATGTTCATAATATTTGCATGTCTTACTACTACAGTGGAATATCCTTATGCAAAGGATTTCATTCTACATTCATACTCTCCTTTCTCCTAAAAAAAAAGAAAACAAATGTTGTCCGTTCTCCTAAAAAAAATTAGGAATTGTAACAATGCACCTCAGACGAAGAATTTGCAATAACAAAATATATGTAACAACAATAATGCTTAGAGGTTTTAAATGGAAGACATACATGTGTGGAGGCTTTTGAATGTTGCAGGGTCAAGACTTATGGGAGGAGCTGGCATAGTCCAAGACTGTGTTCCTCTTATCACAACCTAATGATGTATGATTTTGAATAGATGTTATTGGTCTTTCAAAATGAGTTGGTACCAGAGATACATACCTGATTTTATTGGTACAGAATTGTGCTAGATGACTATAGGTCTATAAAGCTTCAACGCTGGATGGTATTGTAAGGATTGCTTGACTCATTCAGTTTTACATTTCTCCTGCTTTTTTGGAAAGATCAAGACTACACAAAAATTAATTGAACAAACAAAAGCAAGCATGTTTTAGAGTTGTCAAACTTTTTATTTGAAAATCCTCCAAGGCTTTACCTCAAGCTCTCAATAGAGTGACAAGTGTTGTATAAAAGATAAAGAAAAATTCTGGTATTTGAAATTGTTTTTAATGAGTTTTTAAAATTAAGTTATAAAATATATACACAATTTTAATTAAGAAAATGTATATAGAGAAAAGTTTTTATATATCTTTAAGTTAGATTATAAGAAATTCTAAATATGAATCAAGGATCCATACCTACATTCACCAACCATATATTTCCAAATTGCTAGGCTAGCCAGTTCCCTAGAAGGGTATAAACTAGAACAAAATTCCTTTAGATGAAACTAAAGCTCTTTAGATAATAGAAGCATTTGTAGTAGGTATATTCCTATGCCTGATTCAATCCTCTATTGATAGGTGGTTTTGTTTAACCACTTGTTTCCAAATGCCTGTACAAGTAATCAACCTCCATATTCTCCATATTCTCCTCGCAGGTAGGGCCTTCCCAAAGTGATGTTCTTAGATACCGCACTTATTATCTATGTGATATTATTAAACTAAGGTAAACCAAACAATGGTTAAATAAAATAGGGGTAAGAAATTCAATGCACAAGAATTAAAGTGAAGAGAAAGATTGAAAGAGTAGTGTTAAAGGATTTGTTGATAATGTTCAACGACATACACATTTACACATTTGGAGCTAGAAAAAGGATATATAATAGGTATATTATGTGAATATAAAATAGGTACAAGTTGTGATCCAACACTAATGATAGGCCTCGAAAATGCCCATGTTTTCATCATGCAATATTACCATTTATACCCTAAAACCCTAGGTCTTTAACCCGTTTCGTACCCTAATTCCATCAACTTGCCGCCAAATAATATTTTATGTCTTGTGGTTGATTGTCATTAGTTTTCTTAGATTTTCTATGATTAAAGATGATTATGCCATGATTTACTAATGACAGTTTCGCTAAGCTCATCTTTTCACAAGGTTCCATCGCCTAGTTTCTTTACAAGCCAGTAGAGTACAAAAACGACCAATTAGGGGCCTTGACACTTTCGTCATGCTTCCATAGAAACCAAGAGAGGTTATTATAAAAAATAATGTTTTAATACCTTTCCATAACCTGGATTTCACCCAGGTCACTCATGTGGGTCTCTAGAAGGAAATTCACAAATTTGCCCAAATTTGCAATAAGTTTCAAACTGCAACCTTCCGCTTCGATTTACATGCACATGAAGGCAAATGAAGAAAATATGGCACATGGGTTTTGGTCCCAGTATAGCCAATTTATCAACCCTGAAACAGTTTTATAAATTTCCTTACAGTTTGGAAGATATACAGAGTTCTCTAACGCCAATTTATATAAAATATCCAGATTTGTACTTAACAATCAAATTCGGATCTGCCTATTTTTATGCCAGAACTACGGTTTGGATAAAACTCTTATGCTAAACGAGGAGCTGGTTTCATTGCTGAGATAGGGACCTGTGCTTGGTTTAAAGTAGTTACGCCATGAAAATCAAGAATGTTCTCGCAATCAGATTGCGAATTCTAAGATTAGTTTTAGTTTTCTGAGTTTATCATGTAAATGAATTCATTAGTATTTTATGTATAATGATATTGCTTATAAAAGCCAACATAGGAATAATTTAGGAGAGATAGGAATTATCAGTTGTTGAACGCAAAGCTTTGAGTTGCTGTAGATCCTTTTTATTTTAATCAAAGACCTCTATTCCAGTGATTTAATATGGGCATGTGTTAATTCAAATTATTGCGAGTACAATCACAATGAGTTTTTAATTCAAATGCGTTAGATTTCCTTTTTACTGCAAGTTTCCTAGGCTTACCCAGGTGTGGCAAGGGCCCACCACAATCTGGGATTGAGCTCTTTGTAATTCATAAGTAGATCAACTATATTACCGTGTTCACTTTTGTTCCAACAATGCATGGATTGATTAGAATTTTAGTGCGATTACATATATTTTGAATTGATCTTAGTGCGTTTATAATCCGAATTAGTTTTGAAACTACACTCTATTCATTACATTGTGTGCCCGAATTCTTCCACAGAGCAGTGCTCCGTCTCTTATAAAAACATTGTGTTGTTTTAAGTATCAATGAAACATCTATACAAAAAACATTATTCAAACAATTATGTGCATGCATGTCATCAATTCGTGAATTTTAGTAAGAGTTTCTCTGTGTGCTTTCGTTAGCCAGCAGTGGATTTCATTGAATGTGTGAAGTGTGAATCCATAGATACATTCAGTTATTGTGTGCGAATGAAAAAGGGTGTATTTACATTTACAAATAGCATACATATTGATTAGTTTCATAATTCCTCTACGATTAAATTCAAGATTTGAAAGTTGCTTCTGTGTGCATGAATTGTCTTTTGAGCATTTGCAGTTTTAGAATCATAGGATAGTATAGTGGAAGCCGACCCCTTAGTTAAAATTTGAATCCAGCAATAGTGATTTCATCTTTCGAAGCAATAGTCTTTTAGGATTAGAACAGAGTTACCTAGGTTGTTTGAGAGAGAATTTCATTCTTTAGCAGTGCGAGTTCTACTTAATCAGTAGTGCGAATCCTTTATGAGAACGAGTTTGCTCGGCATGTTAGCATAAGAGAATTAGTTTAAATATTAGTTTCAAATTAATGTGAAGGGTAAATATATTCTTAAGATACCATAGAAGGATTTGGAATTCGAGCATAACATAGAAGTTTGAAAGTTGATCTAGTTACAGTGTGAGAATGATTTGATTTCATGATTGAAAATTGTTTTGTACCTATTTACAGTCTTATTGCATTGAAAGGGTTGCTGTGGTTGTCAGGAATAGTTTGAGTGCAAATTATTTCTGAGTACATAATGGATTGACCAAAATAGGATTTTCAATAGTAATTTATATTGCTTGGTTTATGATTAATTAGATTTAGTTTGCACAATGATTAATATTTATTATTTGTTTGAACATGCTTTCCTTAATTTATTAGTTTCAAACTATAAATAATAATTCCGTACTTAGACAGTAAATTGATTTCATATCCTAGTTTATATGCTCTCATCTTGCGTTAACTGCGCTTGGCCCTCGAAGCTTACGAGTCTTGGATTGATAATTTAATGTTGGAATTATTACACATATAAATTCACCAACATTTTTTGGTGCCGTTGCCTGGGAGGTGCTAAAGGGATCAGAGCATAGTTTCTTTCACAAGTTTGTGTGTTCTTAGTTACAGGGCACTCAGTGGGCGGAGATGACAGTAAGACGTGAGTGAAGAGCGACGCATCCACTTTTGTTTGGGTTGCTCCAAATTCTAGCTATCCAAGTAAGCGAGGAGTTCAAGTTTGGTGAGTTTTATTGCAATCCATTTTTATTCATTTAGATTAAAAAATTCAAGCTCTTAAATGACAAAACATTCTTGGGGTGCTGTAAGAACCCCCAGGTACTAATCTGTGTGTGGAGACATGGATTTCTAAACTAGCAAGCATGATTCAAGGATGACTAAGAATTTGAAGAAGTTATCTCAAATCCTAGCAGCAGCTGGGGTCTCTGCCTCTTAGGAAGAGCAGATATTGACAGCAGTCAAGAACCTTTCTACCTCTTCAGAAGTGATCGAAGAACTTGATTTCCATGAGCCACAACCACATGAAGGGCTAGAATCCTCTAATAATCACATTTTCCAATCTTTAGAGGAAGCTGAGGACTTATGGACAACATCTATTGGAGAGAAGCCCCAAAAACTAGAGATTAAAGAGGCCAAAGAAGAGGACATGCAACATTGTCCAAATGAAGAAATGAACCAAGACCACTATGATTACATCGAGCAGTGGTTCCAAACCAGTAATCCAACAAGGCATCATTCTCTTCTTCACACTCTCTTAGCATCATATAATTTGCAGCTGCTAGTTTCACATGCTCACATACACTGTAAAGTTTATATGTTAAATCTGAGCATGAATGTATCCTTGTACTTGATCCGCACATGGCTTCATTGGAAGTTCTCTTTCACTTGAAGGAGGAAATATTTTCTCCAGTATATTAGGAAAGTTAGTAAATAAATAAATGAAAATAGTAAAGAGAAAAATAAGTCCTTTTGTGAAAACCAAATTGTCTGGCGCAACTGGACAGGGACTTTGCTTGAAAACTAGGTAACTGGCAGGCAAGGTTCCCAATAAAGTTTGTAAATTTGTATGAGTTCTTCAAATCATGTATTTCATTATGTCTTGTACTCATGTTGGTTGATGTGGGATTCCTTAAGACCCACCTGCCAACAAACCTTATCCATCGACATTAGCACATTATCTGGGATTAGGGTTAGGGTTAGATAAGGTACCTGGGAGCCTACATGCCTTAATGGCAGGTATCCTTGTCATCTACTAAGGAAATACATTAATGTTTCTTAGTGGATGAATTCTATAATCCATTCGACTTCGACAAATCTATTCATGGCTAGTAGAATGTACCTAGTGCCTTGATTCCCATTGACATCAAAGGTGGGATATCTCACATTGGTTAACGACTTCCTCAATGGTCGGTAATCCAATGATTCTTGCTTATGTTTGACATCGACACCATTTATTCACATAAGCAGGATTGCACATGGTGTGTAGCGGTTGAAGACTATATGGTTTTGTGATCTCAGTATAGATTTGCAGCAGTGTGGACATTTGTAGCAACATTTCCTTTTCCTGTAGTAGTCATCTTGTTTCAATAAAGGTTGCCATATAGCAGCTTGATCATCATTTGCAACAATCATCTTCCTTCTTTGTTTGGGGACATACAACTCCTCAGGCATGGGGGAGAAGGGGACCTTCATTTTTCAGCCTCCTTTACTATTTCCAGTTCATCCTTCTTCAGCAGATCCATATACACATCAGCAGCAGTCATTCCAACTCCAACTTTCAGTCATGTTTCGGTTCATCTTCCACTTCATCTTACAACAACAAGTACATCAAAAGTAAAGGTAACCTGAGGTAAAGTTGGCTTAAGATTCTTTAATTCATTAGAGATTTAAGGAAGCTTTGATGATTAACCACCATGTATTCCATTCTCCATATACCTTTCATTTGCAAATTCCTCATTCATAATAAAATGCATGCTACTCTAATTAGGTCATAATCATGAAAAGAAAAGTATATTGGTTCATGTAAAAGAAAAGCAGTAACTATAGTGTCTTCCCCTCCTACATTCACACATATTGTCAATTGAATGTATCCAATAGAGGATGAAGTCATTGCTGCCCTTCGTAAAGGAAAAAATCCATAAGCATTGGCCTCACAAGAGTAGCGTATGCAACCACCTCACCTCATCCACTATCACCATCACCACCTCATCTCATCCACCATTTCCATTGTCACCTATCATCTCATTCATCATCGCCTCCTACCATATCTATTGCTTATCCTCAATTTGTATCGCTCTCACAATTAAATCTATGGCAGTCAAATAAGTATGGTGTTTCTCCACAAGAACCAACACCCCAAATCTTCACACAACATTACTCCACAAGAACTAACCCTGCCCAAAGCCATGATGCCATAAGAACCTATATATGAGAAAAGTATTTGTTTGCATGAGGACATGAAAAACCTCAGGCATGGGGGGATGATGGGCCTCGAAAATGCCCATGTTTTCATCATGCAATATCACCATTCATACCCTAAAACCCTAGGTCTTTAACCCGTTCCGTACCCTAATTCCATCAACTTGCCGCCAAATCACATTTTATGTCTTGTGGTTGAATATCATTAGTTTTCTTATATTTTCTATGACTAAAGATGATTATGCCATGATTTACTAATGATGGTTTTGCTAAGCTTATCTTTTCACAAGGTTCCATCGCCGAGTTTCTTTACAAGCCAGTAGAGTACGAAAATGACCAATTTGGGGCTTTGACACTTTCGGCATGCTTCCTAAGAAACCAAGAGAGTTTATTATCAAAAATAATGTTTTAATACCTGTCCATAACTTAGCTTGCACCCAGGTCACTCATGTGGGTCTCTAGAAGGAAATTCACAAATTTTGCCAAATCTGTGATAAGTTTCAAACTGCCAACTTCCACCTCAATTTACGTGCAAGTGAAGGCAAATGAATAAAATATGGTACATGGGTTTTGGTCCCAATATAGCCAATTTACTAACCTTGAAACAATTTTCTAAATTTCCTTACGGTTTGGAATATATCTGGAGTTCTTTGAGGCCAATTTATATAAAATATCTAGATTTGTACTTAACAATCAAATTCAGATCTGCCTATTTTTATGCCACAACTACGGTTTGGATAAAACTCTTATGCTCAACGAGGAGTTGGTTTCATTGCTGAGATTGGGACCATGCTAATGTTAGTGCTTGGTTTAAAGTAGTTATGCCATGAAAAGCAAGAATGTTCTCGCAATCAGATTGCGAATTCTAAGATTAGTTTTAGTTTTCTGAGTTTACCATGTAAATGAATTCATTACTATTTTATGTATAACGATATTGCCTATAAAGGCCAGCACAGGAATAAGTTAGGGGAGATGGGAATTATCAGTTGTTGAACGCAAAGCTTTGAGCTGCTGTAGATCCTTTTTATTTTAATCAAAGACCTTTGTTCCAGTGATTTAACATGGGCATGTGTTAATTCAGATTATTGCGAGTACAGTCACAGTGAGTTTTTAATTCGAATGCATTAGATTTCCTTTTTACTGCAAGTTTCCTAGGCTTACCCAGGTGTGGCAAGGGCCCACCACAATCTGGGATTGAGCTCTTTGTAATTCATAGGTAGATCAACTATATTACTATGTTCACTTTTGTTCTAGCAACGCATGGATTGATTAGAATTTTAGTGTGATTACATAGATTTTGAATTGATCTTAGTGTGTTTATAATCCTTTCTGATATTGTGTTGATTTGGTTTTGAAACTACACTCTATTCATTGCATTGTGTGCCTGAATTCTTCCACAGAGCAGTGCTCTATCTCTTATAAAAACGTTGTGTTGTTTTAAGTATCAATGAAACATCTATACACAGAAAATTATTTGAACAATTCCGTGCATGCATGTCATCAATTCGTGAATTGTAGTAAGAGTTTCTCCGTGTGCTTTTGTTAGCCAGCAGTGGATTTGATTGAATGTGTGAAGTGTGAATCCATAGATACATTCAATTATTGTGTGCGAATGAAAAAGGGTGTATTTACATTTATAAATAGCATACATATTGATTAGTTTCATAATTCCTCTGAGATTACATTCAAGATTTGAAAGTTGCTTCTGTGTGCATGAATTGTCTTTTGAGCATTTGCAGTTTTAGAGTCATAGGACAGTATAGTGGAAGCCGACCCCTTAGTTAAAATTTGAATCCAGCAGTAGTGATTTCATCTTTCGAAGCAGTAGCATTTTAGGATCAGAACAAAGTTACCTAGGTTGTTTGAGAGTGAGAATTTCATTCTTTAGCAGTGTGAGTTCTACTTAATCAGCAGTGTGAATCCTTTCTGAGAACGAGTTTGCTCGGCATGTTAGCATAAGAGAATTAGTTTAAATATTAGTTTCAAATTAATGTGAAGGGTGAATAGATTCTTAAGATACCATAGAAGGATTTGGAATTCGAGCATAACATAGAAGTTTGAAAGTTGATTCAGTTACAGTGTGAGAATGATTTGATTTCATGATTGAAAATTGTTTTGTACCTCTTTACAGTCTTGTTGCATTGAGAGGATTGCAATGGTTGTTAGGAATAGTTTGAGTGAAAATTATTTCTGAGTACATAATGGATTGACTAAAATAGGAATTTCAATAGTAATTTATATTGCTTGGTTTATGATTAATTAGAGTTAGTTTGCACAGTGATTAATATTTATTATTTGTTTGAACATGTTTTCCTCAATTTATTAGTTTCAAACTATAAATAACAATTCCGTACTTAGATAATAAATTGATTTCATATGCTAGTTTAGATGCTCTGACCCTGCGTTAACTATGCTTGGCCCTCGAAGCTTACGAGTCCCGGATTGATAATTTAATGTTGGAATTATTACACATATAATTTCACCAACAACTACAATGTACACTGGAGGAGAAGATAGAATATTACCCTCTACATTGATTGTTAAAGTTTAAGGTTAAGTCAGTTGGAAATCTTGAAGTTGGTGAAGGAAATATCGAAAGCCAAAACAAGTTGTTGTCACTTTGGTTTGTTGGTTATTCTCAAAGCCTCTTAAAGAGAATTGTAGACCCAAAAACAAGTGGTAGTCGATGATATCACTTTGGCATCTTAGTTATTTGAATTGGTACATTTGTATGAAAATTCAGTAAAGAGAAAGCAATAATAGGAAATTAGTAGGAGTATTCATGGGAGAGGATGTATATGGTATAAAAAATATGGTATCAGGTGAAGCAAAAACACATTGACTGGCTTCAAGTACAGTGTTGAAATTGCTAAGCATTCCCTCAACTGACATATTGCAACTCAAATAAATAGGATAGTGAAAGAGGTGTTCACTTTACTTTTAACACCCTGATATTTCTCTCACTCAAATTGTAACATATCACATCTGTCTTCATCTATGCTCTTTCTCCATATGCTTTTGCCTTACGACGTTTCCTTTGCAACATCTGGTGCAATTGCTAGTTTATTCTTATTTTTATTTCTATGTAATTTGAGTGAGTAAAAAAGTTTACATAACATGACATCACAACATCTCTTCCATATTGGACTCGAGAGCACCTCTTTGCACAATGCGTGTCTATTTTTGAATAAGGATTCCACATAAGAGATTTGTTCCCTGCTTGGTAGATCCAGAGTTAAAATGGATCTAGGTTGGTTATATATATATATATATATATATATATATATATAAGAAAGCTAAGATATTATAAGGAGGTGATGGACCCCACCCTTGCTGACCAGAATTTGTCTCTTTTGACCAACACTAAGAAAAAAATGAACATCGCTAGGATAAGAATTAATCCTCATGAGCTTCGAAGTGAAACTAGACAGTGGACTACTACCAAAACTCCACGGGAAAAAAGAATACGCACCTTTGCGATACTAAGAGGGTGGAAGATGAAAAACACTTCCTCTTAGATTGCTCGACCCTTACTCACATCCACTCTCATTTCCCTAACATTTTCCATACTTCCAATCTTCTTGACATTTTAAGTTAGCCCACCTATAGTGATATTGGAGCGCTTCTTTCCCTTCTTTTTTATCATAGAAATAATATCTTAAAGAATCACAATTAGATTTTTATTTTCTTAAGGTCGATAGACCGCATTGGTCTTAGTGGATGATAATCACATCATCATCATCATCATCATCATCATCATATATATATATATTTCTTCTTACATAAGAATGCCATTGGGAGAACCATGGATTGTCAAAACATGGAGTCCAAAAACTGGTAATGATAAATTGATTATTTTATCTCAATTTTATTTAATTATTAATTTAATAATGTTTTTATTTATTTAATTTTTATGTAATTTGACCTAGTCAAAATGTTTACATAACAAGGCAAGACAGGACATTACAAAATCTCTTCCATAGACTTACAACGCCTCTAGGTGCAATTATCAATAATTGCGTCAATAGACATGTCTATTTTGGAATAGGGCTTAGAAAAAATTAATTTAATTATCAATTATTATTAGGTGGATGGTGGGAATATTCTAGAATATTCATAGTAGTATATACAAATCAAAGGTTGAGATTTGTGTCCAAAGTAGTTAAGTCATTTTTGTCTTTTTAATTAAATTGATTAATTAAAAGAAAGTTCATATAAACAATTCTCATATGTAGTGAGTTATGTTTACATGTCTATTTTGGAATGGGGCTTAGAAACTTTTAATTTAATTATCAATTATTATTAGGTGGATGGTGGGAATATTCTAGAATATTCATAGTAGTATATACAAATCAAAGGTTAAGATTTGTCTCCAAAGTAGTCAAGCCATTTTTGTCTTTTTAGTTAAATTGATTAATTAAAAGAAATTTCGTATAAATAAGTGTCATATGTAGTGAGTTATGTTTTTTTTGGCATGTAATATTGATAAGCCATAATATTGGCCTATGGTAACAAAGCCTATTTCCAAATTAAGAATCTCCATGGTAAAGTGGGGGTTATATCTATGTTAAAAATCTTATTCTATATTTATATATATGTTTAACTTATTTATTAATTTTTTAATAATAATTAACATTAATAATAATAATTTAAACTAAAGGTATAATTTAATTAGTTTTTACAAATTTTGTAACTTTAGCAACGTGAGATGTGTCATTAAAAAAGTGTTTTGTCAGTTGGGGTTATCTTGGGTACTTGGGCATAATGATTATTATCTTCCCCACTCAAGTTCAAATCCTTGATGTGTTGGGTATGGAGCCTAATTATCCTTTTGATTCAAAGGTCTTGTTTCAATCGCATTTGGATCCCAATCCTTGACGGGGGGTGTGGGGGGGTTTTCTCCCCACTAGTGTTGCAGGTGGGGGAAGAAACAAGCTTTTGAGCCCCCTTAGTGAGGGTTTGGAGGTAGCGCCCTTGAAATTTTTTTATAGAGAAAATTGTCTTGTAAAATACTATAATTTCGTAGTCAATCTGGACCATTCATTAGGTGAAAGATTTGATGGTAGAAGTTATGTTAATGTAGGGTTTTTTCCCTAGAAGGAAACCCCTGGTTTATATGATGGAATTGTATTGTGGCTATGAATTATTCTATTTGTGAAAAAAAGAGGAGACTATGTGAGAGCGCAGAGGAAGTTACATGTGTTGTAGGTTGTATCCCTTCAATTTTCTAGATAATATTATAGGAAGGACTGATTGTTTCTTCGTGGACGTAGCCAAAATTGGGTGAACCACATATATTTGTGTCTCTCTTGTTTTATGTTTTTTTTGTGTTTACAATATTTTCATTTCATTGCACTATTATTTAATTTCTAACCTGATGAAATATAATGCCTTGATAAATATTGTTGCAATGACTTCATGCCTATGATTATTATTGTATTGGCTTCGAACATTTTGAGCTCTTAAGTGAGTATACTTGTGGGTTGGTCTGGCCCGGTATGTACCAACAACCTTATTATTATTATTATTATTTTTTAAGCGAGTCAAAATGTTAAAGAAGACATTACAACATCTCTACCATAGGTTGGAGAATTTTAGTTCTTATATTTCTTTTAATTTTAGCAATGTAAGATGTATTATGAAGTAAGTGTTTTGATGCTTATTATAAATAGATATCTATCAACATTTACCAACCATTTAATTTATATGAATAAACTAATTTATTTTGAATATCTATCTTTCTATTTATTATAGTTAATAAAACTTTTAATAAAAATAATAATTTATTACTTTTTATTGGATTGAAATTTTTCCTCAATTTTATAACTAAATTGGTTAACTTATTATATTTTTTCATTTGAAATGTTAAATGATAATGACTTATAAAAAGATTATGCAGGTAGGTTAAATGGTAATTTAAGTTTCTTCTACTTCTCTGATGTTACAAGTTCAAACTTACTAATAGTTATTACAAATACTTTGTATGCCATTAAGAGATATACGATTCTAGTTTTGAAATGTTATGAGGTTTCTTGTATGCCATTAAGAGATATACGATTCTAGTTTTGAAATCCTATGAGATTTCAAGTTTAAGTTCAAACTTATTAGCTATGGGGTTTCAAGTTCAAACTTATTAATAGTTGTTATAAGTATTTTATGTGTTATTAAGAAATATATGATTTAAATTCAAGTTACAAGTTCAAACTCATTAATAATTATGTGTAAGTACTTTATGTGTTATTGGAAGATATATTATTTAAATTTAGGTTAAAATGTGACAAATTTTAATTTAGATGAGAGGCATCAAAATAATAGATGAAAATGATAATTAATAAATCATTTATTTATAGTTGTTAAAATATTAAATGAA
Source organism: Pinus tabuliformis (assembly GCA_031772625.1). Classification (NCBI taxonomy): domain Eukaryota; kingdom Viridiplantae; phylum Streptophyta; class Pinopsida; order Pinales; family Pinaceae; genus Pinus; species Pinus tabuliformis. Next base: position 229,092,676 of record CM062817.1, read on the forward strand.
ATATAATTATTAAAATCAATTTACTATTAGAATAAATAATAATGTACCCTTATGGGGTGGATTAACATGGTGGCATCAATGTGGGGGAGGGGATATGACTGTCCTACATGTTAAAGTCGACACATGATGAAGGTCATGGACAAATGGCATTAGGCACTTGGAACTTTTGAGAGACATGGTAGTGGGTTTATAGCCTGGATGGTAGTTTGTTTTCAACAATTTTTTTGTTTTGTTATGGATGATTAGGAAGGTGGTAGGGAGAATGTTGAGTATGCACAGGCCACCAACCTATGCATTTTCTTTGGACTAATCATTTTAGAGCGTAAGGCTACTACAAGATAGAGGGGTTTATGCTTCGACTGCTTTGGTGCGCTATCTCACAGGGTTTGGGACCCTAGAGGGTCGAAGGGTGGTCAACTATCTTGATCCATATCTCAGTGGATAAGATCCAGAACCAATAATGCTTAGAGAAGAAGAGAGAACTTGGTGCAAGAATATTGATGAAATAGTGCATGAATTGAATACATCGCAAAACAAAAATATGAAAAGAGAGAATACACCATAAAACCCCATTAAATTAGAGAGAGATTGTTGTTACATCTACATTGCGCGGACCAATATGTCATTTTACAAAGTGGGGCTTGTTATTTATAACCTTTTTTTGAGTTATAATACCATGGGTAGATACCATAGGTGGATACCGCGGGTCAATGCCATGCCACTTCCCATTCATATCAGTCCTCCCCCTTAGGAAGCAATGGTCCCCATTGCCTGAAGTTCCCTCCTGAGAAGCCTTTGTTGAATATGAGCAAATGAAGTGATAAGATTTGTGTGATTGACCCAAAACTGTGGGTTTGTGGATGACCCAAAACCAAGTGTTGTTGAAGGAAAGGGTTTTACGTGGTTGACCCATAACCAAGGGTTTGGAGATGACTCATAACCATAATGAACAAATATCTAAGGAAAGAGATACCCTGTAATGCTTGCGGGCCAACTGTGATGTTGATAGCGTGCGACCTAGCAAATGAACTTCGATGGTAAGGGTTTTGTGTGGTTGACCCATAATGGTGATGAATGAAGATCCAAGGATAGAGATACCTTGTAATGCTTGCGGGCTAATTGTGATGTTGATAGTGTGCAACCTAGAAAATGGACTTCACTGGCAATAGTTTTGTGTGGTTGACCCATATTAGTGGGTTTGTGGGTGACCCATAACCATGCTGAGATAGTTCGCTTGTCGATATGCCTGGTAGAGATTTGGTGGCTTGTCTTTGTAAATTGTAACACGACCCTTTGTAAAAAATGTATCAAGAAATCCAAGTGCTTTTATTATGCTTAAATGGAACACCCTTTCTAGGTAAGCCATATAAGTTGAAGTTGGGTCCCCTCTGTATGGTAATACTCACATACTTTGGTAATCCTATCAAGGTTCTTGAGTTTGTGTGAAGTGATCAAAACACATTAGGAAATGGAACAAGCCTTAGAGGTGGACGTGTAATTATGTGGACAATGGTTTACATAGGAGGGGAACCATTTATCATGAACACCCTATCTCAAGTGGAGGACATCCGACTTGGACATGCCTTATGTTGTACAACCATGAACCCAGGGTCTATGGAATGTCTTCCCAATTTGGCTTGGTGTGATGTTGTGGAAAATCATTCAATTAGGCATTTTTTAGTGCACGTGATAGTAGATGTCATTCCAAGTTGTTCTTTTAACTCAAGCCTTGGATAAGAGAGATGCAATTTATCTGGAATGGTGTCTTCTCTTTAGTTTTAATTGTTCATAAGCATTCAACATAGACTTTCCAAATCACGGTGAGTATGTGGGCACTCTATGCACATGGACTTACATTGAAGCTATAATTTTTATCCACTCAAAAAAAAAAAAAAAACAAATCTTAATTATTGTTGATTGGAATTGTCTTAAAACTTAAAAATATCAAAATAAAGAAGAAGAAAAAATTAATTGTTTCTAGTTGGAGTTGTTTTGATACTAGAATGGTAATTTAAGGTACATGTAGATACTATTGAAGGACCATGTTAAAACAATCTATCAATATACATAAATTCAAGTTGTTGGTGAAAATTATTCTTAAGATTGCAATCTATTTAGAAAAAGGTTTTGTTCAATTCAAGTTGTGGGTGACAATTGTTGTTAAAGTTTCCATTGTTCTAAACATGGGTTTACCTTTTTCAAACTGTTGTTTTATGTCATGTTTCTGTATCAGTTCTCCTACAATACATACTTAAATTTCCATCATAATGTAGCATATGTTAAATAGATTATTAAAATTAAAGTTAAAGTTGGACTTATCTACCTATCCTACATTGGGATTACCTTAACTAGGTAGATTACCTATCCTAATACCTTTGTGATTCTTCGTTGAACCCATGTATTCATCTCACCCTTTTCTAAATACCAATGAAGGCCACCTAGTTAGACCATATGCATTGCATATCTTCTAAAACATTTGAACTTTTAACAAACTGCATAAACTAGTCACATTTAACCACTTATATTACACCATTTCACATTGATGTATCCTCCTTACTAATGAACTGAAAAAAAATGATCACACTCTATGCATGTGTGTACATGAAGTTGAATATGGCTTAAAATATAAAAATCAACAAAATTGTATGAATGAACGATAAGTGAACTTGCAAATGATAATAATCATTTAGTATTCGACAAGAAAAGTGAATAATGGAAACAACAATTCACTAATACAAATAACTTTGTTATGTTCAAACCTCTAATCTCGTGTATGAATGAATGATAAGTGAATGTGCAATTGATAATAATCACTTAGTATTTGATAAGGAAATGATTAATGGAAACAACAACTCACTAATACAAATAACTTTGCTATGCTCCAACCTCTAATCTTGTTTATTTAGTATAAATTCTCCCTTATCTCCTTGATAGATAGCTAGAAATACACACACATATGGAAGTCTTTGTTGTAGTATATGTAATCAACACAAAGGAAACAAAATCCAATCACTACAGTCCACTTGAGCATTGATGTTCCTTGCAAAATGACTGCAAGTTCTCTACACAAAATCTAACAAATTTGATCATTATTGTAGAATTTATATCTCATAAGGACACTATTGTGGGCTCAACAATACTAAGAATAACTCTAGCTACCTTCCCTTGATTTCATCCATCTGTACAGGTCCTACAATCTTTCTTTTCACTAAAATCAACTATAGACAAACATTTCTTATGATGTATGTTAAGTATAAATTAAAAATATTAAAATTAAAACCCTATGAAGTTGTAATAACTTCATTGATATCCCATGCATTTATTTTAATAATAGTCCCAACTACATATCCTTCAGTATTAAAATCCTTGTGAAACTCTGATCCCCTTCACCTTTCAGAACATATTTGGAGAGGATTGGAGATCAGGATTAACAAGAACTAAACCTCGGTATGAAGGATTCAATATTGAGGCATTTTGGGTGTGATATATTTGTGGAAAACGTGCCTCATAGCACATGTTATGAGGAACCTTAATATGTTGGTAACCATATTGTTGATCAACATACACTGGTAGAGATATATTGACTTGTTGGGAAGGTTTATAAATCATTCTTACATCACCCTAACCTAGTCATGGAACTCTATATCTTGGAACTGGTGGACCAATATTAGGTTGTATATGAATTTGTTAATCTTTGAGAGGAGTTGTTGCGATATCCAAAACCTTTGGAACTAAATTATAACCAAGTTATTTATGTATTGGAGGCATTATAAGTGGCTGCATTGTTGGTGTAATGACATTAATGATAGAACATCAATACTATAAACAACTAGAGTATTGGCAGGCATAATACTCATACTTCTTTGGAAAATCATATTGGACCTAGTTATCCATAGCCTAGATGGAAAACTATATTCATTTTTTGCAACATTGGAAAATCACGATGAGCATGGACGAAATAGATGGGATATGATTGGTCACCTTGTTGGGGTATCATGATGCACTTAATAATATAGCATGGACATACTTTGATGGACATAACAAGATGAAACTTATTACTGTTCATATTGCACTGACATATAGTCATGATCTTGTGGGGTTTATTGCATCATCGTGTTTTGATCCTTCTACAAATAATTGACATCATAATCAAATTTTATATCTTCTATTATTTTGTCCAAATTTGGATTAAGTCGATTTCTTAGTGCATAGATGGAAAAATTAGGCATTCTTGTATCTTGATACTTGGGACTATCTTGTTGCTTCATTTGTCCGATAACTAAATTGTCTAATTTTTTTTCATCTTGTACTTGCATATTATTAATCCTTTGATCTCGCTATTGACTCGATTGACTACTTTCTTTTTCCATTCCACTCATTTTTTATAAACTTGAGTTTATCATTTCCTTTTTCATAAGAGCCTGATTGATTCCCCCCTCCAAACTCATCTAATGGGACTTGTTATTAATATTACTACCATTCTAATCATGTATATGTTCCAAAGTCTCTTCCCAAATCATAACTTTAGGTTTGTAATTCCCCCTCCTAACATCTACCTGCTTCTACAAGCTCCCAGATTAAATGTGAGGTTGAGTGCTACTATGACATGACCTGATCACCAAGTTCCAATTAAGGAAGTGGGGCCTACAAATTGAACGCTTACTGACATCCTACAGGTACTACAAATCACTCAAGAGCTGAACAACCATCACAGGTGATCAATCCCTAATTCGGAATCCTTTTTCACTGACCTAACACCATAATTGCATGCACAACAAGGAAATGGTGTAGTTATGAGGCCCCAATCGCACACACAAGCTTGCTTCCACGCGATTATGACCTAAATCCTCTAGTTCTGTGCCGACAGATTTGAGATCTAAGCCACATTTTCATGCTAGCCTTCAAACCATTGCCCAGAACTACCTGCAACTTTCTAGAACCATGGTTAAGATGACAACAATCCCAAACATTCAAACTTGAACAAGATCTTGACATAGACATGATTATACACAATAAACATTTCGTCAAACATATGGTAAAATTGTAATCAACAGGTCATGAATGCATATCTGATCATAAATATCTAAACTCCATCTGAGAATCACCAAGAAGGTCTTTTCCCCCTCAAGTCACTGCAACAACACTTGTTAGCCCATGCATCCATTAATCATTCAAATACTTATCAAATCATGAACAAGAGTCATATCTAAAGGACATCATAGAACCATGTATATAACCAACATATAGCAATAATAGAAACCATGACAAATCTTCCATAAAATCACCATAATAACAAGTGCATGTGCTCATTAATTACATTATAAGAATAACTCATATTAACTTATGCAAAGGCCAACCAAGTCAGGGACTTCCACGTACCACCCGACTATAGATTGGGTTGAACCAAATATTTGTTTAAGCTAATCACCCCCTTGCCATTTTCCAAGCATGAATGTGGGATCTGATGGGATAAATCACAACATAATCAACCAAGGACTTCAGAGGTTAAACCACTTCCACCCTTAAGCTATCGTGATATCACCTAAACCGGTCTCGAGATCGCAAAAGAAAACCAATCTTGGATGCCTCAGAATTTATTCACCATACCTTGGGGAATTTTCTTGTCTACACCCACTTATCCAGGGATTCCCGGAGAAAACCATCTCCACCCCCAACCCTTGGGATTTTTTTTGAGACCACCTCACTCGGTTCCAACTTTTTTTGGCAAATCCAAAGCTCAACCAAGAATGAATCCCATCACACCATGGCTATCTAGGAAATTGCAAGGCAAGGCTAAAACCACTGTCACTGCAGGAAAACACATGCCATTGACAACAAATGAACCAAATAAACAAATTCATGTATCATGCATTCACATCCCATCAAGGAAATCACACATGCAACCTATTACCTACAAGATCTTCCTGCTGAATTTTTTGATGCAACCTTCTCCTTTCTTTTGTTTACTTTCCTTTTCTTGTCCCTTTCCTTCCTTTGCTTGCTTTTCCAAGTGATTGTTCTCTTTCCTTTGCTACACCTACTCCAAAGATAGTAAAAAATTGTCAATTGATTCTCAGGTGCCTTTTTATCATTGATGTTTCTTTTTTCTTCATTTTCCCTCAACTTTCCCTTGCATGTAAATTTATGTCTCTTCACCTTCATTTTCTCCTAGTTTTCTTTATTTCTCATAATTAAATGCCAATTAATGCCTCTTTTCCTTTGCTAATTTCCATAGCCATAATAAACCACAAGTGATGCCCACTATAGTGCTTGCCCAACATTCAGTTTGGAATACGTGTCCCATGACCTCAGTCTTATTTTGCCTTTATTATCCTTTATTACATGAAACTTTAACCAGGGTTTGTTACAAATCCCCCCCCTTAGGGGAACACCATTCTTGGTGTTAAATGATACCCATGACCAACAAAAAAATGAAAACAAAACATACTTCCTATGGAGCTTTATAACATAGGTCGATGTAGTATTTACAATGACATCCTGCTGAAAACAAATAAACATACCACTTAATAGAGCCTTATAACACAACTTGATACAATATTCACAATAATATACACATACATACATATGTACATTATCTTTAACCAAAAAATAAAAGGATATAATACCCACATCAACAACAAGGGAGTCCAGAGGCTCAAACCTCCACCCTCAAAGTAATGCCAGGATTCACCTCCTTCCTAAGAAGTCTAGAATCCATTGCCAAAGTCAAACCTGCATTCAATATCCTACATTATTATCCTTGCGCTACATGTTCCCTCAGCGAACGACTACTAGCTCATTGTTTCGAGGCACACTTCCAATGTTCTTCTGATTCTAGTTGGCAATGCTAATGACCAAAACAAATTCATTCACCGACCTTCCCTTCTCTCGTACACAGTGCCTTGGGAAATCCAGTCACCCCCTTTCATGCAGTCACTCACCTTCCAAGTTCCCTGACATCCCCTTCTTTGCTACATAGTCCCTCGAGTGATCCATCCCTTAGCAAGGTTTCCTCACATTAGAAGGTCCAAAAAACAACACATATCCCTACCTCAAAACCATCATACCGGTCATAGCATGCTCATGGCAATCGATAGACACTATCGGGTACCAGTGTCCCATAATGGCCCTGGTCATGAATTCTTTACCAACATATTATTTCCTATTCCAATTCCTTTTTTATTATTGTTGCTAATTCTTGTAGCCAATTTCAACCACTCAAATCGAGTATTTCCCTGCTTTCCTGTACCAAGCATATAATTTACATTAGACTAAAAGGAATTGAAATAAATTTAAATCATACCTCATTTATGGCTCGTCAATAAGGTACACCTACAATTATGTTACTTCCTGTCACAACAAGTCAAATTAGCTCTTTGATCAAATCATCATGTATAAACATATCACATCTAGTTAGCTCAAAATGCAACCATCATAAATTAGAATCATAAACTATGTGCATAGTTAAAAACTAAAATAAAATATTGATACTTATATTTCAAATGGTTCTTTGCTTGTGTCTTTGTTCTTTTTCCTTTTCGTACACACACTGAATTGGTTGCTAAACCTGGAAAACACCCAATTCCTTCTCTTCTCTTCAAAGCAATAAGGGAATCCAGAGGTTATACTTTCTCCTCCCTCAATATCAACAACAAGAGCATCCAGAGACTAAACCATCTTTATCCTCAATATCAACAACATGGGCATCTAGAGACTAAACAACCTCTACTCTCAATATCAATAACTCAAGATTGGTCTCATCCCAAGTTATTGAAGGCTCTAGGAACCAGTAACTCAACCCACAACTAACTCAGGGCTCCAGAGAATTTGTTCGACCCATGGCTCCAGGGATTAGTAACTCAACCCACAAGGCTCTAGAGCGTTTGTCCTAACCTGCGGCTCCAAGAACTAGTAACTCAACGCAAGTTGTTTTAGTGCTCCAGAGCATTTGTTCCAACCCAAAACCATAGGGAACCCGAGATCCAATCCCCTTCACAACACATACACATAGACAATTTAAAACACAACATATACACCTACACCCAGTGTACAACACCACACATGTACCTACACTCGATGTACAACACAACACATACACCTACACCTGGTGTACAACACCACACATACACCTACACCCGTGCACAACACAACACATATATGTACACATAGTACAATATAACGAATACAAATGTCATGATACAATGATTACACAATACTCATGACATAGTACCACATGTACAACATATACACAATAATAGTATTGCACATCCAGAGACTGCACTGTCTCTACCAAGAAACCTTGCCTCTATTATCTTCTCCATGCCTTAATGCGTGCATCCACAACCCAAGTTGTGGGTCTATGGCTCTTTCCACCATCAATGCTTCTCCAAGCATGCCGTAGATCACACTACTTTCATTTTTCTGATTCATCCCTCAACATTACTTGTCATAGCATAAACATAAGCATAGTTATAAGCACATAATATCAAAATCATATCCACTTGAAACTAACGTCAGAGATCTTCCAGGCTACTCTGCCCACTTGATTCCTCATAAATCAGGAACCTTTTCATGCCATTCACATTCATAAAAAATCATTATTCCATAAGAATGATCCCTAATGACCTTGTTAGATAATGGCATTCACACACACAACATGAGAACTCCCTTTATCCATGCACAACATGCACAACATTGAGAACAACAGTTCCCAACATAGCCAAGGCATCTGATTCCTCAACTCCATTTAATTTAACTTTCCTAATTACCTTTCTCATCACTTTCCTGCCACTTTCCATTTACCCCAGTGGACCCAACCAAACCAACTGGTTGTCATATTCTTTCCTTCAACTCTCCTTTACTCATTCACCGGGCTTCATCTAGGTCTTACATTACCTGTTGGGTTTCATTCATCTCTCCCCGAGCTCCATTAACTTTCCTCTTTCCCCAACTAATTCCAAAGACCCTCAAAACATAGAAGGAAAGAGCAAGAATAAATCTAAACAACAATACAACACCACAAAAAAAGTGGCATGGATATGCACTAGAAAAAATAAAAATCGAAAATTAAGCGCAAAAAACAATAAAAATACCGAAAGAACAAAACCAACAATAGACACCATGACTCATCCCCATGGTTCCCAATGCTTCTAAAGGAAAGCTCAACCTGAGCCTTCTTTAAGATTTCATGGCAGTCTCTTTTTCCATGAAATTCCCCGCCTCATACTATCATAAACACACAATTGTCAATGCATAATAAATATAATAATATACCAACTACCTTACCTGATGTACCCAACATGCTACTCTGCAACTGAACACATCCATACCATCTCTCAAGGGACTCCAACTCCCTTGAAAAATCCAGCCATAATTGGAAAGCAACTGTTATGCTTGCATTTGATAAACCATCTACCATGTAGCTTCATCAGCCCCAAAGTGCTTCCACGCACTTTAACTTGCTCTATCACTTGGTCCTAGGGCATAAGCTCCTTCTGTTGTAGGATGTATCAAGGCTCCGCCTAGAATTCTGTTATGAAACCAGCTCAAGAAAAGATAGAAAAGATAGATCAACGCCTTAGAATTCAGCCTCTTCGAGGGGGAACCTCCTTTACATTACATAAATGAACAATTATTCAATGATACAAATGACAAAACCTCCTTTCTATATATAGGAGTCTAAGGAGTCACAATATAATCCAGCCGACCTAACAATAATAATATAAAGCCACAAAAATAACAATAGAGGGATTCTATGGGGCACAGAAATAACAATATGGGGGTAATAGGGGCACAACAATATAAATAAGGGGTATAACTACAATAGTAATGGGGTAATCACTAGTATTATAGGGACCCAACATGCCCCTCTCCTTCAAAAAAGTGTTGTCCTCAACGCTTGAGTAGTTCTGGATACTTCTGCATAAAATTCTCATCCTCCCATGTGGAATCTTCAGCGGATAAGTTCTTCCACTTGATAAGATACTCTGAAATTGATCGATTTCGTAGCTGTCGAGTTCTTGTTTCTGTGACTGCTTCCGGTTCCAATATAATTTTTCCTTCCTCGTCAAGTTCTGGCAATATTTTTTGAATTGGGAGCTTGTCGCCTATAACCTTCTTTAAACATGAAACATGGAAAACTGGGTGCAATCGAGAAGCTGCAGGAAGCTCCAATTTGTATGCCATAGTACCAATCTTTTGCAACACCTTGTATGGACCATAATACTTTGGTGATAATTTATTATCCTTCTTAGCTTGCTTGAGGGACATTTGCTTATATGGTTGTAGCCGTAGGAATACCCAATCACCTACATCAAAACTTCTTTCACTGCGATGTTGATCTGCCTGTTGTTTCATTCTATTCTGTGCCAACACGAGGTTATCCTTTAAGAGTTGGAGGACTTGTTGTTGATGTTCGATGTGATGTTCCACTGCCTGAACCTTAGAATTTTCTCTTAAATATGATGTGATGGATGGTGGTTGATACCCATAAAGTGCCATAAATGGGGTCATTTTTGTTGTTGTATGGAAGGAAGTGTTATACCACCATTCAGCCAGAGGCAACCATTTGACCCATTGTGTCTGTTTATCAGATACAAAGCAACGAAGATATCCTTCCAAACATTTGTTTACTATCTCAGTTTGCCCATCAGATTGAGGATGATAAGATGAGCTATGAGCTAACTGAGTACCAAGACAAGAAAATAATTTTGTCCAAAAATTTCCAGTGAAAATGGGATCTCTGTCACTTACAATAATCTTTGGGTTTCCATGTAGCTTTTGAATTGTTTCCATAAATGCAGTAGAAACTGTACTGGCTTTAAATGGATGTGATAATGCACAAAAGTGTGCATACTTGGTAAGTCTGTCAACTACCACCATGATGACACTCTTTCCCTCAGACTTGGGTAAACCTGTGATAAAATCCATTGAAACCTCCTCCCAACGTTGGCTTGGAATGGATAAAGGTTGTAATAGACCCGGTGTCTTAATTGTTTCAACTTTATTTTGTTGGCAAACCAAACATTCCGCCACAAACTTTTGAATATCTGATTTAAGGCCATCCCAAAAAAATTCCTTCTTAACCCTGTGGTAAGTTTTTAAAAATCCTGAGTGCCCTCCTAAGGGAGAAGTGTGCAATTCCATAAGAATCTTTTGTTTTAGCTGGGAATTCTTACAGAGGTATAAGCGATCTTTGTACCATAACGAATCATTTTGCCAGCTAAATGTATCAGAAGTACTGGAATCTTGTTGTAACTTTCGAATAAGTGCCCACACTTCTTCGTCATTCTTCCATTCCTCCCTTGCTTCGTTTATCCAATCTGGTTGGATAATAGAAATGGCACACAACAATGCTTCCACATCCTCATCCTTTCTTGAGAGTGCATCTGCCACCACATTTTGCTTCCCTTTTTTGTAGATGATTTCAAAGTCATAACCCAACATCTTTGTGACCCACTTTTGTTGCTCTTCAGAGGATAATCTTTGTTCTAAAAAGTATTTAAGGCTATCATGATCCGTTTTTACCTTGAAGTGTCTTCCCATTAGGTAGGGTCGCCATTTCTTAAGTGCATGGAGTATTGCCAACATTTCCTTCTCATAAATAGCTTTGCTTAAAAACTTTCCCTTGATTGGACGACTTTCAAAAGCAATGGGTCTTTCATCTTGCATTAGAACAACACCAATTCCATTTCCTGAAGCATCACATTCCACAATAAAGGTTTTTGTGAAGTCCGGTGTAGCTAAGACCGGTGCTTGGCACATTGCCTCTTTAAGATGTTCAAAGGCCTTTGTTGCTTCCAGAGTCCATGAAAATGAATCTTTCTTCAATAATGTTGTTAGAGGTGCTGCTATTCTCCCATAATTCTTAACAAACTTGCGATAATACCCTGTCAACCCAAGAAATCCTCGCAGATGCTTTATGGATGTGGGGATTTTCCATTCCTTAATGGCTTTAATTTTGCTAGGGTCTACCTTAACTCCTTCATGAGATACAATATGACCCAAATATTCCACCTCCTGGACTCCAAAGAAACATTTGGATCTTTTTGCATATAATTGTTTCTCCTCCAATAGTTGTAGCACCCTGTCAACATGTTCAACATGATCCTTCCAAGACTTGCTGTAGATTAGTATATCATCAAAAAATACTAACACAAATTTTCTAAGGAATGGTTTGAAAATTGAATTCATCAAACCTTGAAATGTTGAAGGTGCATTGGTAAGGCCAAAAGGCATGACCAAAAATTCATAATGACCCTCATGAGTTCTAAATGCCGTTTTCGGAATGTCTTCAATCTTCATTCTGATTTGATGATATCCCGAACGAAGATCCAACTTGGTGAAGTAAATTGATCCATGCAATTCATCCAGTAATTCATCAATGACAGGAATGGGGAACTTATCTTTAATAGTGAGCTTGTTGAGCTCCCTATAATCCGGACACATGCGCCATGATCCATCCTTCTTGTGCACCAATACTACTGGAGCTGAGAAAGAACTTTGACTCGGTTGAATTATACCAGCCTCTAGCATTTCTGCAACCATACGTTCAATTTCACTTTTTTGGACATAGGGATATCTGTACGGCCTGATGTTTGGAGGAACACTTCCTGGAATCAGATGAATAGCATGATCATGATCACGCATAGGTGGGAGACCTTTGGGAGTCTCAAATACCTTGGAATGATTGTCCAGGACTTTTTGGAGATCTGGAGAAATAGATGATTCCAATGTGGAAACATCTAGCGAACATAATTGTGCAATTACACCTCTTTGCTCCTTTTTTAGAAGCTTTGTCATGCCATTAGAGCTGATTATCTTTCCTGGTTTCCCTGCAATACCCCTTAATTCAACTTCCTTTCCTTCCGTAGAAAATTTGATGAAAAGTTCTTGAAAATTAAAAGCTATTGTACCCAAGGATTGTAGCCATTGGACTCCTAGTACAACATCAGCACCTCCCATTGGAATGGAAAGCATTGGGCTAGTCAATACATATTCTCCCATGGATAGCTTGATATTATGGCACTTTCCAGAGCAATTTATTGTTCCTCCATTTGCAATCATCACTTGACACTCTGGTGCTGGATATAGGAAGCAATTCAATTCTTTTGCTACCCTACAATGAATAAAATTGTGGGTGCTTCCTGAATCAATCAACACTATTACCTTTTTCTTCTTGATTTGTCCTTCTATCTTGATGGTTTGAGGAGTGGTAATTCCCACCAATGCATTACAAGATATGGTCGGATTTATTTTTTCTTCATCTAGGCTTTGTTCCTGGAATATATCCTCTTCTTTTGACCTTTCTTGCTCCTTTTCTTCTTCCTCTTCACAATCTATGTAGAATAATTTCTTCTCAGCACACTTATGACCTTTTGTGTATTTGCTATCACAATTGTAACAAAGCCCTTTTGCTCTTTTTTCTTCCAATTGTTGTGGTGTCAAACTTGTAGGTTGTGGAAGACTAGGGGCAACAACACTTCCGTCTTTATAGTTGTGAATGGTATGCTTCCTAGTTGCCATAATTTTGCTTTCCATTTTTCTTGCTAACCTGAATGCCTTCTCTAATGAATCAGGTTCCCAAAGGCGAACATCATGTTGGATATTATCCTTTAAAGACCCTATGAACACATCAATCCTATGCTCCTCTGGAATATCTTTTACCCTTATGTTCAATTTTTGGAACTCCTCAATGTGCTCCATTATTGAACCCTTTTGTTTGAGACTTATCAATTGGCTAAAAAAAGTGTTGCTTTTTGTATCCTCATAATGTGCTATCAATTCTTCCGTAAAAATTGCCCAAGTGATAAATTGTTTACGAGAAAAAAGCCATTGATACCATACAAACTGATTTGGTTCCAAATATACAATTTCCATACGTACCTTTTGTGTGTTTTGCACATTATTGAGATCGAAGAATTGCTCCATCTGTAATATCCATGTGGCGGGATCCTTGCCATCAAACTTCCTCATATCGATTTTTGGAATATGGTGATTCTTCGATCCAACATTAGCGTCTATGGAATCATGATTAACATTTCTTTTTTTCTCATCATGAGTTTCCTTTACTACCTTTTCACCATTAGTAAGTATTTCTTGTAGAAAATTTGTCAAATCTGTCTTTAAATCTGCCATGCCTGTCTTCAAATTTGTGTTCAAATCTATCTTCAAATTGTCCATCTTAGCTTCCATGCCATTCATCTTAGCTTCCACGCCATTTATCTTAGCTTCTGTTAACTTTTGTGAGCGTGACATTTGTTGCACTTGTTCTTGTAATTTTGATATATCATGTAGCATTTCTTCCTCTTCTTCATGAGTCATGCTAGAGCTTCAGGTTCCTTACTAGGTGTTTGCATTTTCTTTCCTCGGGGCATCAGTTACCGATAATAATGCTCTACTATGCCCTTTGAATTCCTTCAAAATAAATTTTCAAACCAAGCTTAAGCAAAAATTTAAAAAAAATCTACACACCTTTTTTCACTTTGTAGGAGCTTGATATTGCCTCTGATGTATCTCTATACTTTCCAATCATCTAGTTCTGAATTTGTGACCTGTAGTAGCTCTCTGTGTCTTCTTTCCAATGCCACCAGTCTGATCCAAATTGGATTCTCCAAGAAAGATTTATGCACAATCTCCCAAGATGACCTGATTATAGACCTTTCTAGAAGAGCGAACTTGTATGAAGTGCCACGTGTACAATTTTCGATCTTTGGTTCTGAAAAAGATATACAAGAAACTAAAGTCCGTCCTCTTTCTGTACCTTCTTACGAAATTTCAATCTGATTCCCAGAGAGAAAGTTATGACGATTTTCCCCAGGTCACCTGTTTTGAATGTAATTCAGGAGTCTGCAAAAAGACCAACTTCCTCAGATCATATCTCCGCAAAAATTGGCGCGAAAAGCTCTGAAATTCGGACCCAAGGTTCAACGCGATCTCAAATGGGTTTTTTTTGCGACTTCTGAAACATCACAAAAAAAAAGTTATAGCGAAAATGCCACGATGACCTGTTTGGAGCAGCGAAACCCTAGAATCCAAAGCTCTGATACCAAATGTTATGAAACCAGCTCAAGAAAAGATAGAAAAGATAGATCAACGCCTTAGAATTCAGCCTCTTCGAGGGGGCAACCTCCCTTACATTACATAAATGAACAATTATTTGATGATACAAATGAAATCCATAAGCACTACCCCTCCTTCCAGGTGTATCCAAAAATATTCCACCTCTGACTGTATCATCTTTGTCCAACCTGTGTCTTCTAAGAGACCTATTTCCATATGCCCTGTTATACCTTAAGAAACCAATTTCCTGGCTGTGGAGAAATTGTGCTTAAGACATTAATGATTATTGTTTGTTGTCACTTATTTGTCACTTTATTGTTTGTTGTGTTCTCAAATGAAGGACCTGGAAAACTTGGTCTTTAACCCTTAATACATGTATGACCGAAACATCTCAGAATGCCATTTGTTGCTAGATACAAATGATGAATGAAGAAAGCTTAAAGGGGAAGTTAAAGATAATATGCTGGTCTTTCACAGAAACTACTATCTGTAACTTAGAAGAATTATGAAAATGAGAACTGAATCATAGACAATATGCTGCTTAACACAGAAACTACTATCTGTGACTCTTGGAGAAGTTAAAGATAATACGCTGGTCTTTCACAGAAACTATTATCTATAACTTAGAAAGGAAGGTGAAAACTTCAAGTATAGGAGCGCTCTTTTAAGGAATTTTAACTTTATCTACATAAGAAAATAAATACCTACAACTTCATTACTATACTTGAAAGAAGAAAACATAAGATGACACATAACAAAGAGGGTTACAAAATTATACCCAACAATTCATGGAAACTTCTGATTCTTTCATTAATCAACAATTATATCATGAATACAGTGGCCTAGTCTCTGGGTTCTCCAAAGTTCCAACCCTTTCTTTGTAATTTTTCATCTTTTTATACATTGTGGAACAGTTGTTGATTTTTGAAACTACCCAAATTATTTAACTTCTTCTCTAACTATATGAAGTAAAAACTATTACAGAATTTTACAGAGGGTAAAAGACACCTCAAAGAACATGAAATAACAGGAACATAACTGAATTCAGAAGAGGACGATAACTGCTAGCTTGCATTGTTAATCCACTGTCGAATTCCTCTATAAATGCCCTAATGATGTCTAATTTGTTTTAGCCATAATGAAATGTGTTTAGATTGTGTAATCCTTGGCTTACATACGTATCAAGCGTTTTGATTGGCCAAAATACAAAGAAAACATACCCGATTGTCTTCCTCTTCGGATTTGGCTCTAACCCTGATTTTCCACTTTACACAACGAAATTAACGTGAACCCTTGCTTAATACGGAACTCAAAAAGAGTTAATATTGCTTTATAAATCTGTAAAATCTACCCGTTCAGCGCTCCGTTGACTTCCACTACAAATCACAATCGGCCCTTTCAAATGATATACCACAAATTTAACTTTACGCACCCTTAAGCCGCATATGCATAAATCCTTTGTACTTGTGCTATTTATATTATATACCTTTTATAATAGAAATATTCCATAAAACATGCCTTTTCCGCT
The DNA here is from genome assembly GCA_031772625.1 of Pinus tabuliformis. Taxonomy (NCBI): domain Eukaryota; kingdom Viridiplantae; phylum Streptophyta; class Pinopsida; order Pinales; family Pinaceae; genus Pinus; species Pinus tabuliformis. Next base: position 229,109,264 of record CM062817.1, read on the forward strand.
TTTAACATGGGCTCCACACAACTATCGAGGCATGCCTTTTCCGGCGATATAGAACTTGCTCGATAGATCCCCACTGTAGATCTACGCTTAGTGGATCAGACGGTCTACAAAGATTTCGGGTGGGACATAAGCCCGGAGAATACTCGCCCGAAATGGGTGGTTTTCTCTCTCCACCCAGCTGCTACGTGTCGAACGATAAGTGGGATCGGGTGAGCTCCACTAAAAACCACTTACCATTTTTGCTTCGTTCGAATTCCCGCTTGTAACTTTAAATCCACCTTTTCGTATGCCTTGCAGACCCGCCAGACTTATAAAGCATATCATATATAAACTATCAGATCCGGCCCATCACAAATCATAATCAGCATACCATATACATATATATAAAGCATTATGCGATAATCGCGGACCCACCAGGACTTTACAACAATATATATATATATATATTTCGAGTCTGCCATCACAAGTCGCAATCGGTGGAACCCAACGTCCATAGCTCTGCAGTGCGGTGGACCCAACGTGACTTTAAACCACAATGTATATACCCTTCGGGTCCGACCCTTTAACACTTTAACACTTGTTTCTTTTGCGATTCTGCTATGAAATAAATAATTACTTCATGTCTTTTAGACTTTGCGAGGGGTAAAGAATATAAATAAGTTTCATTGAGGTGAACCCCCGATAGTGATATATCTAATAAATAAAGCTAAAAACACAACATAAGCTACAACATGCCCCATTAGTCTTCTTCTCTTGTCCATGATTGATCCCCAACTGGCTCTGCTTCTGTAAATCTAAAAAGCTCTAAACGATGACTATATTAACTTCTGCTTGATTTTCGTGAGCTCTGGAAAGCCTTTCTTGTGTCTCAATCAACTTGTCAATGTATGTTAATCTGACGGAAAGGCGAGTATAAGAAGTATGACGGAAAGAAGTCAAAAGTTTGGTACTGGTGTCATAATAGAGAGGTAACTGGAAATATGAAAGAAAAGTTGTGGCAAGAGTCGCAAAAGTGGAACCAGTGGCTCTAGGTTGATTGACATACCACTTAGTAGCAACTCCAGTGAGCGTGCATTGGAACAAATGAAGACGGATGGAGTCTTCAGTAATAGAATTTTATGAACACCACATGTGGAATGAGTGAACATGATTAGTTGGATCTTCTTAAGGGTTACCTTCAAACTTTGGAATATCTGAAGGGAGCTTAGTAGGCATAGCTGGCCATGTGGGATTGTGGAGAAGAGGATCATTGATAATCTTGCTTAAATCCGGGAGACTCAAACCAACCATAAAAGGAAGCAAGGGAGTAGGAGTGATCACACCGGTGGGGGTTCCACTGGTGGGGGTACCCTAGTTGGTACCTGGGTTACCACCCTCGCTTCCCGCACCCTCATTGGTGTCTGACATGGTGGCGATACAGGGTTGAGACGACGCATAATCAAAGGAGGAACTGGATTAATCAATAGAATCAAAATCATAATGATGATTCGATGGAGCACTAGGAGGATCAACTCTAACTTGACCTGGAGGAGTAATATGTCCTAATGGGAACTGAGGGTGAAGACCTCAAATTCAATGTGACAAATGCCCATGTGGCGCAATGATGTCAAGACAATAATGATCTAAGAACCAAAGGGTGATTATAGGAATAAAAGAGCAACAAATAACAAGCAAACACTTAGTGCAGTGGTGCCAAGTGTAAACTAACTATTTTTATGATGTTACTCTAATACAAGCAAACATGTCCTATCAAAGAAAAAATACCTCTAGCCTATAGGTGATCCAAATACTCAAACAATCCTAGATCTACTATTTCAGATGGCCTTCTAAAGAACTTCTTACTTGACAGAATCTGATCCCTGCAAGTAGAGTTGTTTAGAGAAAGGTGGGGTAGAGAACCAACTGCTTCCCACAACCAGTCCTATAGGGTGTTTTCCTAAGATTGGTCACTACGGTTACCTTCATCCCACGGGGGTGGTCGAGTCTTGAGCTTCTTGGTAGTCGACCACCGCACTGGATTTCTTGCCATAGGTTGGGTAGCCCCGAGGATAACCACTCACATGATTACCTAACCTAACCCCCTCTGAATCGAGTTTCTGACACACTCCAACTTTGGACCGTGGATAGTGAAGGATTTTAAGCTCCCTAATATGTCAACTTATATGTCTCAATGAAAGCGATCGATGGTTGTTATTGGAAGCATATACCACGGATCCTACACCTACACTACAAAGATTGTTTGGCCCTAGTGCCCAAGTGGGCTTAATCTATGTGTGTTTATTTATTAAGGTGTATTGTTTCAAGTCTTGGCTTGGCGGTGTTAACCAAGCTCACATTCACTTAGGGTGTGAGTGTGTGAAAATAATGTGTCAAGTGGATGAGTTAATTAAGCATGTTTCATGATGCCATGTGCTGCTAAAAATAAAATGTTGAGGTACTGTAAATAAATTTGAAAATGACAGAGAAATAAATAGCTAATTAAGCACACAAAACCCCACCCACAAGGGCTACTAATCAGCTAAGAAAGAGAGGGAAAAAAAGCTACTCAAAGACACATAAAAATGCCTAAAAGATATAATGTCAAGGGACTGAGATCTAGAGGCACTAATCTGTTGTAAATGGTGCAGACAAACAACAAAAATCAGAGGTGAAAAATGTTGCAAAGGATAGGAGTGAAGCTCTAAAACCTAGGATGCTCAAGGGGATCCTAAGGGGGGAAAGGAAAACCAAAAATCTAAAGGGATAAAAGGTAAAATAAACTTATCCAAAAGATCTGAAAAGTAATGGATTAGACTCTGAAAATCAGTGGCTGAAAATGCTAAAAACCCTAGACTCCTCACTCAACAAATCTCTTCCTAACAATGTGGAGGTGTACTCTAAACCCTAGGGGGATTTTTCCTTCCTCAAAGAGACAAATAAAGTGGATCTAGGCCTAAGGGAGATTGAAAACAGAGGTGAAGTACCCAAACCAGTCTGCAGACAATACTCTCGATAATTCTGAAAAAAACTCTGAAAAAAATTCTGGGAAAATTCCAAAATGCAGGTACTGACCTAGAACAGTGGAAAACACAGTTTTTGGGCCAAATAGTGCGCTTTGGAACATAGATCAGGGGCTGAAAAGTTCTTTTTCTCCTGGGACTCTTGGTTGGTAGATCTCACACAAATTTTGTTGTCTCCTGCTTGGCTTGTACCTGTGACCTGCGGAAAGAACTAGAAAACCACTAGAATCTGAAAATTTGACAGAAAAGGGTTTAATACTATAAATAGAAATCGAGAGGCTAAAAATAGCTGTAGAAAACCCTGAAATTTTATGAAACTTCAGTCACCCAAGAACGATGTTATTACACCAGTGGAGTCGCTATTTGTTTGTGTGAAATTTCTTGGAAGGTGTACCAAAACACTTCACTTAAGTCACTAGGTGACAAGTGACCCTAACATCAAGTTGATGGTTGCTTGTGATTCAGATCTGCAATAAAAATGAAAAACCTGCAACAAAAGTATGGACGATCCAGAATAGAAAGAAACAATAAAAATATCCACTGCAATAACCCAAATGGAAAGACTTTAATTGAATAAATTCTTTATTAAAAAACACCTGGTGAAGGAGATCTATAGATGGGTTTGTAAGTCCCCCTCCATGGGATGGGTCCTTTGATGTCCTTGATGCCTCAGAAAATGATCTTCTCTCTCAATGTGTGAAAGTTCGAAAGAAAAAATACGATAATGGTGATGATTATTATGATCATGATGAAGAATGAATGAAAAACCCTCCTATTTATAACAAAGTATTGAATTAATCTCGAAAATGGAGAATAATAAAATAATATTAACCAAATCAAGATCTAACCACTTGGAATACTTTATTATATTTATTAGAGAGGGAAAAGATATTTAAAATGGTTAAATATATTTATTTAGAAATAATTAACAAATAAAATGATTTATTAATTATTTCGCGAGAATTAAGAATGGTGTGAAATTGAAATAATTATTAAATAGTGATTTAACAATTATTCCAATAACAAAAATAAGGAAAATTAAATAAATAGTGATTTATTTAATTATTCCTAAGGGATTTAGTCAAATGTGACAAGGAATAATTATTTAAATAATGATTTAATAATTATTCCTAGAGAAAATTAAATAAATAATGATTTATCTAATTATTCTCATGGGTTTTTTAATTTAAATCAGAAAATAATTTAATAAAAGTGGTTTACTAAATTATTTTCCACAGTGAAAGTGATTTTACTATGGTAAAATTAAATCTACATGGTGTATTTCGATGCACCTAGTTAGAAATGGCTAGGTGATCATTTTTTGGTGATAATCTTGTATGCCTTGCAACTTTTGATCTCTGCCCTCAGACTCCTCAGTGTATCAGCTAGATCAAGAGAATACTCTTTCCCTTGCTACTCAACTAACTTTTCCCATTCCATAGATTTCATGTCAGACTTTAAAGGGGAGTCATGTAAATCGTAGTCCACTACTCTACTCTTCATCCCTGATCTTCTATTTCCTGCAAACATATCATGTTAGATAAACCAAATACACGACATAATCAAACTCATACCTCAAAGTATCTCAGGGGAGGTTATCACATCTACATAGTTCAATCCATATTAGTACGACATAATATCACAAGTATATCAATTCATACATGAATATCATAACCATAACCATCTAGACTGGCCAATCCAGATTAGCACGATACATGTAATATGAAGATCTTAGCCACAATGACCATAATCATCATGCATATGATCGCAATGCATATAGCAATGAGTTATCTATCATGCATAACTAACCAACGCATGTGCATATGACAACACTGATTAACTAGCATCGATCATGCATGTAACCACAACAACAATAGAATGACATGCATGCATATAAAAACCATTAACCATCATACCTGAATGCCAAACATACAAACCTGTATGGCGATCTTCTTTTTACCCCGAGGTCCAATGCTGCAACCTTGCTCTCACTTTTACAAGCTCCTAGGGTAAATGTGAGGCTGAGTGTTACTATGACATGACCTGACCTCCAAGTTCTAGTTAAGGAAGCGGGGCCTACAAACTGAACACTTATTGACATCCGACAAGAAATACAACTCACTCAAGAGTTGAACAACCAAGTGATCAATCCCTGAGCTAGAACACTTTTTCACTGACCTAACAGCCCAATCACACACAAAAAAAGGAAAGAGTGTGGTTATGAGGCCCCAACCACACACATAAACCTGCTTCCATGCGATTATGACCTAAATCCTCCAGTTTTGTTTTAGCGGTTACGAGATTTGAGCCACTTTTTCAGGCTAGCCTTCAGACCACTGTCTAGAACTACTTGTAACTTTCTAGAATCATGATTAAGATGATAAAAATGCCAAAGATTCAAAATTTAATAAGATTTTGACATAGACATGCTTAGTACACAATAGACATTTCATTAAACATATGGTAAAATTTTAAGCTACAGGTCATGAATGCATATCTGATCATAAATATCTGAATTTCATATGAGAATCACCAAGAAGGTCTAATTCCCTCTCAAGTAGCTGCAACAACACTTGTTATCCAATGCATTCATAAACCATTCAAATACTTATGAAATCATGAACAAGAGCCATAGATAGAGCACATCATAGAACCAGGTATATAACCAACATATAACCATAATAGCAACCATGACAAATTTGTCATAAAATAATCACAATAAACAATACATGTGCTCATTAATTTCATTAGAAGAATAGCTCATATTGAATTATGTAGAGGCCAACCAAGTTAGGGACTTCCACGTACCACCTGACCATAGATTGGGTTGAACCAAATCTTTCTTTCAACCAATCATACCCGTGTCATATTCCAAGCATGAATGTGGGATATCATGGGATAAACCAAGACAAAATCAACCAGGGATTTCAGATTTTAAACCAATTCCACCCTCAAGCTGCTGTGATCTCACCTAAACCGATCCTGAGATCACAAAACGAAACCGAGCTTGGATGCCTCAAAATTTATTCACCATACCTTGATGAATTTTCCTATCTCCACCCACCTGTCGAGGGATTCCCGAAGAAAATCTTCTCCACCGCCAACCCTTGGGAATTTTCCTAAGTCCACCTCACCCAGTTCTAAAACCTTATAATAAATCCAAATCTCAACCACAACTGAATCCCATCACACCATGTCTATCCAAGAAATGGAAAGGCAAGGACCACTCCAGGAAAAATGCATGTCAATGACAACAAATGAACCAAATAAACAAATGCATGTACCATGCATTCACATCCCAATAAGGAAATCACACATGTAACCTATTACCTACAAGATATTCAAGCTAAAGTTGTTGATCCAACCTTCTCCATGCTTTCCTTCACTTTCCTTTCCTTGTCCCTTTCCTTCCTATTATCACTCAGAATTTTCTCTAGAAGTTATTAGAAGAAATAAAATGACTGAGGTAACCACAAACCAACTTTGGAGCATAGGCTCTAGCCAACCTATGGCTCAGAGAGGGCTCTCTCTATATGATTTAGCTTTGTTTGCTCGGATTTTAGGCTAGTTATGAATGTTTGGGGGGGAGGGGTGTTTTGATTTGTATTGAAGATTGGATGGTGGAATCCTTGAAACAGATGGATAGAATGATGTCTTCAGACAATTGGGTTATGGAGTCAACAAAAGGGAAACAGAACTGGATCAACTCGCTAAAGGGAATTTTCAAAGGGAAAGCTAGCAGAGTAAAGTGCAGGTCTTTGGAACAGGAGGGTGAAATGGTTTTAATCAGGGTGAGAGAGAATTTAAGAATTCTAAGACCGAGATTTAAATGAGGAATAGAGGGTAATCGAAACTGTTAAAATTGGAAACTAGGGAAAAAATTCATGTGGGTCATCTTATTCATGGCTGATAATATTTTTATTAGATTCCTCTCATCGAGAGGTGTAGGATTGATATAAAGATCATCCGATTCTGATAAGTATTCATGGAGATATGAATTTATTTTGATTATGGAATTATTATGAAGCCGACCTACAACTCATGTAGGCTCAGAAGCCCAACAGTCACATCTATTCAAACACCAACGTTGTATATAAATACAGGAGGAATTTTCCTCATTTGGACTCACTCATCTCATCACATCTCTCTCTCTACTGCGCAGAAAAAAGTCTCTTCTCTAGTGCGCAGAAAAGGGTCTGTCCCTCACACATGTGAAGCTGGAAGCTGCTGAAACTGAAGCAGCAACTGCAGAAGTAAAGATTGACCTATGTGGACTAGAAGATCTCCTCATCTAAACTATGTTGTAGGTTCATCTGAACCTCCTCTGAAAGCTACAACTTTTGGTGGCGGAATCATGTCAATCCGACAGACAGTTTGCAAGACATCGACTGCCCTATTTTGAAGCCGGAAGCTATCGAAACTGAAGCTGCAACTGCAGAAGTAAAGTTTGACCTACGTGGACTAGAAGATCTCCTCATCTGAACTACGCTTTAGGTTCATCTGAACCTCCTTTGGAAGCCGCAACTTTTGGTGGTGGAATCAAGCCGATCCAACGGTTGGTTTGTGAGATATCGTCTGCCATAGTTTGATGGTGAAGCCGCTAATGCTGATGCTGTTGATCTAAGGTTTGCTACTGCTGATATGAATTATATTTATTGTACTATTTCTCTCTACTGAATTATTGAAGATAAAAGAAGATTTGATCAAAGGGTTTCCCCACACATTGTGGGGTTTGTCCCTGGCTAGCCGCCACATCTTGTGTCTCTTGTCTTGGCTTGTTTTCTGTCGATCGTTTAATGTTCTATCTGCACTTTAATTTATGTTGTACATGTGATTTCTAATCTGTGGAATATAATAAGGAAAAGAAGTAAACAATTATAAGCATAGAACATACCATATCTTAACATGGAATCAGAGCTGAGGTGAAGACAAAGCCCGAGCAAGAGAAAGAGCAATCACCAAAGAGAAGATTGGCAAGGCTATCCTAAAAGAACGATGGGGTCATCAACACTATTTCCTGTCGAAGACAAGCTCCATGAGAAAGCTGACTATCACGGATGGAAGATGTCTATCGATCTAACCCTTGAGGATCAAGGAGTGTTGGATCATGTGAGAGGCAATATTGTTGAGCCTCCATCAAATGCACCTCCTGCTGCCAGGAACTAATGGAAGAAAGGAGAAATTAAAGTGAAGAAGATCATTCGAGACTCTATCGACAAGCACTTGGTGGCCTACATCTCTAAACTAGACACCTCCAAGGAAATCTACGATAGACTGGTGAGCTTATTTAAAGTTAATGATGCAAATCAAGTTTTGTTTCTTACAAATAAGCTAAGGGAAATCAAGAAGGGTAAAGATGAGAGTATGCAAGCATACTTCTTAAGAATCACCGAGATCAAGAACGATCTCCTATCTATTGGGGAGACTATTACTGACAGGGTAATGGCACTCACGACTCTTGGAGGATTACTGTTAGGAAACCAGCTCAAGAAAAGATAGAAAAGATAGATCAACGCCTTAGAATTCAACCTCTTCGAGGGGGCAACCTCCTTTACATTACATAAATGAACAATTCTTTGATGATTCAAATGACAAAACCTCCTTTCTATATATAGGAGTCTAAGGAGTCACAATATAATCTAGCCGACCTAACAATAATAATATAAAGCCACAAAAATAACAATAGAGGGATTCTATGGGGCACAATAATAACAATATGGGGGCAATAGGGGCACAACAATATTAATAAGGGGTATAAATACAATAGTAATGGGGTAATCACTAGTATTATAGGGACCCAACATGCCCCTCTCCAAAAAAGTGTTGTCCTCAACGCTTGAGTAGTTCTGGATACTTCTGCATAAAATTCTCATCCTCCCATGTGGAATCTTCAGCGGATAAGTTCTTCCACTTGATAAGATACTCTGAAATTGATCGATTTCGTAGCTGTCGAGTTCTTGTTTCTGTGACTGCTTCCGGTTCCAATATAATTTTTCCTTCCTCGTCAAGTTCTGGCAATATTGTTTGAATTGGGAGCTTGTCGCCTATAACCTTCTTTAAACATGAAACATGGAAAACTGGGTGCAATCGAGAAGCTGCAGGAAGCTCCAATTTGTATGCCATAGTACCAATCTTTTGCAACACCTTGTACGGACCATAATACTTTGGTGATAATTTATTATCCTTCTTAGCTTGCTTGAGGGACATTTGCTTATATGGTTGTAGCCGTAGGAATACCCAATCACCTACATCAAAACTTCTTTCACTGCGATGTTGATCTGCCTGTTGTTTCATTCTATTCTGTGCCAACACGAGGTTATCCTTTAAGAGTTGGAGGACTTGTTGTTGATGTTCGATGTGATGTTCCACTGCCTGAACCTTAGAATTTTCTCTTAAATATGATGTGATGGATGGTGGTTGATACCCATAAAGTGCCATAAATGGGGTCATTTTTGTTGTTGTATGGAAGGAAGTGTTATACCACCATTCAGCCAGAGGCAACCATTTGACCCATTGTGTCTGTTTATCAGATACAAAGCAACGAAGATATCCTTCCAAACATTTGTTTACTATCTCAGTTTGCCCATCAGATTGAGGATGATAAGATGAGCTATGAGCTAACTGAGTACCAAGACAAGAAAATAATTTTGTCCAAAAATTTCCAGTGAAAATGGGATCTCTGTCACTTACAATAATCTTTGGGTTTCCATGTAGCTTTTGAATTGTTTCCATAAATGCAGTAGAAACTGTACTGGCTTTAAATGGATGTGATAATGCACAAAAGTGTGCATACTTGGTAAGTCTGTCAACTACCACCATGATGACACTCTTTCCCTCAGACTTGGGTAAACCTGTGATAAAATCCATTGAAACCTCCTCCCAACGTTGGCTTGGAATGGATAAAGGTTGTAATAGACCCGGTGTCTTAATTGTTTCAACTTTATTTTGTTGGCAAACCAAACATTCCGCCACAAACTTTTGAATATCTGATTTAAGGCCATCCCAAAAAAATTCCTTCTTAACCCTGTGGTAAGTTTTTAAAAATCCTGAGTGCCCTCCTAAGGGAGAAGTGTGCAATTCCATAAGAATCTTTTGTTTTAGCTGGGAATTCTTACAGAGGTATAAGCGATCTTTGTACCATAACGAATCATTTTGCCAGCTAAATGTATCAGACGTACTGGAATCTTGTTGTAACTTTCGAATAAGTGCCCACACTTCTTCGTCATTCTTCCATTCCTCCCTTGCTTCGTTTATCCAATCTGGTTGGATAATAGAAATGGCGCACAACAATGCTTCCACATCCTCATCCTTTCTTGAGAGTGCATCTGCCACCACATTTTGCTTCCCTTTTTTGTAGATGATTTCAAAGTCATAACCCAACATCTTTGTGACCCACTTTTGTTGCTCTTCAGAGGATAATCTTTGTTCTAAAAAGTATTTAAGGCTATCATGATCCGTTTTTACCTTGAAGTGTCTTCCCATTAGGTAGGGTCGCCATTTCTTAAGTGCATGGAGTATTGCCAACATTTCCTTCTCATAAATAGCTTTGCTTAAAAAATTTCCCTTGATTGGACGACTTTCAAAAGCAATGGGTCTTTCATCTTGCATTAGAACAACACCAATTCCATTTCCTGAAGCATCACATTCCACAATAAAGGTTTTTGTGAAGTTCGGTGTAGCTAAGACCGGTGCTTGGCACATTGCCTCTTTAAGATGTTCAAAGGCCTTTGTTGCTTTCGGAGTCCATGAAAATGCATCTTTCTTCAATAATGTTGTTAGAGGTGCTGCTATTCTCCCATAATTCTTAACAAACTTGCGATAATACCCTGTCAACCCAAGAAATCCTCGCAGATGCTTTATGGATGTGGGGATTTTCCATTCCTTAATGGCTTTAATTTTGCTAGGGTCTACCTTAACTCCTTCATGAGATACAATATGACCCAGATATTCCACCTCCTGGACTCCAAAGAAACATTTGGATCTTTTTGCATATAATTGTTTCTCCTCCAATAGTTGTAGCACCCTGTCAACATGTTCAACATGATCCTTCCAAGACTTGCTGTAGATTAGTATATCATCAAAAAATACTAACACAAATTTTCTAAGGAATGGTTTGAAAATTGAATTCATCAAACCTTGAAATGTTGAAGGTGCATTGGTAAGGCCAAAAGGCATGACCAAAAATTCATAATGACCCTCATGAGTTCTAAATGCTGTTTTTGGAATGTCTTCAATCTTCATTCTGATTTGATGATATCCTGAACGAAGATCCAACTTGGTGAAGTAAATTGATCCATGCAATTCATCCAGTAATTCATCAATGACAGGAATGGGGAACTTATCTTTAATAGTGAGCTTGTTGAGCTCCCTATAATCCAGACACATGCGCCATGATCCATCCTTCTTGTGCACCAATACTACTGGAGCAGAGAAAGAACTTTGACTCGGTTGAATTATACCAGCCTCTAGCATTTCTGCAACCATACGTTCAATTTCACTCTTTTGGACATAGGGATATCTGTACGGCCTGATGTTTGGAGGAACACTTCCTGGAATCAGATGAATAGCATGATCATGATCACGCATAGGTGGGAGACCTTTGGGAGTCTCAAATACCTTGGAATGATTGTCCAGGACTTTTTGGAGATCTGGAGAAATAGATGATTCTGATGTGGAAACATCTAGCGAACATAATTGTGCAATTACACCTCTTTGCTCCTTTTTTAGAAGCTTTGTCATACCATTAGAGCTGATTATCTTTCCTGGTTTCCCTGCAATACCCCTTAATTCAACTTCCTTTCCTTCCGTAGAAAATTTGATGAAAAGTTCTTGAAAATTAAAAGCTATTGTACCCAAGGATTGTAGCCATTGGACTCCTAGTACAACATCAGCACCTCCCATTGGAATGGAAAGCATTGGGCTAGTCAATACATATTCTCCCATGGATAGCTTGATATTATGGCACTTTCCAGAGCAATTTATTGTTCCTCCATTTGCAATCATCACTTGACACTCTGGTGCTGGATATAGGAAGCAATTCAATTCTTTTGCTACCTTACAATGAATAAAATTGTGGGTGCTTCCTGAATCAATCAACACTATTACCTTTTTCTTCTTGATTTGTCCTTCTATCTTGATGGTTTGAGGAGTGGTAATTCCTGCCAATGCATTACAAGATATGGTCGGATTTATTTGTTCTTCATCTAGGCTTTGTTCCTGGAGTATATCCTCTTCTTTTGACCTTTCTTGCTCCTTTTCTTCTTCCTCTTCACAATCTATGTAGAATAATTTCTTCTCAGCACACTTATGACCTTTAGTGTATTTGCTATCACAACTGTAACAAAGCCCTTTTGCTCTTTTTTCTTCCAATTGTTGTGGTGTCAACCTTATAGGTTGTGGAAGACTAGGGGCAACAACACTTCCGTCTTTATAGTTGTGAGTGGTATGCTTCCTGGTTGCCATAATTTTGCTTTCCATTTTTCTTGCTAACCTGAATGCCTTCTCTAATGAATCAGGTTCCCAAAGGCGAACATCATGTTGGATATTATCCTTTAAAGACCCTATGAACACATCAATCCTATGCTCCTCTGGAATATCTTTTACCCTTATGTTCAATTTTTGGAACTCCTCAATGTGCTCCATTATTGAACCCTTTTGTTTGAGACTTATCAATTGGCTAAAAAAAGTGTTGCTTTTTGTATCCTCATAATGTGCTATCAATTCTTCCGTAAAAATTGCCCAAGTGATAAATTGTTTACGAGAGCAAAGCCATTGATACCATACAAACTGATTTGGTTCCAAATATACAGTTGCCATACGTACCTTTTGTGTGTTTTGCACATTATTGAGATCAAAGAATTGCTCCATCTGTAATATCCATGTGGCGGGATCCTTGCCATCAAACTTCCTCATATCGATTTTTGGAACATGGTGAGTCTTCGATCCAACATTAGAGTCTATGGAATCATGATTAACATTTCTTTTGTTCTCATCATGAGTTTCCTTTAGTACCCTTTCACCCTTAGTGACCATTTCTTGTAGCAACTTATTCATATTTATCTTCAATTCTTGCATCTTATCATCCATGCCATCAATTTTAGCGTCCATGCCATTCACCTTAACTTCCATGCCATCCATCTTAGCTTCTACGCCTTTATTTAAACCATTCATCTTAGCTTCTACATCTTTCCTTAAACCATCCATCTTAGATTGTGTTGCTTTTTGTGCAAGTGACACTTGTTGCACTTGTTCTTGTAATTTTGATATATCATATAACATTTCTTCTTCTTCTTCATGAGTCATGCTAGAGCTTTCAGGTTCCTTACTAGGTATTTGCATTTTTTTTCCTCGGGGCATCAGTTACCGATAATAATTCTCTATTATGCCCTTTGAATTCCTTCAAAATAAATTTTCCAACCAAGCTTAAGCAAAAATTTAAGAAAATCTACACACCTTTTTTCACTTTGTAAGAGCTCGATATTGCCTCTGATGTATCTCTGTAATTTTCAATCATCTAGTTCTAAATTTGTGACCTACAGTAGCCCTCTGTGTCCTCTTTCCAATGCCACAAGTATGACCCAAATTGGATTCTCCAAGGAAGAGTTATGCGAAATCTCCCACAGTGACTTGATTATAGACTAGTTCAGTAGAGCGAACTTGTACGATGTGCCACGAGTCACTGTTTCGACCTTTGGATCTGAAAAATGCATACAAGAAACTATAGTCCATCCTCTTTCTGTACCTTCTTACGAAATTTCAATCCGATCCCCAGAGAGAAAGTTATGACGATTTTCCCCAGGTCACCTGTTTGGAATGTAATTCAGGAGTCTGCAAAAAGACCAACTTCCTCAGATCATATCTCCACAAATATAGTGAAAAAAGCTCTGAAATTCGACGTTGAGGTTCAGCGCGATTTCTTCTCAAATGGGTTTTTTTTTGCAACTTCTGAAACGTCGTAGAAAAAAAGTTATAGCGAAAATGCCACGATGACCTGTTTGGAGCAGCGAAACCCTAGAATCCAAAGCTCTGATACCAAATGTTAGGAAACCAGCTCAAGAAAAGATAGAAAAGATAGATCAACGCCTTAGAATTCAGCCTCTTCGAGGGGGCAACCTCCTTTACATTACATAAATGAACAATTCTTTGATGATTCAAATGACGAAACCTCCTTTCTATATATAGGAGTCTAAGGAGTCACAATATAATCCAGCCGACCTAACAATAATAATATAAAGCCACAAAAATAACAATAGAGGGATTCTATGGGGCACAATAATAACAATATGGGGGCAATATGGGCACAACAATATTAATAAGGAGTATAACTACAATAGTAATGGGGTAATCACTAGTATTATAGGGACCCAACAATTACCATCCGAATGGTACGTGTTCAGGACCACTCTTCTGAACTATAATGTAATTCCTGGTTTCGAGGAATTAATGGCTAGATGCATTCAGGAAGAAACAAGGCTAGAAGAGCAAGAAATGCCCTTTCCTAAAGGTTCTCATGCTGCCTTTTCTTCTCATGCTAAGAAAAGAAATAATTCTAGGTTTAAATCAAAAAGAAAGGTTGGACCTAACGGTGGAAGAAAAGGACGATGTTACATTTGCAATAAAGTAGGTCACTATGCAAGGGAATGCCCTGATAGAAAGGACTCTCACCGTGACGATGATCAAAATCCCTCTCATGGTAATCGAAGGGATGGAAAATTCAATGGAAAAGGTAAAAGGAATGCTGGAAATCAAGGAAGAGGACAACCATTCAAGAAGGCTAGAAATTCCAGGATGTATTAAATGCACCTAACCTCAAAAAGAACCTGGTGTCCTCTCGGAAATGGAATACTAAAGGCTATAGAATCTATGTAGCCGGTCAAAGGGAAGTAATAATTAGTCATGATTGTTAGACTAAACAAAGCGCAGCTGAAATAAATATAAACATACACAGCACATACAAAAAACCTCACAAAACCATAACACAAAGATTTAACGTGGTTCACCCAACCAATCTGGGCTACATCCACCAGAACAGAGGCATCGACAATCTTATTATTCAAAGGAGATTACAACAATTCTAATTCTGCACACATACTCTCAGCTCTCCCTATTTTATCTACACATTTTACACACATACTTACAATCCTCTATGGGATTACATTTCTATATAGCTGGAGCATAAAACTAAATCATAAATTCCCTCACAACAAATATAGGATGCATTAACTCCTCCTCAAAAAATACTGGAGCTAATATAGCAACTAATCCTATTGTTGTCACATACATGAGATTTTTCCCAAATTTAATAAAACAGAAAATCTCAACAATCTCCACCTTGACAACAATTAGCCTGATGCCCTATTCATTTATTATTTTTATCTTTTCTGCAAGCCAAGAGAAGCTAGACACCAATGCAGCTTCTCTAACAAAACTGGTTTCGTGAACATGTCTGCACAGTTTTCCTTTGTATGCACCTTTTCAAGAGAAACACCCCTTTCAGTGATAACCTGTCTTACAAAATGGTAC
The DNA here is from genome assembly GCA_031772625.1 of Pinus tabuliformis. NCBI lineage: Eukaryota > Viridiplantae > Streptophyta > Pinopsida > Pinales > Pinaceae > Pinus > Pinus tabuliformis. The sequence goes on from CM062817.1 coordinate 229,124,785, forward strand.
TTGATAGGTATATGCTTTGATTTACTATGATAGGCTGGATTCTTAGCCAAATGAATTGCACTTTGACTATCACAAAATAGCTTGATGTTGTCCTGTAACCTACCAAACTCACCAATCAAACCTTTCAACCAAACCGCTTCTTTGCAAGCATGTGAAGCAGCCATGTATTCTGCTTCAGTAGTAGATAAAGCAACAATATTCTGTAGCTTTGACATCCAGCTAATAGCTCCACCTGCAAGAGTAAAGACATATCCTGAAGTTGACCTTCTCTTATCCAAATCACCTGCAAAATCGGAATCAACATAACCGCAAACAAATTCACTACTTCTGTTATAAGTGATACAGTAATCACTTGTGCCTCTCAAATACTGAAGCACCCATTTCACTGCTGACCAGTGTTCTTTTCCTGGATTTTCCATATACCTGCTGACAACCCCAACTGCATGTGAAATATTTGGTCGAGTACAAACCATCGCATATATTAAACAACCACTACATTGGCATATGGAATTCAAGACATATATTCCTTTTCTTCATTTGTACTAGGACATAAACTTGAAGAAAGCTTAAAATGGGAGCTAAAGGGACTGAAATAGGCTTCACATTGTTCATACCAAACCTCAAGAGTATTTTCTCAATATACTTCTGTTGTGATAGCCACAGCTTACCATTGCTCCTGTCTCTGAAAATCTCCATGCCCAAAATTTGTCTTGCTGCTCCTAGATCTTTCATATCAAATGTCCTAGCCATCTGAGCCTTTAACCTGTTGATCTCTGTTATGATTTTGCTTGCTAAAAGAATATCGTCAACATACAACACTAAGATAATGAACATGCCATTACTTAATTTCTTAAAGTAAACACAATGATCATATTCACTTCTTATATAATTTTGACTCAACATGAAAGAATCAAACTTCTTGTACCATTGTCGAGGCGAATGCTTCAGACCATACAATGATTTCTTGAGCCTGCAGACAAATTTCTTATTGCGATCTTGAACAAAACCTTCCGGTTGTTCTATGTAAATTTCCTCATCTAAATCTCCATGTAAAAATGTAGTTTTAACATCTAGTTGCTGTAATTCTAAATCAAGCAAAGCAACTAATGCTAATACAATTCGAATTGAAACAATTTTTACAACTGGTGAAGATATCTCATGAAAATTAATGCCTGCTTTCTGAGAAAAACCTTTCGTGACCAGCCTTGCTTTGTACCTGTCCTTTGAACCATCAACACTCCTTTTCAATTTGTACACCCATTTACATCCCACAGTTTTTCTGTCTTTAGGAAGTTCTACCAGATCCCATGTGTTATTCTTGTGTAATGCCATCACCTCATCCTTCATAGCTTCTTTCCACTTTTCACTTTTAGAACCTTCTACAGCTTCCTGATAACACAAAGGTTCATCATCGTTAGCGGTTAAAGCAACTGAAGTAACATAATCATCATACCTTCTAGGAGGACGTTTAATTCTTGTGGACCTCCTTAAAGATGTTTCTGGTACTTCCACAATTTGCTGATTATTATCTGTAAGAACTTCATGATCAGCATCTGAATCATGTTCATGATCTACATATGAAACTTGTTCATGACCTGCATCTGAAACTTGTTCATGACTTACATCTGAACCATGTTCATCTTGATCATCATCAATATTTGGACTGGTTTCAAATTGAATGTGTTGAAGCTTAGATACATTATCCTGTTTCACTTTATCATCTACATCTGAAATTTCAAGTGAGGATTCATTAAATTTAACATCTCCGTTAATGATGATCTTGTGAGTAGTAGGATCCCACAATATATATCCCTTAGTCCCATCACCATATCCAACAAAGATATACCTTTTTGATTTAGGATCTAATTTAGAACGCTGATGTTTTGGAACTAGAGCATATGCATCACAACCAAAAACTTTCAGTTTAGAATAATCACAAGGATTACCTTTCCATACCTCTTGAGGAATTTTGCATCCTATTGCAGTTGATGGTGATCGATTTACCAGATAGCAAGCTGTAGCAATCGCTTCTGTCCACAATTCCTTATGCAAATTGGCGTTACTCAGCATACTTCTTGCTTTCTCTAACAGAGTCCTGTTCATGCGTTCAACAACTCCATTTTGCTGAGGAGTATACACAGTGGTTTCATGTCTTTCGATCCCAGCTTCCTTGCAATAATTATCAAATTCCTTTGAAGTAAACTCACCACCATTGTCAGTTATTAAACATTTAATAGTTCTTCCAGTGACGTTTTCAACTAATGCTCTAAACTGTTTGAAAATTGTAAACACATCAGACTTCTTCTTTAACATGTAGACCCACACTTTTCTATAGAAATCATCAATAAAAGATACAAAATATGATGAACCTCCATATGAGGTTGTAGGAGACGGACCCCAAACATCAGAATGGATACTAGTATGTTTTCCAGTTTGAAACTTCTGTTTGCTTTGTTTCCCAAACAGACAATGTTTGCAGAAATCTAACTTAACAGACTTTAGACTAGGAAGTAACTTGCGATCAGATAAAATCTTTAATCCTCTTTCGCTCATATGGCCCAACCTTTGATGCCATAAACGAATAGAATTACTGTCATTTTCAGACACTATAGAAACATAATCTGACTCTGTTCTTCCTTCTAACTGAAAAAGATTTCCAACCTTCTTTGCTTTCATTACTAGTAAAATTCCTTTATAAATTTTCATTACTCCACCTTGAATAAAGGTTTTATATCCATTTGTGTCCAGTACTCCTAATGAAATGAGATTTTTCCTTAGTTCAGGTACATGTCTTACATCAGTTAAAATTTTATTTGTCCCATCAAACATTTTAAGCTGAACAGTTCCAATTCCCACAATGTTGCATGTGACATCATTTCCCATGTAAACTACTCCATCATTGATTGGTTTATAAGTCTTAAACCATTCCCTCTGAATACACATGTGATTTGATGCACCAAAATCTAACAGCCAATGTTGAGCATGACTAGACAAATCAACTGATAACACTTCATCACTCATACTTGTCTTGGATGCCGAACCTATATTTGTCGTGTTTGCTTCTTGCTTTGTTGTTGAAGAGTCTTCTTTGGATGCTTGCTGTCTCTTCCAACAGTCCTTCTTCAAATGTCCCGATTTGCCATAAAACCAGCACTTTACCTTACTCTTCTTCCCTTTCGATTTTGATCGTGAGTCGCTGTGCTTACCAGAGCATCTTTCTCTAGAACGACCTCTAGCCATCATTGCTTCTGATGTAGAGGTGTCGGCATTTGACCTCTTCCTTGTCTCTTCAGACAACAAAGCTCCAACAATATCATCAAATTCAAGGGTTTCTGATATAATTAGACTTATAGAAGTAACAAAATGATCCCATGACTCGGGCAACGAGCACAATAAAGTTATAGCTTTATCTTCTGATTCAAATTTTACTTCTATACTTTCTAATTGCACCATGAGAGTATTAAAGACATTCAAATGATCAGTAATAGCTGTAACTTCCTTCATGCACAGACTGTACAATTGTCACTTCAGAAGAATCCTATTGGTCAAGGATTTTGTCATGTACAGCTTCTCAAGCTTTGTTCACAAACCAAAAACAGTTTTCTCTGACACGATGTTAAACAAAACATCATCCGCCAAACACAATCGAATATCGCTCAGAGCTCTTCCATCCAATTCATTCCATTCATCATCTGTCATGGGGTAAGGCTGTTTGGATTTTCCCAACAGCGCCTTCGCTACGCCTTGTTGCACAAGCAGATCATGCATCTTCAATTTCCAGATCTCAAAGTTATTTTTGCCATTGAACTTCTCGATCTCAAAACGAGCACTTTGAGTTTTTGCCATGTTGTATCAAACAAACAATCTCCAATTCCAAAATAAAAATGCCTCTAGCATACCGTGTAAACGTAATTTGAAAAGAAAAACAAAAAATTGCAGCTTTACCAGAAAAAAAACTGTCGGGTGCTCCTTGACAGTGGAAAACCCGCGCCTAGAACACAATCCACTGCCTGGCGCTCCCTTGACAGCAGATGCTCCGCACTAGAGAAAAAACCGTATAAGTGACGAAAAATTGGCACTCTTAATCCCGTCAATTCCGCGCCAATCGGGATATTGGAGCTCTGGTGCGAGTATCAGACTCGGATCCGTGCCAATTGGCGCTTCTGTTCAAAAGTAAAACGCGCCAATTTGTTTACTGCCAGAAATTGGCGCGACTATCTCTGCTAAAACTGTGCCAATCGCCGAAACTCCACCTTCAGCCGATCTGTCACACTCACAAGCTCCACAACCAGAGACTTGTAGGTTATGGGCCCTCCACACTCCGCTGCGTCGCTCTAATACCACTTGTTAGACTAAACAAAGCGCAGCTGAAATAAATATAAACATACACAGCACATACAAAAAACCTCACAAAACCATAACACAAAGATTTAACGTGGTTCACCCAACCAATCTGGGCTACGTCCACCAGAACAGAGGCATCGACAATCTTATTATTCAAAGGAGATTACAACAATTCTAATTCTTCACACATACTCTCAGCTCTCCCTATTTTCTCTACACATTTTACACACACACTTACAATCCTCTACAAGATTACATTTCTATATAGCTGGAGCATAAAACTGAATCATAAATTCCCTCACAACAAATATAAGATGCATTAACTCCTCCTCAAAAAATACTGGAGCTAATATAGCAACTAATCCTGTTGTTGTCACATACATGAGATTTTTCCCAAATTTAATAAAACAGAAAATCTCAACAATGATGTCACCTTTGACGAAGATATGACTCTCAGCAAGGTGAACAATCTTTTGACTTTGAGGAGCTCTCAAGAAGCCCACACCAGGGAACTGAAAGAAAAGGATGATGAATCAATGCCTGATGTAGAAGAACCCATGGATCTGATTGATCCTCCTCCACATGAGCCTTCCTCTTCTAGGAAGAGGCCTTCATGGCTTAGAGGACTACTTGATGATGTTGAAGGACATGCTGCACCCCGAGGAACCTTTCGTGAAATTAAGAAACCTAATAGGTATCAGGGATACCTGATCATCATGAGCACGATCATACAAAATGAGCCCTCATCATTCTCAAATGCCGTCAAGCATCAAGTATGGAAGGATGCTATGACTGAAGAATATGAGTCTATTATAAAGAATGATGTCTGGGAAGTAGTTCCCAGACCCCAGGACAAGACAATTGTTACTTCAAAATGGCTTTACAAGATAAAGCTGCAGCAGATGGAAGTACGAAATAGTATAAGGCTTGTTTTGTTGCTCGTGATTTCTCCCAGGAGGAAGGTATAGACTATGATGTGATATTTGCACCTGTTTCCAGATATATGACCATCCACTTGATCATAGCCCTTGTGGCTTCACAAGGATGGAACCTACATTAGATGGATGTCAAGACCACATTCTTGCATTGTTCGATCAAAGAAGAGGTCTATGTGGAGCAACCCGAAGGATTTGAGATTTATGATTGAAAATCTCATGTATGCAGGTTGAAGAAGGCTCTCTATGGGCTGAAGCAAGCACCCCGAGCATGGTATGAGAGGATCGATAGCTACTTGATGAAGCTGGGATTCACTAGGAGTGAAGTCGATCCTAACCTTTACTTTAAGGTTGAAGATGACAAGCCTCTCATACTGGTGTTGTATGTGGATAACCTCTTTCTAATAGGTGCATACCCTCTCATTCACAAATGTAAGAGGCAGTTGGCTTCTGAATTTGAAATGAAGGACCTAGGACCGATGCACTATTTCCTAGGACTTGAAGTGTGGCAGAAGCCAAGGGAAATTTTCATATCTCAAGGAAAATATGTGGTGAAGATTATGAAAATATTTGGTATGATGGACTGCAAGCCTGTGACTACCTCAAGGATCTTAACTTTCAGAAGTTATATGGTAGTGATGTCAAACCAGATTTGGGAAATGCCTCTGAGTCTCAAAAACTCATTTGCATTGATGTTCTTGGTGAACCTTCGTCCGAACATATGTTTTGCAGTTAGCATTGTGAGCTCATATTTGGTTGAGCCTCACGAGACTGGTGTCAAGAATCTTCTGAGATGTCTTCAGGACACAATCTCTCATGGATTGGGATATACTTCTGGAAATATGAAACTGCATGATTATTTGAATGCTGATTAGGCAGGTAGTGTGGAGGATCACTGGAGCACTTTTTAGTGCTTTTTCTCTTTGGATTCTACTTTGATATAATGAATGAGCAGGAAGCAGAAGTCGGTTGCCATAAGCATCGCCGAAAGCGGATACATATCTACGAGTATGATCTCGTTTGAAGCTGCCTGGTTGGGGAAGCTCTTCAGTGAGCTGTTTGAACACATACCACTGTGATTTTCTGTAACAACCAGAGGTGGGATTCGATTATTGAGGAATCCTGTATTCGTCGATTGCTCCAGTAGATAGACATCATCTGGGATATGGTAAGTCGATGAGCAAGGATGCTTCATCGCATTTACAGGTCTATACACCTTGTCAAAGTCTCAAGGAAAGATCTAATCTGTGATTTTCCCAAACAACTTGGAGTCGTCAAGAAACCCTTGTACGAGGGTCCTGCATGTTGCATACATTGCTCTAGGAGCTCTGAGGGCTTGCGGTTCTTACTGGAGCAACATACGACCACAGGGTGACTCGCCCTCCCCTGGTGGTGCGCACTGGAACAAGATGATTCGCTCTCTTGTGGGACAAGATGATTCGCTCTCTTGTGGAACAGGATGATTCGCTCTCTTATGTAGCAGGATGATTAGTTCTACTGTGAGGCCTGGATTGATTTGTTCTCCATGGCGATTGTAGCAGGATTTATGTGTTCTCCTGTGAGGCCTAGATTGATGTGTTCTCCATGGTGATTATAGCAGGATTTATGTGTTCTCCTGTGAGGCCTGGATTGATGTGTTCTCCATGGCGATTGTAGCATGATTGATGTGTTCTCCTGTGAGGCATGGATTGATGTGTTCTCCATGGCAGCATGGATTGATGTGTTCTCCATGGCGATTGTAGCAGGATTGATGTGTTCTCCTGTGAGGCCTGGATTGATGTGTTCTCCATGGTGTTTGTAGTAGGATTGATGTGTTCTCCTGTGAGGACATGATTGATTAGTTCTCCCATCGAGGCATCCTACCCATGCAGTCTGGGACTCATGGGAAGTACCTCTCATCTGATCAATGAGTAGGGAAATGAAGTTAGGGACCATAGTAGTATCGATGGATGCATCATTGTATCTACCGTACTCCCTATGCTAGGATGACCTCCATCGATCTGGGATCAATGATACTGGTCTGGGACTAGTGTTAGGAGTTGTACCATACTACGAAACTGACTTCGGGTCGGTTGAGACTGGTCTGGGACCAGTGGTACATACTCTGAGACTGACTTCGTGTCAATGCAGTACTGGTCTGGGACTAGTGAGAGTGGTACATACTATGACGCTGAATTCAGGTTGGTTGAGACTGGTCTGGGACCAGTGGTAGGAGTGGTACTTACTATGAAGCTGACTTCAGGTCGGTTGAGACTGGTCTGGGACCAGTGGTACACACTCTGAGACTGACTTTGAGTTAGTGGAGGATGATATTGGTCTAGAACCAATGGAGTTGTACTCACTATGACGCTGACTTCGGGTTGGTTGAGACTGGTCTGGGACCAGTGGTATATTCTCTGAGACTGACTTTGAGTCAGTATGAGACATCCTCGATCATTTCTTCTTCTTCATAATTCAGACAAAAGCAGATTAGAATAGAACAAAGCAGAGTAGCGCATAATAGAGCAGAGCTGTACAGATCAGTACATGGTAGAACAAGACAAAGAAGAACAGGCAGAATAGAGAAGAGCAAGGCAAGGGCCAGGATGTACAGGGTAGTGCATTTGATGGATGAATAGTAACGATCGATAGACAGATTGCAGATGAAGTTCTCCCTAGTTGAGAGGGAGTGTGAAAATTGGCAACTAGGGAAAAACTTCATGTGGGTCATCTTATTCATGGCTGATAATATTTTTATTAGATTCCTCTCATTGAGAGGTGTAGGATTGATATACAAATCATCCGATTCTGATAAGTATTCATGGAGACATGAATTTATTTTGATTATGGAATTATTATCAAGCTGACCTACAACTCATGTAGGCTCAGAAGCCCAACAGTCGCATCTATTCAAACACCAACGTTGTGTATAAATACAGGAGGAATTTTCCTCATTTGGACTCATTCATCTCATCACATCTCTCTCTCTCTACTGCTTAGAAAAGAGTCTCTTCTCTACTGCGCAGAAAAGGGTCTCTCCCTCACACATGTGAAGCAAAAGTTGCTGAAACTGAAGCTGCAACTGCAGAAGTAAAGATTGACCTACATGGACTAGAAGATCTCCTCATCTAAACTATGCTGTAGGTTCATCTGAACCTCCTCTGAAAGCTGCAAATTCTGGTGGTGGAATCAAGTCAATCCGACAGACGGTTTGCAAGATATTGACTGCCCTAGTTTGAAGCCAAAAGCTGCTGAAACTGAAGCTGCAACTGCAGAAGTAAAGTTTGACATGCGTGGACTATAATATCTCCTCATCTGAATTGCGTTGTAGGTTCATCTGAAACTCCTCTGGAAGCCACAACTTTTGGTGGTGGAATCAAGCCGATCCGACGGTCAGTTTGTAAGATATCGTCTGCCCTAGTTTGATGATGAAGCCGCTAATGCTGATGCTGCTGATCTTGGGTTTGCTATTGCTGATATGAATCAGATTTATTGTACTATTTCTCTCTGCTGATTTATTGAATATAAAAGAAGATTTGATCAAAGGGTTTCCCCACACATTGTGGGGTTTGTCCCTAGCTAGCCACCACATCTTGTGTCTCTTGTCTTGGCTTGTTTTATGTCGACCGTTTAATGTTGTATCTGCACTTTACTTTATGTTGTACATATGATTGCTAATCTGTGGAATATAATAAGGAAAAGAAGTAAACAATTATAAGCATAGAACATACCATATCTTAACAGAAACAAAGAGCAATTAAGAATCCTTTGATATGGATTAGAAAGAAAAAACCTAAACTAAGGAGCAATTAAGAATTCCTTAACTTAGATATCAGTTGAAAACATTTAAATGCATAACCGTTAAAACAAAGTGTAATTAAACAAATTCTGAGATATTGTTCCAATTATAGCATTCAGATTGAGAAATACATTAAAGATTGTGGAAAAACTTTAAAAAATATAACAACAACATGAGAAAATACTTGTCTGCACTTCGCTCAACACATGAATCCTGTGAAATATCTTGTCTTTATTCATCAATCCAGCTTGCTGGCTCAGTCAGTGATACACTATCTTTATAGTCTTTTGATCAAGAAGTCTATAGAAATGTTTAAGAATCCACCCTACACACTTTGAATTGTGAAGTATTTATACAAAAATTATTACAAAATATCTCAAACTAACTTGAGATTTAATCTAGGAAATAAAAATATCTTCTTGCAAAGAGATATAGACAACTATTGAACTACTTTCATGCTGTCCCATTTATTGTGGTGCTACTGGTCTTTATGGTTTGTTTTTAGCCCTTAATGCTCTTTGCTGTTTGAACTTTCACGCTAGAGGCTTTAGTCAGTTTTAGGCTTTCATCTGATAGTATTTGACACTGATACTCTTTGACCCTATTGACCTGTCTTGATCCTTTCACCTGGTTGTTTTGCTTTTACCTTTTTACTGCATTTTCTTACAGTAAATTAGTCAATTTTTCCCACCATTTAGCATCAGGTAATTTGATTTTCAACATCCTTCTATATATTTCATTCGCCTCAGTGTACTTAGCAAAAGTAGGCTTAGTGATGAATAAGTGTTTTACCTCATGTTGGAGGAAAAACAAGTTTTCAAACATTTGGTAAAGAACCTTTTCTGTTGGCAACACATTTATTAATGATGTATTGGCCTGTTCTTTAGCTAGCTCTCTGATTTGAGAGTCCCTGTCTGCCAGGGGAAGGTGGTCTAGGTCCAGATGGGGAGTTGTGATGGGTCGGACATCCATGGCGATAGGGGCAACCATAATTCAGTTCTTGTGGATTTAAATTAGGCTTTGGGGGTTTATACTAGAAGGTCTACGGTAAATCTAGAAGTTTTCATGAGGGTTCCAGGGATTTTTAGCCAGGTGAAGTGATTCCAATTAAACTTACTTACTTATAATGCTTTAAAGACTGAATATTTTGAACTGGAAGGGGTGTTTGGTGGTCTGTCTCTAAATACCTGGAGTTTAGGTGAAAGCGTGGAATTGGTGTTCTGGGCGACTTCGGCAGGTTGAAGGGGCTCTGATAGCTTTGAATGTGGTCTCTGCAGCTTCTTTGAGGGTGAAATTGAGGTCAATTGGTGGTCTTCAGGGTGGCGGGTATAACTCTGGTTTGTAGAGGTTTTCAAAGAGCTTGAGCGAAAAAAGACGGAAAAGGGCTTCTCGGCCCTTTTTATTGGCAATGGTCACTTTTTGGTGGGTGATTTCAAATGAATAGTGGGTGGTTATCGGGTTGGCAGGGAGGTGTTTTTCCCAAGCCATCGCACTGCTTATGAGGGTCGGACAGTATTTGGGAGGGGGGACCCGATCTACTCCTGCGATTGAGACATAGCAGTCGGGGAGCCAGGGAAAACCACTTTAAGTGCGTAATGACGGCCATCAGGCGCGGCTGATGTGGCTGTGGACCATCGGATGAGGGCGCGGTTAATCGAACAGTAGTCGGGTGACAAACTTGCGTGGAGGAAATGAACGAGAGTTTGGGGGGGCCAGGGCTTTAAACTTTGGTGGTATGGGATTAATTATTGGTTAATGATGGGTTAAAATGATCGGGCGGGGCTTAATGACGAGATTAATTGGTTTTGTCGGGATATGGGGTAAATGGTATACTTTATAATTAAACTAAGGGTTGGGATATTTATATAAGGGTTTTATTTAATATACAGGAAAAGGTATTTTGGGATTTATATAATTAAATTAAAAATTAATATGAAATATGATGGGCAGAGTGGATATACCCCTAAGTAAAAAGGTAATGTTTGTGCATATGCTTTATACTTAGGATAAAATGTTTTTTGTGGGATTTCCAAATGAAAAGGGACTTACATGGGGGTTTTCACTTTTCCTAGGTAAATGAAGTTTATCCTTAGGAAAAGGGGTTTTATCAAGGTAATGAGGGGGAAATGAATTTCATGAAGGGGATTCCAATACTTGATGTCCATAAGTCATTAGCCGAGGGCCTGGTTCCACCAAAAGTCAGATAAATGCTCTGAGCCTCTTTGACTTGAAGGATTTAAAGTGTTTAGAACATACTTGTGGATAGGAAATTAGTGAGTAAGGGGAAAAATGAATGAGGAGAAGTTAATCACATTTAACTTGCAAAATTTTGTTTTTGCTTCCATAGTTGATCATACATATAGAAATGTGTGTCTAAGCATGATGCATTTGTTTTGATCCAACTAACTTTATACTTCAACGACCTTTCTTCTACTTACCCATTTACTTACCCTACCATCTTTTCTTTGTTTTATTTGGGTGCATTTAGACTAGCAAACCCTTGTCAACCATTTTTATTTTAGGAAAGTAATCTATCTAATTCTAACCTTATATCATCCAAGGGCTCAGATTAAACTGATGAGCTCCTTTTATTCTCTCTACCTATCTAATGATCTGCCAAGATTAAATTGTTTGGTCAGATTTTATTCTCTAACTATAAACATAATATTCAAAGCATGAAGTAACCAAGATTAGACAGTTTAATTACCATGGATTGTGGAATGAATAACAAGCTACACACAATCATTATTATGCATAAAGGTAAATAGTAGTGGCATTTAGACTTGCACACTTTCATGGTCTCTTTTTGTTTTTTTTTTGGGTTCATATATTTTCATTTTTTGACCTTATCTTTTTCTTTTTGCCCTTTGATATTTCTTTTAGGACATACCCTCTTTACATTTTTTAATTTTTTAAATAGTATGGAAAACATTTGCAGAAAGCAAAGGTATGTACAATATTACAAGGCTTAACCTTAGTCATTCAAAATTATGACTCCTATTGGTATAGGGACCTAACAGTGGCTCCACTTGGGGATGGAATCTTCTGAAAATATGTCAATAACTAATGAAGATCAGTAGCCTTTGAATTGTTGTTGATGTTACCTTGCAAAATGTCCTTCTATGAATTTGCGTTATTGATACTTATGAAAGTAAATATTTTAAAGCTTAGGGCCTTCTCTCTGGCTTAAACTTCAAAGATCACCATCCAATCCAAAGTAGACTTTTTAAATAAAGTATGAACAAATGGGAAATGCAAATTAGTAACTTGGTTCAAAGTAATGTTTTAGCATTCGACCATTCATTGGCCCACCTTCTGTATCTATACCATTAATTTCTCTCAAGAAGAAAACATTATTTCCTCTGTAAGCATAAATGACATAGGAACCTTTCCATAGGAAATCAAATTTCCCATGTTTGCCTTTGTCTTCCCTCCTTGAATCCCACTTAAGCACTTTGTTACCAACGTAGAAATCTTCAGCCTTGGTTCTTCTATCAAAAATCTTTTTAATATTTTCCTGCACAACTTGAGACCTGACATAGACCTCTTCTCTAGTTTATTGTAGATGAATAGTTTGGTTGATTCTTCTTTGGATACTATTTGGTTCAACCTGCAATTCTTGAAGAATTTTAATTATTGGTACTCCCAAAGAGGATGGAAAGACAACTTCCATCCCATAAACTAGTTGATAGGGAGAAGTACCAATTGATTTCTTAGTAGTCAATCTGTCTGCCCATAAGGCATTGACTAGCTTTTTATTCCAAGTTTTCTTATTGTCCTCTAGTAACTTCTTGATGATGTTTACCAGGCTTTTGTTTGAGGATTCTGCCAGTCCATTACCTTAAGGGTAATAGGTTGTGGAATGGCGAAGGGTGATATGGTATTTATTGTAGAAACCTATCATTCTTTTGGATTTAAAGGTTGTCGCATTATCAGTAATGAGCTTAGTTGGACATCCAAATCTTGATAGAATATTTGTTTCAAGGAAGGTTATGATAACATTGTTTATGGCTTGCCTTGAAGTTATGGCCTCTATTCATTTTGTGAAGTAGTCTGTGGTTGTGAGGATCCATTTGTGCTGGGCAGATGAGGGTGGGTGAATTTCACCAATGAAGTCTAAACCCCATTGTTGGAAAGGTATTTCTACAGAGATTGGCTTGAGGAGTAAAGGTACGAGCTTTTTCTTCCCCTAAAATTTTTGGCATTGTGACAGGAGGTCACATATTTTTTTGACATCAGCAAACAACGTAGTCCAATAGAAACCAGCTCTAAGGATTTTATCTGCAGTGGTATTCCAGTAAAGGTGTCCTCCACAATCACTTGCATGAAATTCTTGCAAAACATTGTCAGATTTTTCTTTGAATAAGTAATTGAGAAGAATACCTTCATGATCTCTCTAAAACAAAGCATTGTCTAATATACAAAATTTTAAGGATTTCATCTTCAAAAACCTGCTTTTAGTCCTAGATAATTTAGGAGGGTCTTGTAAATTCAGTAAAACATAAATAATATCAGCATACCAAGGTGATTCAATAAAGGCCTGATTGATTAATGGAGTCGCCATCTACTCTTCGTTATCTATTGTTGTAATAAAGTTTATATTCAAGACCTGACAGTTCGATTCAACCATGAGCTTGGCTAAACCTTGGACCTTGATTAACTTAGTAGGTTTTATTTCTATATCATACTCTAAAATAGTAGCAATCGACTTTCCCCTCTTCCCATCAGGACCATCCTGAGTTAGGATGTCTTTAACTACTGAATTGCGAACGTAGGCTACTATATGAGAATATAAGATGTATACCCTAAAGTCCTTAATGGCTTTGACTAAAGCCAATGCTTGTTTTTCCATTATATTATATTTCAAGGGGGCATCTCTAAGGGCTTTGCTAAAGAAAGCAATGGGTTGTTCATAGCCCTGGTCATTTTTCTGTAATAGAACTGCAACAATCACGTGCTCAGAAGCAAAGGAAACAAGATGAAATCTATGTAAAATTTAGGACTGATTAACGCAGGTGTTTTAATCAAGGCTAGTTTAATGTCTTCAAAGGATTTTTTAGCCTCAACAGTCCATTTTATGGTGGAGTCCTTTTTCAGCATGTTGCTTAGTGGTCTAATTAATTCTGCTAGATTAGATATGAATCTTCTAAGAAAATTAACTTTTCCTAAAAAAGCTTGTAACTCTCTAATGTTCCTAGGGTGTCTTATTTGCAAGATGGATTCTATTCTAGCAGGGTCTATTCTTATACCATCTTTTGAAATTATGTGACCTAACAAATTTCCTTCTTCTAACCCAAACAAGGACTTTTTGGGGTTCAAGGAGATTCCAAATTTCTTGCATTTAATAAAAACTTGTCTTAGATGATCCAAATGTTGATTGTCAGATTTTGAAAATACAGTAATATCATCTAGATATATCACAAGGAAATCACAAATTTATTTTGCAAAGGCTATATCCATATCCCTCTGGAAAGTGGCTCTTGCATTCATTAGCCCAAAAGGCATTTTCACATACATAAATGTGCCCAAAGGAGTAGTAAAGGTAGTTTTGGGTTGGTCATCAGGATGAACCAAGATTTGGTTGTGACCAGAAAACCCATCCAATAATGAGATTCTGGTTGATCCAACTACTCTCTGTAAAGTGTGGTCCATTTTGGGGAGAGGGTAATTGTCTTTTAGCGACACTTTTTTGAGGTTTCTGAGATCCAAATAGACTCTGATCTCACCAGTTTTCTTTCTAGTTGGCACCAACTTTGAGACCCAGTCAGGAAATCTGATTGGTGCAATTATTTTTGCATCATACATCCTCTGAATTTCTTTTTCAATGGCAGGTTAATAAGACAGGATTAATCCTCCTAAGTTTTTATTTGAAAGGATTTTGATTTTCTTTAATAGGAATTGTGTGCTGGATGATGTTGGTGTCATAGGATTTGAGGTCCTCGTATCTCCAAGCAAAGACATCCTGAAATTCTTTCAACAACTCAATGTATTTCACTTTTTCAGTTGGAGGTAATGATTTCAAAAGTTTGATCAATTTAGGATTTTCATCGTTGCCTATATTACATTCCTGTACATCAGATCTTGAAGGTTCCATTTTAGGTTTCCTAGGAACATCATTTGAATTGAATAAATCTTCCAGAGAGGTTAGTCTCTTTGGTAAGAAATTATCCTTGAGATTAATTACTTGTGTTTCTTCACTGATTATTTCATCAATCTCAATTTTCTCTAAGCTATCTACATCTAATTTGGTAAATTTAGTTGGGTTGAGTCTGTCTATTTCATCACCTTCTATCTCATTTATTTCTATCTCATCCTTAGTGTCAGGATCTATTGATGTATCAGAATCTATATTATTATTGGTAAATTCCTCTTCTGAAATTAAAAAGTTATTTATCTGTTTATCATTAGAAAATATTTGCCAATTCTTCAAATTATCTGGAATTGCAGGTCTGTGCCTAACTTCAGCAATATACTGATGGTTAGGTTGGAAGGGTAATTTGTAGGTGTTGGCTGACATTGCTAAACTATGGGCTTGCATGTTGTGTTTTCTAGGGATTACTTCAAGCTTTGTTTCTAGGAAAGTGTTAAGTATTTCTACGATAGTTCCTCTATAACAACTTAACATAGGGTCCTTTGTCATATATACAACATCAATATGTTTTATAATTAGTTCAAAGTCTCCCATGATAGAAACTCTTTTAGCTTCTAGATTCCTAACTAACTTAAGACCTAAAATTAATGCTTCATACTCGGCCATATTATTGTTACATTTAAAATTCAATCTATTTGCATGGCCTTCTAAGTAATTGTTTTCCAAATTATATATCCACACTCCTGCTCCTGCTCCTAACCTATTGATTGACCCATCAAATTCTAGATGCCATAATATCTCATGATCTATATTTACACTGTCTGGTGCAACACACTTTTCATCATTTATAGCAATTTGACCATCTTGTTCATTGAACAGTTCTGTAGTCTGGTTAGTTTCATTTCGTGTAGAAACTGCAATGTCTTTTGGTTTTGTATTAGTATTGTCTAAAATTTTTTGTTGTGTTTGATCAGCATTATACAAGATAAAAGAATCTATATCTGAGTGTATGGAGTATATGGGAAATTTTTGAGGCCAGCCCTGCCTACTTACCATATATTTCATCAAGGTTTCACGGTATGGTTTCTTAGGTTGTCCAAAAACAAAGATTGTTGCATATGACATATCTAGTTGTAAGGATCCTTGAAGTTTGGCTCCCCATGATCTGGATAACAACATGCCATACTTTGGTGGGATTTCAACAACTACAATATCCATAAGGATGCTTTTGGCAGGATATTGGACTAAAGTGACACACAGGTCTTTGATCAATCCTAGACATTGTACCTGACTGGAGTCAAATGAGAATAAGTCTTTGTAAGCCCTTGTAATGTCTAGGTTTAATTTCTCCATCATTGATTTGGGCATTAAGTTGTGAGAGGCCCCAGAATCCAACATTGCATTGTGTAGAATTTCGTCATGGATACTAAGGCTAATGTAAAGAGGTGGAACTCCTCCTTCTAATGGTTTGCCATTAACATTTGGGCCAAATATGAGTTCTGGTTGGTCATCAAACAAATTGACTGAATCTTGATTTTCAACAATGTTTAAGGTATGGTTTATCTGTGATTTGTAAGTTTCATTCTTAATTAGTTCTATTAAAGGAACTAAAATCTTTAGCTTTGCTATCTCTGCTCCCAGATTGAAAGGCAAAGAGACTTTTTCTGTTTGAAGGTTTTGAATTTTTGTAGCAGGGACTTGAGTAGGCTTATCTTCTTTTCCTTTATTGGGGACCTTCTTAGGTGGATTTTCAAATCGGATGTTTTGAGCTTTGTCCACTGGTTCCTTATGTGGAATGGAAGTGGATGGTGGATCAACGGAAGGTTGATTAGAGGTTATGTCTACAATTGCGGGGCCAAAAGGTTTTGGGTTTTCCCTAGGGAGAATTTGGAGGATTTTTGAAACAGGGGCCTCTTTTATTTTCTTGGGTTGATTTTGTACTATTTTCTTGGTTTGGTCAAGGACATCAACATTCTTTTTGCTTCTTAGATTATATTTTTTATGTAGTTCAAAGATGGCAGAATCTTATCCTTGTTTGTAATCAAATGATTCCCTATATTGTATTTGTAATTGCTGCAGCATATACAGTTCCTGCTCATCTTGGGTTAGAAGAACAGTTTCCTCATCATTTATTCCCATTAGGTTAATTTGTGTATCTTGTTATGGATCTTCTGGCTAGGATGTCTCTACATAATTTTCTTGAAAAGGAGGCCTGATGTTCTGATCCGTTCCATTTTTCCCAATGTTTTGGTTTTTTCTAAAATTTGGGTTTCTAACTGGAGGTTCTTGTTGGTTATCCCATTGAGGTTTCCTCTCCATATTCTCTATTCTATCCATTAGTCTTTCCATACCTTTGGCTAAACTATCTATTTTAATATCAGATGGTGAAGCTTCATTCTTGGCAGTTCCTCTCCTTTCATTTCTAACTCTAGCTCTTTTAGCTAACAAATTAGCTTCTACACTAACAACTACACTTTGCATTTCTTCTAATGTTGGGGGTTTCTTTCCCTAAGTTGGTATGCCATATCTATGTCAAAACCATTAGGGAACTTTGTTAACTCTAAGTCAGGTGGGGGTCTACGATTAACTGGGATTGTGTTATATATGTTATTGAATCTAGTGCAGTAATCTTGAATAGTTTAATTAGGTCCTCTTCTAATATTCTCATATTATGAAAGGATTTGTAAGGGATTCTTTTTCTTTTCCCACCTCTCAATAAATAACCTTTGGAAATTTTCTAGGTCTGCAATGTGGTTGGTAGGAAAGGCTTTAAACCACTTCTTGACATCACCAGTCAAAGTTTGGGCAAAGAGTCTCATCTGGATATCTGCTTCATCTATTTCGTGTAATTCAAAAAAGTCAGACATCTTGTTTACATGCTGCTAGGCAGTGTACTGACCAGTAGCATCATACAGGAAAATCTTACTCTGATAATATGCAGGCATAGCATGAAGTTGGGCTGGTAAAATGAGAGGAGCATATCTGTTTGCCATTGCTGTAAGTTGGGAGGGGCTGAGATGTGGTGTTGAGGTACTGGGAGATGATGCAACAGTAGATGAAGAACTAGGAGTGGTAGATGGTGAATGAGTAATGATAGGTTGGTGAGGGAGTGAAGGTACAAATGGTGGTGAAGAATGGACCTCAGAAGGTATTATTGTTGAAGTTGAAGGGAACAATGGTGAACTCAAAGTAATGGACAATTGTTCAGAAAGCTCAGGGGTAGTGGCAATATTAATGGATGATTGTGGAGATTTCAGAATGTATTCATCAATTGATTTGTTGGCCTGTTGAACTTCAAGGTTTGCAATAAAATCAGGATCTACAACAGTTTCATTGATTGCATTTTCTGATTTTGTTCTAAATAATGAATGTTCAAATGGCACATTAATGGGAAGTTCTTCTAAAAATAACCACTCATCAGGACATGAATTAGCTTTAACTAATGGTATTTGGCTAACTAAACTTTCTTCTTTTTTATATTTTCTTGAAATTAGGTTGGGATTATCAACTACTGGGGCAGGGTTCGGGTCTGGATTAGCCCTAGTAAAATGAATCTTCCTAGAAGCCAAAATTTCAATTTTTTAAATTGTTTTTGTGAGAATTTTCAAAATAACTTCTAACAAACGACTTTAAAAGGCTCAAAATGTAGATATAGAATTTTCTTAAAGCTTTATTAGGACTGAGGATTCACTTTCCCTAGTATGGTCGCCACTATGTTATCTTGGCGAAATTGTTCTTTAAAATTATCCCCAGTATGGTCGCCACTATTTTATCTTGGTGAAATTGTTCTTTAAAATTATCCCCAGTATGGTCGCCACTATGTTATCACTCAGAATTTTCTCTAGAAGTTATTATAAGAAAGAAAATGATCGAGGTAACCACAAGCCAACTTTGGAGCATAGGCTCTAGCCAACCTATGGCTCAGAGAGGGCTCTCTCTATATGATTTAGCTTTGTTTGCTGGGATTTCAGGCTAGTTATGAATGTTCAGGGGGGGGGTTTGATTTGTATTGAAGATTGGATGGTGGAATCCTTGAAATAGATGGATAGAATGATGTCTTCAGACCATTGGGCTATGGAGTCAATAGAAGGGCAGCAGAACTGGATCAACTCACTAAAGGGAATGTTCAAAGGGCAAGCTAGTAGAGTAAAGTGCAGGTCTTTAGAACAGGAGGGTGAAATGGTTTTAATCAGGGTGAGAGAGCAATTAAGAATTCTAAGACCAAGATTTAAATGAGGAATAGAGGGTAATCGAAACAAAGGGCAATTAAGAATCCTTTGATATGGATTAGTAAGAAACAACCTAAACTAAGGATCAGTTAAGAATTCCTTAACTTAGATATCAGTTGAAAACATTTAAATGCATAATTGTTAAAACAGAGTGTAATTAAACAAATTATGAGATATTGTTCCAGTTATAGGATTCAGATTGAGAAATACATTAAAGATTGTGGAAAAAATTTAAGAAAGATAACAACAACATGAGAAAA
The DNA here is from genome assembly GCA_031772625.1 of Pinus tabuliformis. Lineage (NCBI taxonomy): Eukaryota > Viridiplantae > Streptophyta > Pinopsida > Pinales > Pinaceae > Pinus > Pinus tabuliformis. The sequence goes on from CM062817.1 coordinate 229,144,422, forward strand.
TACTTGTCTGCACTTCGCTCAACACATGAATCCTGTGAAATATCTTGTCTTTATTCATCAATCCAGCTTGCTGGCTCAGTCAGTGATACAATAGCTTTACAGTCTTTTGATCAAGAAGTCTATAGAAATGTCTAAGAATCCACCCTACATACTTTGAATTGTGAAGTATTTATACAAAAATTATTACAAAATATCTCAAACTAACTTGAGATTTAATCTAGGAAATAAAAATATCTTCTTGCAAGAAGATAGAGACAACTATTGAACTGCTTTCATGCTGTCCCATTTATTGTGGTGCTGCTGGTCTTTATGGTTTGGTTTTAGCCCTTAATGCTCTTTGCTGTTTGAACTTTCACGCTGGAGGCTTTAGTCACTTTTAGTCTTTCATCTGATTCTCTTTGACCCTGCTGACTTGTCTTGATCCTTTCACCTGGCTATTTTTCTTTTACCTTTTTATTGCATTTTCTTACAGTAAATTAGTCAATTTTTCCCACCATTCAGCATCAGGTAATTTGATTTTCAACATCCTTCTATATATTTCATTTGCCTCGGTGTACTTAGAAAAAGTAGGCTTAGTGATGAATAAGTGTTTTACCTCATGTTGGAGGAAAAGCAAGTTTTCAAACATTTGGTAAAGAACCTTGCCTGTTGGCAATGCCTTTATTGATGATGTACTGGCCTGTTCTTTTGCCATCTCTTTGATTTGAAAGTCCCTGTCTGCCAGGGGAAGGTGGTCTATGTCCAGAAGGGGAGTTGTGATGGGTTGGACATCCATGGCGACAAAAGCAGCCATAATTCAGTTCTTGTGGATTTAAATTAGGCTTTGGGGGTTTATACTAGAAGGTATGTGGTAAATCTAGAAGTTTTCACAAGGGCTCCAGGGATTTTTAGCTAGGTGAAGTGATTCCAATTAAACTTAATTATAATGCTTTAAAGACTGAATATTTTGAACTGGAAGGGGTGTTTGGTGGTCTTTCTCTAAATACCTGGAGTTTAGGTGAAAGCGTGGAATTGGTTTTCTGGGCAACTTCGACAGGTTGAAGGAGCTCTGATAGCTTTGAATGTGGTCTTTGTAGCTTCTTTGAGGGTGAAATTGAGGTCAATTCGTGGCCTTCAAGGTGGCGGGTATAACTCTGGTTTGCAAAGGTTTTCAAAGAGCTCGAGCGAAAAAAGACGGAAAAGGGCTTCTTGGGCCTTTTTATTGGCAACAATCACTTTTTGGTGGGTGATTTCAAATGAACAGTGAGCGGTTATCGAGTTGGCAGGGAGTTGGTTTTCCCAAGCCATCGCATAGCTTATGAGGGTCGGGTGGTATTTGGGAGGGGTCACCCGATCTACTCCAGCGATTGACACGTAGCAGTTGGGGAGCCGAGGAAAACCACTTCATCGGGTGGGTAACGATCGGCCATCGGGCGCGGCTGATAGGGCTGTGGACCATCGGATGAGGGCGCAATTAATCGAATGGTAGTCGGGTGGAAAACTTGCGTGGAGGAAATGAACGAGAGTTTAGGGGGGCCCAGGGCTTTAAAATTTGGCGGTATGGGATTAATTATCGGTTAATGATGGGTTAAAATGATCGGGTAGGGCTTAATGACGAGATCAATTGGTTTTGGCGGGATATGGGGTAAATGGTATAGTTTATAATTAAACTAAGGGTTGGGATATTTATATAAGGGTTTTATTTAATATACGGGAAAAGGTATTTTGGGATTTATATAATTAAATTAAAAATTAATATGAAATATGATGGGCGGAGTGGATACCCCTAAGTAAAAAGGTAATGTTTGTGCATATGCTTTATACTTAGGTTAAAATGTTTTTTGTGGGTTTTTAGAATGAAAAGGGACTTACATGGGGGTTTTCATTTTTCCTAGGTAAATGAAGTTTATCCTTAGGAAAAGGGGTTTTATTAGGGTAATGAGGGGTATATGAATTTCATGAAGGGGATTCCAATACTTGATGTCCATAAGTCATTAAGCCGAGGGTCCGGTCCCACCAAAAGTCAGAGAAATGCTCTGAGCCTCTTTGACTTGAAGGATTTAAAGTGTTTAGAACATACTTGTGGATAGGAAATTAGTGAGTAAGGGGAAAAATGAATGAGGGGGAGTTAATCACATTTAACCTGCAAACCTTTGTTTTTTCTTCTATAGTTGATCATACATATAGAAATATGTGTCTAAGCATGGTGCATGTGTTTTGATCCAACCAACTTTATACTTCAACGACCTTTCTTCTACTTACCCATTTACTTACCTTACCATATTTTCTTCATTTTATTTGGGTGCATTTAGACTAGCAAACCCTTGTTAACTATTTTTATTTTTGGAAAGTAATCTTTCTATTTGTAACCTTATATCATCCAAGGGCTCAGATTAAACTGATGAGCTCCTTTTATTCTCTCTACCTACCTAATGATTTTCCAAGATTAAATTGTTTGGTAAGATTTTATTCTCTAACTATAAACATAAAATTCAAAGCATGAAGTAACCAAGATTAAACAATTTGATTACCATGGATTGTGGCATGAATAACAAGCTGCACACAATCATTATTATGCATAAAAGTAAATAGTAGTGGCATTTCGACTTTCACACTTTCACAGTCTCTTTTTGTTTTTTTGGGGTTCATATATTTTCATTTTTTGACCTTCTCTTTTTCTTTTTGTCCTTTGATATTTCTTTTAGGATATACCCTCTTTACATTTTTTAATTTTTAAATAATATGGAAAACATTTGCAGAAAGCAAAGGTATGTACAATATTACAAGGCTTAACCTTAGTCATTCAAAATTATGACTCCTATTGGTATAGGAACCTAACACTTCCTTTGCTTGCTTGTCCAAGTGCTTGTTCTCTTTCCTTTGCTACACTTGCTCAAAATATGGGCAAAAGTTGTCAAATAATTCTCAGGTGCCTTTTTATCATTGATGTCTCATTTTTCTTCCTTTTCCTTAATTTTCCCTCTAATTTCCCGTGCATGCAAATTTTGGTCTCTTCACCTTCCTTTTCTCCCATTTTCCTTTATTTCTCATAATTAAATGCCAATTAATGCCTCTTTTCCTTTACCAATGCCTTTGCCAATTTCCATAGCCATAATAAACCACAAGTGATGTCCACTATAGTGCTTGCCCAACATTCAACTTAGAATATGTGTCCTATGACCTTGGATTTATTTTTCCTTTATTATCCTTTATTACATGTAACTTTAACCCAAGGATGTTACAAGGTTATTGATCCATCCCAGAATACACCAATGAGACAAGTGTTCACGTTTCCACCATTTAAAATGGGTAAATATCCCTTAGAATGTGGTTTAGATCCAGCTTACTCATATTATTTTTGAGTATATATATCCTTAATGCCAAAGAAAAAAGTAGGATTTATCCATTGCTTACACTTGATTCATCCAAGTTTTATTAAAGTGGACGCGATTTAGTGAAGATTTTAATAAATACATAAGTTTATACATTAATAAAATGGAAAATATACTATCTATATAAAATAACACTACAACTCTTGAAATGGAAATATTTGCACTTGTTGTAAGATTGCTCATTTGGAGTCACACCTAAGAGGGCCTTAAATAAAGAGTAACAAAACATTGTTTTACCAAAGCGTGACATTCTAGCTTCGAAAGAGGTGAAGAAAAATTATCTTGGTTTACAATTGTATCTAGCTTAGTAACTTTGTCTAAACATGATTGTTTTACCAAAGCGTGACATTCTAGCTTCGAAATAGGTGAAGAAAAATTATCTTGGTTTACAATTGTATCTAGCTTAGTAACTTTGTACAAACAACATGTTTATAGAGAGTTGGTTAAAAGTTATTTTTTCATGAAATCAAGATTATGTTAGGACATTCACAAAGTTCATGTTATCTCGTGTGATCCAAACAAATGTTGAACTTTTAAAGTAAATATTACTGGGAGAATTGGAACCTAGATGTTTTTGTCCTTTAAGAAGTAGTACCGGGAGAGTACCAAATTGAAATTGAGTTGTGCAATCAACCATCAAAATTTGACTAATCATGATATCAACCTTTCTTGGTCAAACAAATTACACAAAAGGGCACGGACAACATACAATATTCCTTCTACGAAGATTGTTAACTCATAAGCTTATGCCAAAACTGCAAACACCTATCCTCCTGGTCTTTTTAGATATGACCCCCTTTCTGCAACATCATGGCATTGCAAGTTTAGTATTTACATTACCTCTATGGTGATAAAAAACCATCCCATAATCAAAACCCACACCAAAAGTTGATTTCTGATATGAATCAACATACTAAAGTTGATTTAAAACCACACTATCCACCAAAACCTAATGAAAATTCCTTTAATTAGCAAATCATTCGATGATAAAAAAGCCAACCCGCAAGTTAATTCCTCAAATGAGTGAGCCTCACAAATGGAAAATCAACTTAAAATCATTGTTATCAACTAATCCCAATGAAAATTCTTATTATTCACAATTCACCCCATAATGAATCAATCCCATGCGAAAGTTAATAAAAAAGCACATATTTTACTAAACCCAAATGGATATGATTCTTTAAACCCATATATCTTCATATAATTTACTAAGCGTCCCATAATAAAAATCCTACCCATGATTCAATTCTCATAATGAATCAACCTTGAATGAAAAATCATTTTCCTCAACCAAAATCGAATGAAAATTCCTTTAATTAACACATCATTCGATGATCAAAAGCCCATCCATAAATTAATTTTCATAATGAGTTAACCTCACAAATGAAAAGTTAACTTAAAATTATTGTTATCAAATAACCCCAATGAAAATTCATATAATTCACAAATCATCTAATGGGCAAAATCTAGTTCACAAGTTAATTCCCAAGATAAATTAACCTCATATGAAAGTTAATAAAAAATCAAGCACTTTTTATTCTTTTTTGTAGGGGAATTGGCAACTAGTACTTGGTTGACATGTGGTTGATTCCAACTTCTATCACTATAATCACCTAGGTAGGTTCTCATCATCTAGGTGGGCCCTCATGGCCTCGGGCCACTGATTAACATCCTCATAATTTTAACATGAAATCTTGTACTCACATTTACCTTACTTTTTTATGGACTTGCCAAATTACTAAACCAAATAGAAATGATTTTTTAAACCCATATACCTTCATATAATTTACTAAGCATTCCATAGTCAAAATAGAACCCAAGACTTAATTCCAATAATGAATCAACCCAAAAATAAAAAATCATTTCCCTCGATTTAGCCTCAATCAAATTTCATCCATATAATTAGTACAATCAACTAAACCTTAAAAAAAACCATTCACACATTACAACATCTTGGTTGAACCCAATTGAAAATTGTTTAGAGGCAGAATCCTCACGATCAAATTAAGAAGCGTTCATTTATTATAGCTTTAGTGAAGCCCTATTTTAAAAAAACAAAAAAATAAATTGCCTTTGTTGTTAGTACCCAAACAACATCCAAGCCAATGATCAATTCCCCATATGAATTAAACCCCAAAATAAAAACCATTTCCCAAATCGAATAATTAAAGTGAATAATTTCCCTCGAGGCCCATATCCATCACAACATGTTGTGAATTCCAATAAGGAGGAGAAGGGTCGACTACAAAACCTAATAATCTCGACATTCTAGAGCTATTGCCTTTTGTGAGCTTTAGGGAGATCATCTAGCAAGGGATTGATCCAGAGCCTTAATATTCCATCGATTCATAGAAATTGAAAACATAATTGCAACTTTTGTGAGCTTCTAAAAGATCACCTAGCAGGGGATCAACCTAGAGATAGATATGTGCACTCATCTGTAGAGATGACCACCAATTACTTTGTCTGGGAAAGAACTAGTTATAAATGACCAATCCTAGGAGTAGCAAACATATTAAAATCACCCCACGAAGCTTAAGATAGAACCATTTATTGTTTCTATCACAAAAATGACATGGATCGAACATGTTGCACTCACTCATAGGCTGTGAATAGATGATGACGGGCTCAAGAGGAACCTCTCCTTAAAAGCAAACCTTTGGAGTAATTATATTATTTTTATTTTTATTTTTAATTTTCTTTTATTTTTTGTTTTTGGTTCACTTGACAAATGGAGGATTTGAATTTTGAATCTCATGTTTTACATAGTACTTCATAAGATGACGATTGCCAATTGAGTTGCTCCCCTTAGATTATTTATTTAAAGAAATAGTTATTGATTTCCATTAGAAATGCTAGTTTATAGGCTAGAACCTGTACATTCAACATCTAGTTCCAAAAAGACTACATTCTACTATCCACAAAACAAGGATACCTTCTACTAACCACAAAATGGAGAGCCAATGTTTATAGCATTGCTTGCCTATTGCTCTAAAAATATGGCTACTATAGAATCGGTAAAAGATTCCTAAAAACAAAACATATTTACATAATATTAGACATAGAAGCCCCAAGAGTTAGCTCAATCAGTCAAATCAAGTGCCTTGCCAATGGGAGGTCACAGGGTTGAATCCCGAAAGCTCTTGGGGTTAGGTCAGTAAATAGGCCGAGGGGTGTTGATGCCTTCGGGTGCGTCCACTCAGTGTTGAACAACCCTGGATGTAGCAGCTACCCATTGACCCGGTTATCCGTGAACCAGAAAGTGAAGAAAAAATATTAGACATAGATTATCAAAAGAAATTCCCAAGCATTTTACTATTTTTTCGCAAAGGTCACATCTTCATATTTGAATTCAGCTAGTCAACCATAATCCTCTGGTCCTTGGGCTCTTGTTCCTTTCTTCCATGATGGCGCTGAGGTGGGTTTGACTTCTGCTAAGGCTAACTAAAATCCACATGAGAAAGTGTCCTTGTTGACTTTTCTTATTATAATAATATCCAAAATTAGTTTTATTGATTACTATTAATATAAAAATGAAATGGTAAAATTATAAATTACTATGAGATAAAATTATTAATTTAATATGTTTATACATCTTATAAATTTGTCATAATCATATCTTATACAATATGATATATATATATATATATATATATATATATATATATATATATATATATATATATATATATATATATATATATATATATGTATATATATATATCTATATATATATATATATATATAATGATTGTTAATTGTGGTTGGTTGGGAAAAATGCCTATTATCTTCCCTACCTAGGTTTAAATCCCTCTTAGTGACACGGTGAACATTATTGTAATGACTTGTATTAGCTTTGTGCCTTGTGAACTCTTAAGTAAGTATATTGTTGATACACCAATTTCACTCTAGCCCGGGACGTTGATATAATGATTGTCAATTGCGGTTGGTTGGGAAAAATGCCTATTATCTTCCCTACCTAGGTTTAAATCCCTCTTAGTGACATGATGAACATTATTGTAATGAATTGTGTTAGCTTTGTGCCTTGTAACTCTTAATTAAGTATATTGTTGATACAACAATTTCACTCTAGCCCGAGATGTTGATTTATTTCATTGATATATATATATATATATATATGGCTAGACGTTGATTTTTTTTTCCCCTTGGAAAAATCGTAATTTCATTAAGATAGGAAAATTACATGCTGTAGATGCTATGAGCATATGCATGATTTAGTAGGTTGTGTGATTGTCAAAGATTAATAACAAAATATGTTCTCCACGCAGGGAGTTAGTCCTTCAAAAAGTGTTGATTAATAAACTCAAAGTTTTGTTTACTCTACGCAGAGAGTATTCTTGTAAACATGTACTATTTATGTATAAGAAAAATAAATATAAACAAAAATAACAGGTCGCATATCAAATGTTTTCAGGCTCCTGTTGAGCCTAAAATACATGGTCCATGTATGGGTGGTGGTAGTACTGGTAGTGTTCTCCTTCTCGCTGCTCCTGGATCATCCAGAGGTTGCATGGCCTGATCATTGCCTTTTTGGAAAGTTTGTTAGCAAGTGTGTTCAGTTCCCTGTAGATATGGTGACATGCAAAATTGTTAAAAAATGTAATGTATCTATGCACCTCATCCAATGTGTGTTGCAATGTGTAAGCATGACATGTTGATGATTTGTTAATCCAGTTGCAAACAATATTCGAGTCACGAAAAACTTGAAGATTATGACAATTTTTTTCAATTGCAAATTGAATGAGATTTTTTGCTGTGATGAGCTCTGCATAGTTGTTAGTGCCATTTCCAAGTCCCATTTGTATATGGTAGTAGTGGGAATCTGTTATATATAGTGCTTCCCCTCCACCACATCCTGTCTCTTGTGCCGATCCATCAAAATATGCCCAAGGTTGTGAGTGATCAATGGACTCAGGGGTGATATTTCTGGGAGGAGAGTTAGCATCGTCCTCGGGTATAGCGCTGTAGTCGGCAAGGATTCTGGCTATGATGGATGGCCAATGGGGGGCAGAGTCTTGGAAGATGGTATGGTTCCTGGCTATCCAAATTTCCCAGCTAATGAGGAGGGGGAGGTTCCTAGCTTTCGGAGTAGGTGCAGATGTCCACCAGTTTGCCCATACCTCCCTTATGGTCTGTCCCCTCCAGATGGAGGTTGAGGGTATGTGAGATAGAATGGAGTTCCAAAGATCGATAGTGATGGGACATGAGAGAAATAGGTGATCCAAGGTTTTAGTGTTGTCCTTACATAGGCAGCACCAATAAGGTCCATATTGCCCCCTTTTGTTCAGGTTGTCTCCCGTCGGTACCTTATTCTTCAGTATGGACCACATGAGTAATATTGTTCGAGGGGGTGCTTTGAGCTTCCACATTCCTTTCCACCATATATCTATGTGGTGAGGCTTGTGTCTATTGGCCAGATGTAGATACCCATCTTTTGGAGAGTACCGTCCATTTTTTGCGATGGCCCATGTAATCTCATCCTCCCCTTCTCTTATACGAATGTGAGACTCAGTGAGGGTTGTTGTGTATGTGCTCCAAGATTGGTGCCAATGAAGAGGTAGGAGCAGACTGTGGGCTGACTTCCACGCTTGGTGCAGGAAAGTTGATCTCTCCTGGTCCACAATGTGACTTAAGTGTGTGATACCTTTCTCATTGAGGTTCTGGAGTAAGCCTTCAGGTAGTAGGTGTGCATTCCCACATCCTATCCAAGGGTCACGGCCTATGCGAACAAATGTCCCATCAGATATTCTCCATGTAAGGCCATCACATATAAGTGACAATGAATTCAGAACCGCTTTCCATATGTTTGAGACCCCAGATTTGTTCCAGCTTGTTTGTCTCAGCCAGTCCATCGACCTTAATGGCTCGATATACTTAGCGGATGCAATTTTGGTCCAGAGGCTGTTAGTGGTGATTAATTGCCACCCTAGCTTGGCCGCAAGTGTAGAGGAGAAATATTCCAATTTCTTTATACCCCAACCACCCCATTTCTTAGGGATAGACAGAAAATCCCATTTTGCCCATGCAAAAATCCTCCCTTTTTGTTTTCCTTTCCACATGAATTTGTAGCAGAGGTTTTGTATTCTATTGAGGATGCCTCTTGGAATCCATGCGAGAGACATCCAGTATACAGGGGTGGCCTTGAGAACCGCTTTGGTGAGCACTAATCCTCTGGCTCTGGAAATATGCATATGATACCATATATTAAGTCTTCTCTCGAGCTTAGAAATCAACCATATCCAGTCCACTATTTTATATCCGAGTGGCTTCATTCTGTATCCTAGGTACCAGAGGCCTTTGTCTAGCTGCAGCAGGGTAAATGGGAACCTTTGTAATGCAAATTGTATCTCATGAGGAGAGCATTCCGAAACTGTAATGGTGGATTTTGAGTTATTAATGATCATGCCTGTAGCGGTTTTGAATAGATTGATGGTGTGTTGGATGGTGGTTAGATCTCCTATCCCCCCATTAAGAAACATTAGCACATCATCCACGAAAAGGAGGTGTGTTATCATACATCTGTCTGATATCCTGATTCCTGAGAGCCTGCGTCTATGGTGCATGTCCTTGATCAGTCTACTAAGCCCTTCCATGACTAGGAGGAAAAGTAGGGGAGATAATGGGCATCCTTGTCTGAGTCCTCTTTCAGAGCCAAAGAAGGGAGATGCAGCCCCATTTATCAAGACACTAAAGGATATATTAGTAATGCAACACATGATCCATTTAATAACTCCCACAGGAAATCCTAGATGAGTAAGGAGCATTCTAATGTATAGCCAGCTTACTCGGTCGAAAGCTTTTGATAGATCAGCCTTGAGGATCATACCTTTGATCTTCTTAGTCTGTATGGAGTGCAATACTTCCTGGGCCGTTCCTATGGCCTCATGTATCTGACGATCCTATAGGAAGGAAAATTGTTCTGAAGATATGTGGGTGGAAAGAATGGGGCGGAGGCGGTTTGCAATGATTTTGGATATGATTTTGTATAAGCAATTACATAAGGAGATGGGTTGAAAATCATTGAAAGATGACAGATTATTTGATTTGGGGATGAGGACGATGAAGTTGGAATTGATGGCCCCATGCATACAGCCAGTCATCCTACATTCCTCGATGACCTTGAGCAAATATTGTCCTAGTATATCAAAAAAGGCCAGATAGAACTCTACCGATCAACCATCTGGACCAGGGCTCTTATCCTTGGGTGGCCTCCAGCTCCCCCAGTGTGACTTCTCTATAAATATCCATAACATCCTCTTGTTTGATAAACCGAGGGAAAAACTGTGCTACTCTAATGACCTCTGCTAGGGTGGCATTAGGGGGGCTTGGTAGACCTGTTTGAAGTGTGAGGTAGCCAGGGAGGCGAGGTGAGGGAAGGCATCCACCTCAACTCCTTGCTCATTTGTCATTTTCCATATAGTGTTAATAACTTTTCTTCCATTTGCAAATTTATGGAAAAATTTGGAATTATCATCTCCTTCCTTCAGCCATATAGCTCTGCTCTGCAATCTCCAAGTTTCCTCCCTTTCCTTAAGAATGTTTCCTCGCTTGGATGTTAAATCTGTGAGCTTATCCCTGAGTTCATTTGAAGGGAAGGTACCCCCACTATTTTCCTCCAAATTGGCAATCTCTAGTTCGATATTGTTTAACAGATGCTCTTCTGCACTCCTCTTATTATGTGCCCATATCTTAGATAGCTTCTTCAATTCCTTCAGATTGGCAACGAACCCTTCCATTATGTTCCCTCTGATCGCAGGTGGGTGGGCCTTCCAAAAGTCTGTGATGAGGCGTATATAGGAATTATCTTTCAACCATGTAGAATTGAATTTGAAAGGTGCTCTTTGCCCCGGATGTCAAGGTAAATTGGCAGATGGTCTGATAGCCCACTCAATCCCACCCACTAGCGATAAGTGAAACCATGCTCTAGGAATCGTTCCTTGATGAGGAAACGATCGAGTCTCCTAGCAAGGCTGTCCTCCCCGCTTCTTCTATTCCTCTAGGTCGGAACAAGTTTTGTAGATGGGATATCAATGAGATTGTGTGAATCTAGGAGCTGCTCAAAGAAGACCGCTAAGGGGTAAGCTTGTGTGTGGTGCCCCCAAGACTCTGAGAAGCCTAATGAGAAATTTAGGTCTCCTCCCAGAATGATGTTATCAGGTTGTAGATGTAGAAATTTTGAATAATTTAACACATATTCAACAGAGATTACCCTGATCATGTACTATTGCGGAATACATACACAATACATAAGCTCCTCTACGTTGATCATCAATATAGCAGCATCAATAACAATAAAACATCAAGAGCATTCACACATTAACACAGTATGTAACCCGGGGAAAGCATCTCGCTAAAAACCCCACACTATCTGTATATTAATGATTGAGACCATGTAACATTACAAAGTACAATGCTTATCACAAGAAATCCAGTACCAGCTCCACCTGTTACACACAATACAGCTCAGATTTGATCTCCAAATCTATTCCACTGCTTGCCTGCCTCCACTGCTCAATACCTGCTCAAGAAATGATGAGAATGGCTTACCAAACTCGTATTTCACCTCAAAATAATCACTCACACTTTTTTGGACGTGAGCAAAGGCTACAATACTGGGCAAATACGTGAGAAAACTCATTTGCATACTCAATCCCTTGATTGTGCAAGATCTGGTGCACAACTATAGTCACAACTGATAGCAATCTGATTCTCTACCACCTGTCCCTGTTGAACTGAACATGCACTGACATGCAATTGAGTTAACTGATGTATTCTATAGTTGTATTATGAGTTAATAATTAGTTTAACAACTCATCATTAGTCTATCTGCAGTTAGACTAACTACAACTAGTTTAACCAAGTCAAACTGAACACAACTCCATCAACTCCACCAAACTCAACTGATTGAGTTCTAACTGAAGTCATGCATGCAACAACTCAAATGACTCATAAGAAAAGCGTATTTCCTTCTGACAGCTGCATGTGCCACCTCTGTAGCTCAAACTGAAGTGCTCCAAGAGAATAAGATCAAGTTTATAGTCCAAATATTATTATGAGACAATAATATTTGACTTTTCTATTTTTGACAGCCAGTCTAAAAATAGACTTTGATCACTCACACTGTGATCACTCACACTTTGATAAAAAATAGAAGTCCATATATTTTTCCCAACTTGACCAATCATCCATAAACAACAACCTGCAATCCATAGACATGATCCATATGTCTAAAAATAGACATAGTCTAAAAATAGACTTGCGCCAAAAATAACCTGCGGGCCCACTTAGTGAAGGCGACTCTTTTCACTAAGCTCCATCATCTTGTTGCAATCTCAACACTCCCTCTCGACAAGATATGGATTATCAGCAACCCCTATCCTGCCTCGGTGGTACTCGAATTTGCTCCGGGTGAGAGCCTTCGTCAGAATATCAGCATCCTGATCCTCCGTTGGAATGTATGAAAGCAACATGATCCTCCGCTGCACACAATCTCTGATATGATGGTACCTGATGTCAATATGTTTAGATCTATCATGAAATACAGGATTAGCCGAGAGTTTAATGCAACTCTGGTTATCACAGTAAATCACAGTAGGATCCAAATGAGAACCGAACAAACCAACCAGGATCTTCCTCATCCATATAGCCTCGCATGCAGCCAAACTTGCTGCCATATACTCGGCCTCCGCTAAATTGAGTGCCACGGATCTCTGCTTCCTGCTGTACCAAGAAACTGCTGTCGATCCGATACTCAAGACCCCTCCTGATGTGCTCTTTCTGTCCGTTGGGCTCCCTGCCCAATCTGCATCCGTGAAGCCACATAGCTTCACCTCATCCTCCTGTTTGTACCACAAACCATATCCCAATGTGCCTCTCAAGTAGCGCAATACATGCTTGCCCGCCTTCCAGAAGAGCTTGGTAGGCTTAACCATAGCTTGTGAAAGCTGGTTAACTGCATAGCATATATCGGGTCGTGTATTGACCAAATACATCAGCGACCCCACCAACTGTCGATAAACAGTGGCATCCACTTCTCCCGAAGTGGAATCCTCCTTCCTCCAACCTCCAGGAAGAGGAGTATCAACAGGCTTGCAGCCATGCATGTTGAACTTCTCTAGTATCTCCTGAGCATACTTGCCCTGAGAAACAAATAGTACACCACTGCGCTGCCATATTTCCAATCCTAGGAAATAGTGAAGGAGGCCCAAGTCCTTCATCTCAAACTCTGTAGCAAGATCCTTCTTGCATGACAGTATCAACAGCTCATCACCCGTTAGAATCAAATCATCAACATACAGTACAATGATAAGCAACTTACCCTCCACCACAATCTGGTATAGGTTAGGATCCACCTCGCTCTTGGAGAATCCAAGTCCTGTGAAATAGCTGTCTCTCCGTGTGTACCAAGCACGTGGTGCTTGCTTCAACCCATACAACACTCTCTTGAGCCTGCACACATGCGACTCGCTGCTGAAGACCTCAAAGCCTTCGGGTACACCTCCTCCTCAATGACTCTGTTGAGGAACGCAGTCTTCACATCCATATGATGAATGTGCCATCCCATCTGCACTGAGAGAGAAAGAATCGTCCGTATGGAAGAATACCTTGTGACAGGTGCAAAGGTCTCCTCATAATCGATCCCCTCTATCTGTGAAAAGCCTCGGGCAACAAATCTTGCCTTGTACTTCTCCACACTCCCGTCAGCTGCCTGCTTAACTTTGTAGATCCATCTCTAACCCACCACTGATTTCCCTTCCGGTCTAGGAACAATCTCCCATGCACTGTTTCTGACAATAGAATCATACTCTTCCACCATGGCGTCTACCCATGCGGGATCCTCCACAGATTCCTCGAAAGAGGATGGCTCAGTCACAACACACTTGCTCATAAGAGCCATGTATCCAGTGTACCGATCAGGTGACTGTCTCTGCCTGCGTTGGGCTGTAGGTGGTCCTACAACTTTCTCTGCATCTTGAGCCAGTCGCTCAGCTTCTGTCAAGCGCTTTCGCCCTCTGATGGTTGGCGCTGCATGAGTGGACTCGTCCACTCCATGAACCTCATCCTGTGGCTGATCCACATCCTGAAGTTCATCCTTAGGAATTAATAGCTCCTCATCTGCATGCAAGTGTAGCTCCCTCTCAAGCGAACACTTCATGGTTTTCTCCTCCTGAAATTTTATATCCCGTCGCACAACAGTTTTACCACTGTCTGGAAAATACACACGATAGTTGTGGGGCATATCAGTGTACCCCACAAATATCCCAACCTCTGCGGTCGGCTCCAACTTCTTCCTGGCATCCTTTGTCACATGCATGTAAACGTTAGCACCAAAAATCCTCAAATGAGAAAGATCAAGCTTCTTACTAGAATAAGCCTCCTCGGGTGTACTCATGCCAAGTATCCTATGAGGACAACGATTCTGCACATAAACTGCTGTATTGCATGCTTCCACCCACAAGTGAAGGGGTAGGCCCTGATCATGCAACATTTCCCGTGTAGCACCCACGATCGTTCTGTTCTTCCGCTCAGCTACCCCGTTCTGCTGTGGGTTATGGGGAGCTATGAGCTCTCTACGAATCCCTTCTGCCTTGCAGAAATCCTTGAACTCGTCCGAGATGTATTCACCACCATTATCGCTCCTAAGACCCTTCACCTTCTTCCCCGACTCCTTCTCGACCAGTGCTTTGAATTCACAGAACTTTGAATATGTCTCGCTCTTCTTCTGCATGAAGAAGATCCAACACTTACGAGAGAAATCATCAACAAAAATCACATAATACCTGTGTTTTGCTGTCGAAGCAACTGAGAAAGGTCCACACACGTCTGTGTGAATTCTCTCAAGGATCGTCATGGCGCGACTATCCTTCTCGTGAAAGGTGGCTTTCACAAACTTCCCCAAAGTACACCCCTTGCACTGATCTGACTGCGCAAGTGTGCCTTTAGGAAGCCCTGTAGTGATCTGCTACAGTATCTTCAAGGCTCCATGGTGAAGGTGACCCAATCTCCTGTGCCACAACTCACCATCATCCCGGCTCACCAATCCTTCTGCCTTGCCCGCCATTGCTGCGCATCCATCTACATGCAACTGATAAAGGTTCCTCACTCGAACCCCTATCTTCCGGGTCTCACCAGTTGTCTTGCTGCACAGGAAAGCCTTTCCCTCGCTGAAAACAGCATCATACCCCTTGTCTTCTAACATCGCCACTAAGATGAGATTCTTCGTCAATCCTGGAACATGCATGACTTCCTTCAATACGAAGGGTTTACCAGACTCCCTCTCAAAGGAAATGGTACCAATACCGGTCGCACTGTATCTACCATCATCGCCCATCTCGATGTGCACTCCAAGATCTTTGTCCTCTAGATCAGAGAACAAATCTCTATCTCCCATCATGTGAAAAGACGCACCACTGTCCAAGAACCACACTGATCCCATCACACTTGAAACCAAGCATGCGATCAATGAAAAATCAAGCTCAAACTGTGAGGCTAGAGCCTCTCCTGCTGAAGATCCAGCAGCCTGCTTGTTCTTCTTCTTCTGCGGACAATTAGTGGCATAGTGTCCGTGCTGGTGACAGTGAAAACACTTCACCTTGGACATATCCTGCTTCTTGCCTTTCGCACCAGACTGAGAAGCTTTCTTGCTCTTCCCTTTCTTTGCTTTGGCAGCCAAAGCGCAATTCTCTTCATCAGCTCCCTTTGACGAAGATCCGTCCCTGGTACTCCGCCTGATCTCCTCCTGCACAAGATCTGACCATAGTCTTTCCCATCCTGGCAATTTCTCCCGACCATTGACAGAGTCCTGATAGGAATGCCAACTCTTCGGAAGACCAAGGAGAGCTAAGCTCACCAAGTCCTCATCATCGACAGTAACCCCCACACTTCCCAGCTCATCTCGACACTGAGTGAACTTCGTGAGATACTTGGGTATACTGTCACCCTTCTCGCATTTGATGTTTCTGAGTTTATCTTTGAGCGCCAGCTTCCTTTGATCGCTCTTGCTTTGGAATAATTCTATTAATGATTTCCACATCAAATATGGAGTAGCCTTTCCATGGAGGCTGGACACAATGTGATCCTTCACGCCCTCCAACAGAATCCTTCGACATTTTGTGGTCCTCTTTTGCCAAGCATTAGCTTGAGTAGCATCAGTAGGCTTTGGGACATCCGTCTCTATGAACTCCTTCAGCCCGTTATCATCCAATACTGCCTCCATCCTGTCCTTCCATGCAATATAGTTTGAGCTGCCCTCAAGAGCATACTCCAATCGCAATCCGTTGAAAGACATTGCTGCGTTGTCACCAAGAAAACACTACTGCAAATTTGAATTCCACCAGCAACCAACTAAACTGCCTCGGATCTAAGATTCGTGAGAACACAATATTTCTCGTACAGAGATTGACTGTATGGGAATTCACCAGATATCTCACCTTCTAAAGGAAGGATGAATCCAGAGGCTACCTGGCCTGATTACAGACTCTGCCTGAAGAAATAGAATGTAAACACTTCCTGAATAGTAGATCTGATGATCAACAGCTCCGATACCATGTAGAAATATTGAATAATTTAACACATATTCAACAGAGATTATCCTGATCATGTACTATTGCGGAATACATACACAATACATAAGCTCCTCTACGTTGATCATCAATATAGCAGCATCAATAACAATAAAACATCAAGAGCATTCACACATTAACACAATATGTAACCCAGGGAAATCATCTCGCTAAAAACCCCACACTATCTGTATATTAATGATTGAGACCATGTAACATTACAAAGTACAATGCTTATCACAAGCAATCCAGTACCAACTCCACCTGTTACACACAATACAGCTCAGATTTGATCTCCAAATCTATTCCACTGCTTGCCTGCCTCCACTGCTCAATACCTGCTCAAGAAATGATGAGAATGGCTTACCAAACTCGTATTTCACCTCAAAATAATCACTCACACTTTGTTGGACGTGAGCAAAGGCTACAATACTAGGAAAATACGTCAGCAAACTCATTGGCATACTCAATCCCTTGATTGTGCAAGATCTGGTGCACAACTATAGTCACAACTGATAGCAATCTGATTCTCTACCACCTGTCCCTGTTGAACTGAACATGCACTGACATGCAATTGAGTTAACTGATGTATTATATAGTTGTATTATGAGTTAATAATTAGTTTAACAACTCATCATTAGTCTATCTACAGTTAGACTAACTACAACTAGTTTAACCAAGTCAAACTGAACACAACTCCATCAACTCCACCAAACTCAACTGATTGAGTTCTAACTGAAGTCATGCATGCAACAACTCAACTGACTCATAAGAAAAGCGTATTTCCTTCTGACAGCTGCATGTGCCACCTCTGTAGCTCAAACTGAAGTGCTCCAAGAGAATAAGATCAAGTTTATAGTCCAAATATTATTATGAGACAATAATATTTGACTTTTCTATTTTTGACAGCCAGTCTAAAAATAGACTTTGATCACTCACACTGTGATCACTCACACTTTGATCAAAAATAGAAGTCCATCTATTTTTCCCAACTTGACCAATCATCCATAAACAACAACATGCAATCCATAGACATGATCCATATGTCTAAAAATAGACATAGTCTAAAAATAGACTTGCACCAAAAATAGCCTGCGGGCCCACTTACTGAAGGCGACTCTTTTCACTAAGCTCCATCATCTTGTTGCAATCTCAACAGTAGAATGTTGGCTGACAAAAGCTACTCCTAGAAATTCTCCCGATTGTGACAGGGCCCATATATATTCAACATTCTGATCTCTGATCCCAGTTTAGTAGAGTATATATCCACCCCAATGAAGCCGATGCCCCCCCAAGTGCCCTTTAGGTTAATTGAGCGGGAGTTGTAACCCAGAGCGATGCCCCCCGAGTGGCCATTTACATCAATAGCTTGGAAATTCCATCCTGGGAGCATGGATTCCATTAGAGGGGAAATGGTATCGGCAACACCCAGAGTTTCTTGTAGGAAGACCAGATCTATCGGCTCCTTCTGGAGAAGCCTCCGCAGTGCTAGTTTTTTCTCGGGACTAGCAATCCCTCTGCAATTGAAGGAGAGTACCTTCATGGGGGAGACGACTCCAGGGGGCTCTGTGCTCTAAGGACCCTATCGAGAGTAAGCTGTTTGCCTGTGGCCACCTCCATTCCTGCCTTCTGTTTAGCTTTTGACAGGGAGGAAGGTCTGCCTCGAGGGAGCTTCAGAGTGGTGGAGGGAGGGACAAGTCCAATGCTAATAGCATCCGGCGTCAGTGTCTGAGAATGTGATCGGAGGTGGTATCGGTGAGGGGCGGGATCAGATCCAGGTTCAATTCCCATGGCGTCTCCACAGAGGTGGTAGGGGGAGTATAGGATGTAACAGGTACATGAGAATTGAGGGGACAAACTGGGTGACTTAGGCTGGGTTGTGGCTTATCTGGGACCTGTCGAGCTCCCTTAGAATTATCCTTATGAGCAGATGTACAATTAATAGATGCAGAGCAAGGGATAGGATTAGACATACCCGAAGATAGCACGACTCCAACGACCGCCTTAGACCTAGTCAGCGGAGGTGAAGGTGGTCGAAGAGGTGCTTTCCCGTGCTTCTTCGGAGCCATCGAGGCCAGCCTGGATCCATCTGCATCAGTGTCCATTTGTTCTGCCTCATCCGAGTGATCCACCTGTGGCTGAGCTCCCCTAGATGGAGAGGACTTCCCTTTGTTGCCCGCCTTTGATTTCGTGAGAAGAGGGCAGTCCTTGTAGAGGTGTCCCACCTTGTGGCAGTGTCTGCAACGGAAGGGGACCCCCTCATAGTCCAGTATCTGGGTACGATTATAGTTCCTCCATCGTAGAGTGACTTTTTCCTGTAGCCCTCCTCTGATGTCCAGGTGAACCAATATCCGCGCATAGGCCATAACCCCAGTAGAGAGATAGGATCTATCATAGTCTAGGTATGTACCCAGAGAATTCCCAATTCTCCTGAAGATGTCTTCGGTCCAGAAATGGAGTGGCAGTCCAGGGAGGCGAACCCAAATTGGCCCCGCCCCAAGTTGTTCTCTGTCCGGGTCAAAAAGCGGACTCCATCTCCTTAACATAATCGGGGCCTGTTCTATGTGCCAGAAAGAAGATAAAACCCAATTGGTGTGTTCTTCTCACGCGAATCACAGAGAAAACCAGCCACGAACAAAAGTCTGAACAAAAGGCAGATCAACTAGGTGATGGCCCCAGATTTCCGCAACCCACTGCTTAAGTCTTGCCATAGTGTAGTTCCTTCCCCTGACTCTGCCTACCAGGACTGTTGCCACCATGTCCATGGTATCTTTCCACTAAAAATCTTCTTCCCAATCAATAAATACTTCTTGTGCCCTAGGTTTGACACACCTTTTCTTCTTCCCAAGACTTGGCTCCGTGTCCTCAGCACATTCTGGGGTTTCTTCAAGATTAGGGTTAAGAGGGTTAGGGTTAGGGTTTGGGGATGATGGATCTGAACCAATAGGGAATGTATCCGGGAGGGGAGGGATGTTTGAGAAGCAGCCAGAGGGGTGTGCAGGTTCTAAGGGCGAGGAAGAGGGAGCAAGATAGGGTGGGGCCTCTCCGAGTAGAGACTGGGGTGGGAAATGAAACGCTGCAGAGGGTTGGAGGGAGGATATGTCGGATGACCCAACTGCCTGTTCTGGGCTAGAGAACCTGGAATCGAAATGATGGGGGATTGGCGTCAGAGGGGGAACGGCTGAAGCCGGCCAGGAAACAGGTACTTCCGGGAGGTCGATGACTACACTGGTCTATCCCATGAGCGGCGGAAGCAGAGCGATAACCTCGGTGAGTTCTCTGCTGAACGGGAAGTAAGCCTCGGAGCTGGACTGCTTGCCAAAAATGGATATGCCCTCTAGGGGGTCCTCAGAGTAGTCAATAAGGTCGGTCTCCATTGATGCCCTGGGGGTTACGCCAGTTGCCACCATTTTCTGGAGTAACCGACACAGGCGGGGACCAAAAACGATAGTGCGAAACCGAAAGGCGATAGGGTTCAGTCACCGTTGCGGGAGGTAAGATGGGTTGCGTTGGAATGGAGATCGCTAAACGGTTTACGGTCGAGGAGCTGTAGGGAAACAGGCCTAGTCACTGTAGGCTGGTACCAGATGTACTGCAGAGGGCCTACCCCGTGTCAGGGTGCGGTCGCGCCAAATCCATCTGCTAGATGTTGATTTTTATATATATATATATAATTGCTTAAATTAATTTTTTAAGTTTTATATACATATAAATAATGGTTTAAATTAATTTTTTTTTGTAAGCTACAGAAGAATCTATTCTATTATATGCATAAAAATATGTACAAGCAACAGGTGATCTCAACCCACCCCGAAGGGAAACCAGGTCTATTGATCCCCATCAGTCTGAGAAAGACAATTCAAAACATGTGAACATACACCACCGAATCTACAAAATGTATCTTGTTTTAACTACGAACAGCCTTATGGTTCTACCAACATACAACATTATGATTCTACCTACATACAGCATTATAACAATTCAGGAACAATATCAAAAAACTGGTTCTCCATGCGATTGACTAACGGATTAAAAATAAGACTGAACAAAAAACTCAATCTACCATGGCTTCCATCTTGACCTCCTCCTTGCGCTGTCCATTAGTTATCTTCCTCAGCATAGTTTGAATTTCTTCTAACCTGGTATTCTGCATCTGGATAGTGACATGAAGATTTTTCATCTCCCTTCTTAGGTTGGGGATTCCTTGAGCTATTTCAACCATCTCTTCTGCTACCTGTTCCATTGCTTTGCCTATTAACCTTTTCACTACCCAGTAAACATGCAGGGCTTGTTTGTACTGAGATAACCGACCCCTAGTGTTTCTTGGGTTAGGTAAAAGAGTACTCCAGTCCTCCATTTCAGGGTCAGAGGGTTCCTGTAACACATTGTTCTCTAGCTCCTGAATAATTTTCCTAATATCCTCATTCATCCCTTCATTATACGCCTTTTCCGCATCCCGAGCCATTTGCTCTGTCGTTCTCCTTCCTCGTTTCTAGCGATTTGTATGATGCATCTCGACTTCATAAGCATTTTCTTGCCAGATTCTTCCCCAGCCTTTGCGACCTATACCTTTACCTCTACGTGAGGGTCTTCCTCTATTACAGCTCCGGTTGCCTTGCCCGTCCTCGACCGTCGCCTTTCCCCTCGGATCTTCCCTGCCTGCTTCCATTTCTCCCTCTTTTCTCCCTTCTTCCTCTTCCAACTGTTCCCTCTCCTGATTGTTCACTCTCTCCGTTCTTCCTCTGGATGGCGAATGCATTTCAACTTCCTGTGGATTTCCTTGCATCTCAGTTCTTTGCCTAGCTTGCTCTTTATCCTTCTGAGCTCCCTGCTTGTCCTTATCCTGTCCCATTTGGCTCCCTTTCTCATCTATATTTCCTCCTACCCTCCTTCTTCTCTCCGCCATTGTCTCCTGCCCTCTCCTGAGTGGAATACTCGGTTTTCTTTGTCTGTTATTCTCTACCCTCACCACTTTTCTAATCCTCTGGGTGATTTCTGCTTTGGTTTCGCCAGCTTTTAGATATTTTGCGTTGCCTATCCTATGCTCTATCGCCCCTACTATTCCATCATTCTTCCCTATTCTCACCATTACTCCTTCTCCACACCTCGGTTTTCGACCACCTCTGTATGCCGGTTCTGCATACCTGCGGATGATTAACCCAGGAGGTGGCTTGAGCTTCCACGTCCTGCTTGCCATCATTTCTGCATACATGTGGATGATTAACTCAGGAGTTGGCTTGAGCTGCCACGTCCTGCTTGCCATCATTTCTTCGCGTCGTGTCCTTTTCTTCACCCCGATCGGGGTCTGGCTGCAGCCTTGATCAAGGTTATGTTGTATCATTATTGTCCAATTTCATGATTTGATTTAAATTGTCCCATCTTGTACCTACTGGGTGGATTGGCCAAATGCTATCCACTTTCCCGTTTGATTCATTACATCACCAATTTGCAAGGTAATCAGATGCTTTATTACCTTCTCAACTAACATGGTGGATGATCTTATAATCTATACGCTTCATGATTTTTTCCAGTTCCTAGATGAGACTTGCCGTCCTCCAGCTCCTTGCCACCTGTTCCCATTCCTTCCCATTATTTAATTTTCTAATGGTCTCTATTACTAAATTTGAGTCGCCTTCTATTTCTAGCTTCCCATATCCGTTTCTTATTGCAACTCTGATTCCTTGATAAGCAGCCATAAATTCCGCTTCATTGTTACTCATTATACCTCCTATGTCTGCATAAATCCACCTGGTGTGGCCTTGGCTATCTCTGAAAATCCCTCCGTATCCTGCTGGCCCTGGATTACCTTTGGAAGCCCCGTCAAAGTTTAATTTGATGAAGCCCTCCTGTGGACGAGTAAACACAGCTGGACTTTGGATCTGTATGCTCTGAGCTTTTTGCTGCTGGGGATACACCATTCCTTGATCTAGATTTAGCTTGATTAAGATTTGTTTTTCTTCCATAGTAGTTTTCCAATCCTCCTGGTCTCAAACTTCTGATAAGATTGTTTCCCTTATAAGACTCTGGGTTCTTTTCCATATCAACTCCGGGGGGTTGATATTATTTTGAAAAATTCTTCTGTTCCTCTCTTTCCAGATAAGCCATATGTTGAATCCTGCTGCTAAACTCCAAGATCTCCTCACTATTGGGCGTTGAAATTGGCCTTCCCCCATTGGATCATAGTTTGTTTTATGCTCTGAGGGTCTCAGTTTGTCTTTCCAAAGAGGATTCTTGTTTCTTCCCATTGTTGCTGTGCTACTGGACAAGAGTTTAAGATATGTTCCTAGGTTTCTATATCTTGCTTACATAGGCTGCGTCTGGGTGGTCCTAGGAACCCTCTTTTCTGAATTTGATCCCAAGTCAGTATGCGTCCTCTTCCCACTAGCCAGGCGAACATGGTGACCTTTGGCCACCATATGTTCCTCCATAGTTGTTTCCAATCTTGTATCTATTCTTCTTGCTCCTGTTTGGACTTTAACAAGTATGCCTCCTTAACCGTAAAGGTGCCTCTTGAATCTCTTCCCCATCTAAGAATGTCCGGCTCTGTTCTAGTTTTAATTCTTCTTGAGTCCATCTCTTTGACTAGCTTCGCTTTGAGATCCTCATTAATATTATTGTCCCATTCCTCTGGTCCCTTCCATTCTCTCCAGGTCTCATTGTCTCTTCCTTCCCTCCAATAGTCGCTGACATAGTTTAGACCTTTGGCTTTGGCTTCCCTGCATGTAATTTCCACGTCCTGAATTTCCACCATTCTTCCCCGTTGCTGCCAGGCTTCCTCCCAGAATTTCGTTGTCCTTCCATTTCTTATTTCCCAAAAAGCATACTTATTTATGATATCTCTATTCTGGCTTGCCAAATCCCATATCGTGGATCCTTTTGGCATCTCTTCCTTCCTCAAAATCTCTTCAGCAGTTGCAGGCATGTTGTATTTTTGAGTCCATATTTTTTTCCATAAATCTTTGCCTCCTTGCATCCAGTGCCACCATAGTTTCACTCCAAGGATCTGGTTTAGTGTAAGAGGATCTCTAAGACCCAGTCCCCCTTCCTCTTTTGTTTTTATTAAACTGTTCCAAGATGATAGGGCCCATTTCTTCTGTTGTTTAGGTCCTCCCCATAAGAATTTTCTAAATATCTCGATCATTTTATTACTTACCCCTTTGGGAACCACCATTACCGATAAGGGGTAAATGGGGATTGATTGAAGGATTGATTTCAGAAGCACAAGTCTAGCTGCTATATTCAGAGACCTGAAAGCCCAATTGGCTAGTCTATTCTTGATTTTCTCTAAGGTTAGTTGCCAGTTAGCTAATCTCAGAGGATTGAAAGCTAGCAGCGTACCCAAGTATTTAGTGGGAAATTCTCCCAATATGAATCCCAAAATCCTAGTCAAGTGCCCTTTAACCGATTCAGGAGCGTTGAAGATGAAGGTGTTTGATTTGTCCTTGTTGACTTCAGTGCCTGAAGCCTCCATAAAAACCTCCAATATCCCTTTAACCCTTTCCACTTCTCTCAGGGAAGCCGTACAAAATAGCATAATATCGTCCACAAATTGTTGATGCGTTACTGGAAGATTGTTGCCCCATGGTCTTAGACCTTTTATTTTCCTCTCTCTCAGCTCTTTTTGAAGTATCTTCCTAATCCTTCAGCTGCTATGATAAATAGAAATGGCGATATGGGGTCACCTTGGCACAATCCTCTTGTGGCATTAAAAGTCGAAGTAGGAGTTCCATTCAGGAGAATGGAGTAATTTGGTGTAGAAATCATGTTGCAGATCCAATTCACCCATCTATTGCAGAACCCAAAAGCCTGTAGAATTGACTCCGGATAGTTCCAATTTAGGCGATCATAGGCTTTTGAAAGATCAAGTTTTATCATCATTCCTGGTACCTTCTTTTGTTTCAGGGTATGAATAACTTCTTGGGGTACTACCAAACCATCTAAGATCTGTCTCCCTTCCACAAATCTTGTTTGTTCAAGGGATATTATACTGGAGAGGAATGGCTTTAGTCTTTTGACCATTAAAGAGGCTATGATCTTGTATATTACATTGCAAAGCGCAATTGGGCGGAAACCCTGAGCTGTTTCTGAATGGGCTATTTTAGGAATAAGAGTTAAAAGGGTTGAGTTTAGGCCTGGCCATACCTTTTGATGTCTGCGTGACTCCTCCACTACTTCCAGTATTTCTCGTCCTAGGAACTGCCATCCCGCTTGGTAGAATTCTGCTGTAAATCCATCTGGCCCAGGGGCCTTGTTTCTTTTCAGACCTTTCACTATTTCTTCCACTTCCTCCAGCGTTGCTGCCCTAATCAATGCTAGGTTTTGGTCCCTGGTGACGAGCTCTGGGATCTCATTACTTATTCTTCTTATAGCTTCTGTTCTGTTCCTTTGAGGTTCAGTGAGCAGTTCCTTGAAGTGTCCTACCAGTTCCTGTTCCAGTTCTTCGTGTTGGGTTATACGTTGTCCTCCCTCATTTTGGATTGAAAAAATCCTGTTCCTCTGTCGGCGCTGGATCATGGCTTGGTGGAAAAACTTCGTGTTTCTCTCTCCTTCTCTGAGCCAGTTTATCCGTGACTTTTGCTTCCATAAGATTTCTTCCTGTTTCCTATGCTCCTCCAGTTGGCCTATTACTATGCCTTCTTCTCTACTTCTCTCTTCATTCCTGCCTTCCAATATGTTCTTCTGTTGCAACTCGCTCATTTTTTGCTCTAAGCGTTGTTGTTCTTTGAATATGTCTCCGAATTCTTCTTTATTCCACTTTCTTATTTCCCCCTGAGTTCCTTCAATTTGAGTTGAAAAGTTTGCATCTTACTTCGCCCATTTTGTTGGCTTGTAGTCCACCATTTTTCTACCTTTGACATAAACTGTGGGTTCCTGAGCCAAAATGCTTCAAACCTAAAGGGTCGATTTTTAGGACTCTGTTTTAGGTTGATTTCTAACTTGATTGGCCAGTGGTCTGAGCCTGTTGCAGGGAGAATCATAGCCTCAATGTATACATCTCTATTCATGATTTGTTCCGAAACTAGGAACCTATCCAGTCTCGACGCTATTTGATTTGATATGCCTCTACGATTATTCCATGTGTGGGTGCCGTTTATTGTTTGGATATCCACCATTCTCTGTTCCGATATCATATCTCTGAATGCTTCCATATTTGGGTCTATTTTCCTTAATCCTCCTCTCTTTTCAGCTAGGGTTGTAATCATATTGAAATCGCCACCTATAATTCATGGCATTTCTTGGTAGAGTCTTCTTACCGACTTCATATTCTGAAGGAATCCTTTGCGTTCATTTGATAAGTGTGGTCCATAAACTCCTGAGAGGGCAACCCACTCTGAGGATCCTATCAGTCTAAACATACCTGAGAGAATTCGAGGGAAACTTATCCAGTTTCTAAATTGGACTTCTTCAGGGTTCCATAGGATTGCCAATCCTCCTGCGCTTCCTACCGCATCTTGCCCCATTACCTCATACTGAGTGTTACCCCTACTTACTATCTCTTCCATTTTTTCCATGCTGATCTTTGTTTCTTGAACTATCATTATGCTTGGTTTGTCTTTTTTCAGTCTATCTCTTAAGTATCTCTGCTTCCCCCTGCTGTTAAGACCTCTAATGTTCCAGCTTGTTATTATCATCTTAATAATTTTGGGGTTTGTTGGAATACCTTAGATAGAGGTATGACTCTTCCTGAATTTACTAACATTTCTCCAACCTCTTGTATTGTTTCGCTCATCGAGCGTCGACCTCTTTTCCTTCCTCCTTTGCCAGAGCTGCCCATTCCTAAGTTCTGCTCCCCTTGCGTTCTTATCTGTTCTAAATTGTTTGCTGCCAATCCCCCTGTCTTTTCCTTATATTTTTGGAATGCTTCTTTGTATCTTTGTTTCTGTTCCTCAGGAATGAATCTCTCATCTAAATACCACCATTCATGTAACAATTTCCTCATTGTACGTTCCTCTTCTCCTCCTTTGTCTTTCTGCATATCTACTTCCATTTGAGTCCGTTCATTTTCCTGTTCCTCCTTCTCTTCTACTTCTCCTTGTTCTGTATCCTCTTTTCCTATTTCCTGCTTTCCTGTTTCTTTTAATATCTCCATTGGTTCTTCATCGCTAGCCTCCTTTTCCGTTCCTGATTCCTCCTCCTAGAGGATTTTGAATTTATTCTTCGTTTCCAACGATCTATTTTTCTTGGGTGGTTGCTGTTGGAGCGTACTTTTCCCTGATCTCCTTTTGTTCTGTACCTCTTTAAATCCCTCTTCCTCTCTTCCAGGGTCCTCTGCTGGTATTCTCTCCTCCTCTTTTTTATCTGTTGATTCCTCTATCTTATTTAAAGGGCATTGTCTGTAGAGATGTCCGTATTCATGACATCTTCTGCACCGGAACGAGATGTGTTCATAATCCACTAGTTGTTTCCAGACCTCATCATGATTTTCTAGTTCGATAAAGTCTGGGAGAGGTTCGGTGATGTTCATATACACACATATCCTAGCGTATGACGTATACCTCCCTCTTTTGGTGGATTCAGCAACTTTCACGAATGACCCTATAGCATTACCTATCCCTTCTAGGATCTCAGGGTCCCAGAACTCTATTGGCAGTCCGAAAAGTCTGATCCAGACAGGGGCTGCTAGCATTTTCTCCTTGTCTGGGTTGTAGCAGTCTTCCCAGTGTCGGATAAATAAACCAGCATTGTTCATAAAATAAGGACCTCCCTCAAAAACCCTTTCCTTGTCCTCTGTGTTGGAGAAGATAACTGTGAAAAAACCCTTAGCCCCTAGTTTTAATTCTACATGTCCCTTCGGTTGCCATCTCTGTTGTATCCATTTGGACAGATCTTTCTCTGATGGCCAAAACCCAACAAACTTACATATTAAGGCATAATCCCTCATGTAGCTTCTATACTCTTCAAGTCTATTGTTTGGGATTACGAACCTGGGTTTCTTCGAAGCCCTTGGGAGGCATTTTCCGTTCAGACCCGTTTGCCAGCTATTTCCTTTTGCTAAGTTTTCTCTGTTGTTTGCCCTTGGTCCATTCCGCATTCGGTCCCTACTCGACTCCCCTGCTGTCATATTCTTGTAGGAGGGGATCTCTCCCCTCCCCGCGCTTGCTGCCATTAAACTTCCAATACCCACTGATTTCTGCGCACTCCTCTTTGCTAATGGCTGCGATTCTCCGGGTTGGCTATCTCAGGAGGTTCTGTGTTCACTGCGTGTGGCTTTGGCTCCAAGGCTGCGATCAAGGAAGGCTGATCGAGCCCTCACTATTTCAGAAACCCTAGCTCCACCGTCGGCTCCGCTTGGCCCTCTCTCCGTAATGGTTTAAATTAATTTTAATTATAATGTAGCTTAAGTTTTAAAATTAAATAATTAAAATTACAAATTATTAAAATTATAAATTATGCTTATGGGGTGTAGAATAGATGGTGACAAGTTGTTCTACTAAGGTACTTTGCAGTGAAAAAGGTCATTGGTTCGAAACTCAGTGGGCAAAAATATAAGCATGGTAAAGGCTAATATGAGCTAGATCATATGCAATCCAAGTAATTTTAACGACTTAAATGCCCTTAAATTGTGACTACACAAACCAAAGATTAAGTGTGCTAATTATCTCAAAATTCATATTATTTAACCAACAAACAAAAATATAGTTAATACATAATTATTATTTTTTCTTACAAAATTATAATTATTATTTATATAATATTATAATATTTTTATATTAAAAATTATTTTATTTTTAATATTATTATTATGTTTTTTAATTATTTTAATTTAATATTTTTTAATAAAAATAAACCTTTAAATTTAAAAATAAAAATTCAAAAATTTGAATTTTACATTTATTTAAAAAAGTTGGCCCACTCCTATAAACATTGACCCTTTAATAAAACCTGAATTGACTTCTACACCCACGCAAAGTACTCGTCGTTAGTCACGGTAATGCAATTTTGAATTTTGTGGAGGATGAAGAAGAGTATTAATGTAAAAAGAAGACATGAAGATATATTATAAAATTCGTAGCCTTTTATTTTTATGTAAAATTCCAAGCATTTTAAAAGAAATATTTATAAAGAAATTTAAAAACGTATCCTTATTTTTATAGATGGGATCTTTAATAGATCCATCTCCTTTTTCGTTTGTGAATTTCTCTCATTTTTAATGTCTTTCCATTTTCAGAATTTGTCCTAAAAAAAAATTGGGTTTAAACTATTTTTAATTTAATTTATTATTATAATATAAATTAAATATTCATTTTTGAATTTTTTTTTTAATATTTTAAAAAATAAGTATGTTAAGAAAAAATAAGTGTAGTTATATGTTATTAATTTAAAAGTTATTATTATTATTATTTAATTGAAATAAGGTGAATCTGTATTAATATAAATGATGTAGTATAGGGTTATAACGAAGTTAATATTAGCATAGAGATTTTAAAGATTAAATTGTAGAAATGGAAGTAACTTTCTACGGTTTTTGTAGATAGGCATAATGTAGATTGACATTAAACTTATTGATTATTCAGAAGATTCTTTGTGAAAGGAGGGTATTTTCACAGTGTAATTTGCGAAACAAACACTTGTAAACTACGTTGGGGATCTTTTGCTTTTTTGAATAGTTTTACTAGTAAAAGTCTATCCCCAAATCTAGTGGTAGGTGGACTGTCAAAAAAACACCATGGGAAAAAGATGTGAAGAATTTACTATAAGTCAAAAAGTGGGTACGTCAAGTGCTCATTGGGCTAACACATTGGTTCGAAAAATTAACACTTGGAGTCTTAAACTCTTTGCTACCTACAAGGAGTGATGGTGTGGGTCAAAGCTTTGTAGATGTCTCCTTGGATAAAACTATATGCCTACTAAGAGTTGATTCAAAGAGGTTTGTGGGGCCAAAGTATGATGACACAAACCTACGATTTGTTGGGTCTCATGTTCTCAAAGGCGAATTGTAGGGTGTTGTTAGTATTCTTGGTAGGGAGGCTAGAAATGAAAGCAATGAAGTGCAATTAAGTCGAGAGGCAAAGGTATTTCTATGGTTGTTGGAGAAGACCTTAATGTCAAGCATATTGGGTCTTTGGTAGGGAAATTCTTGGGTTGGATGCTATTCATGAGGAGATTAAATGATTGGTTACAGGAGGAATGGGTACCATTGTTGTGTTATGGACTAGTTTTCCTTATGCTAACAAATGGCTAGATGGGGTTTGGTTTGAGAATGCACGAGGATGCACTCAAGCTACTAAAGGAGAGTTGGTTCCTCAAGAGGACTTTTCTCTCCCTTAAGTCTTGGCATATGTGCTTTGATGCAAAGGAGGAATTTATGAAGTCTATGCTAGTGTATTTTAAATTACTAAATTTATCAATAAATCTCTAGTCGAATTTATTTGTTGAGAGAAATTGGTGACATTGTGGATAAGTTTATCATAGCAAATGATAGCTACAAATTTAATATGGCTAGGTCAATTGCAAAAATTATAGTGGAAATAGATGAAATGCAAGGGATATCTAGTGATAGGAAAAGTGACTTACATTCATGCACTCAATATGTGGATTTGTTGTTTTAGTGTGCGCATTTTCATGGATATTGACATCTTCTTCAAATTTGTGAGGAGTATTTCAAAAAGAAGTTTTGGGAACATCAAGATGAATGGTCCTCTTCTAGGTTGTGGCAAAGGAGGTTGTGGAGAAATCTAAAACACTAGTGAAGTCTAAGGGACCCAGATCAAGTTTTGATAAAAAAACAAGTAAATTCAAGGGTTCGGTTGAAGGATGTGGTTATGCGAGATATTTCAATACATCTAATAGTGGATTCGTGTTCATAATAAGCCTCAAGGAGAGGTTGGCCATATTTGTTGAGATATTTGGATTTCTCAAAATT
Source organism: Pinus tabuliformis (assembly GCA_031772625.1). Taxonomy (NCBI): domain Eukaryota; kingdom Viridiplantae; phylum Streptophyta; class Pinopsida; order Pinales; family Pinaceae; genus Pinus; species Pinus tabuliformis. Next base: position 229,175,240 of record CM062817.1, read on the forward strand.
TCAACTGCTCAATATGGACCTCTTATGGAAAACACAATGATTTTGATGAATAATTGTTCTAATTCTCTAAATTCCCATTTAATTGTTGGGACAAGGAGATTAACAATGGAGGGGATGCCATTTACTTTGGTTATTTTGGGGTATTGGGTATTAAGATGGGGTATATGATCCCTTTAGTAGCAGACCCTTATGGGAACTCTTTTTCAAGCTAACGAGTGAATCTTTATTTGGGGAGGAGCCCTCTCTAATTTGTAATCTATCGTGGATATTCCACTGGACAATTTCTCACAATATATATGATAAAATTATACTTGAAGATCCAAAATTTACGAAGTGAGGGTTTATTTCTCTTTATATTTATGGGTTTGTAAATTATTGTTTATTGAATGTGCATGCAAACTATAATTATGCAGAAAATAAAAAACTCACGAACCACGATTAACATAAGATATAACTTAGGAAACCCTTTTGGAGAAAAACCAACTATAAGGTGAGGCCACTATGTTCTCTTTAACTAAATAGAAAATGGATGCGAGTACAAAGAAGTAAGGCCTGTGTCCCATGGGCTACTACAATGCACAAATCCTCTCTGTATGCTCTCTCCCTATCCCTCTCGGATACTCTACTAATCTATGGAACAAATGCACTCGATAAGAATGGAACCCCTTTTCCTCTTGGTGGCCCAATTATAACACAACTCAATAGTATGCTAGTGGTTAGGTTTGACTCATTCAACGCTTAATTAGAGTTACAATATTGACTCTTCTAGATTCTTCTTCATCATGATCATGTGGCTATCCCCTTTTCCACTAATAACAGTGGTTGATGTGGCTTCCTCTTGAATTATGGTGGTCAATTTCAATAATTCAACTTCTGAGAGGATATATTTCTCATACGAACTCTAGTTGAGGAAATTCTTACGTCGTTGGAAATGTGTTAGGACCACAAAGTGTTCACTTAAGGCCTCAAAATGGCTCCTGAAGTTTTTGACCCAAAAATTTCCAAACTAGGACTGCTGATAAAAATAGTCCTATGCATTGATTCCTCCACTTTTTCCACTCTAAAATCATCAAGATGGATGAAAAATAATATAATTATCTAATGTGGATCACACTTCCCCATTTTGGGAGGATTTGGGTCCCTCAAAGCTTCTACTGAATGAGGTTAGGGAATTTTCCCTCTACCTTCTCTCGGGTGTACCGTTTAGCCTTGCCTGAAAGATGTCCTTTCAACCTAATCTGCCAAAGGTCATGCTGCTCATATCTCGTAGTTCTGGACCTCTTATGCAAAATTGTATCCTCTTTCAACTTTTCTTGAGAATTTGGTGCCAAATCCTCTACAAAAGGTAGGACTTATTTCTTTTCCTGATCTAGCATGGAAGGCTCATAGAGTTTTAGATTCTCGACATTCACAACTGAGTAAATGCACATGTATGGGGGTTAGACCAAGTCTATAGGCATTATCTCCCACCTTCTCTAATATCTAGAAGGAACCATACCACAAAGCCTTGATTTTCTTATTAGGACCCTATAGCCTCTCCTTGTTCAACTGTGACCATACTCTATTTCCTACCTTGAATGAATTATCTGTTATGTGTTGATCATTCATGGCCTTGTATTTTTCCTGTGGCTTTTGTAGTGTCTCTTGTACTTGTATTTTCTTGATTTTTTCTACAAATCCTTCTGACCTTAAGGCATCCACTGTAAGATCCTCCCTCACATCTCCTTATTGCCCATATATAATATCCAAAGGTGAAGGTGGAAAATATCCAAAACAAGTTTCAAATGGGGACTTAATAGTAGAAGTGTGGTCTGCTTTGTTATAAGAGTGTTGTATATTTACTAGATTTTCGTCCTAGGTTTTCGAATGATTTTGATTGTAACCCCTCAAAAGCTACACCAAAGTCTTGTTGGCTCCTTTTATTTCCCCATTTTTATGTGGATGGAATGTTGTATACCTCTTCAACTTTGTGTCCATCTTCTCGCACAATGTAGTCCAAAATTCACCTAGAAATATTGTGTCCCTATATGAAACAATGCTCCTTGGTATCCCAACGTGCACCTAGACCTATCCAAAGAACAAGTTTATTGCTTCTTGCCTGGTAATGGTATTTTTATAGGGCATCAAAACACACATCTTGCTAAACTTTTAAACTACCATGAACACATAGTCATGTCCCTTCCTAGTTGTTGGTAAACCTCCTACAAATTCCATGGAAATGCTTTGCCAAGGTCGAGTGGGTACATGTAAGGGATGATATAAACCATGTTTCCCATTACTTGCCTTGTTGGTACAACAAATAATGCATCCCCTTATGAGCCTAAATACTTGTTATTGCATCTTGGGCTAATACACATACCTATGTGAGTTGGCCACTATCTTCTATACACCAAAGTGCCTCAACCTTGGAGGTGTGACCCTCTCTAATCAACTGCAGTCGCTCACCTTTAGGAATACATAACTTATCTAGCCTTTAGAGTAAACCCATCCTAGATATGGTAGTCAATTTTGTTGTCACCATCATGCACATGAATTTTGAATCTATAAATATTGAAACACCTCCTTGAAGTACTCATTCTCTGAATACACCTCTCTCTATATGCATCATGGGTGAATGAATCCATTTGCATCAGAGTTTCCAAAGTTTTTATCTTTGATGTGGGTGGCTTTGAAATCATATTAGCCAACTTGTTTGTGATACCCTTCTTATAGTTGATCAATAAATGATACTGTTGTGAAAACCCCATTTATTTGTAATGTCTAGTCTATTGTATCTTACTTTGGGCCTGCATGCATGGTAGTGGCTGGTGATATGTGTGGATTACTGTTTCCTTTCCCATTAGATAGTGTTTCCACTTCTTCATAGCTTGTACCAAGGCACAAAGCTCCTTGTAATAGGTAGATTAGTTGAGAACTGGCCCATGAAATACTTCATAATGGTAGCGTACATGCCTTCCTTCCTGCATCAAGGCTACTCCCATATCATACCCACTCACATCTATATCCACTTCAAAGGGTTGTTGTTGTAACAACCCTGATTAAAAATACATGTAATAAATTTAATAAAGGAGAAATAATAACCATGGTAATAGGACATGTATTCCAAGCTGAATGTTGGGAAAAAATATAGTGATGGGGATCACTTGTGATTAATTAAAGGCTAAGGAAATTGGAAAATGCAATTGAAAAGGCTTTGGAAAGGAAAAATGGCATTTTATTTATGAAAATAATGGAAATTAGGAGAAAAGGGAGGTGAAAGGTCACATGTTGCATGTGAGGAGGAAAATGAAGGAAAATAATGGAAAATGAAGAAAATAGAGGCCTCATTAATAAAAAGGCTTCTGAGGATCAGTTGGTACCTTTTTCCAGTTCAGTTTTGGAGCTCTCTCTCTATTATAACTCTTCATACTCTTGGACACTTGGAGTTTTCTTGGAGCACTATTGGAGGAGTGTGGCATACTTGGAGTTTTGAAGCAAGAAGGAAAAGGAAGAGTAGGAAAGCGCAATAGGACATCAGGATCAACAACTACAACAGGTTTTGCTTGTAGGTACCGAGTTGCATGTATGATTTCCTTGCTAGTTTTGGCATGCATGGCATATGCATGTGGTTTCTTGGTTATGATTTGTCATTGGCATGGAGGAATGCTTGGATTGATGGTGGATTTTCTTATCATTTCCATTTCCTGGATAGCCATGGAATTGCGGGTGTCTTCCCTTTTGTTTTTTGGATGGTTCTCATGTTCCTTTGGCTGTGGGTTGAGTTACTAGTTCCTAGAAGCCTTGGTTGGACAAACGCTCTGGAATCCCTGCAACAACTTGGGTTGAGTTACTAGTCCTGGAAACCTTAGTTGGAAAAATGCTCCGGAATCCCTTAGTGAGTTGAGTTACTTTTCCTAGAAGCCCTGGTTGGAAAAACGCTCTGGAAGCCCGATAATAGTTGTGGGTTGAGTTACTGAAGCCTTGGCCGGAACAAGTGCTCTGGAGCCCTAGACAACTTGGGTAGAGAACAATATGGTGATGGTTAGTGACGTCTAATCGTGATGTGGAATCACTGGTTGATGGTTGAGGTGGTTTTGCCTATGGAAGCCCTGGTTTGGTTTTGTTGGATGTTTTTCATGAGATCCCACATTCATGCTTGGAATATGGCACAGGGGTGACTAGCTGAAAGAGAGATTTGGTTCAGCCTAGTCTATGGTCAGGTGGTTCGTGGAAGTCCCAGACCTGGTTTCATTTTGCATATGTTAATAAGATATTATTTCCTCTTGTATTTGATGAGTAAATATACTTGTTTATATGTGGTTTTATGGCTGTTATATCCTTGTTATTTTTGTTGGTTATATGCTGGTTATGAGCATGTTTTATGACAGTGATGATGTATTGATCTCATCATGTTTTTATTGTAAATGAATGAACAATGAATATATGACCTAATATATGATAGTGCAGCTAATTTGATAAGGCATCAATGCTTCTTATCAATTCTCAAACAAGTATGAGACCCCTATGCTCAAATATGTTGTTATGGTCGGTAGAATGCATATTTGTGACATGTTTGACAAAATGTCTGTCATGGCTAGTAGGGGTCCAGTCAAGTCATTGAACAAGTATTTGCATTAGTATTATTGTTTCGATGTTATTTTCATTTCTGGAAGTTTCATGAAATTCTAGGTAATGGCCTGTGTCCTAGCCCTGAAAAAGTGGTACACAATCCGGGGTCGCTGGCTCTGAACTAGCTAAAATGGTCCCCAATCGCTTGCATGCCCTTGCTATGAGAGTGACTAGAGGGTCCCAGTCGCATGCATGCCTATGTCATGGGAGTGACTGGGGCTCTAGGGCAGTGAAATTTCATGTTGTCTCAGGGGTTGACCACCTCGAAAGGTGGGTTGGATCCTGAAGGTTCTGTGACATGTGTAGGAGGTTAGATTGGTTGTGCTGTGTCAGTTCCACTTCCTTAACTATACATGGGTAGCTGAATAAGATCATAGTAGCTTCTTGTCACATGTTTTCCCCAGCAGACCGGTTAACTTGTGTAAATATAGGAGGAGGGTGGTTACACAATGGTATTAGAGGATGGTTCACACCTTGGACTGGATGAGCGGTGTGTTGGTCGTGCATTCATGTCAGTTTCATATATGTGTTCCTTATGCTTATGGTCTATGTGCTTGTTGCATATGCATGGCATTGGTCATAGTTGTAGTGGTGTCGTCATGTGAAAAGTTGATGGTGTTTTTGTTGGATGTGGTCGTCAGGAGTGTATGTCAGTTCTTAGATATTGTTATGCATACATGGATATGGTTATAGTTGCCATGCATGAGGTCATGGTATGTGGTTGGTATGGTCATGCATTGATGACTGGATAATGATTGAAATAATGATTAAATGTTGATATGATTATGTTTATATATATGTATTGTGCTAATCTGATTGATCTTGCAGGCGAGATATCCTCCCCTAAACTAAAATGAAGTACGTTGGTTTGTTTATGATTTGGTTTAGCCGACATGATATGCCTTGCAGGAATAAAACAACAAAAGTGACTAAAAATATGGTAGACTACAGGTCCCAAGACTCTCCCTAAGGATCAGATGAATAGCGTGGTGTTGGGAATTATTCTTACTTACAAAACAGATTGAGAAGTTTGAAGGCAGAAATAAGAAGTTGTAAAGCAAATAATGACAAAATCAGTCAGGCATAAGAGAAACAAGCAAAAGTTAATATAGTAATATTTGGAGTTTGTCAGAGTTGAAAAGACAAGGATCACCTCGGATCAACCATGGGGAGGAGGAAAAAACTAATGGCGCATATGGCAGTAGGTCTCATGGTGGGCACAAGTTGGATAGAGATGACAAGTTCAGAGATGACACATTCTTGGATACACCTGATAGACGAGGTAGTGGACATGGGATTTACTCTAGTTCTGGTTTAGACAGGTATCATGGTCATCATCGTTATCATCCTTATAGGAGGAGTGACAGGGGATATTTTCTGGATGAGTTCAAGAAAGAAAATCCACCTACATTCGATGGGGAAATGAATAAGTCACAGGATGTAGAAGCATGGTTTCTTGGTATGAATAAGTTCTTCAGGTTGCATGATTACTTAGAAAACATGAAGGCCAGAATAGCGACATTCAGTCTTAAAGGTAAAGCAAATATCTGGTGGGAAGATGTAAATAATGTTAGAGGTATTTATGAAGAGGAGTTGACTTGGAGTGAGTTCGAGAGACTATTCAGGAAGAAGTATCTATCAGAGAGATACTATGATGACAGGGAAAAGGAATTCTATGAGTTGAAGATGGGATCTATGACTGATGAGGAGTACACTAGCAGATTCTTGGAGCTATTGAGGTATGTGCCTTACCTTAAGGAGGAGAAGGCCAATATTCAAAGATTCATCAGTGGGTTTCTTGTAGATTTCAAAGAAAGGATTGAGTTTGTGTTGTAGCGGATGCAATGCCCTCCAAAATTTTGTTCTGCATCCAAATTTCAGAGCCTTCCTTGGTTTTTCCCATGATGGTTGCAAACACTCGGGCTCATTCCATGATCTCTTGTCGAGTCTTTACACCCTTTTGCTTGATCGACCACCGATCGTCTTTTGGCATGTTGATTTCTATGTCATGCTTGCGATATTGTTCTGGAAATTTTGAAGGTTTATCTTTGTGTGCATGAGTTGTTTTTGCTCTGTGAACATCAGTCGTACTCACATACAAAGTTGCAAGCATTGTCGCACAAGTTTCGTCATAGTCATTTGAAGATCTATCTCAAGTGTCACACCTTTTGCTCTTAACCTTTAAATCAGTCTCACTTATCACATGTTTGTCTTGTTGGTTTGAGGTCGGACTTGGGGGAAAATTCTGCACAGTTCTGGGAGACAACCAGCTTTCTCACTTCCAGGATTGCGCAGTGCATGCTACCCCAGAGGACAGCCTCAAGCTCTGCGCAGTTCTGGGTAGTAGAGCAGGGTCACTAAGATCTGAGACTACGCAGTGCAACTTAGTTAGGGTTCAGTTGAAGGAGGGTTGTTCGGTCGACAAATTTTTAGGAAAAATGGCTCCAATGTCCCACTACTAGGGCTAGTGATGTATGGTGTACAGACGTGTCCTAGGATTTTTTCTTAATTCATAAGCCTATCTCAGGCCATCACATTTTCACGCATGTTTTGTATTCGTTTGTAGACTATTCTTTAAACGTTTGTAATGCATGTTTGATTAACCTATACTAAGATAGTTGAACTACTTCGGTTATTTTAGTACTTACATTGTTGAAGATGTGTTGTATTGTTTATCACTACTGTCTCATCTGTTTGGACTACTTTGTCGGACATTAGACATACAATCCTTGTGTTTTCTTGGTTATAACGACCGTCACCCCCATGCAGACTACTCCGCTAGACGATGTACATGTTTTCCCTTCTACTTTGGTTTTAACGACTTCCGCATATGCTGTGGACTATTCCATTGGATGCTGGATAGACCTTTGTTGTTTTCACATGTGTCTCTCTCTGGGTGGTACTACTACCCCTCATATAGAGGCACACTTTTATCCTCTCCCTTACAGTAAGAGAACTTGGACACAAAGTTACATTACACACTCACCAAGCATACTTACCTCACTTTCTTGAAGTTACAAGCATAATACTCTCATGTGCTGAACATTAAGAGCTAAGGAAACCCTCTAAGATAATGGAAATCGAGTCATCATACCAGATGGGACTCCTACACCAAACGGTGTGAGGTCTAGTTGGGACTTCATACCAGAGAGATCCCCTTAATGCTGGTGTGTCCAACACTGTCAACATTTCTGGTACTAGAAGGAGGGCCGCTAATAGTTTATGGTTGAATTTCCTCTCAACCCCATGTATCCATCATCTGGTTAAGGCAATAACATGAACTCCCTCTCTCCCATGCACAACTCTAAATTTTGTTACTCCTCGCCTCCCAGACCCAAATAAGAAATTAATTTCACATCATCACATATGTGTTGTCCGTCCCACCACCCATTACTTTGCTAAGGCTCTTGGATTGATTCCAGGAGTACACACTCTTCCCTCTTCGCAGAGGAAGAAAAAGACTACACCCATAGGAGTAGTAGTCTCATATGTTGAATAAGTAATCCTCACCACTCTTGAAGAGTTGGCAGAAGTTGTTGAGAACGAAGAGGAACCTCCTGTTTTCCTAGAAGGAGAAGAAGTTAACAAATTTCCTAGCAGGCAATGGAGGGGAAGGTAGCTGAGGAGTAGAGGCGAGGACGAACCAACATATTCAAAGGTTGAACCATCAGATGCAGAAGAAGAGGAGGAGGACGAAGTAGAGGACAATATGGCTAATCAAAATATGGAATGGATGACACAGGAACCATTGGCACTCTAGGGTGTCTTGCACAAGATGCCAAGACACATAGAGAAGATGTTAATGAAGTATGAACCTGACAGAATAATGAAGACAAAAGACCATCTAGACACGTTTCTACCTACATCTACAGACACTTGAGGTATGTTATGATGATGTTGCATGTAGACTGTTTCCATGTACCTTGGATGGCAGAGAAACTGTATGGTATCATAGACTTCCTGTCAATTCCATTCAGAACTGGGGGATGTTCAAGATAATTTTCCTGGAGAAATTTGTTGAGGACAAAACCCCGCCATGTTGTTAAAAGAGTTGGTTAGTCTTAAGATGGAGCAAAAATAAAAAGTGAAGGATTTCAACCATAGGTTTAACCATATCCTGAACAAGTTCACTGCAGACACTAAACCTCATGACTCCATCACAGTTGACTACTACATGTCTGCACTACCAACCAGTATTACGCATTTCATCAAGCGAGTTGCGAAGCCAACACTTTTACAAAATTTCCAAGAAGCAACTGATGTGGATAAAGACCTACACGTGATTGGAGTCATTGTAGATGACGAACCAGTTAAGGACTCCAAAGACACGGGCACGCGATCTCAGGCTACTGTGGGTAAGGTAAAGGAAAAGGAAGCAAGTGAAATTGAGACCCTTACTCATCTCCTCAAGTCCTTGACAACCGAAGTAGTTAAAATTGAGAAACAAACAACCAAGAGAGCTGTTAGCAACAAACCTACCATATTTGCACAGAGGAAGAATGTGACATCAGGTAGCAGCAGTAGCCACCCAGCTAAATCTGCGCAGAGCTCAAATTTTGTGTTCCAAGTGAACCAAATTGTGAAGGATAACTTCTGCGTGATCCACAAAGAACGAAATTCAAAGAAGTCTTGTCCACAATGGAACTGAGTTATGAGCACTATGGCTTCAAGGTTGAATGATCATTTTAAGGCTCATGAGTAGGTTCAACTGGAGGATGAAGATGAAGAAGAGGATGTTGCATCTAATGAAGATCCAAGTTCTAGGCATGTAATTAACATGTATCAATGTCTTAACGTTGCCCCAGAATAAAACAACAACTGAGAAGGAGCACCCAAACCAAAATAATCGATACAACTTGAGAAGTCAAGGGGCTCTCGTTGTGTTTGAGATACCGAAAGGAAAATTTTAAAAACTGCTCAGAACAGTTGATCCACCAGCATCTTCAACACATAAAACATAAAGCAATTTCGGGAAGACAACTACAATGAATGATACATCCATGAGCAGCAAACTCCAAAACACTCACTGGACAATACAAACACAAGTCTTTCTCTGAAAAACTCTGTGAGTCTTCCCGCTTTGGATTACAATATTGTTGAAGACATGAAGAAGACTCGTGCAAACATTTCTCTGTATGATTTAAACAAGCTCACGGGTCAACAAGATATTCTTTTGTGCTCTATGGGGCAAACCTCCACAAACAATGTTTCCTCTTCCAGCAAGGGACCAAGCAAGTCTCTCGGATCACTCACATCTGTACTCAACGCACTTCGCATTGAAGAAGCGAACTCGCTTTGCTCACTGTTTTTGTTATCATTTGAAATATTCAACTTCAACGTCCACAACGTTTTTGTTGACTCTGGAACATTAGTTAATTTCATGCCACTCTCCATCGCTAAACAAATCAATGCGCAATGGAGCAATACAAATGCGTAGATCATCCAACTTAACCGAACATGTGTACTAGCCATTGGTGAACTCTGGGATGTGATCATCCAGTTATCGTCTGAAGGACAAGTTCACCAGTGCATTAACATTGTGACCATGGACATCCCAGAAGCATATGGCTTATTGTTTAGTAGAGACTGGTCTAGTAAGTTGCAAGGATATTTTTATATAGATTGGTCAAACTTATTGCTTCCGTACCAAGGTAGAAACAACCAGATCTAGGTGTTGTTAGAGAGATATATGAAACGTAAAGTTACTCCCTTGGATGGTCAGAATGAATCGTTGGATTTCGCAGAACTTATGTTTGACCATTTCTTTCTGGAAATGTAGGTGGGGTGTTATCTTGCACAACTGAGCTCCACCCCACCAGATACATAGTTGGGTTTCCTTCCTTTCCCAACTGGCAGAAATGAAACTTGGACATTACATTGTAATAGTAGTGGCAGTAGTGTTAACAATACTAGCATGGCAAGCAGACCTTTTACAGATGACTTTTGGACCTTGAATATCGACGAATCCAAAACACAGGATGGCTCTTGAGGCGAGTGTGTTTTGATAAACCCAAGGCAAAGGAAACACTTTGTCTCGAGCTGCTTGGAGTTCGAGTTCACAAAGAATATTGCCGAATATGAAGCACTCATTTTGGGTTTACAGAAAGCCCTGAGCCTCAACGTTGCTATGCTGAAAGTGGTAGGTGATTAAGAGATTGTAGTATGTAACACGATACACTGTGTCTTACCTCGTCTTAAGAGTTACCAACAAGAAGTATGACAATGTTGTAGCAGCTGCAACACCCTCCGAAATTTTGGCCTGCATCCAATTTTAGAGCCTTCCTTGGGTTTTTCCTTAGTGTTTGTAAGCACTAGGGCTCATCGCATGACCTCGTAGTGAGTCTTTGCACCCTCCTTGCTTGACCGTTCAACGAACATATTTTTGCATGTTGGTCACAATGTCATGCTTGCAGTCATGTTCTGGCCATGCACAAGGCCTGCCTTCATGTGTATAAGTTGTTTCCACTATGTAAACATCCATTGCACTCACACAAGAATTTGTATGCACTGTCACGCAAGCATCGTCGCAGTTGTTCAATGATCTATGACGAGTGCCGCGCTTGTGGCTCACACGGTAGGTCAGTCACACTCAGTATATGTTGTCTTGATGATTTGGGGCATCTTGTTGTTGAGTCATGTTGAGTGTGGGTTTGCAAGGTCACGTATGCACAAGTTCACTCGCTCACACACTTAGTCATTTTTTTGAAATTCTGACGACTGGATCACCCTCCAACAACCGGACCTCCGCTGAGATTTATTGTTCATTTTTAGCTCTCAGTTATTATGTACTGCTACCTAGAATTGCGCAGAGCTGGAGGCTGCCTCCCATGAAGCCTGCACTGCACAACCCTGGAATCGACTCGACTGATTGTCACCTGGAAAAACACATAAGTTGTCCAGCAAGCCATTTCAATATACACTGCCTGCAAGCACGTCAACCAAGCCTCTAGCTGGTCAACTGAAGAGTTTGATCGGATAGTGAACTTGGGACTCACTCCACTTAAAAATTGTGCAAAAGTTGCCAAGCATGCCCTTTCCATTGACTAAAGAAACTACGCAGACATGTCAGACAGACGCCCAGTGTCTGTCACTATCTCCCTAAAAAAATTGCACAGTTTTTCCAGCTAGTCACCCAGTCAGCTGACCTGTTGCTCACCTGGAAAACTACGCAGATTTCATGAGAAGTCCCCCAGCTGCCCAACATCCCACTCAACTCAGAAACTGCGCAGGGATGTTCAGCAGGCCAACCTCCCAGCAATTGCACATTTTTTTCCACTAGCACTCCTGTAGCCCGCTGCTAGCTCCCTGAAAAAATGTGCAATTTTCCCCAGCAAGCCTCCTGTAGCTCCCTGCCAGCTCCCCAGAGGAATTGCACAGTTTTTGCTACCAACCCCCCTCTACTGCATGCATTGATACCCTTAAGAAATTGCATAGATGTACCCTCCAGCTGAGCCAGATCCTGCAAACAGTCACAACTGATCCAGATTGTCCATCTCAGTCTCCTAGTGACTTCTGTGCAATTTCCACTAGTAGTGCCCGGAGCTTGCATCCCAGCTTGAAATGCGCCTTGCGCAGTGTCATAGCCTTTTCCTCTCTTCCGGTCACATGCATCCGAAAGTGAATGAAAATGTATCATGGTAGACTAGGAGATTTATGGATTTGATGTCGTCTCATCATGAGTGATTGCAGATGCAGGTGCATGGATAAGACTTGACGTGACGACGAACGAGATGAACAAGGAGAGCACAGGCAAGGAGATTTGTTCGTGAATGGACGAACGAAGAATGCATGTGAGGAGATTTGTTCATGAACAAACGAATGAAGAATGCATGCGAGGAGTTTTTTTCACGAACAAACGAACATGCGAAGCATGCCAAAGTACAAGAAAAGGAGTGACGTTCACATGTGACATCAAGCGAACATTAAGACCATTAAGGACTCCGCACACCTTGCAATGCGGAGGTGAAGCTATGATACACCAAGAGCACATCCATCACTCAACAACACTGCAACTCAACATGGACACCACCAGCAGCATGAACATACCAACACGGTCGTGTCGAGTCGTGTCATGAGTCATCTCGGCCACATCACTACTATGGGCCATACTGTTGTAATCAAAGTAATGTAATGTGGAAGTCCAAGAGACCCACATGTAAATTGAAGAGTCATGTAAAGTTGAAGAGTCAAATAAGTCAAACAGTCATGAGGGAAGTCAAACAGTCACAAGGGCCAGTTTTACCCTTGGCTATAAATACCCCTCATTTGTACATGCAAAGGAATTTTCACCTTGGTTCCTCCCACATAGCCTTGAGAGTCTGTAGTCTTTTATTTGAGGAGCGAGTAGTGGCTCCAATGCCCCGCTTACGGGGTTAGTGATGTATGGTGTACAGATGTGTCTTGGAACTTTCACTTAATTCAGAAGCCTGATAACATGCCAACACGTTTTCACACATGTATTCTAACTATTTGTAAGACTAATCTTTGAAGATTTGTAATGCATGTTTCTTTAACCCGTGTTAAAACAATTTAACTATTTCGGTTGTTCTAATACATATGTTTATGAAAATGTTTTGTATAAGTTTTTAACACTGTCTTGCCCGTGTGGGTTGCCTCACTGGACAGTAGACAAAACCTTTCCCATAAAATTGTTATAACAACCATCGCACTCGCGCGGACTACTTTGTTGAGTTTTGTACGTGCTATCCCTTCATTGTATGTTTGTGACTGTCGCATCTGTGTGGACTACTTTTCCGGAAGATGCACATGTCTTGTTGTATTGTGTGTCTCTGAAAGAGTTGGGACTCTTCCCTTTTGACTGGAGACTCAATTCCATCCTCTCCCTTTGTGGTGAAAGAACGTTGACACAAGTAACATTAGCACTCGTCAGGTACACAAACCTCGCTATTTGAAGACAAACCAGACCACTATCATGTGATGAAAAGCAAGAGCTAAGGAAAACCTTTAAGATAATGGAAACCAGGCCATCATACCAAATGGGACTCCTGCACCAAATGGTGTGAGGTCTAGTTGGGACTTCATACCGGGGAGATACCCTGAATGTTGGTAGGTTTAGCACTGTCAACATTTCTGGTGCTAGAAGGAGGGAAGCCAGTTGTTTATGGCTGAATGTCCTCTCAGCCCCACTCATCAATCATTTGTTCAAGGCAGTAACTCACACTCCCTCTCACCTATGCACGACTATGAAGTTGGTTACTCTTTACCTCCCATACGTGAACATGAAATTTCGTATCAACACCTTCGCTCCGTTTGTCCCATCAACCATCAGTTCGCGAAGGTAGTCATACTGATCCTAGGAATGAAACATCTTCCATACATATCAAGAAAACCAAAAAACCACTCACACAGGAGTTGTTGTATCATCAGTGAAGAAGTAGTTCTTGCCACACTCAAAGGTCTGGTAGAAGCTATTGAGAATGGAGAGGAACCTCCGGTCTTCCAACAAGGAGAATGAGACACCCTCATGATCTTGGACTCAGATTCCAGTATAGGAGGCAAAGGGGAAGGCAGTGGAGGAGGCATGGGTGGAGACGAACCAATAGACTCAGAGCCAGAACCATTAGATTTTGAAGAAGAGGAGGAGGACGAAGAAGAAGAAGACACGGCTGACTAAAACTTGGAATGGATGACTCATGGACAATTGGTTCTCCTAGGTGCTTTGCACAAGATGCCAAAGCGTTCAGAGAGAATGCTCACAAAGTTTGACCCTGACAGCACAATGAAGGTAGAAGATCACTTGGATAACTTCTACCTATAGCTGCAGATACTCGAGGTACGATACGACGATGTTGCATGTAGATTGTTTTCGTGTACCTTGGATGGTCATGCAGCAATATGGTATCATAGACTTCTTATCAACTCCATCCATAACTAGGTTATGTTCAAACAAATATTTTTGGAAAAATTTGTTGATGGCAAGACCTCGACCATGTTACTCAAAGAGTTGGGTAGTCTGAAAATGGAGTCGAAAGAAAAGGTAAAAGAATTCAATTAGAGGTTTTTTTGCATATTGAATAAGTTTGCAGTGGAAACAAAGCCTCATGACTCCATCACTATCGACTACTACACGTCCGCACTGCCCACCAGCATTGTGCAGTTCATCAAGCGAGCTGAAAAACCAACATTATTAGAAAATTGCGAAGAGGACCTGCATGCAATTGGAGTCATCAAGGATGATGCACCAATGAAGGATTCCAAAGACGTAAGCAAGAAGCCCCAGGCTACGACGAGTAAGGGTAAAGAAAAGGAAGCAAGTGATATTGAAACACTTACTTGTCTTGTCAAGAAATTGACAACATAAGTGTTTGATCTCAAACAACGAACGGTCGACACATATGCGAGTAGATGATTGCCCAAACAATAGAAAGGAAGCATGTCATTAGGAAGAAACTGCTTCCCAGCTAAAACTGCGTAGATCTCTAGTTCAATGTTCCAGTTAGAACAGTGCGCGAGTAATAAATTCTGCTCATTCCATGAAGATGACCACCTGGAAGGGTCTTGTTCGGATTGGAAACAAGTGTCAAACTTAGTATGCAACTACATGCCAAACGTGGTGAGCAGTATGTAGTTTTAGTTGAGAGACACAAACAAAGACGAAGATGCTGCACCTAATGAGACACCCAACACTGGGCAGGTATTCAACATGTATCAGTGCTCACAAGCAGCGTAAAAGACAAACACTCATAAGCAACCCAAAAAGAAAAATGGTTGTTACAATCTCAGGATTCAAGGGGCTCCCCCTACAATTGGGGAAATGAGAGAAAGGCTTGAACTAATGAGGAAGGTTGATACACCAACCGTCCCAAAGTAGAAAACACAAAGCAAGCTCGAGAAGACAACGACAGACAAGAGTACGTCCATGAGAAGAAAACTGCAGAACACTCCGCCGGACACTATGAACACAAGTCTAATCTCGGACATCTCAGTGAATCTACCCGCCCTTGATTACAACATTGTAGAATATATGAAGAAAACTCGCACACGCATTAGTTTATTCGAGTTGGCCAAGATTCAAGGTTAGCGGGACATCCTGCTGCACGCACTAGGATAGACATCTACGGACAACACAACCTCTACCAGCAAGGGAGCAAGCACATCTCCCGGATCACTCACAACTATGTTAAACACACTCTGGATGGAAGAAGTGAACTCTGTTTTCCCTCCATTCTTGCTTTCATTAGAAATTTTTAACTGCAATGTTCAAAACTATTTGGTTGATTCTGGCGTATCAGCTAATGTCACACCACTCTCCATTTCCAAGAAGATCAATGCTCAATGGAGCAAGACATATGCGCAGATCATCCAAATCGATTGTACATGCATACCATCCATTGGTGAACTTCGTGATGTGATCATCCGACTATGTCATGATGACCGAGTTCACCAGTGCATAAACATAATTGTTGTGGACATCCTAGAAGCATATGGATTACTTCTCAGAAGAGACTGGTCTAGCAAGTTGAATAGGTATTTTTCTATAAACTGGTCACACATGTGGCTTCTGTATAAGGGAAAAAGCAACCAAATCTGGGTGTTATTTGAGAGATACATGAGGCGCAATGTCATTCCCATCAATGGCGAGAATGAACTATTGGCCTTCACAGAGCTCATGTTCGACAATTGCCTGTTGGAAACAACGCTGGGGTGTTATCTCACACAACTAGCTTCAACCCCACTAGACACGAAGTTGAGTCTCCTTCCTTTCCCAACTGATGGAAATGAAACCTGAACATCACATTGTAACAGTAGTAGCAGTAGTAGTAGTACAATCACGTGGAATGGTCTGTGTACAGATGAGCTATGGACCATGTATTTTGATGGATCAAAGACACAGGATGGCTCTAGATCTAGGTGTGTCTTGATTGAACCAAAGCATAGGAAACACTTGATCTTGAGTCACTTGGAGTCCGAGTACATGAACAACATTGCTGAGTACGAAGCACTTGTGTTGGGCTTGAAAAAGGCCATTAGCCTCAACATGGTCATGCTCAAAGTGGTAAGTGATGCATAAATCATGGTACGACATGTACGTAACACAATGCACTATTTATTGCCTCATATCAAAATTTACTAGAAAGTGGTATGGAAACTAATCTCTAACTTCCAAGAATTCAATATCATTGTTGTGCTAAGAACGCGTAACACAACTTCTGATACCTTAGCAAACACAATTGCTAGCATGTCATCGCTTGGGGATAGATTTACTATTGAAATTTTGTATAAGCCTTCTATCCCTGATAACATAACTAATCTACGTGATTTTGACGATGATCAACAGGTACTGCACTTCATGAATAATGCTGATGCCTTCAAGGACATAGCAACTGATGAAGATGAGCACGAACAGTCCCTGCAAGCTGCAGCTAATGACAAGAAAGGCAACCTCATCCCCAAGTGTATGGTTTCTCTCAAAAGGCTATATGACTTGCAGGACCACTTTCAAGGGTTAAGAAACAACAAAACCCATAGTTCCACCATGATGAATGAACATATCAATCTCAGAATATACCATGATCTGGAGTTCATTAGTCTCGGTACGTGTTGCACACCACAGGAGCAGAAAATTTTTGACCGCTTGTCCAAACAGTACTGGGATGTGTCCGCGTGGGCACATGATGGCCTGAGTACATACGACACGTGTATAATCCAACACGGGATTCCAATCAAAGAAGGAGTCAAGCAATTGCAGCAATAATTGGGTAAAATACATATGTCGCTTGAACCCCTTATACAAAAAGTACTAACTAAGTTGTTGGATACATAGATCACTTACAAAGTTTGTTATGTTACACGGGTTTCTAATTTAAGTTTTGTATGTATGAAATCTAGGGAAATATGCTTATGCATTGATTTCTGAAACTTGAACCGCTCCCAAAACAAAAACAACTATCTCGTGCCACCATTGGAACCTATGTTACACATAGTATTTGGAGCAAGAATATTGTCTATGCTTAATGGTCTTTTGGGATACCACCAGGTTCCGGTAGCGGAACCTGATAGTATGATATTGGTTCAAGAGAAGCTTGGCCCACACACGTACCATTTACAATCACTTGACGGGAGGGTTAACAACCTTCCCGTCAATGACCAAGATCTCAAACTCGGTCTCCGGTAGGCCAGGCCGCACCCCGCGCCATGTACATAGTCTGTTTACTGCTTATTGTTTTTCGTTTTCTCTTTGCTTACTATTTTTGTTTCGTTTTGTTTTGTTTGTTTAGTATCGTATTATTTTTGGTTTTTGTAAATAAGTGCCGCCCTTTACTAAGTTCTGGATTTTGAATGAGTATGTGGCTGAGACCTAAAGAGTCTTGTGACACTACAACACATGGTCTGTCTTGCGTCCATCTTCTCTGTGCTTGGTTGTAACCTTCGGTCGATGAAGTCTTAATAAAAAATACGAGTTGTCTGTAAGGGAAGTTTGGGTCCAACCATGAACCTCTGTCCACACTGGGAAACACCATGCCTGTACTCAGCCTTTTGCTCTGTGTGTTCAAGCTCATCCAACTAGTAGAAACAGAGAAGGGGAAAATCTAAACGAGCAAACCTATGTCAGAGGTCTTACATGCTTCTCTGAAGGAACAACCTCTTCTTCTCTCAATAAGTTGAGATACCTATTCTGCCCAAAAAATAAATAAGTGCCTATGCACAGTCCTCTTAAAAAATACAAAGGCGAAAGAAGAGAAAGGCTTCATGCATAGAGAGGTGAAGCATGAAACTCCACTGGGGTACTGACCAGGCTCGCTATCAGTGGAGCAATGTGTGTGTTCCTACGTGACTCCACCAGGGTATTGTCTAGGCTTGCTGGCAGCAGAGCAACACCAGAGATGAAAACTTATACCCTGAATTTTTTTAACTTGCGAGACATACTACCCTTCCCGATTTCGAAACACTGTGATGAAGCTGAAACTTGTTGTTATGTTTGACTGAGTTGGCGGAAGGTGAACCATGTCTGTCCATGGGGTAAGTGGGGAAATCGAAGTAACCTACAAAACGATTCAATACTCCCTAAATGACCAAGGACCTGTGCTGACAATGGACCAAAACAGAGAATCTGGAGTTCAACCAGTGTGTCACCAAGTGTTGTAGTGGCTGCAACACCCTCTAAAATTTTAGCCTAGTCTAATTTCAGAGCCTTCCTTAGGCTTTTCCTTGATGTTTGCAAGCACTTGGGCTCATCCCATGAGCTCATAGCGAGTCTTTTCACCCTCCTCTCTTGATTATTCAACACACACCTTTTTTCATGTTGGTCACTTTGTCATGCTTGCAGTCATGTTATGGCCATGCACAAGGTCCGCCTTCGTGTGTACAAGTTGTGTTTGCTATGTAAACATCTATTTCACTTACTCACGAATTTGTATGCACTGTCACACAAGCGTCGTCACAGTCATTCAATGATCTATCACGAGTGTCGCGCTTGTCACTCACACCATCAGTTAGTCACACTGAGTATATGTTGTCTTAATGATTTGAGGCATCTTGTCGTCGAGTCATGTTGAGTGTGTGTTCGCAAGGTCATATATGCACAAGTTCACTCCCTCACTGAAATCTAACGACTAGATCACCCTCCAACAACCATACCTCCGCTGAGCTGCATTGTGCAGTTTTAGCTCTCAGTGATTATGTACTACTGCCCAGAATTTCGTAGATCTTGAGGCTGCCTCCCAAGCAATCTGCACTACACAACCCTGGAATTGACTCAACCAACTGTCACCCATATCAATGCAGAAGTTTCCCAGCAAGCCATTTCAATCTACGTTTCCTGGAAGCACATCAACCAAGCCTTCAGCTGGTCAACCGAAGAGTTTGACTAGGTAGTGACCCCAGGGCTCACTCCCATAAAAAATTGCGCAAAAACTGGCAAGAATGCCCACTCCTCTGATTGAAGAAACTGTGCAGACATGCCAGACAGACACCCAATGTCCATCATTGTCTCCCTAAAAAAATTGCATAGTTTTTCCAGCCGGTCACCCAGTTAGTTGACCTACTACTCACCCGGAAAACTGCGTAGATTTCATGAGCAGTCCCCCTGCTGCCCAACATCTTTCTTAGCTCAGAAACTATGCAGGGATGTTTAGCAGGCTAGCCTCCCAGCAATTGTGAAGTTTTTTCCACCAACACTCCTGTAGCCCACTGCTAGCTTCCTGAAAAAATTGCACATTTTTTCCCGGTAAGCCTCATGCAGCCCACTACTAGCTCCCCAAAGGAATTGTGCAGTTTTTGTTGCCAACCCCCCTCTACTGCCTGTAATGCTTCCCTCAAGAAATTGCACATATCTGCCCTCCAACCGATCCAAATCCCACTGGAAATCACTGCTGATCCATATTTTCCATCTCAGTCTCCCAATGATTTTTGCACAATTTTCCCGGCAGTGCCCGAAGCCCACTTCCTAGCTTGAAATCCACCTTGTGCAGTTTCATAGCCTTGTCCTCTCTCTCGGTCACCTGCATCCAAAAACAAATGACAATGCATGATGGTAGATTAGGAGATTTATGGATTTGATGTTGTCTCGTCATGCGTGATTGCAGATATAGGTATATGGATAAGACATGACGCGACGACAAACGAGATGAACAAGGAGAGCACATGCAAGGAGATTTGTTTACGAATGGATGAATGAAGAGTGCATTCCAAGATATTTTTTTACGAATGGGCGAACGAAGAATGCATGAGAGGATATTTTATCATGAATGGACGAACATGCGAAGCATGCCAAAGTACAAGTGAAGGAGCGACGTGCACATGCGACATTAAGTGAACATCAAGGACTCCACGCACCTTGCCATGCAAAGGTGAAGCTATGATACACCAAGAGCAATCCTTCACTTAGTAGCACTACAACTTGACATGGACACCAGCAGCAGCTTGAACATACCAGCACGACTATGTCGAGTTGTGTCATGAGTCATCTCGGCCACATCACTACTGTGGCATACTGTTGTAAATCAATATAATGTAACGTGGAAGTCCAAGAGACCCACATGTAAATTGAAGATTCATGTAAAGTTGAAGAGTCAAATAAGTCAAATAGTCATGAGGGAAGTCGAATAGTCACAAGGGCTAGTTTTACCCTAGGCTATAAATACCCCTCATTTGTACATGCAAAGGACTTTTCACCTTAGATCCTCCCTCATAACCTTTAGAGTTTGTAGTCTTTTCTTTGAGGAGCAAGTAGTGGCTCAAATGCCCCGCTTACGGGGTTAGTGATGTATGGTGTATCAATGTGTCTTGGAACTTTCGCTTAATTCAGAAGCCTGATAACAGGCCAATACATTTTCACACATGTATTGTAACTATTTGTAAGACTAATCTTTGAACACTTGTAATGCATGTTTCTTTAACCCATGTTAAAACAATTGAACTACTTCGGTTGTTCTAATACATATGTTTATAAAAATGCATTGTATAAGTTGTTAAAGTTTTCTTGCCCGTGTGGGTTGCCTCACTGGACACTAGACAGAACCTTTCCCATAAAATTTCTATAACAACCATTGCACTCGTGTGGACTACTCCGTTGAGTGTTGTACGTGCTATCCCTTCATTTTGTGTTTGTGACTACCGCATTTGTGCAGACTACTCTTTCAGAAGTTGCACATGTCCTATTGTGTTGTGTGTCTCTGACAGAGTTGGGACTCTTCCCTTTCGATTGGAGACTCACTTCCACCCTCTCCCTTTGTGGTGAAAGAACCTTGAAATAAGTAACACTAGCGCTCACTAGGCACGCGAACCTCACTATATGAAGACAAAGCAGACCACTCTCATGTGTTGACAAGCAAGAGCTAAGGAAAACCTTTAAGATAATGGAAATCGGGCCATCATACTGGATGACATTCCTACACTAAATAGTGTGAGGTCTAGTTGGGACTTCATATCGAGGAGATCCCTTGAATTTTGGGGGGTCCAACACCATCAACATCCACTTATCTCTAATTTCCAAGCTTTTAATATCATCTATGTACCAAGCATGCACAATGAAGTTGCAGATGCTCTGGCAAATGCAACTATTAGGATGAAACTGCTTAGGGATATATTTACTATTGAAATTTTGTATAAGCCATCTATCCCTGACAACACACTAATTTGCATGTATTCGATGATGATGAACATATATTGCATTTCATGGCCAACGTCGACATCTTCAAGGACACATCGATAGATGAAGAGTAAAGGAAACCTCATCCCCAAGGGTGTGGTTTCACTCGAGAAGCTATATTACTTGCAGAACCTATTCAAGGGACCCAGGAACACTAAAACCCATAGTTCCACACTGATGCACAAACATATTAATCTGGGAACAAAGATACAAAGTTCATGAATCTCAGTACATGCTGCACACCAGAAGAGTTGCAAGCATTTAATCCGTTTAGACAGTACCGTGATGTATTCACATGGACATACGATGACTTGAAAACATATGACACACGAATAATCAAATACATCATTCTGATCAAAGAAGGGGTCAAGTGATTTCAACAGAAGCTCAGAAAAGTCCATCTGCCACTTGAACCCATCATACAAAAAAAATTGACTAAGTTTTTGGATGCTCGGATAATTTACAAGGTTCGTCATTCTATTTGGGTTTCAAACTTAGTTCTTGTGAGGAAGAAGTATGGGGAGATCCGCCGATGCGTTGATTTCCAAAATCTTAATTGTTCCTTGGACAGAGACAATTACCCTGTGCCATTTATGGAGCACATCTTGCAAACAGTATCTGGAGCAGAAATGTTTTCTTTGCTTGAGGGTTTTTCCGTATATAACCAGGTTCCGGTAGTAGAACCTGACAGGCTCAAAACTACATTCCATACCAAGTGGGGTACGTTCGCTTATCGAAGAATTCCATTTGGGTTGGTAAACGCAAGCACAAATTTTCAGTGCACTATGGACCTTGCTTTCCATGGGCTCATCGGACAGAGCGTGGTGGTTTACCTTGATGATATGATAGTCTTTTCCAAAAAATGGTTAGACCACCTGCACCATCTTAAGAAGATCTTTGAGCGATGTCGAAAGTACGGGATATCCTTGAATCACAAGAAGAGTGTCTTTGTAGTGTCTAAGGGGAACCTCCTTAGGCACATCATTGCCAAGAGCGGGATCAAGGTTGATCCTGATCGAGTTTGCACTATCACGTAGATTCCTCACCTAGTAAACAAAAAATCTATGCAGTCCTTCTTGGGGAAGATCAAATTCCTTCGGAAGTTCATCTCAGACTATGCGAAGATTGTCAAACCTATACAAGAGATGATCAATAAAGACGCAGTATATAGCTGGGGAAAGAAGGAAAAGGACGTGCTTTCCCATATCAAGTAGGCGATAGTAGATTCACTCGCACTATACAACCCAGATTTCAACAAAGATTTATTTATTTACACATTCGCTTCTAACAATTCACTCGCTGCAGTGCCTACACGGAAGGATGAGCTAAACAATGAATGTCCCGTCTCCTTCATGAGTGCGAGCATGTAGGGACCCGAGCTCAACTATCCCACCATGGATAAACAAGCATATGCTGTATACAAGGTAGTGAAACATTTAAGACCCTACTTGCTGAAAAATCATTCCATAGTCTTTGTGCCGCACCCAACAGTCAGATCACTGCTTGTTCAACAAGAGTTGGGTGAAAGACCTATGAACTGGATGACAAGACTACAAGAGTATGATCTCGATATCAAGGCAATTCACACTGTCAAGGATCATGGTCTCTGCAGACTTGTAGAAGAAGTGGTACACACATAAGAGGAAGAATAAGAGCTCGTTGGATGGGAGCAAGAAATCGATATGTATACTGTAGAGCGAGCACCATCCACTTCACACGACAAATCTTGGTACAAATAAGTGCACCAATATCTTGAGCATGGAACCGTTCCCTCTCACTTTTTGATGCGACAAAAGAGGGCACTCTGACTCAAAGCCTTATCTTACTAGTTGGTGCACAAAGTGCTTTACAAAAAGCACAACAATGGAATTTTTCTTAGGTGCCTGGAAGCACAGGATTCAGAGAGAGTGTTACACGATCTGCATGATGGGCCAGCTGGAGGTCACTTCTCAGGTAACATAATAGCACATAAAGTCATGAGAGCCAGTTTCTACTAGCAAACATTGTTTAAATATGCACACACTTATGCTCACAAATGCTGGTTTGTCAGCGATGCACCGACATAACTCGAAGGTCAGCAACCCCGCTCTAGCCTGTTGCAGTGGATGAACCATTCCAAAAGTGGGGCTTATACATCATTAGGGAAATATTCCCACATTCATCAAAGAAACACTGCTACATCCTGACTACTACAGAT
This sequence comes from Pinus tabuliformis, assembly GCA_031772625.1. NCBI lineage: Eukaryota > Viridiplantae > Streptophyta > Pinopsida > Pinales > Pinaceae > Pinus > Pinus tabuliformis. The sequence continues at coordinate 229,199,155 of CM062817.1, forward strand.
TACTTCACGCTGTGGACAGAAGCAGTTATGCTTAAACAAGTGAATGACTAGTAAGTCATCAACTTCCTTTAGTAGAACATCATTTCAAGGTTTGGCGTTCCTGTATCACTTATTTTTGACAATGAAAATCACTTCTGTTCATTGAAACTTTATGATTTTGCATTGCAATATGGTATTGTGCTTAAGCATTCAACTAACTACTACCCGTAGGGAAATTGTCTTGTCGAATTTACCAACAAGAATCTCATTCGCATCATAAAAAAGACCAATTACTCTGAACAATGAAATTGGCATTCCGCTCTGGTGAATGCTCTTTGGGATGATCGAGTTACACATAATCCCTCTCTAGACACATATCCATACTTCCTTGTTTACAAAAAAGAAGCCATCCTCCCACCAAATATATACTTTCCTGCTCTTAAATTATCCCAAGAATCCCAAGACAAGCGTGTCTATTAGTTCAACATAGGATGGACACATTACACAAGTTATAGGAAGAACAGATGAAAGCAAAATAAAAAATTTCATTCCACCAGAACCGTATCAAGAGATGGTTCGATCGAAATTCTGCAGGGAACACCAGCTTCGATGTGGGTGACTTAGTCTTGAAGTCGGATAAACCCCATGAAGGAAAAGGCAAACACATGAAGTTCCAGTCCCTATGGATTGGTCCTTTCATGGTTCATGAAAATATTGTTTACAATCACTTGATGGGAGCATTGAAAACCTTCCTGTCAATGGGCAATATTTGAAATGTTATTTCAATGATCTGGGCTGCGCTCTGCCCTATGTACATAGTTTTTTCGTTGCTTTTTTTTTTTTTTTTTTCGCTTTAATTTACTGTTTTCACTTCAATTTGCTTTGTTGTTATTTCTTGTCATTTTTGTTTTGTAAATAAGTTTTGTCATAAACTATGTTCTGGATTTAGAATAAGTATGTGGTTGAAGTTAAAGAGTCTTGTGACACTGCAACACTTGGCGAGTCCTCTGTCCATCTTCTCTGTGCTTGGTTGTAACTTTTGGCCAATGAAGTCTGGATGGAAAATATGATCCGTCTGTAAGGGAAGCTCTGGTAAAACCATGAACCTATGTCCAAACTGGGCAACCCCATGCCTGTACTCAATCCTATTCTTGGTCTGTTCAAGCTCACCCAAGTCGTAGAAACGGAGAAGGGGAAAAATCTAAACGAGCAAACCTAAATTAGAGGTCTTACATGCTTCACTAAAGGAACAACCTCTTCTGATCTCAATAAGTCAGGATCCCTCTTCCACCCAAAGATAAATAAGTTCCTATGCACAATTATCTTTCAAAAAAATACAAAGGTGAAAGAAGAGAAAGACTTCCTGCACAGAGAGGTGAAGCAGGCAACTCCACCGGGGTACTGGCCAGGCTCGATGGCAGTGTAGAAAATGTTTGTCTTCCTATGTGACTCCACCGGGGTACTATCCAAGCCTGTTGGTAGTGGAGCAACACTAGAGATGAAAACTTATACTCTGAAAATCTTAAGCTCGTGAGCCAAACTACCCTTCCCGATTTTGAAACACTATGATCTAGTTGAAAATTTTGCTGTGTTTGACTGGGTTGGTACAAGGTGAACCATGTTTGTCCATGGGTGATCTGAAATGGAGAAGATTAATAATGTTGTGCTAATTCACCATTTAGAATAAAACCCAATATGCTTATCATTTGCTTATCAAGTGCTTAAGGATTCAATACTTATGCTTAATTAACTGATTCCCATGAGAGTTTCTTATGTAAATGTTATAAAAACAATTTAACATAAAAATATATGTTGAAAAACAACAAATAACATCAAAATACAACACACAACAAACACATGATAAAGGAGTTCATCCCTCCTGGGCTACATCTCCTTGGTCCAGCTTCCAATGGCTTGGGCCTCTCTATTATACTAAAATTACAACAAAAGTGTGTTTATAATGCTCAAATGCCTCTGAAACCTGTCTCAATGAGTTCAAAATCCTAAAAAATGGCTATCTAGCCACTTTTTTCATCCCATTTGGATAAGAACTAAATAAGTTATGACTTCTCCCATTTATTCCACTAATTGTTCCACAAAATTCTCTACAACCGACCAAAAACCCCATTTTCGCTCCAAAATTCGCTAATAGAGTGAGCAATTCACCATTCGGCGGGCTATATTCTGTCGGCCTTATCGCAATCACAATTGGCAAGTGTTGCAGGCTCTCAACACAACAAAATGTTGTGATGCGGTATTGTGGACCTGACGGGATAATTAACTGCAACATATAGAATTCCCGCGTCTGAAACCTCCTGCTCATCGCAATCGGCGAAGTTCAACATGGGGCACACTATGATAATATCAATGGTATTGCGGACCCGTTGGGGTATTAAACTATGTTATATAAAATTCCCGTGACCGAGGTGCTCATCGTAATCAGAAATCGGCTGCGGGGACATAACCAATGCGATATGACACACCCGCTGGGACACCAAATTGAGACACATAAAACCCCACGTTCGATAGTCTATCGCAATCGACACTTTATTAGTGGTAACAAATAATAACAACGGGGTTTCAGTGCGATTTACGGGGGCCGATTCTTAACCCGTGCTTTTTTTTTTCTCGATATGTGATATGCAGGACCCAGTGGTAACCTGCCACTTGGAACTTCCCCATTCGGTGGGACCCTTTCCATGTCATCCAATCTTGTCACATAGACAAGTCAAAATTGAACTTTGACTTGCTCTATCTTCTGCATACGAACTCGGATTTGAGTGCCATTCGCACGGTTGGATTTAAATGATGAGCTCTTCAATCTGAAGCTGAGTTTGACAAGATTATGACACTTTTATTTTTGAGCATAATTCTAAGCACCTGATCACTCCTCCCCACTGGAAGCCTTTTGGACCCCAAAAGGTTTATATTCAGTTATTGAATAGATGAGGGTGCTGTTCCCTCACCTTCCCCATTTCAATCCATTTGGCCTTTGATGGATGTGTACCTTTTAGATCCACCCAAAGATAATCAATACTTCCCCTTTTAGTTGTCCTTGTCCTTCTGTTAAGTATAGTGTCTTGCTGAAGCACATCAAGGAATTCTGGAGAAAAGTCTTCAATAGATGGATTTTGAACATTTTATCCTTGATCTTCAATCAAAGGAGGTTCATACAATCTCAAATTTTCAACATTAAAAATGGAATAGATTTGCATATATGAAGGAAAATCAAGCTTGAAAGCATTATTACCAATCTTTTCTAGAATTTTAAATGGACCATAACGAATTGGTTTTAGCTTTTTACCTTCACCTTGAAGCCTTTCCTTGCTAATGTATAGCCAAACTTCATCACCTACTTGAAACTGATGATCCACACGATGCTTATCATGCCTTGCCTTATACTTGCCTTAACTCTTTTCTAGTTGTTCTTGAACTGTTTGGTGAATCAACTGAATTTTCTCAATGAATTTCTTTGCTCTGTCTATGTCACTATGTCCATAGACAGCTACATCTTTCTCAAAGATGAAATCCAAAGGTTATTTAGGAAAATACCAAGACATGCCTCAAAAGGTGAAGTTAGAGTAGAAGAGTGTTTTGCTCAGTTGTAAGCATGCTGAATATAATGCAACTGTTCATCCCACAACTTAGGATGTTTGCTGCAATATCCTCTTAGCAAATGAATAACTGTCCTATTAACCACTTCAGTTTTACCATCTGTTTGTGGATGAAAGACTGTAATTTTCTTCAACTTGGTGTCCATCAAGTTCCATAAACTTGACCAAAAATTCCCAACAAATCGAGAATCACGATCACTTACAATAGAAGTAGGCAATCCAAAATGAACCCATATATTTTGAAAGAAAAGTTGAGCTGTTTGTTTAGCTGTAATTTTATTTTTACAAGGAATTAATATGCACATCTTGCTGAACCTATCCACAACTACATACAAATAATCATGCCTTTTCCTTGATAAAGGAAGACCTCCTACAAAATCCATAGAAACACTTTCCCATGGTCATGAAGGAACTGGAGTGTACAATCCTAGTTTCCTATTACTAGGCTTACTAACTACACACTATGAACAACCTATGATAAAACATGACGCACTTTCAAGCATACGAGGCCAATAAAAATACCTCTGAATATTTGCCACTGTTTTACTTACACTGAAATGTCTAGCAATAAGAGAAGTGTGCGCTTCCCTTGTGAAATTTACTCTCTCTCCCGGTGGAACAAAAAGTTTTCCCAAATGATACAACATATTATCATGTACATCATAGTCTAATTCCTCAACTTGCTGGCCTTGACTCAAGTTTAAATATACCTCTTGAAAGTCAGCATCTTGTGCATATTGTTCAACATAAATTTCGGGCATAGCAAAATGATTCTTGGGTAAAATGGCTACATTAATAGCCGATATAAAAAGAATATCAACAACTCTGTTATAAATACCTTTCTTGTACCTGATTACCAAGTGGAATTACTGTAAAAACCCCATCCAGTGAAAGTAACTTGACTTATGCAATTTAGTTTGAGATTGCAGATATTGCAGAGGCTGATGATCAGTGTGAATAATGGTTTCTTTTCCCATCAAGTAATGCTTCCATTTCTTCACACTTTATACCAATGCATAAAGCTCTTTATAATATGTATGCTATTTTATAAAAACACCATTAAAAATCTCAGAATGAAATGAAATGGGCTTACCATGCTGTAAAAGAACTGCACCCATGGTGTAGTCACTTACATCTGTTTGTATTTCAAATGGTTGTTTCAAATTCGGCAATGCTAAAACTAAGGCTAAACTAATCTTTTGTTTTAAAGCATCAAACTATTTTTGCTATTTTCCTCCCCACTGGAAGACAACCTTCACGCTAGTCAAAGCCTATAGTGGAGTTGCTATGGAGGAGAAGTTAACAATAAACTTCCTCTAGTACTGCACTTCTCCCAAAAAACTCCTTATTTATATGACTGATTTGGGTATTGGCAAATTCACAATGAACGAAACTTTAGAGGGGTCAATCTTCATCTCACCTCCTCCAACTATGTGGCCCAAATACACTAAGGAATTTTCCCGAATTCACATTTATACATCTTCAGAAATTACCGTTCTTTTCTCATGCATCCAAAACTTTCCTCACATTCTTGACATGCTCTTCTCGTGATTTGCTGAATATCAAAATATCATCTAAATAGAAAATTACAAACTCATCAAGAAATTATCTTAAAACATCATTCATAACTCTCATGAATGTAGTTGGAGCATTGCAAAGGCCGAAAGTAAATAACTAGCCACTCAAACAATCCTTGTTTGGTTTTAAAAGAAGTCTTCCAAATATTCCCTTAAGCTATTCTTACTTGGTGATATCCACTTCTCAAGTATAATTTAGTGAAATATTTTGCATTTTTCAACTAATCTAGAAAATCATCTATTCTGGGTAGTGGGCATCAATTCTTTATTGTAATCTTATTCAAAGCCCGATAATCGACACACATGCGCTAGGTTCCATCTTTTTTTGGTACCAATACAATTTGTGAACCACATGGCGAAGTCGAGGGATGAATTACACCTTTATCCAACAATTCCTGGACTTGTTTCTTAATTTCTAAACTTTCTAGATTTGACATTCGATACATACCAATGTTTGGGAGTGGACAATCCCGCTGTAGCTAAATTTCATGCTGAATTGCTCTTTTTGGTGGAAATCCTTTTGGTTCTTGAAACATGTCTCCATATTGATTGACCGCATCAACCAATTCTGCTTTTAGCTTCACGTCACAGCCTGCAAAGGATTCCTACTGTGAGTCATTCTTTTGCTTGATCATAAGGAGCACGAGACTCTTCTTGGAATTGATCAGTCACTTCATTTCCCCTTCGCTTGCTAAAGATAGACAAATATTTCTGTGATGGGATCTCACAGTATACTCCATGCTATCTTTGAACAAATGATATTTGTTCTCAAATCTATGGAAAACAACTTTCCTGTCATACAGATACAGGCTTCGCAACACAATCCCAAAAATATCTAATGGCACAACGTCTAATTAGACTTCATCAATGAAATTGGCAGTGATTACAAACCTGAAAACACATTTCCATGTGAATTTCAAATTGGCATCCTTGGTTATCCAACCCAACAGATATGATTTATGATGAGGCATGATTTCCATAGTCAACTTCTTGACTAAGTCTGTAGAAATTAATTTTTCCTGAGATCCACTGTCAAACAACATATCAATCTTGGTGTGTTTGGAAATAACTCTGATATGGAACAACTCAATTTTGTTTTCCTCATTCGAAGTGTTATTGGAGTTATATGCTGCATTGGTGCTTGCCATGACTTCCTCTTTTCTTGCTTTTGCCATGAATTTTTCCTTAGTGACCGTGGATGCAATCTTGGTTTCATCTCCTAAGTCAGAATCCAAGTCTTGTTGTGCAACACCATTTGTCCTCTGTTTCCCTTTATTGTTAAATTTCTTCGGTCTCAATTCTAGATGAAGCTTCCAGTAATGCGCTTCATCATGTCCCTCCATGGAACAATTCTTGCACACAGGTTTCTCCCCTTCTTTCTTAACATAAGAATTTTTCTTCTGCTTTCCTTTAAAGTTCTTCCCTTTCACCACTCTGAAATGGCTTCTTCTTACCTTCTTCTTGTACATTTTCCCCTCTTGCTTTGAGGTGTGTAGCTTGAACACAGACCTCATCAAGATTCGTGAGACTAAACATAAGAATGGTATGTCAAAGATAACTATGCAATCCTCCTATGTATTTTAGCAAATTATCTTGTGACTGTAAGTCTACTCCTAGCATAAGAGCTCTTTTCCTAAACTCTTGAGTATACTCCTGCACATTTTTACCTTTTAGCTGTCTGAATTTTTCCAATTCATTAAAGATTTTTTCATATGAGCTAAAGGGTAGAACTGTCTTTTATAGCAGCAATGAAATCATTTCAAGAAATAGAGATATTGGAATGTTTTTTGATCTCATATTGAGTCCTTGATTCCCACCATATAAGTGCTGCACCCTCCATTCTCAATGAAGCCAACTGAATTCTGATATCATCCTCTTGAAGGTTCTGAATTCTACAATACACCTCCAACTGACGAATCCAGTTATCCAACTTCTCTGCATTCACTTCACCATTGTACATAGTGTTAGTGTCAGTCTTTCCAGCCTTCCTCCAGTGATCAAATATGCTCTTACAAAGTGGTCTCAGAGTGTCAAGGTCAAATTTTGTCATTTCAGTGAGTCTTCAAGCAAAATTTGGTCACTAGGCATTAGGTCTAGGGTTTGCTTTCACTCCTTCTAAAAGTTGCCCAAATGCCAATCTATGTCACTATTCATCTGAGTCTATCATCATTCATAGGGTTGTCATTATCATGTCAGTGTCTAATGAGTCATTTTACATCTTTTTCATGCTTCAGTGGCACCTAGGCAAGGTCATTTCCTTCTCCTAGGGTTTTGATGGCAATATCTCTTGGACAGTCAAATCATTAGCGAAACTTGTATCCTGATGTTCATACACCTTCCCCTATCCTTAAAATACCCTATCAAATGCTTCCCATCCCTTAGATCCCCCAAATTCCTCATTTTTGCACAAACCCTAGTTTCTAGCTACAACCTGGCAATTTTCTAGGTTTGGCCTGTGTTTTTCCCTTTTGGACCCCTTCCACTCGCTCAATCTCTAAGATTTGACTTTCCCCTGCTTCCTAACATCCCTCCCTACTTCCAAAAATTTCCCCAAGAATTTAGAAGCCTCTTATCCCCTTCATTCCGCTTCATTTCGGCAAAATCCCCTGTTCCACACATCGGGATAAGTTTCACTCAAAAGATGTTTTAGAGAAATAAAAGATGAATTTTGGGATAATGAGAGAGGTTTCTGTCCAAAACATGCCAAGGAAGAAAAACCTCTTTCACTTTTTGCACAGGTGTCATGGTTTGAGAGAAATGTCAAGAATACCGTTTCCTTAGGAGAATCAAAGACACCTCTATAGTGACCTTGGGAAAATCAAGTTTTCTCCTAGATTGGTTGGCCAAATGATTTGATTGATGGGTAAAATGATAACTAGACACAAAGAGATTTCCAATGAGCTATCATGAGATAAATTTTGGGTTGAGGAAGGCATTGAAAAGTTGACTGCAACAACACTCTTCCTTGAGGTAGCCTCATTTGGCACTTTTTGATCAGTCTTGGGAGATTTGATTTTTGACAGGGAAAGTTAACTCGAAATTGAAAAATTCCAGTTGTGTTGGAAAGTAGACTCAAAGACCTTTCCAACGAGCTATCCTGCACCTGAGTCTGACACCGGGAAGGCCTCCAAAAACCTCTTGCAAAAGCGCGACATGTTGAGCCTGGCGCGCGACCCGTTGAGGGCGCGCGACCCGTCAGGGCACCTCCAGCAGTGTAAAAATTACACAGGTGCGACCCATTGAGGGCGCGCGACCCGTTGGGAAGTGCGCGCGACCCATCAGGGTTTCCTCCACAGAAAATTACCAGCAAGCTGCCAAGGAACCACAAATTGCCAAATTTTGCAAGGTAGGCCCTCCATCATAAAAAATTATTGCTTGCTATAGTTCAAGAAGGTCATGATTGTATTTGTAAAAGTCTCCATTTGGAAGTGAAAGTCTCCATTGTGATTTTGGTTTGAAGTTGTCAAATTGCTAAAGTTTTATATGCTATTTTGAGGTATCCCATTGTTCTCATTTTTCTTCCATCTCCCATTTCATATTCCTTATCATTCTATGTAAATTTCCCTTCCAAATATGTGAAAAGCCCTAAACCCTACCCCTCTTCCCAAGAAATCAAAAAATTACACCCTAACCCTACCTCTCATAATATCCTTGTAAATCAAATTGTATAATGATGTATATGCAATAATTCTTCCCCTAAACTCCCTGTTTTATTATTATTCCCGTTTTCCCTTTAAAGTATCCCTCCCCTAACATTTCCCTCGTGCTCCTTGTCCCCTTAAAACAACATTTTAAATCAACAGTTTTCAAAGCAGAAACAACAGTACATTTCAGCCACTTTGCTCTTGAAACCATGTCAGAAACTGAAACCGACTATGAGCAAAGTGATGACCGTGAGTCAACACCAGAAGTTGAGCCTGCTCCGGAACATGAAAAACCACTATTGGGCGAGAATGCACGTGTGAAAGGCAAAGATGAAGATGTTCCAAAGGCGGTTGGCCAAGGCACAAAAAAGGGGAAAGAGGCCCGATCCCCTCCACATCTTGGCCGAGGCTTCCTTGAAGGAGCATGGCACTAAATAGCCTAGCCACAGCACAAATCCCAAGAAATTTTGAGCATTTTTGGTAAATTTTGGTTTTTTCAGGAAATTTACAGGTTTTCTCCATTAACGGGTCTCACCCCCCACGCGACCCTTCATCTTGTCTACTCCATTTTGCAAAAACTTAGCATTTCCAGATTTTTCATGAGAAGTTACATATGCTCATCCATGGACAAGAGATATTATGAAGTTTTGGGCCTCCAGAAAGTCAAAAAACAAGCAAAAAATGACTTTCTGCAACATTTTTGAGACACAAAAAGTAGTCTTGGGAGATTGAAATTTTGGAGGAGTAAATGACCACCAAATTCAGAAATTCTAGTTGGGTTTGAAAGTAGACTCACAGACCTTTCTAGCAAGCCTACTCTTGCCCAATTTGGACACTTGGAAGTGCCCCAAAAGTGCCCTTAAAGGCGCACGACCCGTCAGGCAGAGGCGCGCGACCTATCAGACAATTTTCTCAAAATTTCACTGTACAGCTCAGAAAAACGCAGATTTGAGCATGTTCGACTTTTTGGAGTGGATTGTTATCCTCCTTGATGTAAATAATGTAATTTTTTGATACTTTTACACTTATGTATCTCTTCTAGAAGATTCATTCATGAAATAGGTGAAAATTAAATGAATGAATTGGTTTCCTAGCTTATAGAGGCAAGTTGTTTTGATTGCCTAGATTTTAGTGCTCAGTTTAGAATTGGTTGAAACATCTCCTAGAAGGATGAGCTCGACCCCTAGAGGCAAGGAAAGGTGTTATCTTGCCTATATTATGTATTTTCTTAGTCATTTTCAGGGGTTGGAAGGTTGGACTCTTGAGGGAGAAGCTCTTATTGTATTATTCACTATATCTCTGCAATTTTTGGCAAAGGAAGACCAGGGTTTTGCAGTCCTTTTTGGGATTCTTGTGGTTACATGTATTGATGGTGTGTTTCTCTATGTACTTGTAAGTGTGTTATGTGAATCATTTCCTTTCTTTTCCTTTTGCACATTAAGCAAATGAAGTGTTAAAGTAGAACTCATGACTGTCATGCTCTGCTTTTAAGTTTGTTTAATTTCAATGTTTTCTACTGTTTAAAGAGAATTCAAAGTTATTGTTTGCTCTCCTTAACTCCTCATCTGTCATTCTTAATCATCCACCTCAATCAAAGGCATCAATACTGTCTCCTACCTCGCCCCAAAGAACCCCCTGCAGAAACTGTGTCCAATCCCCGCACCCAAAATTGCCACTTCCTCAATTTGCCACCAAAAACCCTAAAAATCCCAAATCAACCATTTTGATCAGTTTACTAGCCTAAAATCAGTGTTACCATATTGGTTATCTTGCCCATTGAAGATCTTTATCGAGATAGACTGGAGAGAGCCCTCTCCTGCCCCGTAGGGCTAGCTACGAGGCTAAGTGGTTTGATGTTGCCTTGGAGTTTACCTTTCTCAGCCTGAGGTGAAATTTCAAGAGCTAACATATTGGCGACCATACTGGGGAGAACAAACTTGTCTGTTGATTTATGTGTTTGTTTCATAAGTCTTAGACGGAGCCTGAAGTTATGCCAGGTAGCCTTCGAAACGCTTTTGCTTTGCATTAGCGGAAGTAGATAAACGCTGCTTCAGTCAATCTCCGTGAGCTTGTGAATACGACCACTTCATTTGCATTTCACCCGAGTACATGTATCAAGTTCAGATCTGATTGTTGATAGTGGACAACGATCAGACACTTGAAAGGCTGAAATCATTCACTTGGCAACTCTAAATCATTTTCGAGATCAGATCCAAAGACTCCACTGGAGGATGATCCCGGCCAGCAAAAACATGAAAGGACAATATGGAAAGATCAGGTATTCAAGTTGGAATTTCATCTAAGACATTTCGTTCTTTGTCATAAATTATTTTTTCTCTTTTCCCAAGAATGTCAAGAAGGCTTTGCAAAGTATATTGTATTTGAGAAGAGATCCTCAGCCTGCAGTTGATTCTTTCCCTTTGAAAAGTGTGAATGCCAAAGATTTGCATGCCTTTGAGCTTGATCAAGATCCTTTTTCCGAATTTTGTGATGAACCTATACCTGTTCTACATACCCCTACACCTTGTAAAATTCCAGATCGGTATAAACCTCTTGTTTTATCCTCTGTTCTCCATCCTTTCCCCAAAAATGATGATTTATACTTGCCGAGGTTCGATGATGAAAGTAAGAATGTCAACGCTGAGCAACATGTGCAGAATTTTGAGAATTTTCTAGATCTTTTTGAAGTTGATGAAGGAGATGTCAGTATAAGGATTTTTGCTCTTTCTTTGCAAGCCAAAGTGAAGAGTTGGTTCAAAGCCCTGCCTGATGCAAGCATCTCAGATTTCCAGCAGTTTGTCAAAGTTTTTCTCTACAGGTGGATGATCGGGCAGAACCTTTTCTTGATTGTAGAAGAGTATAACCAGCTGAAAAGACTACCAGGGGAGACAGTACAACAGTTTTCAGCCATATTTAACCAAGTTATTATTCAATGCCAGTTGATATAAGGCCTACTCCTAGATCTGCTCTCTTGCACTATCCGGGTGCCTTTGATCCGGAGATGGAGTTTCAGCTGAGAGAAAGGGATATTGCAACACTTCACGAGATGCAAAACAGTGCAGTAAATGTAGAGGCTCATCTGCTGATCCGACGGGCAAGGTTGAAGGAAGAAGAGATGAAAAACATAGATCAGGAGGAATCAGCATCTCTAGAGGTGAAGCTTGACATTTTGGTAAGTGCAGTGGACAAGATGATGGACAAGATCAACACAAGGAATGATTATGATGTTCAATCCCATGGCTTGTCGAATGAAGAAGAACAAATGACTGATCCAAAACATTTTGTTTCTTATCCTAGTTGTCATAGATCTGATCATGATTGTTTTGTAGATCACCTTGGAGAAGAGAGATCTGTTGATATGACCTGCATGCTTGATGATGTGTTTTATACCGATGATTTGCCTCGGTTTGATCAGTATGATGATGATTATGTTCTCCAAAAAGAAGCTAATCTTGTAGACAAATCAACAGCTAGTTTGTGGGAGGAAGAAGTTCATTTTCAACAACTTGAATACAATGTTCAGCCATCACATATCAGCTATGACATTGATGAGGAAAGTGCATCAAAGTTTGAAGTAAGTGAAGGATCTTTGCCTTTTTGTTTTGATTCGTTTCAGTTCATCAGAGATAACTACCATGCAATCAGAAATCAAATGTCAACAAGTCTTGATCTGAATCATCTTGAGAGCAATGAAAATTTTGTTCAAGACTTCTCATATTCAGATTTGCAACCCCCGGAAGCCATTGATTGTCAAGTTGTAGCTGAAGACTTGGAAGTGGACACACATGATTTAATGATTCAAGGTGACTCCGTACCATTCTGTTTTGAATCATTTTAGTTTTTGAAGGGTAGATTGCATAGTAAATCCTCAAATGAACAACCTATAACAAATCAGCAATCTCTCAGTGTTAATGTTGAGGATGAGACAGACAACAAAATTCTTGAGCAGCTTGTAGCATCAGATTTGCAGCCACCAAATGAACTTGAAGGGCAGATTACAGATGAAGGTATGGCAGCCGAAATACATGATTTGATGATGCAGGAAGATTCTATGCCCTTTTGTTTCGAAGCATTTCAGTTTATAAGGCAGAATCTTCATAAAATCTCTCAAGAAAAAGATGAAAAACTAGAAGGATGTCATACATTTTCAATGGATACATTGCATCAGTCTTTTCAATTTTTTCATGATCCAATAGCTGATGTTTTGGATGAGGTTTGCAGTCAAAGTCTTTCTCCATTGACTACATGTGAGCTTGAAACATGTGCTGATATGAATTTGATCCGGCAGCCAGTTTCTTTCTTATTTTCAGGAGAGGTCTCGTCACAAGGCTCATATCAAAGTTTGCATTCATGGTATGAAGGAAAGAGAAGTAATCCATTGGATGAGCTAAGTTCCAGTGTGCTTGAATTTCAAGATCCTTATGCAGTGTTTTAGGAGGCAGATAGAGAATCCATAGCATTCAACGGATCTGTTTCTAAGTTGTCATGGGAGTTGCCTTTCAGTAGTTCTCTCTTGTTGTTCATAAGTGAGAACTTGTGGAGAATTCAACCAGCAGACGGGATACTTACTTGGTTGCATTGGTTGTTTCATTTCACTTGATCAGGTGATGAATGAAACTGTTAGAGTAGGTTTTGATGAATAAGCTCAAACTTGAGCATCATTTCAGTTTGTCGGTTGTGTTGAAGTATTGAGTCAGTTTTTAGTTGAGTGAGAGTCAATTTGTGTTGTCAAGTCATCGTTTTTCAGTCATGCATTTCAGCTTGAGTTTTTGACTCCATTGCCCAATGGTTGAAAGCACTGGTCTGCTCTCCCAGAGGTCTGTGGTTCTTGGCACCTCCAAGGAGATACCATCCCCATTGGAGCCGATGTTAGTGTCAGTATTTCCAGCCTTCCTCCAGTGATCAAATATGCTCTTACAAAGTGGTCTCAGAGTGTCAAGGTCAAATTTTGTCATTTCAGTGAGTCTTCAAGCAAAATTTGGTCACTAGGCATTAGGTCTAGGGTTTGCTTTCACTCCTTCTAAAAGTTGCCCAAATGCCAATATATGTCACTCTTCAGCTGAGTCTATCATCATTCATAGGGTTTTCATTATCATGTCAGTGTCTAATGAGTCATTTTACATCTTGTTCATGCTTCAGTGGCACCTAGGCAAGGTCATTTCCTTCTCCTAGGGTTTTGATGGCAATATCTCTTGGACAGTCAAATCATTAGCGAAACTTGTATCCTGATGTTCATACACCTTCCCCTATCCTTAAAATACCCTATCAAATGCTTCCCATCCCTTAGATCCCCCAAATTCCTCAGTTTTGCACAAACCCTAGTTTCTAGCTACAACCTGGCAATTTTCTAGGTTTGGCCTGTGTTTTGCCCTTTTGGACCCCTTCCCCTCGCTCAATCTCTGAGATTCCACTTTCCCCTGCTTCCTAACATCCCTCCCTACTTCCAAAAATTTCCCCAAGAATTTATAAGCCTCTTATCCCCTTCATTCCGCTTCATTTCGGCAAAATCCCCTGTTCCACACATCGGGATAAGTTTCACTCAAAAGATATTTTAGAGAAATAAAAGATGAATTTTGGGAAACTGAGAGAGGTTTCTGTCAAAAACATGCCAAGGAAGAAAAACCTCTTTCACTTTTTGCACAGGTGTCATGGTTTGAGAGAAATGTCAAGAATACCGTTGCCTCAGGAGAATCAAAGACACCTCTGAAGTGACCTTGGGAAAATAACGTTTTATCCTAGATTGGTTGGCCAAATTATTTGCTTTATGGGTAAAATGATAACTAGACACAAATATCTTTCCAATGAGCTATCATGAGCTAAATTTGGGGTTGAGGAAGGCATTCAAAAGTTGACTTCAACAACACTCTTCCTTGAGGCAGCCTCATTTGGCACTTTTTGACCAGTCTTGGGAGATTTGATTTTTGACAGGGAAAATGAACTCCAAATTGAAAAATTCTAGTTGTGTTGGAAAGTAGACTCAAAGACCTTTCCAACTAGCTATCCTGCACCTGATTCTGACACCGGGAAGGCCTCCAAAATCCTCCTGAAAAAGTGCGACCCGTTGAGGGCGCGCGACCCGTTGAGGGCACGCGACCCGTCAGGGCACCTCTAGCAGTGTAAAAATTACACAGGCGCGACCCGTTGAGGGCCCTCGACCCGTTGGGCAGTGCGTGTGACCCATCAGGGTTTCCTCCACAGAAAATTACCAGCAAGCTGCCAAGGAACCACAAATTGCCAAATTTTGCAAGGTAGGCCCTCCATCATAAAAAATTATTGCTTGCTACAGTTCAAGAAGGTCATGATTGTATTTGTAAAAGTCTCCATTTGCAAGTGAAAGTCTCCATTGTGCTTTTGGTTTGAAGTTGTCAAATTGCTAGGGTTTTATATGCTGTTTTGAGGTATCCCATTGTTCTCATTTTTTTTCCATCTCCCATTACATATTCCTTATCATTCTATGTAAATTTCCCTTCCAAATATGTGAAAAGCCCTAAACCCTACCCCTTTTCCCAAGAAATCAAAAAATTACACCCTAACCCTACCTCTCATAATATCCTTGTAAATCAAATTGTATAATGATGTATATGCAATAATTCTTCCCCTAAACTCCCTGTTTTATTATTATTCCCGTTTTCCCTTTAAAGTATCCCTCCCCTAACATTTCCCTCGTGCTCCTTGTCCCCTTAAAACAACATTTTAATCAGCAGTTTTCAAAGCAGAAACAGCAGTACATTTCAGCCACTTTGCTCTTGAAACCATGTCAGAAACCGAAACCGACTATGAGCAAAGTGATGACCGTGAGTCAACACCAGAAGTTGAGCCTGCTCCGGAACATGAAAAACCACTATTGGGCGAGAATGCACGTGTGCAAGGCAAAGATGAAGATGTTCCAAAGGCGGTTGGCCAAGGCACAAAAAAGGAGAAAGAGGCCCGATCCCCTCCACATCTTGGCTGAGGCTTCCTTGAAGGAGCATGGCACTAAATAGCCTAGCCACAACACAAATCTCAAGAAATTTTGAGAATTTTTGGTAAATTTTGGTTTTTTCAGGCAATTTACAGGTTTTCTCCATTAACGGGTCTCACCCCCCGCGCGACCCTTCATCCTGGCAACTCCATTTTGCAAAAACTCAGCATTTCTAGATTTTTCATGAGAAGTTACATATGCTCATCCATGGACAAGAAATTTTATGAAGTTTTGGGCCTCCAGAAAGTCAAAAAACAAGCAAAAAATGACTTTCTGCCACATTTTTGAGACACAAAAAGCAGTCTTGGGAGATTGCAATTTTGGAGGGGCAAATGACCACCAAATTCCGAAATTCCAATTGGGTTGGAAAGTAGACTCATAGAACTTTCCAACAAGCCTACTCTTGCCCAATTTGGACACCTAGAAGTGCCCCAAAAGTTTCCTTAAAGGCGCGCGACCCGTCAGGCAGAGGCACGCGACCTATCATGCAATTTTCTCAAAATTTCACTGTACAGCTCAGAAAAATGCAGATTTGACCATGTTTGAGTTTTTGGAGTGGATTAGTATCCTCCTTGGTGTAAATAATGTAATTTTTTGATACTTTTACACTTATGTATCTCTTCTAGAAGATTCATTCATGAAATAGGTGAAAATTAAATGAATGAATTGGTTTCCTAGCTTATAGAGGCAAGTTGTTTTGACTGCCTAGATTTTAGTGTTCAGTTTAGAATTGGTTGAAACGGCTCCTAGAAGGATGAGCTCGACCCCTAGAGGGAAGGAAAGGTGTTAGCTTGCCTATATTATGTATTTTCTTAGTCATTTTCAGGGGTTGGAAGGTTGGACTCTTGAGGGAGAAGCTCTTATTGTATTATTCACTGTATCTCTGCAATTTTTGGCAAAGGAAGACCAGGGTTTTGCAGTCCTTTTTGGGATTCTTGTGGTTACATGTATTGATGGTGTGTTTCTCTATGTACTTGTAAGTGTGTTATGTGAATCATTTCCTTTCTTTTCCTTCTGCACATTAAGCAAATGAAGTGTTAAAGTAGAACTCATGACTGTCATGCTCTGCTTTTAAGTTTGTTTAATTTCAATGTTTTCTACTGTTTAAGGAGAATTCAAAGTTATTGTTTGCTCTCCTTAACTCCTCATCTATCATTCTTAATCATCCACCTCAATCAAAGGCATCAATACTGTCTCCTACCTCGCCCCAAAGAACCCCCTGCAGAAACTGTGTCCAATCCCCGCACCCAAAATTGCCACTTCCTCAATTTGCCACCAAAAACCCTAAAAATCCCAAATCAACCCTTTTGATCAGTTTACTAGCCTAAAATCAGTGTTACCATATTGGTTATCTCGCCCATTGAAGATCTTTATTGAGATAGACCGGAGAGAGCCCTCTCCTGCCCCGTAGGGCTAGCTACGAGGCTAAGTGGTTTGATGTTGCCTTGGAGTTTACCTTTCTCAGCCTGAGGTGAAATTTCAAGCGCTAACACATAGGCAACTCGACTTTAACATCAAGCTTTAGCAAAGGTGATTTACCAGTTCCTTTCGAAGAATGATGATGAGTATGAGTAGCGGTGGTATTAGTGGAAGAGGGTGAAGATGCTTTCAAAGAAGAAGATGAAGAAGATGGTGGAGATGGTGGAGGTTTTCCTCCATTCCCATTACCTCCTTTTCCTTTATCTTCTTTTCCATTACCTCCTCCTGAAGAGCCTTCTCCATTGGGAGGCTTGGAACTTTCTCCTTGCAACCTGCTATTCCTCTCTTCATAAAGGACCTTAACCATCTCTGTCATATCAAAGAAAGCCTTTCTAAAGGTCTTCTCATCTTCTGTCATGATAGGTTCTCCTTCATGAGACATGATCTCTGGAGACTCAACTACAACTTCTGCAACTTGAGGATGCATTGGTGTAGAAGAATTTGGCAACCATGCTCTTCTTCCCCTTGAGCCAACTATAGGGCTTTCAACCAACTTTCCTTCTCCTCTTTTGAGTGTTAACCTTGTAAGCATGGCATAAACTTGCAAACAATTAAATCCTCCTTTCACAAAGCAAATCTAGTAAGAAAATACCACTGCTCTAATACCTACTTGATCTGAAATGGAGTAGATTAATAATGATGTGCTAATTCCCATTTAGAATAAAACCCAAGATTGTTATCATTTTCTTATCAAGTGCTTAAGGATTCAATACTTATGCTTAATTAACTGATTCCCATGAGATTTTCTTATGTAAATGTTATAAAACAATTTAAAATAAAAATATATGTTGAACAACAACAAAATAACAACAAAGAACATCAAAATACAACACACAACAAGCACATGATAAAGGAGTTCACCCCTCCTAGGCTACGTCTCCTTGGTCCAACTTCCAATGGCTTGGGCCTCTCTATTATGCTCAAATTACAACAAAAGTGTGTTTACAATGCTCAAATGCCTCTGAAACCTGTCTCAATGAGTTCAAAATCCTCAAAAATGGCTATCTAGCCTCTTTTTTCATCCCATTTGGATAAGAACTGCATAATTTATGACTTCTCCTAGTTCTTCCACTATTTGTTCCACAAAAGTTTCTAAAACTGACCAAAAACCCCATTTCTGCTCCAAAATCCACAAAAAGAGTGAGGATTTCGCCATTCGATGGGCTATATTCTGTCGGCCTTATCACAATCACAATCGGAAAGTGTTGCAAGCTCTCAACACAACAAAACATTGTGATGCGGTATTGTGGACCCGATGGGATAATTAACTGCAACACATAAAATCCCGTGTTCAACAGACTATAGTAATCGACACTTTATCAGTGGTAACAAATAATAACAAGGGGGTTTCAGTGCGATTTGTGGGGGCCGATTCTTAACCTGCACCTTTTTTTCCCCGATATGCGATATGCGGGACCCAGTGGAAACTTGCTACTTGTCACTTCCCCATTCTCTGGGACCCTTGCCATGTCATCCAATCCTGCCACATAGACAAGTCAAACTTGAAATTTGACTTGCCCTATCTTCTGCATACGAACTCGGATTTGAGTTTCGTTCACACCGTTGGATTCATAATGACGAGCTCTTTAATTTGAAGCTGAGTTTGATACGATTCTGACACTTTTATTTTTGAGCATAATTCTGAGCACCTGATCAATGGGGTAAGTGGGGAAGGCAAAGTAACCTGTACAACGAATCAATACTCCATGAAGGGCCAAGGCCCTGCGCTGAAAATAAACAATAAAACAGAGAAGCTGGTATTCAACTAGTGTGTCGCTAAGTGTTGTAGTGGCTACAACACCCTCCAAAATTTTGGCATGCATCCAAATTTCAGAGCCTTCCTTGTTTTTCCCCTGATGGTTGCCGAGATTCGGGCTCATTCCATGAGCTCTTTTCTAGTCTTTACACCGTTTTGCTTGATCGACCACCGGTCATCTTTTGGCATGTTGATTGCTATGTCGTGCTTGTGAACTTGTTCTGGAAATTTTGAAGGTTTGTTTTTGTGTGCATGAGTTGTTTTCACTCTGTGAACGTTGGTTGTACTCACACACAAAGTTTCAAGCATCGTTGCGCAAGTGTCATCACGGTCATTTGAAGATCTATCTCAAGTGTTGCACTTGTCGCTCTTAACCTTTAAGTCAGTGTCACTGAGCACATGTTTTTATTGTTGGTTTGAGGTGTCTTGTCATCGAGTCATGCTAAGTGTGTGATCAGAATGTCATGTATGCACAAGTTCACTTGCTCTCACACTTAGCCATTTTTCCTGAAAATCTGTCGACCGAACAACCCTCCTTCAACCAAACCCCGATTGAGCTGCACTATGCAGTCTCAACTCTTAGTGACCCTTCTCTGTAGCCCAGAACTACACAGAGCTTAAGGTTGTCCTCTGGGGCAACCTGCACTTTGCAATTCTAGAAGTGAGCAAGCCGACTATCTCCCAGAACTGTGCAGAATTCCCCCCCAATTCCGACTAAATCTGCGCTCCCGTAAGATCACTCATCAAGCCTCCCTTTGGTTTACCAGAAAACCTAAACTGCACTATGACCTGGGGTTTCACTGCTCCCCAAAATTTTGCAGAAGTTACCCAGTTTCCTACCTTATACTGTTTGCAGAAACTATGCATTCAAGTGAGTCAAGCCTCTGCTGCCTGTCACTACACTATTCCAAGGAATTGCGTAGATATGACTGGCAGGCCCCCTACTGGCCTTCCCTGCTCTCCCTCTGAAAATTGCGTAGTTTTGACTGGAACTCTCCCTACTGCCCCGCTCTACACTCATCCCAGAAACTGTGCAAAAACTTCCTGTCTAGCATTATCTCTTAGAAATGTGCAGTTATGACCAGTAGCTCCCCGCAGTCTGATCCAACCTTGATCTGGAAAACTATGCAGAAATGTATGCCAGTGCCTCTTGCTGCCTACTCTGTCTTCCTCAGAGAAAATGCACAGATTCCCAACTGGACCCCTGGATGAACTGTCGAGTCCTCATCCTAAAAACTACATAGAATTGCCCAGCAGTTCCTCTCAACACCCTGCCTTGTCTTCCTCCTAGGAACTGCGTAGTTCTGCCCAGCTACATTCTACCTTGCAGCTGTCATTTCTGACCTAGATTGCACCAATCTGCCTCCCAGTGACATTTGTGTAGTTTTTTCTGACAGTTCTCCAGAGCCTGTCATCCCGACCTGAGCTGTGCTCTGTGTAGTTTCAGTGTCTTGTCCTCCCTCCTGGTCACCTGCACCCGAAACAGAAAACAATGCATCATGCTAGACTTGGAGATTTTTGGATTTAATGTCGTCTCATCATGAGTGATTGTAGGAATAGGTACATTGATGGAACATGGCGCAACGACAAACAGGATGAAGAAGGTGTGCATGCTAGAAGAATTTCTCGTAGTTGAACAAACATATGAAGCACATCAAGCAGCAAGAAAAAGTGAAACATACACATACACCATCAAGCAAATACCAAGACCATTGAAGACCCCGCACACTTTTCCATGTGGACATGTGGAGGTGAAGACATGATACACCGAGAGCATACTCATCACTCAGTAGCATAACAAATCGACACGAATACCACAATCAGCTAGTACATGTTAGCAGTGTCATGTCGAGTTGTGTGATGAGTGTCTCGGCCACATCACTACTATGGGCCAACCTTGTTGTAATCAAATGTAATGTAATGTGAAAGTCCAAGAGATGCACATATGAACTTGAAGACTCATGTAAGTCAAAAAGTCACAGGAAGTCAAACAGTCATGATGGAAGTCGAAGAGTCACAAGGTTTAGTTACCCCCCTTGGCTATATATACCCCCTGATTTTATGAGCAAAGGAATTTTCACCTTGGCTCATCCCACATAGCCTTGAGAGTCTGTACTCTGTTCTCTGAGGAGCGAGGAGTGGCTTCAATGTCCCACTACTAGGGCTAGTGATGTATGGTGTACAAATGTGTCTTGGAAAATTTTCTCAATTAATAACCCTATGTTAGGCTAGCACGTTTTCACGCATGTTTTGTATTTGTTTGTAAGACTATTCTTTAAATTTTTGTAATGCATGTTTGCTTAACCTGTACTAAGATAGTTTAACTACTTCAGTTATTTTATTACTTACATTGTTGAAGATGTGTTGTATTTTTTATCATTGCTGTCTCGTCCATGTGGACTACTCCGTCAGATATTAGATAGACCATCCTTATGTTTTCTTGGTTATAATGACCATCACCCTCGTGCAGACTACTCTGCTAGATGATGTACTTGTTTTACCTTCTACTTTGGTTTTAACGACTGTTGCATCTATTGTGGACTATTCTGTTGGATGCTAGACAAACCCTTGTTTTTTTCGCGTGTGTCTCTCCCTAGGTGGTACTAATACCTCTCATCTAGAGGCTCACTTTTACCCTCTCCCTTACATTAAGAGAACCCAGACACAAAGTTACATTACGCACTCACCAGGCATACTCACCTCGCTTTCTTGAAGTTACAAGCATAACACTCACATGTGCTGAACAATAAGAGATAAGGAAAATCTCTAAGATAATGGAAACTCGGCCATCGTACCGGATGTGACTCCTACACTAAACGGTGTGAGGTATAGTTGGGACTTCATGCCGGGGAGATCCCTTGAATTTTGGTGGGTCAAAAATCATCAATAGTTTGATGAGCCTATATCATTGGAGGAGGCCATACGGAAGATAAAGCATTGTTTTTATCAATCAAAGCGCAAATATGAGACTAAGTTGGACTGGAAAGGTAATGATAAGAAGAAAGGAAAATTGGAGAAGAAGCGAACAAGACCTCATGTTGGCTTAGTGGGCCTTGGCCGAGGTTCAGCGTTAATTTAGCCAAACAAATCTCTACACTACTGGCCCTTTCGGCATCAATCCGCGGAGCGCGGACTGAAGTCTCACCTGAAGCAGTATGGGGGGATTTTGGAACCAAGTTTCCACACCGAGAGATGGTAGTGATGTCATTTTGTTCCCTAGCTCTGCCTTCGCACAGATCGATAAGCTTTTTAGGGCTTATCAATATACTTTTCTTAATCGGCCTCTAGACCTTCGCGAAGGTCTACTAGTATCGTTTGCAGATCCTAACCAGGAGAATCAACCACTTACACGCTTCTCTAATTATTCTTACTTCCGTATTTACCCATATTAGCTTAAGTATCTGATAACTTCAATATGCGGTAATGTGTCCTTCGCGTAAACATATATTATAAATTGCGTAGTGATATCAATGTAAAACATATAGATTCACGCATCAATACAATATTAAATCATGAAACTATTATTTAGCATAACATAACCGCATTTATTCATAATAGAAGTAAATAGGTCAAAACCACAAATGATTCCAGAGTAATCTTCTTTTATTAGTACTTCAGATCTTCTTACAGACGCTAACTACCCTGCACACTCAGTTGCAGGGGTCTGCGCACTCAGCTGTGGACTTCTACTATAGGCCTCTACACACACAGCTGTAGAGCCTTCCTTCTATTTTAAGACTCTTCACTCTTATCTCTTACTGACCACTCAATGACTTAACTGCCTTAGACTCTTCTAAGACTCTCCTTTTTATACAATCCCTTGGTCTGCATACCATGGGTGGATCTTCTAAAGCGGACACAACTTACATAAAAGAAAGGTAGAAACCCTTTATGACACTTGATATCTACACACTCCAAAACCAAAAATTGTGGAGACTTTACACTTTACATACAAAAACTTGGGCTTTTTGCCCCAAAACTTGGGATTTCAACCCCAAAATCGACCCTAGGGGACCTTGTCTCAACAGGCCCCCAACACAAATATGGTGACTCGCCCCCGAGTCACTCTACTGGTGCAGAGATCTTGCTGCGAAGACCTCCCAACTCCACTTGCGCCACTGCAACTTCAACGGTACACTGCATCGTTTCCTGCTTACCCTACTTTACTAGCTGCTCCGTTGTTGGTCTTGCGCTATCTGCCTGGATCTTCTGCTGTGTTGTCTATAGGCTAGTCAACTTTTCCTCAATGGTGGCGGTGAGCACACAAGCCTCATCCAGCCAAGGCCCCAATTTGGGCTTGAGTACTACCTCTCTTCATTGCACTGCATCCGCATCTTCTTTCAATTCCTTCGCCTCCTATAGCTTTATCAATTTCTGCGTGATAGAGATGGTACACGTCGCCACTCTTGCCTCGTCATACCGCTGCTGCAATTCCCTTGCGCCGGTTTCTAACCTCTGTAGGTTGGGATCTTGCTATAGACTAGTAAGTAACTCCAGTGATTGCTCGAGGAGCATAGTGCAATCTGCCACCATGGTATCTACTGCAACAACTGCATTCTTGACAGTTGTCTCACACTGTTCTCTAACCTCTAGTAGAGTTGAAGGTCATGCCCTCAACTGGAGCTCTGTAATTTTGAGGTTCAACTCAAAAAGAATCTTGGCCATATCGGTCCGAGCATTGTGCACACCTGTAGCCAACTTCCGAATCTTGGCCTCCACAGGTGCCTCTTTAGGGATGTGCAATTCTGGAACGGTTCTACACGCCTCTGCTACCACCGCTGCGGTGCGCTCATTCTTCTCCTGGACCTTCTTCCAGGTTTCTATCATTGTTGTTTTCTCAATGAACAATTGTTCATTGTTAACCTTCTACTCGCTGATCACACTCAGCGCGCGCTACTCTCGGGCCCTCATCTCTGCGATCACACCTGCTTGCAGCGGACCCAACGATAATTATAGAAGTGGGTGTATACCTTTTTAAGTCCGGCCTTATGGTTCAGCTATGGCTTTTCCTGTGTAATCCTGCATATTCCGATTAAATGAATGGTCTCAGGTTTTTAAAGGAAAATTCGATAAAGTGTTGTATGGTCCCGGTTTAAAGGCTTATGGCTTAAGAGAATGAATAACGCTTTTGATAGGTTTGTGGGCCATAACCCATAGGCCTCAGGATCAAAATTAATAAAGAAAGGGGAAATTGGTTTACCCCAAAATCTCCTTTCATCATTTGGTATCAGAGTAGGGAAAGAATTTCTTGTGAGAAGGAAGAAGGAGTGCAAGCAGAAGGAGAAGAGGTACAGTTGATGAAGCTGGAGAGTTTATGGTCTTACTGTCGTGCAGAGAATGACAACAGAAGGTGAGAAGACTTGCAGTAGCCTAGAGCATGAAGTGCTCATATGGTTCCACAGGAAAGAGAACCAGAAGGATGCCAAAAGACTAAAGCTCAGAGGAGAAAGCTTGGTGAGGTATCGTGTAGTAGCGGAAGACTGTTACTGCAGAGGTTGGTTGCAGCTCACAGAAGATCATGAAGGCAGTTCCACTGAAAAGTGGGTAGAATTTCTAAGGATAAGGAGAAGCATATGACCAGGAGGTCATAAATTTTTGTGCCTTGGGAGTTTGATGTAGGAGCATCTGGCACTCTTAATCAAACAAGGAATCCAAAGCGGAGCAAGGAGGACGTGGACCATCGAGCTAAACAGGGGACAATTTCTGTTAAAACAGAGCTTAAATGATGGAATGGATAAAGTCTTTCAAAGACTTAATTAAATGTAGTCTGCCATATGTATGTAAGCATGTAGAGAGAATTTGGGATAGTTGAGTGATTCATGGAGAGGATTTGATCGGATCCTTTCAGTAATCCGATCCAATGTGTTTTATAAATGATGAACCTACGTGTTCAATGGGGATATAGAGGGACAGAGTGAGAACATAGTAAATTTTTGAATATAGAGTGATCAAAATGTAGTTGAAGGGGAATTTGTTCCTAAGGCTAAATTGCCTTAGATCTGTAACCATATCGTGTTAATATAAAAGTGTGCTTTGTGTTGATATGGTGTGCGCTTGTGTGTTATCATATAGATAGTTTGAATTTTCAGTGTTGCAGGTTTTGATCGACCATTTATCACTGAAGGATCGATGGCGATCCAATAATAAACCAAAGATATCGAGATAACTGTTGTATAGAGTGATGGCAGTTTGAAATAGAGAAATGGCAGAGAAACTGTGTTAAAGCGCTAAGTCCAAGAGGAACAGAGGAAAACCCAATAAAACTTGAGCTAAACCTAAAGTGAGTGAGTACCGTCCGATGGAATAGATCGATGACAATCGCATGGCGGAAGATTGCGGAAGTTAATTCACGAGAGAAGTGGTTTCGCAACAGAAGGTGGTATTTCAATGAGGTCACAAGTGGTAAGTGGCAATTCAGGTTGGGCACCATCGAAACTATGCACACGGAATATTCAACTTATTTATGAAACACCACACAGACACACAAATTCACAATGAACAAATTTTTTTCTATTTTATACAGAATAGTTACAAACTAAGGCATTTCAGCCTTAGGCACAAGTTCTCATTCGACTACATTTTTAACCACTCTGGTTTACACAAATTCTATCTATTTTTCTCTGTCTCTTGTGTCTCCCCTATCTATCTCACGATATATATATAGAACATGCAGGTTCATCATTTACAAGAATATGGGATTGGATCACTGAAAGGATCTGATCAATCCTCTCCTTGATTTCCTCAACAAACCCCTAAATCTCTCTATACGCATACATATGGCAGATTGCATGTAATTAAGTCTTCTAGAGACTTATCGCTTCCATCATTTAAGATCTGTTTTAACAGAATTTTCCCCCTGTTTTGCTTCGATGGTCCATGTCTCCTCCTTGCTCTGCTTTGGATTCCTTCTTTTAATGAAGAGTGTCAGATGCTCCTGCATCAGACTCCCAAGGCATAAAAATTTATGACCTCCTGGTCATATGCTTCTCCTTGTCCTTAGCAATTCTACCCACATCCCTGTGGAATTTCCTTTATGATCTTCTGTGAGCTACAACCAAACCTCTGCAATAATAGTCTTCCTCTGCTACATGATACCTCACCAAGATTTCTCCTCTGAGCTTAGTCTTTTGGCATCCTTCTTGTTCTCTCCTCTGTGGAACCATTTGAGCACTCCTCGCTCTAGGTTGCTGCAAGTATTCTCACCTTCGACTACTGTTCTCTGCGCGACAGTAAGACCATAACTCTCCAGCTTCAACAACTATACCTCCTCTCCTTCTGCTTGCACTCCTTCTTCCTTCTCGTAGGAAAACTTTCCCTTTAACCTTTCCCTGCTCTGATACCAAATGATGAAAGGAGATTTTGGGGTATACCAATTTCCCCTTTGTTTATAAAATTTCGATCCTGAGGCCTGTGGGTTATGGTCCACTCTTTATCGGAAGCGTTAAACATTGCTTTTGCCTCAAAACCCGTGGACTTCAACTCTATCGGGATACACAGGATACATGGGAAAGACACGGAAAACAGACATTCAAAAGCATGGCTGGAATTCAAAAATATTACGCCTCCATCTATAATTATCGTCGAGTCTGCACTCCAAGCCATTTCCGCAGTGTTTCTCCTTCTTTTCTCCGATCTCCGATCTCCTTTATATTGACCTATCAGCGATATCACTTATCGGCCCATCAGCTATCGGCATTGCACAGTCCACTGTCACTTAACCTTCCAATATCCGATCGCTGATCAACCAACTTGCACGACAATACTCCACCGTTGATCTTCTCGCGCTAGATCCGACGATTGTCAGAGATTTCGGGTGCACAACTAGCACGAGGGTTAACCACCCAAAAAGCAGTTTCTCCCTCTCTCCTCTGTGCTACGTGTCACGATATGTATGGAATCGGAGCCAATCAGAAAGTACCACTTACGACATTTCTTTCACTTGAAATCCACTTGTGGTTTCTCCAACCTACTTCGGCTTGTTAACTGTCGGTTAACTTCCGCGCCCGAACACCATTAATCTATTGATTTGTCGATCAGACGGTTAACATTATTTCCTGTTCTCTTCACCTTCTTCCATTATTGTCCATCAATCTATGAGATCTGACAGTTACTGTGCATACTCACATTCGTCCGCCATTTGATGGATTCTGCGCCTCAATCCAGTTCCGCTCTGCTATCTCTGTTCTCATGACACACCATACAACAATAACTCGCTTAACATTTTATCGCCATCGATCCTTAATGTGATCAATGGTCAATCAAACCTGCGCACGGAATATTTAGCTTATTTATGAAACAACACACAGACGCACAAATTCACATTGAACACACATTTTTCTATTTTATACAGAATAGTTACAAACTAAGGCATTTCAGCCTTAGGCACAAGTTCTCCTTCGTCTACATTTTTAACCACTCTGGTTTACACAAATTATATCTATTTCTCTCTGTCTCTTGTGTCTCCCCTATCCATCTCACGATATATATATAGAACATGCAGGTTCATCATTTACAGGAATATTGGATCGGATCACTAAAAGGATCCGATCAATCCTCTCCTTGATTTCCTCAACAAACCCCTAAATCTCTCTATATGCATACATATGGTAGATTACATTTAATTAAGTCTTCTAGAGACTTATCACTTCCATCATTTAAGCTCTGTTTTAACAGAATTTGTCCCCTATTTTTCTCCGATGGTCCACGTCTCCTCCTTGCTCCGCTTTGGATTCCTTCTTTTAATGAAGAGTGCTAGATGCTCCTGCATCAACTTGGGAGTGAGGCCAAGTTGAGACCAATGTTCCTTAAAGCAACCCTGTCAGCCTCAGCCTCCATGCTTAGGGCTCCATCAGGTAGCGCGATGGCCCGAGGATCCAAGGAGTGAACCATCTCCTTTTCTCTAGTGGTCCCCGATGCCAAACTAGTTGACGCTGCGCTACTCTACCCTACACCAACCTGCAGTTGAGTAGTTTGGATCTGCAGCTCATGCAAACTCATCTGAATGGTCACCAAGGATTGCTTCTGTTGCTGCTCAAACTTCTGCAGTAGTTCTGTGGTCGCATCCCTGACCTTATCCCCAATGTCATCTAAGTCACCTTCTGTCAAGGTGATCAGGTTGAGCGATGACTTAGTAGCCTTGGTCTTCTTCCGCGACCCTTCTTTCTCCTGCTCCCGATTCTACTTCACCTAGAAGGGGGTGCTCTCTTGGTCTCCACCACCCTGTTTAGATTGCTCCTCTTCCTTCGTCTGCGGTGAAGGAGACTTTTGACTTTTGTCAGAGTCGCACTCTTCCTCCTATTCCTTCGTGGTGTGCTCTGCTTCTGCTCTTGCTTTTTCC
Source organism: Pinus tabuliformis (assembly GCA_031772625.1). NCBI lineage: Eukaryota > Viridiplantae > Streptophyta > Pinopsida > Pinales > Pinaceae > Pinus > Pinus tabuliformis. The sequence continues at coordinate 229,227,502 of CM062817.1, forward strand.
TCAGTCTCCTTTTTCCGTTTTTCAACCAATTGCTGCATTTTCGACTGAGCCTCTTCCTTCTTCTGCTTTCCTGTAGACTTACTAGACTTGACTGACAAATCTAAGGTCGTGCGCCACTCAGCTGGCCAACGATTGAGGACCGCTACTATGCCATCATCTGTCACAAGATATGGTAGATCATACCATTTCTGTTCTGGGTCCTTCCGTGCCCGGATGGAGATACAATGGAAGTTCGCTTTGAACTCTGCGTATCCCGACAACTGCTCAAAGACAATTGGTGATAGTATTGGCTTGCAGTTGATGGCCATATTGATGCTCATCTCCATTAAAACCCAGAAGACCTTGCTCTCGTGGACTCGCTTAGCGTGCTTCGTGACCCATAGGGAAGCAAACTTCGCTACTTCTGGAAAATCTGTCGCGATCGGAGGAAACTAACTGTCCTTCGACAACTACCACATAACCAACACAATCGACAACAATAGTCATGAGTAATGAAATTTTTTGCTCTGGTTCTGTGCCTCCTTGCAGTTCATGCGGAACTCACTGCACAGGTAGCATGCCCAATTGAATTGTACACCCTCCACATAGTGGGTCGCTAATGAAACAATTGGTGCCGACACCTCATCTGCGCAACACTTCCTCATTACTTTCCTAGCCAATATCTAGGTGGCTACCTTCACCGCGGGGTTGGTTATGCTTGAAATTGAATATCTGCGCGACTTCTTGACAAGCTTAAACTTGTCCTTCATTCTCTCGGTGAGGTTGCACTCGCCCACCTTTTTGCCAAATGCCTTAGCTGGATTTAGTCTTGAATGGGGTAGCAGGGTGATCCTATGGATTAACATATCAGTTATAGGGATTGGCTCCTCCAACCAAAGGCACCCGTCATGCACTAGGCATAACAACTGTTTGATAACTATCAAATTTATGGGTGCGCGGTGGTAATGTGATACGCATAACAAGTTCAACAATCCTACCTTCTCCACCCCACAAATTCACTTCACCGGATCTAGTGTGGTGACACCTGAATCCTTATAAAATACCCTCTACATGAATTTATCAGTAGCCAGGTGGGGGAACTGCTCTGTGTCCACCAAGTCCCAATCTTCAAGTCTTAGGTGGGGGACGCGCGCCAAGCGCAGAACTTCAAACATGATCTTTTCTGGCAGTAGGGGTGTTTTAAGCATAAACGTTTCCTTGTCTGGGTCCTTTGGGATCTTCCTCTTACCCACACACAGAGGGATGTATTCGGGTAGATTTGAGATAGGGTCTACACCCTCAATGTTAATATCCTCTATGCCCATACTGGTTTCTTCAGCGCCCTCGACGGATTCTAGGTTTACCACCTTGCCTTTCTCCTGCGCGGTGGGCTTCTCTTTCTTCTGGTGCTTCCTTGGCGACTCGCACACCGGCTGTGTTGCTTTCTATTTGTCCTTATTCGTCTTGGAAGCCTCTCCTACCAGCGTAGGCTTCGGCCTAGGTGATCTCGGTGATTTTGGCACCGCGACGAGAATCTCCACACTTACGACCTCAGGGGCAGCTCCCTCAGAGGCCATAGATCCACTAGCACTTGCAGTTTCTACGGGCACTGACATGAGGCTATTCAGGAGCTCCTGGGTTTCCTTAGGCAACTTGTCAAACACTGAATTGGCCACCAAATCCTAAAAAACTATAGGATTCATGCACACTCAATAGCACGACACAAAAACTCTCAACATGCAAAGTTTTTTTTGTTGGGCAGCCATCTGTAATTTATAGGAAAATTTGAATTCAAATCCAATCGTTCCCCCCAAAATCCATTCATAAATGCTAGATTGGCGGCATATTTTCAAAGATCTCGCATTTAAATTCCGCCTTAAATGCTGGCCCCCGCTCCTCTTAGCCGTTTTCTCACTATCAAATCATGAACAGTGACTATAATGGTCACTTTCTGGCTGCCCTGCGCGGTCTCTCCTCCTATAGCGTAGCTCCCTTCGCACTTCTGTTGATGTTGTGACATTCTTCCATCCCACACAGTCCCCCAATCGCGCAACTCTACAACCCAGGCAGTGTAGTTTATAGTCCCGCGCCTCCTTTTAGCTGCCTGGAGCGCTAAGACTGTGCTTCCATCATATAGTCATTTGGCCAGATCCTTGGTGTATGGCTTCAATCGGCTGCCATTTACCTTTCCAGGAAATGGATCTCCATTCAATTTCACCAGTTGAACTGCTCCACCATCGGTAATCTCTTTGATGACATATGGCCCCAACCAATGCATCTGAAATTTTCCTGGAAATTTATCAAACTTGTTGTCATATAATAAAACCAAATCGTTTACCTTGAAGGTGCATAATTTGATGTGCCGATCGTGTCATGCATTTTTGCGCTCCTTCTAAACTTGCTGATGGAATCCAGCTGAAAACCTATCTTCTTCAAGCTTTGTCAGCTATGCGAGCCTCTCTTCCAGGGCTCTGCAATTTTCCATTCCTGTGAACGACGGTATGCGTAGAGTAGGTACAATATACTCCATTGGCATCACAACTTCTAAACCAACCTAAAGGGTGTTTGTCCAATCAGTTTCTTATAAGTAGTTCTGTAAGTGCATAGCACTGTGGGTACGAGCACATCCCAATCATTCCTTTGTGCATTGCAAACCTTCATGAGTGCATTCTCCAATATCTTAATAAATGCTTCAACTGTCCCACTAGCTTTCGGGTGATATGGTGTGCTCTTTTGATGCTAAACTTGGAATTCCTCCATCAGCACACTGATCGTTTCATTAAGGAAATGTGTACCACGATTTCTCATCAAAATCTTCAGGTAACCAAACCTAGTCAACACATATTCAAAGGGGAACTTCGTTGATGTTTCCCCTGTACAGTCCTTCATGGATTGCACCTCCACCCATCTGATTCAATACTCCATCACGGTGATGATATACCGCGCACCTGTCTTCTTTCCTGGAGGTTGAATCAGGCCTACAAAATCAATGGCCCATTTCTCAAATTGCTATAACGACACTTGCGGATTCAGAGGCAGGTCATCCCTCCATGATGGCCTGCTCGTCCTCTAACATGCATCGCATGCCTTACAGTAAGGCTTGGAATCCTTATGCAGTGTCTGCCACCACAACCCAACGCGTAAAATATTTTGCGATGTTGCTTTTCCTGCATAATGTCCTCCCATAGATCCTCCATGAGCTTCAGGGAGGATGATTTTCTGTTCAAAGTCAGGTACATAATGTCACAAAATTTCATCTGAGCCCATTTTATATAAATGTCCTGCAATGACAAAAAACTCTACTGTGCGCACCACAAGCTGTTTCTTTTGTTTACTAGTATACCCTTCTAGAGCTGTCCCCGTCGTCAGGAAGTGTATGATATCTGCAAAGTGAGTGTCAGCTACGCGCATCGCAAAGAGCTACGCATCAGGCAGTCTGTCCTCCAAATTAGTAGGCTCCTCTCTTGTTTCAATGTGTGACAGATGATGTGGTCTTGCATTCAATCGTCTTGGCTTCGCAATGACTTCGAAATCATATTCCTGAAACAATAGAAACAGTCTGCATATCTCCCCCCACAACACAGGCTTGTTAACCAAGTACTTCAATGTAGAATGGTCTATATACATCTTAAAGTGTTTGCCTAGCAAGTAATGTCTGAACTTCTGGAGTGCGTACACAATAGACAAACCTTCATGCTCTATTGTTGAATAGTTCTTCTCAACTTTAGACAACTTCCTACTTGCAAATGCTATAGGGTGATCCAACTCTCCATACCGTCCTGTGTCAGTACTGCTCCGAGCGTAATACATGACACGTCCACATGCACATGAAATTCCTTCTTCCAATCTGGGAAGACTAGGATCGGCGCAGTGACCATCTTTTCCTTTAACACATCTAAACTTCACCTACATTCTTCATTCAAATAGAATGTAACATCCTTCTTTAACAACTTCTCCATCGGCACGGTAATCTGGGCATAACTCTTGATGAAATTTCTATAGTATCCCGTATGCCCCAACATTGCGCGTAGCTGTTTCACACTTCTTGGCGCCTCCAAATTAATTATAACTTCTATCTTAGCTGGGTCCACCATTAATCCTTGTCTGCACACCACATGGCCCAACAAGATTTCGAAAGGAACACAGAACAAACATTTCTTCAAATTGAGCGTGATTTGATACCTTGGCATGTATCCAACATCAAGCATAGGTTGGCTACATGGCGTTTCACCAACCCAAACACCGTCCAATCGTCAAAGTATACCTCCAGAAACTTGTGAATGAAGTCCTTGAACACCGCGATGAATACGTGCGAAAAGATCATTGACGTATTATTCAGTCCAAAAGGCATTACAGTATATTGAAAGAATCCCCACTCAGTTGCGAAGGTCGTCTTACTTCTATCCTCCGGCGTGATCTTAATCTGATGGTACCCCGAGAACCCATCAGTGAACGAATATGCTTCCTGCCCTCCTACATTATCCAACACTTCATCTATGAACAGAGTCAGAAAAGAATCATGCACACAAGCGTCATTCAACTTCTTGAGATGTACGCATATCCTTATTTCATCCTTTTTCTTCTTTTCCTAAACCACTATTGGGCTCACCTAATTGGATTCTTCCACTGGTTCAATAATAACTGCTGCAAGAATTTTATACAACTCTAAACAGACCTTTTATTTATAGTTTGGATTGAGGCGACAAGGCCTTTGCTTGATTGGCTTCGAGTCTGGTTTCAACGTAATTTTCATAACTCCCAGGTCCCCTATTATCCCCTTTAAGTTTGAGAACTTCGTAGGGAACAAATCCTGGTATTTGTGGAGCAACTCAACAACCTTATCCACTGTAGCATCATCCCAGTAGTCCCCTATCTTCGCAAACTTCGGCTCTGCCTCTATCCCAATGTTCACTTGTCTTATTTTTAGTGGCGCGGTGATATCTGGGTTTTCTATCTGTGGCCCCTCAACTTCGCGGTGTCCTTCTATTTCTAGGATATTAATGTTCCTCGGATCCTCATCTTCCTCTTCAGCAGTCACATTGTAGCACTCCAGTGCGTGGCGCAGTTGGGTGGTCCAATCCGTTGAATCAAATCCAAGGGATCCTGTGGTATTCTGAAGATCGTTGCTTTGACCTCCTGCAGTGCTTCATCAATGCACTCAAATCCATCTTCAAAGCTGAATGTCATCAAGAATCCCTGTCTCAAAATATCCCATTCGTCCATGCCATGGCAGAGCTCTGTCTCCAAGTACCAATTCATAGGTATTACATCCAAGGTGTGACAGAACATATGCACCCACTCCGGTTGTGGTTCTACTCCATAAGCATCGGTCCATTTGGTTAAGTGATCGCACGAATCACTCCTTCCATCGTATTTCTTTGTCAACCATACCTTTGGGTGACCAAACCATACCCTCATCATTCTTCTATATTCGCACCATCCAATGAGGTTGTCTTTATGCGTACCCCACCATCTTGCAGGCATAGCACGTAGCACCAAGTTCAAGGCTTGGAAGTGATGCTTCTCCGACACTTCCATTTCAAATGCATCCAAAAATTTATCAACATCACTTAAACCATCATAGTAACACATACTTCTTACCTCTGATGATATGCAATGCAGCGATTTGGTCATCATGTTACATTGTAGCGTAGATACTTCGTGCAATCTATTCTGCCAATGTTCCAATTCTTCGTCTGAGTCTGATGTGCAGGAGATTTCACGGTCCCATCCAAGACGTATATCAGCTATCGAAGTCACCCAATCTCGATCTCGTGCCGTTATCTTATAAATTTGGTCCAAATCATCATCACTTTCGTAATCACGGACTGGTTCAATGTAGCGTGGTCCTTCTGCAAGGTCCAATGGTACTACTACGCAAAGCGATTTTCTTTCAAATGACATCATCCACTTCTTCAAATTAATCACCCCGTTCATGTCGATAGCCTAGTTGATCCCAAGGAGTGCAGGGTAGGGATTGATGTCATCCACAATCTCTATCACTTCAAAATCGACCAACACGCTCGCGCCTTCGATATCGATTGTCACTCCTTGTAATCTTCCCATGGGGATAATCTTTTGCTGATTTTCCATCCTCAATTGAATAGGAGACCACTGTAGCACAGGTCTCCCCATTCTCTCCCATGTCTGTTTAGGAAAAACATTCACGTCGAACCCTAGATCTATAATAACTTGGTCCATTTCATATTCTCCTACCTGCGTGGTGAGTCTCATCTCCACCCCTGTTCTTGCCTTATGCTTACCATTCTTCCTGACCACACGCGGGCCTTCAGGAGTATTACCAACATATTTATTGATCAACTCCTATAATCCCTTTACGACCTTTCTATCTTGAAGCCACTTCATACAGGTCTCCAAAAATGTAGTAAGCATTGATGGGTCCATTTCTTCAGACTGCGTATCCTAACTTCCCGAGGTAGAAGCCTCAACAAAGCTTTTCTTTGCTTCCATGAAGGTTTCCTTCGCACGCTCCAAATCAAAGCTAACCTCCTTTTCTAGATCTTTGTGGACCCATTCACCTTCTTCAGGCTTCTTTCCCTTGTCTTCGCTATTCGTCATTCCACTTCGCAGCACGATGTTCACATTATCATCCTCTTCACGGGGTTCAACCCTCATCATCTGCAGATTCTGGGTAGGCTGCTGAGGCTGTGCCCCTTTGTCGCCTATCTTGGATAGTAATACAGGGTAGTCTTCTGTCGTGTGGTCAAATTGAGTGCAATATCTGCATGACAAGCGCGTTGGGTTCATAAATTGTCACGCGTAGTGTCATGGTCCCCCACAGTTGTAGCAAATCACCTGTCCTCGACCTCTACCAGGTCCTCCTCTACCTTGGCCTCGCCCGTGCCCCTAAAATCCTCCTCGCACTCCCCAAGCACCTTGATCCAGAGGCCAAGTTTCTGCCTACACTCTATATGTGGTCGTTCTATCCATAATAAGCTCATAGCTATGACAATTACAATCATCATGACCCACCGATTGACAGGAGTTGCTGAAGAGTTGTTTCGGTGTCTGTACAAATTTCTGCATCATGTGACAATTATCACATGTTATCTAGCCACCTGACAGATAACACACCATAATGTAGGAATTTTACTTGGCCTTGCTTGAGCTTCTAGCCTCAGAGGCACTGGCCCTCTTGCTACAACGTAATTTGCAAAGACTGGGTAGTGATATTTGTCATGCCCCTGGCTTTTGCATTTTTGGCACCAAACTTCTTCGTGCACCTTTGGCCGAACTGCTCTATCCTTATTTAGACTTTGAAACTCTAGGAAAAGGTTCTGTAGCTGCACGTGAATCTGTTGAAATTCAAAATTAGCATCTTGCATCGGTGTCTCATGAAATCTCCAGGGCTTCCGCCTGGGTCCCAATATTTTGTTACGATAAAGCAACCCTCAGATGAGGAAAGATTGAGGACCAACGACTAAGGACCGCTACTATGTCATCATCCATCGCAAGATATGGGAGATCATACAATTTCTGTTCTGGGTCCTTCCGTGCCCGGATGGAGATACAGTGGAAGTCCGATTTGAACTCTGCGTATCCCAACAACTGCTCAAAGACAATTGGTGATAGTATTGGCTTGCGGTTGATGGCCATATTAATGCTCATCTCCATAAAAAACAGAAGACCTTGCTCTCGTGGACTTCAATATATGATCCAGATCCTGGGGTGTCTCGCTAGGCTTCATCATGATCTTCGTGAATCTCACAATTGATTGACCTTGAGACTTAGGCCTATTGAACTCCTTATTCAACGTGGTCTGAATATCTGCTAATGAACCCATCAGGTTATTAGTGCAGTACTTAATGTACCATGCTAGTGCGCATTCCTGTAAAGTAGTGACCAACATTGCTTTCTTCATCTGATCGTCTGTTATACCTTGAGCCTCCCATACGGCCTTTGCGACGAACCAAAACTGGTCCGGGTCCTCAGTTCCCGAACCCTTGAAAACGGGAAACTTTATTACATTCGCCATATTGAACGGTGGCGGAGGTGGTGGTGGTGTGGGCGAAGGTGTATGATGTGGAGGTGAATGCGGAGGTGGGGTAGGTGGATGGGGTATTCACAGGAACCCTCATTTTATTAACTGAACAATGCTCTGCGGTGAAGCCTATGCTGTTTCCTCATCGTCACTCAGAGGAGGTTCGATCAACGGGCTATATTCAAGGCCTGTTCTTCCTCTATCCCTGAAGATCTTTCCACTTCGCGTAGCTCCAAACATCAAGGTAACTACATAACCCGCTTTTCACACAAGATCATCTTAATCCAAGTATTTAAAGACCTTAAATACTTACCTCGTGGTCCCTTGAAGAAGCAGTGCTTTGCTTCACTATAACTGATTGAAGTATCGACCGCGAACTCTGTCATGAATCCTCCTATGATATGATCGAGCCAGTGATCGACAACGCGTGCGATCTTTTCTTCCAAGGCTTCGAATCTCCGTACTAACTACGGGGTCCACACTATCAGACCGTCAAGCCTCTACCTTCCTTGACCGTCTGCCAATTTAGCTATCCACTTGTATAATTCAACCGAGAGGGAACAAAAGAATATTTCATGTATCTCTGTGTACAAATATCTGTCCAACCACTGTTCTTTCATCAATCACATATTTCTATTTTCTTACGCCATGAATTTGTGGATCTTCCTATCCAACCAGTCTTCAATTTCCTTCTTAGTTGGATTCCAGTGATGCGACATCACACATCTCTTTATGAAGATCCCGGTCCCAACAACGAAACCATTTGTTGGTTTATCAGGCCCTAACCCAGGTTCAACATTAATTTAGCCAAACAAATCCCTACACTACTGGCCCTTTCGGCATCAATCCGCGGAGCGCGGACTGAAGTCTCAATCGAAGTAGTATGGGGGGATGCTGGAACCAAGTTTTCGCACCCAGATATGGTAGTAATGTCATTTTGTTCCCTAGCTCTGCCTTTGCGTAGATCGATAAGGATTTTAGGGCTTATCGATATACTTTTGTTAATCAGCCTCTAGACCTTCGCGAAGGTCTACGACTGTCGTTCGCGGATCATAATCAGGCAAATAAACAACTTATGCGCTTCTGTAATTATTCTTACTGCCGTATTTACCCAAATTAGCTTGAGTATCTGATAACTTCAATATGTGTTAATGTGACCTTCGCATAAACAAATATTTTCACTTGTGTACAGATAACAAGGTAAAACATATAGATTCGCGCATCAATACAACATTAAATCATGAAACCATTATTCAGCATAACATAACCGCATTTATTCATAACAGAAGTAAATATATCAAAAGCACACATAATTCCATAGTAAGATTCTTTTATAGTACTTCAGACCTTCTTACAGATGCTAACTACCTTGCGGACTCAGCTGCAGGGGTCCACGCACTCAGCTGCAGACTTCTACCCTAGGCCTCTGCGCACACAGCTGTAGAGCCTTCCTTCTATTCTAAGACTCTTTGCTCTTAGCTCTTACTGACCCCTCAATGACTTAACTGCCTTAGACTCTTCTAAGACTCTCCTTTTTATACAATCCCATGGTTCGTGGACCATGGGTGGATTTTCTAAAGCCGACACAACTTACATAAAATAAGGGCGGAAACCCTTTATGACACTTGACATTTATGCGCTTTGCGACCACAAATTGCGGATACTTTACACTTTACATACAAAAACTTGGGCCTTCTTCCCAAAACTTGGGCTTTTAACCCCAAAATCGACCCTAGGGGACCCTGTCCTAACACCTCAAGATACAAGTAACAAAGAGAATGCAACCCCAGATAAGAAGTTCAATGAATCCGATAGAGGACATGGATTTCAGTCTGAGGAGCAGAACAAGGGTGATGGTTTGAAGTCATTATAGTGTTGGACTCATGGAGGAGAGCATCATAAGAGATATTGTCCACAACATTAGGGTGATAGACCACATATCTACTGTGCGTAGGAGGCACAAACAATAGGAGATGTTGGATAAAGTATTCCACGAATCTATGCAACATTGGAGAATAGGCAGGCATATCACCAAGCATCTATTATCGAGATGTACGGTAAGATTTGTGATTGAGTTGTTTCTCTTTTGATTGACCTAGATCTAATTAAAGTTATGTTATTCCTAACCTAGTAGATAAGTGTGGTTAATAAAGAAGTGCACGAAAAATATTGGTTCGTGCAGTTAGCTATAGGTACAAAGAAGAGGGTTCATCACTGGGTAAGAGCTTGTGCATTTGAGTTGAATGGTATGCTTACATCAACACATTTGAATATATTATCATTGGGATTATATAACATGTTTTTGGACATGGTTTGGTTGTATCTTCATAGGACTAAAGTCGGTTTTTATGACAAATCCCTTGAGTGCTTGGATGACAATGGATAACAGAGAGTCTTACAGGGTAAGAAGAAGGTGACATAAGTCAGAATGGTGACAACTATGCAGGCAAAGCGCAGTCATAGAAAAGGGTGTGTGTTATTTGTAGTGCATATTTCTAGTGAACAGGTACCCATTTCTACAATAGTTTCAGGATGTGTTTGCGATAGAGATTTTAGAGTTTCTGCCTCACAGGGAAGTGGACTTTACTATTCGGTTAATACCAGGGGCAACACCAACATTAAAGGCATCCTATAGGATGAGCACACTGAAGTTGGTAGAGATTAAATTACAGTTGAAGGAAATGCTTGAAAATGGATACATCATGCCAAGTGTATCGCATTGGGGTGCAACAATGTTGTTTGTGAAGAAGAAAGATGGTACTCTCAGGTTATGCATTGATTATAGGCAGTTAAACAAGGTGACCATCAATAATAGGTATATGTTGCTAAGGATTGATGACTTGTTTGATCAGTTGAAAGGAGAAACAATTTTCTCAAAGATTGATCTAAGATCAGGATAACATCAGGTATGCATCAAAGAAGATGATGTTTACAAGACTGCTTTTCGGACTAGGCATGCGTATTATGAGTTTGTTGTAGTTCCATTTGGTTTGATTAATTCTCCAAGTTTGTTATTGTATTCATTGATGAAATCTTGATATATTCTAAAACCAAGGAGGAGCATGTCGAGCACTTAGCAAAAGTGTTGAGATTACTGAGAGAGCATCAGTTGTATTCCAAGCTTATCAAATGCAGTTTCTTTAAGACAATGGTACATTAATTGGGACACGTGGTTTCCAAGGAAGGATTAGCAGTGGATCTAGAGAAGATCAGGGCTATCATGGAGTGGGAAGATCGTAGAAATGTGGATGAGATAAGATCATTAATGGGGTCAGTAGGTTATTACAGGAGGTTCATCATGAACTTCTCTCTCATTTCTCATCCAATTACATCATTGCAAAGGAAAGGTAAGAAATTTGAATGAACAGAGGAATGTGAAACAAGTTTTAAGTAGTTAAAGTCGTTGTTGATGGATGCTCCAGTGTTAAAGATTGCAGATCTGGAAAAATAATTTGTGGTATGCATGGATTCTTGCAAGAGAGGACTTGGTGGAGTTATTATGAAGGAAGGACAAGTAGTATGCTATGACTCAAGGAAATTGAATGAGCATGAGAAAAATTATCCAACACATGATCTTGAGTTGGCGGCGATCATCCATGCTTTGAAGATGTGGAGGAAATATCTTCTTGGCAGGCGATTAATCTTAATGAGTGATCACAACGGATTGAGGTATCTATTTGACCAACCAAATCTAAATGTTAGACAAGCTAGATGGTTGGCCATGATCAGTGAGTTCGACTTTGAGATCAAGTACATTAATGGTAAGGAGGACAGGGTTGTAGATGATCGTAGCAGTTGGATACAGGTAAATCACATAACAACTACGAGTTTCAATGGGACATATATACAGATCAAATGTTGTAGGCATGACAACAAGATGGCAGTTATATGGAGCTTATGCACAAGTTACAACATAGTACAAGTGATCAGGATATGGATTATTTTCTCACAACAGATGGTTTCGTCAGATTTAGGGACATGATATATGTGCCAGACAACAGTGATCTCAAGAAGCTTATCTTGAGGGAATTTAACGCTAAGATGTATTCGGGTAACCTAGGATATCAGAAGACATTGACAGTGGTGGATAAGTTTTATTATCGACCGAATTTGAAGAGGGAAGTTCTATAGTTTGTGGTTAGATGCTTTGATTGTCAATAGGTAAAGGCAGAATGTAAGAATCCAGGTGGATTACTTCAGTCTATTCTGATTCCAGAGTGGAAATGGGAGGTTGTTTCCATGGATGTCATTATATTTTTGTTGAGGAAATCTAGAGAATAGGATTCTACTATGGTTATGGCTGACAGGTTGGAAAAGGTAGCACAATTCATTCTAGTGAAGTCTACATATTCAACTAATGATGTAGCATAAGTATTCATCAAAGATGTAGTGAGGATACATGGTGTTCCGAAGAAAATTGTGTCAGACAGGGATGCCAAGTTCACTTCTAGATTCTGGAAAGAGTTATTTATAGGTTTGGGTACAAAGTTGGCCTTCAACACAACTTATCATCCACAGACAGATGGACAGATAGAGAGGGTCAACAAGATATTGGAGGATATGTTGAGAATGTATGTCATGCATCAACAATGAAAATGGTAAGAGTATATTCCACTGTTTGAGTTCATTTACAACAATGGGTACCAGGAATATTTGAGGATGAGTTTGTTTGAGGCATTGTATGGGTGGAATTGTAATACTCCCTTCAATTGGAGTGATCTAGTGACCAGGGTATTGATTAGACCAGACATGTTGGTAGAAATGGAACAAGAGATGAAGGTAATTAAGAAGAATCTAAAGGAAAAACAAAAAAGATAGAATATCTATGTAGATCAGAACAAGATGTTTAAGGAGTTTTAGGTTGGGGAACAAGTGTACTTGCACATCAAGCCCAAGAAGAGCTCCTTGAGGATTGGACCATGTATGGAACCTCGATATTGTGGACCTTTCAAGATTCTTGAGAGGATTGGATCAGTAACCTATCGACTTGCGCTGCCTATGACAGTGAAAGTCCATGATGTTTTACATGTGTCATTTCTTAAAAAGTATGTTAAAGATGATGATCACGCGATAGACTATTTTGTATTACAGGTGGAACTAGGAGGAGAATTCTCTAAGAACCTCAGTGCATTTTGTAGAGAAAGATGGTCATGCTCTGGAACGAAGAAATTGAGCAGGTTAAAGTGCAGTGGAAGCACTTTGGGCCCAATGAAGATACATGGGAGATGGCAAATCAGATGCGGTTATGTATTCTTCTCTATTCATTGGTTGAGCGAATGTTTTTGGCATATGTTTTGGTGTGATTTTTTGTATATATATATATCTATATATCTAGATATATATATATATATATATATATATATATATATATATATATATATATATATATATATATATATATATATATATATATATATATATATATATGTATATATATATGTATGTATGTATGTATGTATGTAAATACTTCCATGAGCCGTGTTATAAATCTCCAATAAGCGATATGGGTGTCATGTTGTTATGGTTGTCAGGGTATTATGTTTCTCATGTTGGTTTGCTTCTCAGTAGGTTTATCATTGTAAATACTGCAACGAGCTAATTTATAATGCTCCATGGGAAGTATGTTTTTCTTTTTAGTAGTCTTGCTGGTTGTAGGTGCCATTGAACACCGAGGACAGTGTTCCACCGAGGGTGAGGGTTTTGTAACAACCCTTGTTAAAATTTCATGTAATAAAGTTAATAAAGGAAAAATAATAACCATGGTAATGGGACATGTATTCAAAGATGAATGTTGGGAAAAAAAATAGTGATGGGGATCACTTGTGATTAATTATTGGCTAAGGAAATTGGAAAAGGCAATGGAAAGGAAAAATGACATTTTATTTACGAAAATAATGGAAATTAGGAGAAAAGGGAGGTGAAAGGTCACATGTTGCATGTGAGGAGGAAAATGAAGGAAAATAATGGAAAATGAAGAAAATAGAGGCCTCATTAATAAAAAGGCTTATGAGGATTATTTGGTACCTTTTGTCAGTTTAGTTTTGGAGCTCTCTCTCTGTCATACCCTTGGACACTTAGAGTTTTCTTGGAGCACTCTTGGAGGAGTGTGGGATACTTGGAGTTTTGGAGCAAGAAGGAAAAGGAAGAGCATGAAAGCACAAGAGGACATTAGGATTAGCAGCTACAACATGTTTTTCTTGCAGGTACCAAGTTGCATGTATTTCCTTGCTAGTTTTGGCATGCATGGAATATGCGTGTGGTTTCTTGGTAATGATATGTCATTGGCATGGAGGAATGCCTAGATTGATGGTGGATTTGATTAGCCTTTCCATTTCTTATATAGACATGGTGTTGTGGTGTCTTTCCTTTTTTTTTGGATAGTTCTCATGTTCCTTTTCCTGTGGGTTGAGTTACTAGTTCATGGAAGCCTTGGCTGGACAAACACTCTGGAAGCCCTGTAACAACTTGGGTTGAGTTACTAGTCCTCTAAGCCTTAGTTGGAAAAATTCTCTAGAAGTTATTAGTGGGTTGAGTTACTAGTCTTGGAAGCCTTGGTTGGACAAATGCTCTAGAAGCCCGATAGTAGTTGTGGGTTGAGTTACTAGTCCTGGAAGCCCTGGTTGGAAAAAATGCTCTAGAGCCCTAGACAACTTGGGTAGAGACCAGTTTGGCAATGGTTAGTGATGTCTGACTGTGAGGTGGAATCACTAGTTGAGGGTTGAGGTGGTTTGACCTCTAGAAGACTTGGTTTGGTTTTGTTAGATGTGTTCCATGAGATCCCACATTCATGCTTGGAATATGGAATGGGGGTGTCTAGTTGAAAGAGAGATTTATTTCAACCTAGTCTATGGTCGAGTGGTTCATGGAAGTCCCAAACCTAGTTTGATTTGGCATATGTTAATAAGAGCTTATTTCCTCTTGTATTTGATGGGAAAATACTCTTATTTATATGTGGTTTTATGGCTATTACATCCTTGTTATTTCTTTTGTTTATATGTTGGTTATGAGCATGTTTTATGACAGTGATGATGTATGAATCACATCATGTTTTGATTTGTAAATGAATGAAAAATGAATATATGTACTAATAGATGATAATGCAGCTAATGTGATAAGGAATCAATGCTTCTTAGTGATTCTTAGATAAGTATGAGACCCCTATGCTCAAATTTGTTGTTATGACATGTAGAATGCATATTTGTGACATGTTTTCTGAAATACCTGTCATGGCTAGTAGGGGTCCAGTCAAGTCAATGATCAAGTATTTTCATTAGTATTATTGTTTTGATGTTATTTTTCATTTCTGGAAGTTTCATGAAGTTCTGGGCAGTGGCCTCCGGGGTCGCTGGCTCTGAACTAGTTGGAAAAGTCGCGAGTCACTTGCATATCCTTGCTGTAAGAGTGACTGGGGGCTCACTATCACATGCATGCCCATGTCATGGGAGTGAATGAGGTTCTAGGGCAGTGAAATGTCAAGTTGTCTTAGGGGTTTACCACCTGCAAAGGTTGGTTGGATCCTAGAGGTTCTGTGGCATGTGTAGGAGGTCAGATTGATTATGTTGCATTAGTTCTACTTCCTTAACTATACATGGGAGGTTGAATCGGATCATAGTAGCCTCTCATCACATGTTTACCCCAACGGACTGGTTAACTTGGGTAAATATGGGAGGAGGGTGGCTACAACTATAATTTTGGTAATGCCAAAACTTGTTCTTGACTAATTTTCTTCTTTAGCTCCTTAAGGTCCCTTTGCTAGCCATTTCCTCAGTGGAAACTCTTGCTACTTGTTGTTATTGCATGAAGTGGTGCTTCTACTACTGAAAATGAGGCTATGAATTTCCTCAAGTACTGTGTAACCCAAACAAACCTCCTAACCTAAGAAACATCAGTAGGCACTGACCATTTTATGATGCCCTCCATGTTGGCAGGATCTATCTTCAAATCTCCTCTACCTATCACATACCCCAGATACACCAAAGACTACTTTGAAAACTTACACTTCTTGAGATTTCCTAGTAGTTGGTTCTTCTTTAATGTCTACAACACCTGTGTCAAATATGAGATGTGCTCATCCCAGGTAGCACTATAGACTAGTATAGCATCCAAATAAACAATAACAAATGAATCTATAAAAAGGTGTAGTATATCATTCATTAACTTCATAAATGTAGTTGGTGCATTACATAGGCCAAATGGCATGACTAACCATTCATACAAACCTAACTAGTTTCTAAAGTGGTATTACATATTTTCCTCTTCTCTGACTCGAA
Organism: Pinus tabuliformis; assembly: GCA_031772625.1. NCBI lineage: Eukaryota > Viridiplantae > Streptophyta > Pinopsida > Pinales > Pinaceae > Pinus > Pinus tabuliformis. Next base: position 229,243,753 of record CM062817.1, read on the forward strand.
CCTAGTGACATATAGAATTTAAGTCTAGATTAGTGAAGTATTTCACTTGTTGCAATTAATCCAGTAGATCATCTATTCTCTGTAGGGGATACCTATTCTTAAGTGTGATTTTGTTCATCGCCCTGTAATCAATACATTTTTTGAATCTCATCCTTATTTGGCTCAATGATGATTGTTGACCCACATGGTGATGTACTCGATCACATGACACCCTGTTCTAGTAGTCATTGCAACAATTTCTTCACCTCACTTGTTTTCATAACAAATTTCTTGTACAACCCAAAGTTTGGCAATGGGGAGTCCAATAATACCTAGATTTCATGCTCCACTTCCCTCTTGGGTGGTAACCCTTTAGGATCCTAGAACACATCCCTGTATTCTTATAAAAACTCTTCCAATTGTTGTTTCTATATATTAGTACACCCCTCCAGGGATGTCTTTTCTTTTATTGACTCTTCTATAGATCTATTCTCTCTTAAAAATAGTAAAACAAAATTGTTACTAGAACTGATTAGTTTCTTGGCTTGGTTGGCACTTACCAACCAAATTATTGACTTGCCTTTATGTGCATTGATGGTGAATGATTTTCCATCCTTTACGAGTTGGAATTGGCTATATTTCTGCATGAATATTTCATCTCACATTTACATCTAGGGACTTGCAAACACTACTCCACATACATCAAGGGGAACTACATCTATTTATACTCCATCAATAAAATCAACATTGATAGAAAATATGATATTGGATTGCTTTGTTACCTTTATTTTTGCATCTTTATTTACCCATCCCAATGGATATGGGATTGGATGATCACATAATTCTAATCCCACTTTGTTGACCAGATCTACTACAATGAGATTTTCTTGTGATATTGAGTCTAACAGAGCATCAATATTGGTTGTTTTAACTTGTATCATTATATGGAAGAGTCTGGTGTTTTTGTTCTCTTCCTGTTGCTGAAGGTTACTTAGATTCACCTCCTATTGTAATGATTCACATATGGTCTTCTCACCCAAACCCAAGCTTCTATCACCTTGGATAATCCAATCAATGGACATGGGATTCTTATTTTTATTATCTTTCTTTTTGTACCTTCAGTTAAGCTCTGTATGCAACTTCTAACACTTCTCCTTTGCATGAATGTGAATGTTATAGTGGTTGCTTTGATCTTTGCATTGGTGTGTTGTGGATGTCATATTTTTATATTCCCCCCTTTCCACTTGTTCTTTGCCTCCTTAGAAGAATCTTGGTGCTTCTACTTCGATACACTTGATTACCCTTTCTTTAGGCCTATGTTCTCTAGGTATTGTTCCTGTACATAAGCCTCGTCCACCGATATAGGCTTGAACAACATAACTTTCTTGAATGATATATATGTAAAGCCTCCACATACTTGAGGAGTACATCAGGGTTCTTTGGGGAGATACGCAACATTATGGCCATGTTTTAAAATTTTCTGGTGTACACTTGTACACTCTGCCTCTGCTTCTACCTAAAGTAGTGCCACAAGATCCATTGGTCCCCTACATACTCAATAGGGTAAAATTGTGACTTTATAAGGGCTTTAAATTCCTCCCACATAGTCATTAGAGGATCTCCCTCTAACTTTAAGGTCTCCATATCGATTTCCCATTAGGTTAGGGAATGGCCCTCTTATTTTAGTTATTCAAATAAAATATTATGTTCTTCCTCTATATGATGAACACTAAAATAATCTTCTAATTGTTTCAACTAAGGATTTATCTTAGAGAATCGATGTCACCTTGGTATGGCTTGATATCAACCTTTGCTTCCATTTTGATTAGGGACTATGAATGGTTCATGACCCTCAAACTTGTTTGATCTTTTTTGGGCCCTTTCTTCAACTCGTACAACCTACCTAACCTAAACTACCAAAATCACAAATGTCGGGTTATGATATCTTACCTATCTATCCTCGTGCACTTCCTGGGTGCATAAGCTAACCGGAACAAATGAACACAACTCCTGGAACCACTTTTCACTCTAGGAAAAAATTTACAAATGAGGTGGCATATGGTCTACTTTTCCCTATATATTTCCCTCTTTGTCATCTTCCAGAGCCCAATACAAGTGCTCAGAACCTTCGTTCTCAAAACCGTCAAAGGCATAAAGATCTGACCCCGTCATTTTTATCATGGTACCCTTTGTTCCATTTAAACACCAAACTCATTTTTGGGGACTGCCTCATACTCAGAGTACCCCTTAAGGTGCACCTTCTCATGTTATTTGATTCATCTGTTCTATAGATTTCATCTTATATATGTTTTCATTAGGATGTTTTCACTTGGGGTATTAATTGTCGAGGTTGCAGGTACATTAGCAATGTCCTGCCAGAATCAATACCCTAGTGGTCATCGAGAGTGCAGGTATCATTTGCCACTCAACATAATAAGATTCCTATAAAGCTTTGCATATCTTGATAAAATTTTTCTGAACTACACCATAGGGTCCATCATATCGACCATGTTTACCACCACCTCCCCTTGCACATGGTAAATGTCCATGCCAGTCGATAGAAAATTCCCATTCATGGATCACCCCATGTTATAGACCCCCACATACTATTGGGATCCATGACCATTTACTCAGGCCCGAGAGCCATTTCACTTGCATGCCTTGAATATTAGCCTCATTATTCTCTTCTTCACTTATTTCTTACTAACCTAACTCCTAGTCTACCTAATTTATTTGTTACGGATCAAGTTGAATGCACTCTCATGTTCTACATTTGGCCTATCATCCCTCCATCTGACATAGCTCATTTACGTCACTTCATCCTCCTCGTCAACCCCACACTGAGACCAACCAATGGGGCCCCTTCCCTCCACACAAAACACCTTACCTACATCATCATGCAGGTAACCATTTTCATGGGGCACCCATCTTTGTGTATGTACATCCCAAACTAACTTTAAATTCTTTTGGAAAGTGTACAAAGGTTTTTTAGGAAAATGGTTCCCAACCATATTTTCATGTCTCGTACCCATCAATAGTCCCTAGCTGCCCCTGGTTGGAGCTCGCTAATCAACACCCCATTGATTGATCTTTCACTATGCCAGTTAGAAAATTCTTGCACCCACCCTGGATGTCCTACTGATTCCAGGGACATTCCCCCCAGAAGAATTGTTTGACTCTCACCACTCACATTACAACTCCAACCTTAGGCAATTGTCTGTATCCATTCATACTGTCATCTTTCATTATCATACCCAGTTGACCCACCATATTACAATCATCTTTATCCATCATGATTCCCCAAATCCACATTTTGGGTGGTTGACACTTCTTTCCTATCGACATCAACACCCATCTTCTAGGATCGAAGAAGTACCTTGGGTACGTTCCTCCCTTAAGGGACATCCTCGGGTGGAACAGTGGGAATCACTATCACCCATTGATGTCATTGATCTCCTAGATATTTGACACCAGCATACGTTTTTCATGTGAGGTTAGTATTGTATGTAGTGAGCATTGTAGTTCTCTCATTTAGTCAAAGACCCATGCATCGTTTAGCACCTCATTCAATAGTGCTTACATTTTGATGCATGGGAAGTATCTAGAGTCGAAGACCCATGCATCCATGAGAACCTACTTCAACAATGCTTCACTTTTAATGCATGGGGGTACCTAATTCAGTCTATTTGTCAAAAGTTCCCTTGAGGGTGTAAGGAATTATCTTCATTAACCACCATCATATTAGCTAGTACAATGTTGATGTTAACACCAGAAAATCGTAGACATATTTGTACAATCCAAAAGACTCCCAAAGTCATCCAGAAGAATGCACAAGTGAAGATTTTCCAATTGAAGACATTATGAAGATCAAAAAATTAATTTCTCCAAAGGTCCAATGTATATGGAATTAAAAAATTGATGTCTAGATGACTTTTTCTTCTATAGCCACACAATGCACGATATTTCCTTCTAAAGCCGCACGGTCAAAGGAATGCATGACTCAGCAATTCAGGACCACTTCCCACACTTGGAAGATGATTTGCTAACATGATTGCAGTCAAGGACAGCCGAATTCGAGTCACCCTGAAGATATGCAACCCTCAATGGAATCATCTTGTCCTACTCATAATTCATTATCATTCATGAACCAAGAGAGGGAAGATGGATTCAAAAAATTCTATATAAACAGGCCATGGGAGAACCAAAAAATGAGATAATGTTATGCCGACCAAGTTGCCATCAGAGAAAACCTTCATTTCATTGTTGAAGCAGAAGAAGTAGAGTACTATTTTGTTGGCATAATTTCTTTGTAGCAATCCATCACTCTAGTGTGGGCAGGATTTCACCATTGAGAGAGCCTTGATACTTCTTGGATAAAGAGGAGAATCTTACAAAGAAAGTGAAGAAAATAACCTCCTTGCTAATTTTTGAGCAACATTTCTTAAAGAGTTCTCTTCAAGTGTTTAGTATTGTACTATTTGTATTCATCTTCTACCACCAATAGTCAATAAAGGGAGCCAATTTCCATAATTATGTTGACATTTTTTTTTTCATTAAGCATTATTTGTGTGTTTATCTCTTTTTCCTAGTTTATGTTTTTTTATGTATTGTTTCCACCATTTGCAATGCTTTGTTTCTTCATGCTTGTCCACTGACAACAACCAAACTGTTTGTTTTTCTTTGCAGGGAACAACCTACTACTAAGAAGGTTTATTTTGCTACACCATTGCTATAGAAACACCACAACAATATTGACGACTCCATTAGTTTCTTTTCTTTACTCTAACGGTTGTGTTTGTAGGACCTTCTCTCTACATAATCAACTTACAAGGTGTTCAACATCTCTTTGAAATTTTTGCAGGACCTTTTGGACCTGTTGTTGGTTGAGAATATTTCTAGTTCACAATTTTTTGTCGACCACATGAATTTTTCTCAGACAGACGTGTGATCATGTCTGTGCATAACTAATCCCGCACGGTTTCTAGAAAGCTAAAAATTCCTTGTAATTTCACTTTTTTCATGTGATTGACAACCTTTAGTGAATTGCCTTCACCTCTGCAATTTTTTTCCAGTCAGTTTAGATTACTTAATTTCTCTACTAATTACAATTAGTAGGGTAATTAGATTATCTTTATTTTTATTTCCAATTCTCACATAGATTAATTAGGGGGAAAAGTAAGTGGCCAAATTCCACACATATTTTTCAATCTATTTTGCTAGTTTTTGCAAGTCACATAGCTTAATTGTATTGGAGTAAGTGGACTATCATCCACAAATCTTGTTACTAACCAAAGCATTTTTTTATTTCATTAGTTTTGGGACTAGGTCCAAGTGTCATTACAAAAGGCAGGTAATCTCTGCTTCCCTTGTGTATTTTAGGCAAACTTGGGCTAGCATATGAAAGCCTTCTTAACACATGTTTCCCATCTCCCTTTAATCACACATAATGTAATAGGAGAAAGAGTAAGCAACCCATTATCTGCACATCATTTCTTTTTCATGAAATGAATAATTGAAATTAGTGTAATTAGGAGGATATTGTAATGGATCACCGACTATCCACATATTATCACACTTTGCATGCTTGCTTGATCACTTGCACACATTTACACATCACACACTAAGCTTCTATAAGATTTGTATTAGAAGGCATCCAATTTTCAAAGCTTTTGATACTTAGTTTATTTTGACTTACATCTCACATCCTAAATAAAAGTAAGACCCTTAAAAGTAACCATAACTTGAACCAACTAAATTACCCACAAGGGCCACCAAAGAATTTATAGTTCAAGTTAGGACCATTAGGGGTAGGCATCCCATAAGCCACCATGGTCATGTTACATTTTGAGACATAGCAGTTGAATTTTTAGGGAGCTTAAGATCCTTCAATAATCCCATGGAAAACACTACCCGAGCATGGCATAGACTCAATTCAGAGGGGGTTTGACTTAGGTCCAATGCGCGCGATACTATTTGGGGTTACCTAACCTGTCTAGTGCTCGGTACTGGTAACTAACTACCAAGAAGCTAAATACTTAAATCCTCGCGTGGGACAAAGTTATTTTAGTGGCCAAAATATAGGGGATCCATTAGTATAGGTGGAGGTGTGGGCAACACCAAAGCCTCATCCGTTACCTTGGTCGATTATTTGGCTGCTGGAAGGCATCGCCAATTCTTTCAGGACGTTTCCCAAGTACCCATAATAAGATTTATTTCTAAGGCATAGTTAATTTGAGAGTGGTAAGATAAATAGGTTTTCATAAGATCTTTTAAAATAAGCAAAAACAAACAAAAGCCATTTTTTTCGTTGTTTGTTCACATAGTATTTTCGTTTTGTTTTATGTATGTGATATATTTTATTTGAGAATCATCTCCTTCCGTCAATCACATAAAGTAGAACACACTCTACTCGACACCATAGGGGACCTGATGACTCCTCGCCGATCTAAACATTTTCAAAATATCCCTCCATTACCAGGAGGAGTGCCAGGTCTCTCACCATTTAGGCGCAAAAGACACCATACAACTATCGTTATAGGATCTTCCTTTATCGGTGCAAAATTTCTTGGAACTCCTCCTCGTCAAAGTAACCCATTCACTACCCCCAAGGGAGCCCCCATAACTTCCCTCCTAAGAGTCCTCATGGCGTTCACCAGGGTAATCATCCTCATCAGGGAAAGCCCATTCATATAGCTATCCAAAATCATTTCGCGATGGTGGAAGAATGAAAAGTCCCATTTTTAGCTTCTTTAAACCTTCCTGATTTAAGCAAAGCTAACCAATGACCCAATTGCACATGACCAAAATTGGCCAACCATGCCCACCAAGCTCCCTTTGGACATTCCAAAATTCAAAGGGAAGCAGGAAGAAGACCTAGGAAACCATGTCGTGACTTGTCACCTTTGGTGTTCATTCAATAGTATCACAAATGATACTATTCAATTACGACTATTTCAACACATTCTTACTGAGCCAGCAATGAAATGGTATATTGACTAACCTTCTACGTCACATGGAAGCTTTAGTTCCCTAGCTACAACATTCCTAACATTATTCCAGCTCCCGGTACATCATGACTCAGGCGTGGAACTCCTCAAACACTTAAAAAAAACACCTGCTACAAACATATCAGATCATATCCATGAGTGGCGGAAACGTCGTAGCTTGTGTAAAGCACAATTTGAAGACAACTTCCTCCTCGACCTGTTTTTGAGGTCTCTCACATTAGAAATATGAAAAAACGTGGCGAATTCATCCCCACATAATGAGAAAGAGGCCATTACCAAAGATCAATAGTGAGAGCTTTTATACACCAAGTCTTGATATCTCTACCATGTACTTCCAGATGCCCCACACCTGTAGACTTTTCAAGAGACATTAGGCACATCCAATGCTGTCGACAAATTTATTGGGACCATAGCCTAAAATCACCTTGAAAACAATTTCGAGTACCATGGATAAAATTACAATGGCCAATCATTTGGTGCCATAACACCACCACACCACACATCATATTACCTTGAAAAACCTATGTTGATGCAGAATCCTACTATGCAGGTTAACCAATACCAACCTGCGTAGGGTGGCCAATACCCTCCCGTGTAAGGTGGACCATACCCCCCTAGGAACATGGAACCAATTCCTCCACAGAACTCATACACCAATCAAGGACAAGGGAACCAATATTTCTCTTTCCTCGCATCTCAATAGAATAAACCTCTAGCACAAGCTAATGCATGTGTTAATCTAGTGCAACGTTCTCTCATTCAACAACAAAAATCATATGAAAAACTGAACACATCTAACCCACCTAATGTTGCTATGAAAAACCAAATAGCATGCCAAAAGGAGAGCCTAGCCAAGGGGTCAATCAAAAACAACCTCCACAGGCACTAACTGGGGTCAACCCCAACCGGAACCAAAACTAGGGATCGACCAATAATAAACCACAAATGAAAAACAAGAACACAAGTCTATGGAATAACCACGCTTGTGCCATTTTGGTTATTATGGACATTACAACCATCACTTCCCTCAACTCCCTGATTTGAAAAGGATGAAATACAGTGAGGGGAAATGGGGGAAAACCAAAAACCCGTAGTGATGTAGCATCCCTTATCCCATCAAGGAGTGGTAAATACCCAACAGGAACACTCAAAAACCCTTCTCGAGGAAGTTCCCAAAGTGCCTCAAACCACGACATTTACATAGTAAGGGAAGATGCTCTTGTGCATACACGTAACCGAGAGTAAGGAACTCCACCAAAAACTAATCATTCCACCTCGAGTACTGAAACACCTACAACACCTTTGACAATCCTTGATACGCCATGGAGCCCATCCAAAACAAGGTTAAAGGTCCTTTACGATGAGAGGGACATAACTCAAAGTCTACTCACAGGTATAGCATAGTTAATGATTTATCCCAACTCCATCGTCTATGTCAGCATTTGAATTTTTGCAATCATGCCCAACCCAACATAAAACCTTAATTTTTGCATTAGGAGCAATCAATCTTGCCTATTCTTGTTTAATGGTCTTTGACTTGGATAAATCCACCTTACGTCTACCATCAACTTTCGCTTTTCAAATCCCAGTCTCTGTCCAGAATATCACCATCCATAGTTGCATAGTTGATAAAGGGGAATCCACATGTATAATGTCCAAATCATTTTGGAAAAAACTTGGATCCCCCGAACTCAAACCTTCTCACATCACTCTCAGAGAATACGACGGGCACCCTTCTGTTCCCTCAGGATACTAAGGAATTGTAGTACAATCAGATGATAAAATCATGCTCATAGATATCAAAGTATTGGATGCACAATTGGATTATTATATCTTGTCAGACTAAAGTTATATGTACGGAATTTCAACAATAACATCCTCTAAATTTAGGGTAATGATGTTCTCCCATGATGGGAAGATTATTACAATCGACCAACTCATATGTTATGAGAAGAAGAAATTAACTGCACCTGATGGTGTGCTACCTTTAATTGGATCTTCTCCCAAATTGGTTTCCACTTACACTGAACTCAACCCTGACCCATTTTAGCCATCAACTCTCCTCGGGACATTCCAAAAAACCCACCTATAATAGAGGATATTCCTTTAGCCACAAGAGCTCTAGTGTGCATGATGAGTTCATCAAACACCCATCAAGATCAAGAATCATTTTTAGATAAGAACAAAAATTTTGTTCCTGATATTTCTTTCTTACCATATGTTGTCACCCAAACACCGTTATTATCCCCCCCACCTAGTTTTGTCTTGCACCAAGTCATCGCAACACTCTCGTTTCCCAATATGGCTCTAGCGATACCGGTCTGGTATCTGGCCCCTCAGGCCATGTCGACAAGATTAGGTATCACCTCGATAGGTGTCATTCCTATACCTCCTTAGGATAACACCCCACAATAAGCAACTCTTGCACCGACACCAGCCGGTGCCAGAAAAAGGGATAAGAAAAAAGGCAAGAAGGAGGAAGCTTCAAACACTCCCTCCTCTAGGGTATCTCCACCCTGTGCTTTATTCAAAGTAGTTGGTCACCCCACCAATATGTGCCCTGAGATATATTACCTCAAAGCTCTTCGGCATGCCCCAAAAGTGCTAGTGAACCCTCCTCCCCCTGCAGGAGAAAAGACCCCACCCACGCGTTATAAGGCATTTTGAACCAACCATGCATGAGCCAGATGAGCGAAATACATGCATTACACTCATCATTTACCAAAAATTCCTTTATATCGAGATGCATTAGGTGCACTCACCCAAGCCAATACCCCATCACTTCTAATAGATGATGGGTCTAAAACCATTTTTTATGTCATGAGGGAAGAAGCTTCTTGCTCCTATCGCTTTTTTGTTCCCTCAACCTCCTTCCATGCTTGGAGGCAACTAGAATCAGTGACACCCCAACATACCTCCACATGCGCTTTATGTGACAAACCAAACCATTTCATAAACCAATGTCTCGAATTATGGGCATTCAACTAATTGTATCCGGTGAGCTGCATTGCCCAAAGTAACATACCCAGGCACAAACGCCATACTTACCAAATTTGTGGAGGAAACCATCATGTGCGACACTTCCCCCATCTTCCCCGATTCCACTCTATGTTAGATTTCATGCGTTGATTTATCACTAAAAACTCTGATTTATTCAGATCAGATATTAAATCACTAGATCACACCATGCAAGAAGGGAATGAAGCATCTAGTTCCATCTTATGTGTGTTTGAGGAAAAGATACCACTGACAGTTCATATAGCCCCCCATAAGCAAGTATCCTCTCACCTCTGCCAGTCTAGATCTAGAAAAAAGATAAAGCATCCCTAGGCCACTTCATTAAGATCACCCCTCACATGTGCCCTATGCGATAGACCCAACCACCTAGTGAATCAATGCCGAGAATTGGGAAAGATAAGAGACATCTTTTGCTTGTTAGTGCACATCCCATAAATCCATCTCCCAAACCAAGAGAGACTCACATGATGTTATTGTCACATCTTCTCTCAAGCACATCACACGAGGAATCGTTAGTACCTTCCACGTTTTCGAGTAGCGAGAATAGCATTGAGACAAACCCACACTAGGAAGTCACTTCATGCTGATACTAAGACCCAGAGGTATTCGACACCCAATATTGCCCCACCTCATGACACCAATCAAGCGCCATCATCTCACACTATGGACGATATTTACACCCACACCATTTTTAGTGTTAGTAATAGTCATGTGTGCAATATTTGCACCACTACCTCTCATAGTTCTGAGACATGTCATATGTTACAAACATTTCGACAAATAAACATTCATCATTAACCCCCAATTGAGGAAGAATTTTTTTCTCCTTGTACACTAACAAGGTCACAATAAATTCCTCCCACTCATTATCAACTCACCATTATGGAAATTCTACCACCACCTAATGCTGATGACACGCAATATCACATACGATTCGTTTCCTCATCCGTAGGAACCATGATTCATGTTGTTTTCTCATCATTTTTTGGAATTGAGATTGCTAAACCCACCCACCGGTGGTACCTTCACTGACGGTGCAAAATCATCCTATCTGCACATTGTCATATTCGCTAGGTTCTACGACATCAACCACCGAATCCTATTCTTTCTTGTCAAACAACATACCTAGGCTTGAACTCTAACCTCAAGGCCTAACACAACCCATGCCTAGGACATTGTGGAGGATAACACTAACCATAAAAAAGACTTAACATCTGAAGTAGCCATCGCTAGGGTACTAGTCCAAGAAGGACAGATAATAGAGAGCACACAATATAGTATGTTAGCAAGAACCTCTCTGGGCATACATTGAAGTATGAGCTAGTTGAAAGATAGCCTTAGCCCTAGTCCACTCAGTACAAAAGATTCAACATTACATAATCTTACGAACCACCACCGTAATAGAAAATATCAACCCTATTCGATACTTGCTCACTCGTCGTATGATAAAACACAAATACGCTCGATGGGTCATTATTTTGCAAGAATTTGATCTTCAGTTTGCTTCCCCCAAGAGAAAGAAGGCCCTTATCCTCATCGAGTTCATCATTGATATCCCAACAGAGACCCAAGGATCCCTTGTTAATGATGCATTCCCCGATGAACATATGTTCTTAGTATCAACGGATGACCCCTGGTACAATGACATCCTCCTCTTTTTACAAACTCAGAAGTTCAAACCTCAACTTACTCACGATGACTGGAGACGCATACGCCACCAAGCCTCCCTTACCTCCTTTTTGGGGATGTCCTCTATTGATGAGGCGTCGACACCATATTTCGTCGATGCCTTACTCACAAACAAGTCGAGCAAGTCTTAAATGATTTCCATAGTGGGGCTTATGGTGACCAACTCTTAGGAATGGCCACTGCTCAGAAAGTCCTTCATGCCATTATTTCTGGCCCACCATTTTCCATGACTATATTCAAGGACTTAAGAGATGTGAGAGGTGCCAACGATATGCTCAAAACACACAAGACCCACCAATTCCCCTACACCTAGTCATCTTCACTGACCCCTTTTGCAAATGGGGCATAGACTTCATGACTTGCAACCCCCCATCATCTAGCAACCATAAGTACATTGTTGTTTCCATCGACTATTTCACCAAATGGGCAAAGGCCATGCCCAGTTACAATAACATCGCAGAAACTGCTGCATGTTTTTTATTTAGCCATGTCATAACACGATTCAATGCTCCCAAGGAGTTGGCATCTGATCACGTAAAAAAATTTGGAAAAAGTAATATTTCAAGAGTTATCCCAACACGTTTGTTTTTACCACGAGTTCTCTTCCGTATACTACCCTCATTCCAATCGAAAGGTATAAGTTGTCAACAAATTGCTCAAAACAATGTTGCAGTGTATGGTGAACAACCAAAAAACCAACTGACACCATATGGTTTTTTTAGCCCTGTGGGCATACCATGTAGTGGTCAAAGAATCTATAGGTTTCATGCCCTTCCAATTAGTCTATGGTGTCGAATTAGTCTTCCCCATCGAGTGCGAGATCTCTACCTTGCATTCAGCCATTGAACTTCTCACCAAAAATTCACCTTTAGAACAAAGATTGGTGCAACTTGAACACATTAATGAAAGTCAATGAGAATATCTCCACCATAACGAAACACACAAAAAGCAGACAAAGGACACTTTTGACCGCAATTCTCCCCTATTGATTTACTAAGGTGGAGTTAGTACTTCATTATGATGTTGCGAAAGAAGCATTGGCACTATGGAAATTCAAGAAATTATGGAAGGGCCCTTACATTTTCAAACATTTCCTCCTCAAGGGGGAAAACATCTTAGCATAACCCAATGAGGCTTGCCTCAAATATTACATCAATGGGCTCTATCTTAAAAAGTTTCATCCATAAAATTGCACGTAGCCCTAGAATAAAAAGTTATGTACCATGAATTATTTTTATGATGACCAATTCATCATGGATACAATCTGAAACCTTTCTTTGATCATGTGTCACAGATGGATCATTCGCCACCCTATCACCACAGGTTCGCTAATGGTGCTTCTTGATGGTCACAAAACCTTGCAGCAACGACCTGGGCCATATAATCTCCCGAAAACAGACCATGTCTCACCAATGGACTGTGTATAGGGTCGAGAACCAACAATCAAGTCGATTCCTCCCATCTTGTCATTAGTCACCTGCATGTATTCCTTGATTCCCAACTTGTTGTATCACAATTGAATAGAATCTTCAAGGTTCACGATCCATGCCTCTTTCGAAAATATCTGCATGCACAATGGTTAGCCCATAGTTTTTATCATATTACATTTACACATGTACCAATAAATCAAAATGATATAGCTGACCACATAGCTGACCACATAGCTAACCAAATACTACATTTACATGTATCAAATATATATCAAAATCAAGAAACATAAAGCATCAATATAATATCCATTGCATAAATGCAGACATACATCACATGTATAAAAGTATATACTCAAGATATATCATCATATCCGCAAAAAATCACATCTCGTATATATATATCAAAAAATATGTATATGAGTGGAAAATATATATATATACATCTGCTAGCTCAAGACCAAGAAAAATAGGTCATCAAAATAGAGGAGCATCCTCATAATGGGTGCTTTCCCTGGTATATGCATAAAATCTATCTATGGCTGTGCCCCTCCACCTCCCGCTTGAGGACCCACTGCCTCATCTAGAGTTAGAATGGGACATGTTGTAGCCACTGTCATCATGAGGCATCAAAGAGTTGGTCATTGTGCCCTATCATGTACCATCGTTGTCTCCAACACCACCTCTCCCAGTACAATCCACTCCTCCTCAGGCATCTCCCTTTTCAGGGTGTTTGCTCCGCCCCAGGAATCCTCATAATCCCTCAGATGTGCCTCTAAAGCTACTGATCGTGCCTCAATCACCTCGACGCACTCCCGTAGTTTCGTCATCTCCTTAGAAGCAGAAGAGCTGGTCCCCTCTCAAGAGGGACCACAAATCTCGAGCTGACGACACTGCACTATCCTCTCAGGTCCTGCCTCCTCCCTAGCATCCCTCCATCACTACAGTACAACATGAATGACAACCAAACATATGCATCATGGATCATTTCCTACTAGGTAGGCCAATGGTTTTTCACGTGACCCCACATTTGCAAGCAAATATACATTGTATCAACATAATACACAAGTATTCATCATAACTATACATGTAAAAAAGCACAAAAATGCAGAAATCATAAATCACATACTTGCTGGCCCCCAAGCATCACCAGGAGGAAGCCCCATATCTGAATAACCTGTAAAGTCCACTCCACAATACAGGTACTCTAGAATCGTATGAGTGTTGGATGTGAACCAACCCTCCACCTAGGCATTCGAATAATGCCCCGAAACACCGCCACCAATCTGTGGCATCACTAATACCTACCGTATCATCCATGGGTCTCTAGCAGGACCTGGTGGCACTGTTATAAAAGGTTGGAGAATCATGACCCGCTCATACATAATGCTACATAAAATGTTGGCATAGAAAAATCTCAACGCCCCACCCTTCCGTACCTCTTTCAGCTGGGATACCATCCCCCGATATACAAAGTTGAACCAGTCATAAAAGTGGTCTGCCTACAGTGTCTCCAACACCAAAATCTGTGGCCCCGACACTTGACGAGGACACGTTGACCCTACTAGCCGTACAATCATCTCTAGCACTGCTCACTTGGTAAGATCTCTAATCGAGGCAAAACAATTACACCCCTCATCATAAGGGTTGGGCTCACAATGGCCCTCTGCCTCCACCCATCTATGAAGATCCACATGCCTAACCCACAGGGGATGCGAGAATACCTCCCTATGAGGCACCAACCCAGTTACAAAATAGATATCTACCACAATAGTAATCGATAGATTAGTCTATCTGATAATGAATATATAATGGTCCACATCCTAGCATCGAATCAAGAATCACAGGAATGCATCCTGCGATCTAAAAATAGGGTTCTAAAGGAACTTCAACAACCCCCAACCTGTTAGTATCCTAATCGCGGTAGCATCCGCTACAATTTCTGCACGTAGTGGTTCCCAATCCCACTCTCACTAGAACATGCCCATCTTGCCATCAAGGATGTCAAAGTTAAAAAAATTAGCCTCCTAGGATGCCATTTTTAATCAACATCGTGTTTTTCCCATAACAGGTGCGCAAAAGGCAAGTCTGTTTTGAGAACAAACATGCGACGTGCATGTCTACAAGGCCAAAAACTGTGGTGACTCCAGATCTCGGGCAACACGTCTGCTCGTTGAGAAGATGCATTTTCATATGCCTGTCCTATTTACAGATGTGCGGACAATGCGACATTGTGAGGTCGAGCCATGACATTTCCAAATTAACGACACCGTGACTTTTGGCCCTTCAGCCACACAGCTAGTTTGACTCTCATCCCATTACCCGCAAGGTAGCCACGAGTATCCTTGAAACACACACGGCTACCACATGACTAAAACCAAGTCGCCTACGCGGAAAAGTTTTTCCACCCTAAAAAGGGCCATACGTGCCACCCCTGTATGACCTACTTAGCATAGTCTACCAAAATGACAAAGTTATGGTTACATGTTCTAATTTGTCTCTCCCCACATGCTTCCTAGGTGCATAAGATGATCACAACAACAAGAAACAACTCTAGTCTCCCAAAATAAAAAGTACAAATGAGGTGGCATAGGGACCACTTTTCCCTATATATTTCCCTTTTTGACATTTTTCGGAGCCCAGTATAGGAGCTCATGAACGTTTTTTTCAAAATCATGAGAGACACAAGGATGAGGACTGTTAGTGTCAGTCTTTACAGCCTTCCTCCAGTGATCAAACATGCTCTTACAAAGTGATTTTGAAGTGTCAAGGTCAAATTTTGTCATTTCAGTGAGTCTTCAAGCCAAAATTTGGTCACTAGGCATTAGGCCTAGGGTTTGCCCAAATGTCAGTCTATGTCATCATTCAGCTGAGCGTATCATCTTTCAGAGGGTTGTCATTATCATCTCAGTGTCTAATGAGTCATTTCACACCTTGTTCATGCTTCAGTTGCACTTAGGCAAGGTCATTTCCCTCTCCTAGGGTTTTGAAGGCAATTTTTCTTGGATGGTCAAATCACCGGAAAAACTTGTTTCCTGATGTTCATACACCTTCCCCTATCCTTAAAGTACCTTATCAAATGCTTCCCATCCCTTAGATCCGCCAAATTCGTCATTTTTGCACAAACCCTAGTTTCTAGCTACAACCTGGCAATTTTCTAGATTGGGCCTGTGTTTTGCCCTTTTGGACCCCTTCCCCTCACTCAATCTCTGAGATTCCACTTTCCCCTACTTCCTAACATCCCTCCCTACTTCCAAAAATTTCCCCAAGAATTTAGAAGCCCCCTATCCCCTTCATTTCGCTCCATTTCGACAAAATTCCTTGTTTCACACATCGGGACAAGTTGCACTCAAATGATGTTTCAGAGCAATAAAAGATGAATTTTGGAAAACCGAGAGAGGTTTTTGTCCATAACATGCCAAGGAAGAAAAAACTCCTTCACTTTTTACACAGGTGTCATGGTTTGAGAGAAATGTCAAAAATACTGGCGAGAACGAAGGTGCTCCAAGGACGGTTGGCTAAAGCACAAAAATGAAGGAAAACGCCCGATCCACTCCAAACTTTGGCCAAAGCCTCTTTGACTGAGCATGGTACTTGATTGGGGACTCCCAGCCCAAATTTCAAGAAATTTGGAGAAAATTTTGTCATTTGTGAATTTTTTGTGCATTTTACAGGTTTTGGCCATTGGAGTGGTCTCACCCCGCGCGCGACCACTCGGGAGGACTGCTCAGAATCAAAAAAAGTTGACATTTTTGGAAAGGGAATGCAAAAACTAGAATTACCTATACTTGGGGTCAACTTGATTTTGAGATTTGGGCCTCCAAAAGCTCAAAATACATCAAAATTTTGACTTTCTGCCCACTTTTTGAGTTGCAGAAAGTGACCTTGGGAGAATTGACTTTTGAGGGGTCAAATCAACTCCAAATCCAGAAATTCCACTTGGGATGGAAAGTAGACACACAGAGCTTTCCAATGAGCCATATTGCACTTGATTTTGACAACTGGAACCCACTCAAAAAGTGCTACAAAGGGGCGCGACCACTCGAGCTAAAATTGCCAGTTTTGACTTTTCAGGCCTGCAAACTCTGTTTTTTACCTTGGTTGATCATTTGTACTTGTAAATGATGGATGTATGGATAATTTTCATGGCACATTGATAGATTTAATCTCTCTTAACCCTTCTAGAAGCTTCCTTGATGTAAATAGTGAAAATTTAATGCATGGATTAGTTTCCTAAGTTTTAGAGGCAAGTTGTTTTGACTGCCTATTATCTAGTTCTTAGTTTAGAATTAGTTCAAACTGCTCCTAGGAAGCTGAGCTCGACCCCTAGAGGTGGGGAAAGGAGTTAGATGGTCTATATTATGCCTTCTCTTGCTCATTTTCATGGTTGGACTCTTGAGGGAGAAGCTCTATTGTATATTTTACTTGTATCTCTGCAATTTGAGGAAAAGGAAGGCCAAGGTTTTGCAGACATCATTGTGGATTCTTGTGGATTATTGTGTTGATGGTGTGTTTCCTACTTGTCATTGTAAGTGTGTTTATGTGTTCCATCTCTTATTCTATTGCTGCTAATTAAACAAAAAAAGTGATAAAGTTTGAATTCATGCATGCCATGCTCAACTTTTAATTTTGTTCAATATCTATGTTTTCCACTGTCTAAAGAGGATTCAAAGTTGTTGTTTGCCCTCTTTAGCTCCTCCTCTATCATTCCTGATCATCCATCTCAGATTAAGGCATCAGCACTCACTCCTACCTTGCCCCAAAGATCCCCCTGCAAAAACTGAGCCCAATCCCCGCACCCTGAATTGCACTCCCTCCAATTGCCACCAAAAACCCCAAAAAACTTTAAATCAACCCTCCTTATCAGTTTACTAGCCTAATATCTGTGTTACCTTGATTGGTCATCTCTTCCCATTGAAAATTTAACGAGATAGACCGGAGAGAGCCTTCTCATACCCCGTAGGGCTAGCTACGAGGTGAAATGGTTTGATGTTGCCTTGAAGGTTTACCTTCCTCAGCCTAGGGTGAAATCTCAAGCGCTAACATAGTGGCGACCATACTGGGGAGAACAAACTTGTTTGTGTGTTGATGTGTGTGTTTCGCAAGTCTTAGACGGAGCCTGAAGTCACGCCAGGTAGCCTTTGAACACGCTCTTGTTTTACATCAGCGTTAGTAGATAAACGCTGCTTCAGTCAATCTCCGTGAGCTTGTGAATACAACACTTCATTTGCATTTTACCCCAGTACATGTATCAAGTTCAGATCTGATTGTTGATGGTGGACAACGATCAGACACTTGAAAGGCTGAAATCATTCACTGGCGACTCCTTCACTGAAAACTCCAGAGATCAATGCTTCATGGTGACTTCACTGCAGATAGATCAGTAGCTTTGAGCTTTTCAAGATGGATCAGATTGCAAGAAGATATGCTCCCTTGAGCCGAGATCACATCCCAGGTTTTCCAAATAAAATTCCGAAGGTAGATTGGTCAAAGAATTTGCCTATATTTAATGATGATGGTAAGAAGGATGCTGCTTTACATCTAGTTAGATTTCATATGCATATTCGCAAGTTGAAGGTGGATTTTCCTGAAGATTGCTTGATAAATATATTCCTGGCCACTCTGGAGGGTAAAGCCCAATCATGGTACGAAAGTTTGCCGCCTGCTTGTATTTATTGTTTAAAGGATTTTCATGCTATGTTCATTGAACGATATAAGGACTCTTATCCATCATTGAATTTAGTTCAAGACTGTTGCAAGCATGCCTATAGTTTTATTGAAAGCCTTGAGAAGTTTTATGAAGATGATAATTTTATGGATGAAGAGATCATGGAAGCTCTGTATGAAAATCCGTTTCAACAGCACATAGAAATCTTAGAGGATACTTGTCAAGATCAGCAGGTTGAAGATGGTCATATGGCTGTAGTTGATGAAAGAGAAGAGCTTGTTTCAGATCTGCCCACAGAAGAAGAAAGCATGCAGATTGAAGAAGAGGGGACAGCTACTTCAGTTCTAGATTCAGATTGTGATGACCAAGCATACCTTGTGCCGAATCCTGAAAAGGAGAGTTTTGTTGTTGAGACCATAGACAGAGTTTTTGATCCAAATGTTCTCATGCCATCAGAACAGAGCCTGCATGAGGAGGTAATTCAGTTAGTTCATGAAAAGCAAGATGACATCTTCATTCAAGTAAGTGAAACAGTCCCTTTGGATGAAATTATGGTAGATGATAGAAATGTCGTTTTTGCACTTCAAGAATCAGCTGAAGTTTCTTTCCTTATGATTGAAGAATGTAATAAGGAACTTGATAATTTGGTTGTGATATCATATGAAGATGACCTACAGCACATTCACACCATAGAAGATCATAGCATTCAGGATTTCCATTCAGATTCTTCATATGTTTCATGTGCTGAAATACTTTTCCAAGAAGAGATCTGCTCATCCATGTGTTCAGAATTTTTTGAGGACCAGGAACATACTCTTTCCGAAGCACATGATGAAGGCATATCAGAATTTGAAGCAAAGGATACCTTGTTCTTTTAGCAGGTGGTGGCAGTGGAAAATCTTCATGTTTTTCACGATCCTCTAGCAAGTTTGTTGCAGCCAGCAGTGATAGTGTTTATTGCAGTGTTCAGTGATGAAGGAGGTCATGGTCAGCTATGTTTTTGGATGCTCAGTTATAGGTTTGTATTGTTGACCAGGAGATCTAATCAGGAAAATCAATCAAGAAGGCATCTACTTGATTGGTTGCATTGGCATTTTGATATCGTTTGATGGTATATTGTCTTGTAAGAAACAAGGTGGTTGTCATCATGATTTCAAATCTTGATGGACTGCTGCCCCTCTCTTGTTTTAGTTAAGTCAGTCATGAGTCATTTGTGTTTGGTCTATTGAGTGAGTTTTTTCAAGTTATTTCAGTTTGCCATCGAGTCGGTTTGAGTCAAGTTCCAGTTAAGTTTCAGTCAGTTTTCAGTCAAGTTTTCATTCAATAAATGTGTCAAAGTTTTGTGTCAAAGGTGTAAATAATGACTCCATCGCCCAATGGTTGTAAGCACTGGTCTGCTCTCCCAGATGTCTAAGGTTCTTGGCACCTCCAAGGAGCTACCATCCCCATTGGAGCCAATGTTAGTGTCAGTCTTTACAGCCTTCCTCCAGTGATCAAACATGCTCTTACAAAGTGATTTTGAAATGTCAAGGTCAAATTTTGTCATTTCAGTGAGTCTTCAAGCCAAAATTTGGTCACTAGGCATTAGGCCTAGGGTTTGCCCAAATGTCAGTCTATGTCATCTTTCAGCTGAGCCTATCATCATTCAGAGGGTTTTCATTATCATCTCAGTGTCTAATGAGTCATTTCACACCTTGTTCATGCTTCAGTTGCACCTAGGCAAGGTCATTTCCCTCTCCTAGGGTTTTGAAGGCAATTTTTCTTGGATGGTCAAATCACCGGAAAAACTTGTTTCCTGATGTTCATACACCTTCCCCTATCCTTAAAGTACCTTATCAAATGCTTCCCATCCCTTAGATCTGCCAAATTCCTCATTTTTGCACAAACCCTAGTTTCTAGCTACAACCTGGCAATTTTCTAGGTTGGGCCTGTGTTTTGCCCCTTTGGACCCCTTCCCCTCACTCAATCTCTAAGATTCCACTTTCCCCTGCTTCCTAACATCCCTCCCTACTTCCAAAAATTTCCCCAAGAATTTAGAAGCCCCCTATCCCCTTCATTTCGCTCCATTTCGACAAAATTCCTTGTTTCACACATCGGGACAAGTTGCACTCAAATGATGTTTCAGAGCAATAAAAGATGAATTTTGGAAAACTGAGAGAGGTTTTTGTCCATAACATGCCAACGAAGAAAAAACTCCTTCACTTTTTACACAGGTGTCATGGTTTGAGAGAAATGTCAAAAATACCGGCGAGAACGAAGGTGCTCCAAGGACGGTTGGCTAAAGCACAAAAACGAAGGAAAACGCCCGATCGACTCCAAACTTTGGCCAAAGCCTCTTTGACTGAGCATGGTACTTGATTGGGGACTTCCAGCCAAAATTTCAAGAAATTTGGAGAAAATTTTGTCATTTGTGAATTTTTTGTGCATTTTACAGGTTTTGGCCATTGGAGTGGTCTCACCCCGCGCGCGACCACTCGGGAGGACTGTTCAGAATCACAAAAAGTTGACATTTTTGGAAAGGGCATGCAAAAACTAGAATTACCTATACTTGGGGTCAACTTGATTTTGAGATTTGGGCCTCCAAAAGCTCAAAATATATCAAAATTTTGACTTTCTGCCCACTTTTTGAGTTGCAGAAAGTGACCTTGGGAGAATTGACTTTTGAGGGGTCAAATCAACTCCAAATCCAGAAATTCCACTTGGGATGGAAAGTAGACACATAGAGCTTTCCAATGAGACATCTTGCACTTGATTTGGACAACTGGAACCCACTCAAAAAGTGCTGCAAAGGGGCGCGACCACTCGAGCGGGGGGCGCGACCACTCGAGCTAAAATTGCCAGTTTTGACTTTTCAGGCCTGCAAACTCTGTTTTTTATCTTGGTTGATCATTTGTACTTGTAAATGATGGATGTATGGATAATTTTCATGGCACATTGATAGATTTAATCTCTCTTAACCCTTCTAGAAGCTTCCTTGATGTAAATAGTGAAAATTTAATGCATGGATTAGTTTCCTAAGTTTTAGAGGCAAGTTGTTTTGACTGCCTATTATCTAGTTCTTAGTTTAGAATTAGTTCAAACTGCTCCTAGGAAGCTGAGCTCGACCCCTAGAGGTGGGGAAAGGAGTTAGATGGTCTATATTATGCCTTCTCTTGCTCATTTTCATGGTTGGACTCTTGAGGGAGAAGCTCTATTGTATATTTTACTTGTATCTCTGCAATTTGAGGAAAATGAAGGCCAGGGTTTTGCAGACATCATTGTGGATTCTTGTGGATTATTGTGTTGATGGTGTGTTTCCTACTTGTCATTGTAAGTGTGTTTATGTGTTCCATCTCTTATTCTATTGCTGCTAATTAAACAAAAAAAGTGATAAAGTTTGAATTCATGCATGCCATGCTCAACTTTTAATTTTGTTCAATATCTATGTTTTCCACTGTCTAAAGAGGATTCAAAGTTGTTTTTTGCCCTCTTTAGCTCCTCCTCTATCATTCCTGATCATCCATCTCAGATTAAGGCATCAGCACTCACTCCTACCTTGCCCCAAAGATCCCCCTGCAAAAACTGAGCCCAATCCCCGCACCCTGAATTGCAGTCCCTCCAATTGCCACCAAAAACCCCAAAAAACTTTAAATCAACCCTCCTTATCAGTTTACTAGCCTAATATATGTGTTACCTTGATTGGTCATCTCTTCCTATTGAAAATTTGCCGAGATAGACCGGAGAGAGCCTTCTCATACCCCGTAGGGCTAGCTACGAGGTGAAATGGTTTGATGTTGCCTTGAAGGTTTACCTTCCTCAGCCTAGGGTGAAATCTCAAGCGCTAACAAGGACCACATCATATTTATCATGGTACCCTCCATTCCATTTCAACCCCAAACTCATTTTTTGGGCCTGCCGCTTCTCAGAGCATAAGTTCAGGTACGCCTTCTCCTATTTTTTTATTCATGTTGTTTATCCCATTTCCAGCTTACATATTTTTTTATCAAGATGGTTTCACTTGGGGTATTGGTCATTGAAGTTTCAGGTACGTCAAAAAATTCCTGCCTGAGTCAACACCCTAGTGGCCTTCGACAGGGCAGGTATCATTCATCACTCATAATTATGGGTTTCCTACAAAGCTTTGCATATCCTGACATCATTTATATAAAATGCACCATAGGGTCCATCATCTCAACCACATTTACCACCACCTCCCCTTGCACATGGTAAACATCCATGACGGTCGATAGATCCTTCCCATTCATGGATCACCTCATGTTATAGACCCCCACATTTCATTTGGAATCCATGACCATCTCTTTCAACCTAGGAGCCATCTCACTTGCATGCCTTGAAGATCAACCTCATTCACTTTTTCTTCACTTATGAATAATGGCCCCTACTCTCAGGCCACCTTACTAATTTGTGATGGATAAATGTGAACACTCTTCTGCATTCTACATTGGGCCTATCATTCCTCCATATATCATAAGCTATTTTGTGTCACTTCATCCGCGTCATGAACCCAACACTGAGACCAACCAATGGGGCCCTTGCCCTCTGCAAAAACATTTTAGCTCGCTCATCATTCAGGTCACTGTTTTCATGGGGCACCCATCTCCATGTATGTACATCCCAAACCACCTTTACATTATTTTGGAAAGTGTAATTTTTTTTTTTTTTAATGAAAATGGTTCCCACCCATATTTTAATGCCTTGTACTTGAAAACAGTCCCTATTCACCCTTGGTCAGAGCTCACACATAATCCACATTCATTCACCCTCTTCACGCCAGTCAGAACATACTCACACCTACCCTGGATGTCCTACTAACTCCAGGGCCACTACCCTCAGAAGAATTGTTTTGACTGCCACCACTCGCATTATAGCTCTGACCTCAGGCAAGTTGTCCATATCCATTCATATCGTCAAATTTCATTATCATGCCTTATTGACCCACCATATTACAATTTGTTTCACTACACATCTTGATTTCCCAAATCAACATTTTGGGTGGTTGATGCTTCTTTCTTGTCGACGTCAACACCCATTTCCAAGATCGAGGTAGTACCTTGGGTGCTTCACCCCTTCAGGGACATCCTCGAGTGGCACAATGGGAATAATTATTGCCCATTGATTCCATTGGTCCCCTTGACATTCGGCACCAACATAAGCTCTCATGTCAAGGTGGTATCACACTTCATGAACATTGCAACTCTCTCACTTAGTCGAAGGCCAACACATCACTTATCACCTCATTCAACAGTGCTTACATCTTGATGTGCGGGAGGTACCAACAGTCGAAGACCCATGCTCACCTTTTCTCAATGCATGGGGGCACCTAACTTCATCTATGTGTCAGAAGTGCCCGTGAGGGCGTCAAAAATTATCATCATCAACTATCAGCATGTCAGCCATTCCAACACTGACTTGACAGGAATATTTCATGTCTGATTGCAATAAATTATCACTAGTCATTATAACGAGCGTAGGTGATCAGGTGCTCAAGTTTATGCTCAAAAATCAAAGTGTCAGAATATTGTTAAACTCAGATTCATATTGAAGAGCTTTCCATTATGAATCCAACAGTGTGAACGACACTCAATGATCCAAATGGATCCTAGAAAACCCTCTAAGTCTTCAAAGTATTCTAAACATTCAAGACTATCACAAAATAAGAGCCTTTAAAAAAAAGTCAAATTACACTATCGAGAGGCCAAAACATAGAGAAAACATTGAAAAACAGAGTATCGACGGCTTAAAACTACTTTGCAAGGGAGCCATCGAATCTAGCCGATCAGCGGTCCAGATCCGATCGAAAAATCGCAATCGGCAGTGGAAAGCGGAGGCTATCGGTGGAGACCACATGGTATATGCGACAACGATCAGTGGGGTTAGTGAGGGCCGTTGATCAAGCGTGCAGATCGATGGCCCAAGTTGAATCACAATATTGCATCGGAGCAACACAGAGGAGCGGGGCCGATTCATGCGACTGCGATAGCCGGACTCGACGGGATTATAAATAAAAACATATATATTTTGAGTTCCGTAAAACAACATTTTCCTTTGTATTTGCGTTTTTCGTTAAATAAATGAAATACGAAGGAAAAGCACCGATGCGATGAAACCGGACCCGAAAGGGTTTATGAATGCATATGCATAATATTTCAAGTCTGTCTAAAGCCATTTTATGGGGTTTTTCAGTGTTTAATGTATTTTTTTAATACAAAGGAAACAAGCGGGATTTCGGGTGGCCGTAGGCGGTAAGTGGTTTTGGTCGGGCTCCGCCCGAGCCCATACACTGGCTGCCACGTGTCCAGGCCCTGGAGAGAGAAAACCACCCTTTTCGGGTAGTTAACCCCCGTATGAATGAGCCGCCCGAAATGAACCACAACCGTTGGATCTAGATCTCCCAGATCAATGGTGGAGATGCGATAAGAGACATAAAGGCGGACCCGATAGGAGTTATAAAGGGAATTTATAGTATTTCAAATCTGATAAATGACAGTTTGGTGAATTTCTTGTGTTTTTAGTGTATTTCTTTGTGAACACAGAGAACGTTGTTTCTGGGGATTTCAAAGGCCCGATGACCCATTCTGTTACAGAACAGGTGGCCACCATCCCTGAAAGCATTTAGCAATGATTGCTAACACTCAAAGGGGGATTTGAGCAGACAGAGGCCGCGAAGCCAGAGAGCTCGAGAAGGAGAAATGAACAGATAGCGCCGATTGGCTTTAAAGCCACGGATTGATAGGAAATAGAGCAAGCAGTGTTGAGACAGAGAGCAAACAGAGACAGAGAGTCATTGAGGAGAGTCTGTGTACTCAAAAAGACTTGGGGGATCCAAGTAAAGCCTTGTTGTTTTGTATCTATTGCGTGAGACTCAAATTGAGCTCACTTTTGTAAAAAAACTCTGCTTCTGAAGGCATAACAGAGAGGTCACCACTAAAGGCTGGACCAGGAGACGTAGCCTAGGAGTGTTGGGTGAACTCCTTATTAAACTTGTTGTGTTTATGTGTGTTTGTCTATTATGTTCTTTAACTGCTTCATTGTCTATGTATTTCGCAATATTATCGATCCATTGCACAAAGTAACATAGGAAAATCCATGCACATGAGTCTGTAATACCTTAATAATTGTCTAAGATCTCATTATCAGATCAAGTGGTATCAGAGCTTTAGGTTTGCTAAGGTTAGACAAGCTTGTGCTGGATTGTTGAATGCTAACTAGGTCAAAGCTCAAATTAGGAGAAGGAGAACTGGTTGAGGCTAACCCAGAAATTGGAAGAGTCTATCCTAGGAGGAAAATGGTAGAAGAAATTCCCTTGGAATCAGACTCTCAGTTCATGGACAGTTTCATAACCATGAGAGCCATAGTAGAAAAGATGTATCAAGAATTTAAGAAGGTCATGGTGAAAGTACCTCAACTTCCAAAAAAGACAAAGGAATGGAGGAACCTCTTCTAGATGGCCATTCAGAAGGCAAAGGGAAAAAAAGGGAAGAGCCTCCTCTATCACCACCTCCTTCTAGCCCTTTGATTAAATTAGATGTAAAATTTGATTTGCCAATCTATGATGGAGAATTAAATGCAGAAAATCTAGATAACTAGATTAGACAGATTGATGTATATTGCAGGGTGCAGAACATCGATTTAGAAAGGGGAAAAATTCTACTGGCCAGCCTTCGCCTTGTAGGAACTTCCCTAGTGTGGTGGGAAGGCAGGACACAAGCTAATTTGAAGAATCATGGTAAAATTATTTCTACCTGGAGTGAATTGGTTTCTACCATTAAAAAAAAATTCTATCCACTAGCTTATATGCAGCAAGCAATGATGAGTTGGCAAACTCTTCGCCAACTAAAGGGGCAAAGTGTACAAAGCTATACCCAGGAATTTAGAAAAAGAGCTTTAATTATAGGAATTTCTCCAGACTCACCTGAAACTTTGTTGAAGTATATAGGTGGTCTACATAGCTATTTGAGGCACACCATTCTCATGTTTAACCGTACTAGCATAGATGAGGTATTAGTTCAGGCTACACATCTGGAGGCTACAGGCAAGAATGTCAACCCAGAGATTGGGGGATCATCAAAACCCACTGCAAGAAAGAACAAGGAAAAGAGGAAGTAGAAATGGAAAGAGAGGAAGGCAAATGTTGTACAGAAAGACAAAAAGTCACGCACTCACTGCAAGAAGGATGGACATGATGATGAACACTACTGGTCTTTGCATCCGGAGCTGAAACCCAAGAAGTTCAATGGAAAGAAGAAGAAGACTGCTGCTGCTATTCAGAAAGATTTGGGGTCAGACTCATGTGATGAAACAAAAGTCATAGCCACAGGTATAAAAGGTAAAAATTCTGAAGCATCTACTGGTAATTCTGCACAATCTATTGATAATGAGGGAAATGAGAGTTAAAGGCATGAACTTTTTCATATTAGAGTTATTTCCAAGCATCAAAAGATTGATACTTTATTTGATAGTGGTTCACAAGTAAATTTGATTTCTGAAACAATTGTAAAGAAGTTGGGACTACTAACCACACCTCACAAGAAGCCATATACATTAGGTTGGGTATGTGATAAAGCAAAGCTATAAGTGACTAGAAAATGTAAACTTAGGTTTTCTTTTGGGTCAACTTTTGTAGATGAGGTTGAGTTAGATATAGTTCCCTTGGATATATGTGGTATTGTTTTAGGAAGTCCTTACTTGTATGATAGAGCTATTTTCTATAGGAATGAAAATAAGTATCAACTCACAAATATGGAATATAATATATTGTAAGAGCTCATCAGCTAAAAAATAACTACACTCTCATAAACTCAGGGTAGATGAAAAGAATTGTAAATTCATGCAAGCAATTTTTACTAATGTTTGTAAAGGAAAAGACCCCTGATAAAACCAATGCATTTGAAGGCTGTGATGCTACACAAAAAGCTGATTTAGAAAAATTTGTTTCAGAATAGGATATCCTATTTCAAGAATCTAAAGGTATGATACCCAAAAGGGAAATAGTACATGATATTCATTGCAACAAGATTCTCCATTGCCTAACATCGAAATGTACAGGTTATCTATTTTAGATAATGCAGAGATCAAGAAGCAGGTATAGGAGTTGCTCGAGAAATGGTTCATAAGACCAAGCACATCACCATGCGGATCTCAAATCGTGTTGGTGAGGAAGAAAGATGGTTCGTGGAGGATGTGCATTGATTACAGAACACTGAATAAAATAACGATCAAGAATCGTTATCCTCTTCCTCGCATAGATGATCTGTTAGATCAGTTGAAAGAAGTTGTTTACTTTTCCAAGTTGGACTTGTGTTATGGCTACCATCAGGTCAGAGTTGCAGAACAAGATGCATGGAAGATTGCTTTCAAAACAAAGCAAGGACTGTATGAATGGCTAGTTATGCCTTTTGGCTTAACTAATGCTCCTGCCACTTTCATGAGAGTTATGAATGATGTACTCCGACCTTTTATTGATGATTTTGTAATTGTATATTTAGATGACATTCTTGTTTTCAGTAAAACATGGGAAGAACATTTGAAGCATGTAAAGCAAACTCTAGATGTTTTGAAAAAAGAAAATCTCTATGTGAAGTTATCAAAATGTGAATTTGGCAAAACATATTTAAATTATTTGGGTCATATTGTAGGGGGTGGTGAATTGAAGATAGATCCCTCTAAGGTTGAAGTCATTGTGAACTGGCCTAAACCCAAATTTGCTACGGAAATTAGGAGCTTCCTAGGAGCAGCACAATATTGGAGAAATTTTATTGCTAACTTTTCCTTGATTGTAACTCCCTTACATGCTTTAACAGGATTGAACAAGGTGTTTCAGTGGGGAGGAAAACAGTAGAAAGCCTTCGACACCTTGAAAGAAAAAATTAGTACAACACCAGTACTAGCATTGCCAGATCTTCAAAGACCATTCGAGATTGAAACAGATGCTAGTGACTATGCCATGGGAGCAGTGTTGATGCAACATGGTAAACCCATATGTTATCATTCTGAGACATTTAATTCTGCAATAGTTAATTATCCCACATATGATAAAGAATTGTATGCATTAGTGCAGAGTGTGAAAAAGTGGAAACATTACCTATTGGGCAAAGAAACAATTATACATATAGATCATCAACCACTTCAATATTTGCACTCACAAACTAAATTGCAATCAAGACACTATAGATGGATGGGTTTTCTACAATAGTTTCATCTTGTCATCAGATATAAGAAAGACATACATAATAAAGTTGCAGATATGTTATCCAGACCAATCATAAATATACCTACTATACTTAAGCATAACTCAGTATTGCATGAAAGCTACATTGAACAATATGCTCAAGATGTAGATTTTAAAGATGTATATGCAACTTTAAGTCATGGCAAACAAGTAGAAGAATTGGATTATCATGTTAAGGACCAACTCTTATATCATTTGGGAAAGTTATGCATTCCTCAAACTGAAAGAGTTAACATAATCCGAGAAGCACATACTTCTCTAATATCAGGTCATTTTGGTGTAAGTAAAACAGTTGCACAACTGCAAAGATTCTGTTATTGGCCAAGAATGCATGAAACAATTTCTAGATATATTAAAGGGTGTACCATGTGTGCTAAAAGAAAGCCTAGCAATAGAAAACTAGGCTTGTACACTCCACTTCCAGTTCCTTCTCATCCTTGGGAAAGTGTTTCCATGGACTTTGTTGGGGGACTGCCAAAATCTAGAAAAGGTCATGATTATTTATATGTTATTGTGGATAGGTTCAACAAAATGTGTATTTTAATACCTTGTAACAAGCAGATTACAGCTAAACAAACATCAAAGTTGTTCTTTCAGCATGTATGGGTTCATTTTGGGTTACCCACTTCTATTGTATCTGATCGAGATTCCCAATTTGTTGGGAAGTTTTGGTCAAGTCTATGGGAGTTAATGGACACCAGATTGAAGAAGATCACAACATTTCATCCACAAACAGATGGTCAAATAGAGGTTGTCAATAGGACAGTGATCCAGTTGCTTAGAGGCTCTTGTAGCAAGCATCCCAAGCTTTGGGATGAACATTTATGTTATGTGCAACATGCTTACAACCGTGCTAAACACTCTTCTACACAAAGATCTCCTTTTGAGACTTATTTTGGTTTTACACCAAGGTCTCCCTTGGATTGTCTTTAGTAAAGAAATAGCAGTTGATGGACACAGTAATGTGGACAAAGCAACCAAGTTCATTGAACATATCCAAGAAATTCACCAGGCAATGTAGGAACAGCCGGAGAGAAGCTAGGCCAAGTACAAGGCAAGGCATGATAAGCATCGAATTGAGCATAGCTTCCAAGTTGGTGATCAAGTTTGGCTATACATTGCAAAGACAGAATGCAAGGTGAAGGTAAGAAGCTGAAGCCAATAAGGTATGGGCCTTTCAAGATACTTGAGAAAATTGGTGAGAATGATTTTCGCCTTGATTTGCCATCTTACATGCACATCTATTTAGTAGTTAATGCAAAGAACTTGAGATTGTTTGAACCTTCATTGATTGAAGATCCCGAAGAGAAAAGTCAGTTGCCTTCTATTGATGATCTGTTGCCTGAATATCTCAATGAGTTCCAGGAAGATACAGTTCTGGACAGGAAGGTGAGAACTACACACATATGGGATGTTGAGTACCTCAGAATCAGACTCAAAGGTTCAAAACCAAGCAGTGCAAGATGGATAGAGATTGGACAAGTGAGGAAGCTGTATCCTCACTTGATTGATGCTTAAAAACCAACTTTTGGTGGTCCAAAAGCCTTTTAAGTGGGAAGGCGTGATCCAAATGGATCTTAGAAAACCCTCTAAGTCTTCAAAGTATTCTAAACATTCAAGACTATCGCAAAAGAGGAGCCTTTTAAAAAGTCGGATTACACTATCGGGAGGCAAAAACATAGAGAAAACATTAAAAAACAGAGTATTGGTGACTTAAAACTACTTTGCATGAGAGCTGTTAGATATGGCCGATCAACAGTCTAGATCCGTCAGAAAATCGCAATAGGCAGTGGCAAGCGGAGGCTATCAGTGGAGATCACATGGTATATGCGATAGCGATCAACGGGGTCAACGAGGACTGTCGATCAAGCGCGCAGATTGACGGCCCGAGTTGAATCACAATATCACATCGGAGCAACACAAAGGAGCGGGGTCGATTCATGCGACTGTGATAGCCGGACCCGACGGGATTATAAATAAAAACATATATATTTTGAGTTCCATAAAACAACATTTTCCTTTGTATTTGCGTTTTTTGTTAAATAAATGAAATACGAAGGAAAAGCACCGATGCGATGAAACCAGACCCGAAAGGGTTTATGAATGCATATGCATAATATTTCAAGTCTGTCTAAAGCCATTTTACAGGATTTTTCAGTGTTTAATGTATTTTTTTAATACAAAGGAAACAAGCGGGATTTCGGGCGGCCATAGGCGGTAAGTGGTTTTGGCCAGGCTCCGCCCGAGCCCATACACTGGCTGCCACGTGGCCAGGCCCTGGAGAGAGAAAACCACCCTTTTTGGGTGGTTAACCCCCGTACGAATGAGCCGCTCGAAATGAACCACAGCCGTTGGATCTAGATCTCCCATATCAATGGTGGAGATGTGATAAGTGACATAAAGGCGGACCCGATAGGAGTTATAAGGGGAATTAATAGTATTTCAAATCCGATAAATGACAGTTTGGCGAATTTCCTGTGTTTTTAGTGTATTTCTCTGTGAACACAAAGAACGTTGTTTCTAGGGATTTCAAAGGCCTGATGACCCATTCCGTTACAGAACAGGTGGCCACCATCCCTGAAAGTGTTTAGCAATGCTTGCCAATGCTCAGAGGGGGATTTTAGCAGACAGAGGCCGGGAAGCTAGAGAGCCTGAGAAGGAGAAACAAACAGACAACGCCGATTGGCTTTAAAGCCACAGATTGACAGGAAACAGAGCAAGCAGTGCTGAGACAGAGAACAAACAGAGACAGAGTCAGTGAGGAGAGTCTGTGTACTCAGAAAGACTTGGGGGATCCAAGTAAAGCCTTGTTGTTTTGTATCTATTGTGTGAGACTCAAATTGAGCTCACTTTTGTGAAAAAACTCTACTTCTAAAGGCATAATAGAGAGGTCACCACTGAAGGCTGGACTAGGAGACATAACCCAGGAGTGTTGGGTGAACTCCTTATTAAACTTGATGTGTTTATATGTGTTTGTCTATTAGGTTCTTTAATTGCTTCATTGTCTATGTATTTTGCAATCTTATCGATCCATTGCACAAAGTAACATAGGAAAATCCATGCACATGAGTCTGTAATACCTTAATAATTGTCTAAGATCTCATTATTAGATCACTCAAATCCGAGATCGTATGCAGAAGTTAGAGAAAGTCAAAGTTCAAGATTAACTTGTCTACATGGAAGGATTGGGATGATGTGGCAAGGTATTCAATGAACGAGGAGGCACCAAGTGGCAAGATTCCATTGGCTCCCGCATTTCACAAATCGTAGTCACAGGTAGGAAGGTATTACGGAAATCGACCCTTGGCAGGTTGGGTTACGATTTGAGATAATTGTAATCGCATATTGTACCAAAAACCCGCTGATATTTATGTTACCACCGATTAACGCTGATTATGTTCCCACGCCGATTTCCAATTGCGATGAGTGATAAATTTCCATATGCAAGATGTTATGAGCCACAGTTTATATTCCCGTCGAGCCCGTGATATCGCTATCACAACATTCCACCATGTTAATAAGATCTTCAACCCACCAAACCTTGTTGATTGCGATTTGTGATACAACCAACAGGTTATGGCCCATGGCGCAACCAAATTCTCGCTTAGTTAGCATATTTTGGAGCGAATTTGTGGGATTATGTCAGTTTTGGAGCAATTTGCGGAACAAATAGTGGGAGAACTAGGAGAAGTCATAACTTCTTCAGTTCTTATCCAAATTGGATGCAAAAAAGAGGCTAGATAGCCATTTTTGAGTATTTTGAACTCATTGAGATAGGTTTCAAAGGCACTTGAGCATTGTAAACACACTTTTGTTGTAATTTCGAGCATAATAGAGATGCCCAAGCATTGAAAGCTAGACCAAGGAGACGTAGTCCAGGAGGGGTGAACTCCTCATCAAATCTCCGTGTTGTGTGTTGTATTTTGATGTTATTTTTTGTTATTTTTCTACTGTTCAACATATGTTTTATGTTAAATTGTTTATAACATTTACATAAGAAACTCTCATGGGAATCAGTTAATTAAGAAAACATGGTGAATCCTTAAGCACTTGATAAGAAAATGATAAGCATCTTGGGTTTTATTCTAAATGGGGAATTATCACAACATTACTAATCTGATCCATTTTAGACCAAGTTGGTATCGTAGCACTGGTTTTTGCTTATTAGATTTGCTTTGTAAAATAAGGATTTAATTGTTTGCAAGTTTATGTCATGCTTACAAGGTTAAAACTCAAAAGAGGTGAAGAAAAGTTGGTTGTAAGCCCTGAAGATGGGTCAAGTGGAAGAAGAGCAAGTTTGCCAAAACCTTCTACACTAGTACATCCTCAAGTTGCAAAAGTTACAGTTGAGTTTTCAGAGACCATGTCTCATGAAGGAGAACCTATCAACACAAAAGATGAGAATACCTTTAGAAATGATTTCTTTGATATGACAGATATGGTGAAGGTCCTCTCTGAAGAGAGGAATAGAAGATTGTAAGGAGAAAGTTCAAAACATCCCAAAGGAGAAGGTTCTTGAGGAGGAGGTAATGGAAAAGGAGGTAATGGGAACGGAGACAAGCCTCCACCCTCTCCACCATATTCTTCATCCTCTTCTTCACAAGCATATTCACACTCTTCCACTAATACAATCCTTACTCATACTCATCATCATTCTTCAAAAGGAACTGGTAAATCACCTTTTCTAAAACTTGATGTTAAATTTGAGTTGCCTATGTATAATGGTGAAGTTAATGTAGAAAAGTTGGATAACTAGATTCGTCAGTTGGAGGTGTATTGTAGAATTCAAAACCTTCAAGAGGATGATATCAAAATTCAGTTGGCTTCATTGAGAATGGAGGGTGCAACACTCATTTGGTGGGAAGCAAGGACTCAAGATGAGATCAAAAAACATGGTAATATCTCTATTACTTGGTTTGATTTCATTGCTGCTATAAAAAGAAAATTCTACCTTTTAGCCCACATGCAAAAAGCTATCATAAATTGGCAAAATTTTAGACAGTTAAAAGGTCAAAATGTGCAAGAGTATACTCAGGAGTTTAGGAGAAGAGGTCTTATGCTAGCAGTACACTTACAGTCACAAGATACTTTGCTAAAATATATGGGAGGTTTGCATAGCTATCTTCAACACACCATTCTTATGTTTAATCCCACGAATCTTCATGAGGTCTGTGTTCAAGCTACGCACCTCGAAGCGAGAGGGAAAAATGTACAAGAAGAAGGTAATAAGAAGCCATTCCAGAGTGGTGAAAAAGGAAAGAATTTTAAAGGAAAGAAGAAGAAAAGTGATTCTATTAAGAAAGAAGGGGAGAAACCTGTGTGCAAGAATTGTTCCAAAGAGGCCATGATGAAGCGCATTGCTGGAAGCTTCATCCTAAATTACGACCAAAGAAATTTAACAATAGAGGGAAACAGAAGACCAATGCTGCTGTACAACCAGACTTGGGTTTTGACTCAAGTAATGAAACCAATATTGCAGCCACAGTCACTAAAGGAAAAGTCGTGGAAAAAGCAAGAAAAGAGGAAGCGTGGCAATCACCAGCACATAAAATAACTCCAAGAACATTTCAAATGAGGAAAATAGAATTGAGATGTTACACATCTGAGTTATTTCCAAACACACCAAGATTAATATGCTGTTTGATAGTGGATCCCAGGAAAATTTAATTTCTACAAATTTGGTCAAGAAATTGAATCTGGAAATCGTGCCTCATTATAAATCGTATCCGTTGGATTGGATAACCAAGGATGCCAATCTTCAGGTCAGAAGGAAATGCGTTTTCAGGTTTGTAATTACTACCAATTTCGTTGATGAAGTTGAATTAGACGTAGTGCTGTTGCATATTTCTAGAATTGTGTTACAAAGCCCATATTTGTATGACAGGAAATCCATTTTCCACATATTTGAAAAAAAATATCATTTGTTCAAAGACGGAGTGGAGTATATTGTGAGATACCATCGTAGGAAGCTTAATCTATATTTGGCAAGCGCAGGGAAAATGAAGCAACTGATCAATTCCAACAAGAGTCTTGTGTTCCTTATGATCAAGAAAAATAATGACACAGAGCATGAATCCTTTGCAGGCTATGATGTGAAGCTGAAAGTTGAATTGGTTGATGTGGTCAGTCAATACAGAGACATGTTTCAAGAACCAAAGGGATTTCCACCAAAAAGGGGAATTCAACATGAAATTTAGCTATAGCAAGACTGTCCACTCCCAAATATCAGTATGTATCGAATGTCAATTTTGGAAAGCTTAAGAAACAAGTCTACGAATTGTTAGATAAAGGTGTAATTCGTCCCTCTACTTCGCCATGTGGTTCACCAATTGTTATGGTACCCAAGAAAGATGGAATCTGGAGCATGTGTGTATATTATCAAGCTTTAAACAAAATTACCATAAAGAATCGATACCCACTGCCCAGAATAGATGATTTG
Organism: Pinus tabuliformis; assembly: GCA_031772625.1. Taxonomy (NCBI): domain Eukaryota; kingdom Viridiplantae; phylum Streptophyta; class Pinopsida; order Pinales; family Pinaceae; genus Pinus; species Pinus tabuliformis. The sequence continues at coordinate 229,279,208 of CM062817.1, forward strand.
CTAGATCAGTTGAAGAATGAAAAATATTTCACTAAATTAGACTTGAGAAGTGGATATCATCAAGTTAGAATAGCTAAGGAGGATATTTAGAAGACTGCTTTTAAAACCAAACAGGGATTTTTTGAGTGGCTTGTTATGCCTTTTGGTCTTTGCAATGCTCCAACTACATTCATGAGAGTTATGAATGATGTTTTAAGATCCTTTCTTGATGAGTTTGTAATTGTCTATTTAGATGATATTTTGATATTCAACAAATCACGAGAAGAACATGTCAAGCATGTGAGGAAAGTGTTGGATGTCTTGAGAAAAGAATAATTTTTTATGAAGATGTCTAAATGTGAATTCAAAAAACCTTCCTTAGTGTATTTGGGCCACATAGTTGGAGGAGATGAGCTAAAGATTGACCCCTCTAAAGTTTCAGTCATTGGAGTTGGCCAATACCCAAATCAATCACAGAAGTAAGGAGTTTTCTAGGAGCAGCATAGTATTGGAGGAAATTCATTGCCAATTTCTCTTCCATAGCAGCTCCACTACATGCTTTGACTAGCGTGAAGGTTGTCTTCTAGTGGGGAGGAAAACAACAAAAAGCATTCGATGCTTTAAAACAAAAGATCAATTCAGTCGCAGTTTTAGCATTTCTAGATTTGAAATAACCATTTGAAATACAAACAGATGCAAGTGACTATGCCATGGGTGCAGTTCTTTTACAACATGGTAAGCCCATTTAATTTCATTATGAGATTTTTAATGGTGCTGTTATTAACTATCCTACATATGATAAAGAGATTACGCATTGGTGCAAAGTGTGAATAAATGGAAGCATTACCTAATGGGAAAAGAAACCATTATTTACACTGATCATCAACCTTTGCAATATCTGTAATCTCAAACAAAATTGCAACAATCAAGGCACTTTCGTTGGATGGGAGTCTTACAACAATTCCACTTGGCAATAAGGTATAAGAAAGGTATTTATAACAGAGTTGGTGATATGCTTTCTAGATCGGTTGTTAATGTAGCCGTTTTAATCAAGAATCATTTTGTTTTGCCTGAACGTTATGTTGAACAATACGCACATGATGCTGACTTTCTAGAGGTATATTCAAACTTGAGTCAAGGCCACCAAGTTGAAGAATTAGAATACCATGTACATGATACTATGTTGTATCATTTGGGAAAACTTTGTGTTCCACACGGAGAGAGAGTAAATTCCACAAGGGAAGTGCACACTTCTCTTATTGTTGGACATTTCGGTGTAAGTAAAATAGGGGAAAATATTTAGAGGTATTTTTACTGGCCTAGTATGCTTGAAAGAGTGTCACGTTTTATCAGAGGCTGTTCATTGTGTGCAGCCAGTAATCCTAGTAATAGGAAACTAGGATTTACACACCACTTCCAGTGCCTTCACGTCCATGTGAGAGTGTTTCTATGGATTTTGTAGGAGGTCTTCCTTTATCAAGAAAAGGTCATGATTATTTGTATGTAGTTGTGGATAGGTTCAACAAGATGTGCATACTAATGCCTTGTAAAAAACAAATTACAGCTGAACCAACAACTCAACTTTTCTTTCAAAATGTATGGGTTCATTTTTGATTACCTACTTCTATTGTAAGTGAACGTGATTCTCGATTTGTAGGGAATTTTTGGTCAAGTTTATGGAACTTGATGGACACCAAGTTGAAGAAAAGTACAACTTTCCATCCACAAACAAATGGAAAAATTGAAGTGGTTAACATGACAATTATTCATTTTCTAAGAGGATATTGCAACAAACATCCTAAGTTGTGGGATGAACAATTACATTATATTCAACATGCTTACAACTGAGCAAAACACTCTTCTACTCTAACTTTTCCTTTTGAGGCATGTATTGGTTATTTGCCTAAATCGCCTTTGGATTTCATCTTTGACAAAGATGTAGCTGTAGATGGACATAGCGACATAGAGAGAGAAAAGAAATTCATTGAGAAAATTCAGTTGATTCACCAAATAGTTCAAGAACAACTAGAAAGGAGTCAAAGTAAGTATAAGGCAAGGCATGATAAGCATCGCGTGGATAATCGGTTTCAAGTAGGTGATGAAGTTTGGCTATACATTAGCAAGGAAAGGCTTCAAGGTGAAGGTAAAAAGCTAAAACCAATCCGTTATGGTCCATTTAAAATTCTAGAAAAGATTGGTAATAATGCTTTCAAGCTTGATATTCCTTCATATATGAAAATTTATTCTGTTGTTAATGATGAAAATTTGAGATTGTATGAGCCTCCTTTGATTGAAGATTAAGGAGAAAGTGTACATATTCCATCAATTGAAGATTTTTCTCTAAAATTTCTTGATGAGCTTCAACAAGACACCATACTTGACAGGAGAACGAGGTCATCAAAAAGGGGAAATTTTGATTATCTTCGAGTGGGTCTCAAAGGTACAAATCCATCAAATTCCAAATGGATTGAAGAGGAGAAGGTGAGGGAATAATAACCTCATTTGTTCAATAACTGAATATAATCTTTTGGGGTCTAAAAGACTTCCAGTGGGGAGCTGTGATCAGGTGCTCAAGTTTATGCTCAAAAATCAAAGTGTTAGAATCTTGTTAAACTCAGCTTCATATTGAAGATCTCATCATTCTGAATCCAACGGTGGCAAAGAAACTCAAATCTGAGCTCATATGCAGAATTTATAGCTAGTCAAAGTTCAAGTTTGACTTGTCTACATGGTAGGATTGGGATGATGTGGCAAGGTCTTCAGCAAATGAGGAGGCTCCAGGTGGTAGGCTGCCATTGGCCCCCGCATTTCACAAATCACAGTCACATGCACGAAGGTATTATGGTAATCAACCCCTAGCAGGTTGTGCTGTGATTTGAGATAATCGCAATCGCATATCACACTAAAACCCCGCTGATATTTATGTTAACACCGATTAACACCGATTATGTTCCCGCGCCGATTGGGATGAGCGATATGTTTCTAGACGCGAGATGTTATGAGCCACAATTTATACTCCCATCACGTCCGCGATATCGCTATTGCAACATTCCGCCGTGTTAACAAGACCTTCAGCCCACCAAACCTCACCGATTGCGATTTGCGACGACAGGTTATGGGCCCCGGCGCAGCCAAATTCTCGCTTAGTTAGTGGATTTTGGAGCGAATTTGTGGGATTATGTCGATTTTGGAGAAATCTGTGGAACAAATAGTGGGAGAACTAGGAGAAGTCATAACTTCTTAAGTTCTTATCCAAATTGGATGCAAAAGATAGCCATTTCTGAGTATTCTAAACTCATTGAGACAAGTTTCAGAGGCACTTGAGCATTGTAAACACACTTTTGTTGTAAATTTGATCATAATAGAGAGGCCCAAGCATTGGAAGAACCAAGGAGACGTAGCCTAGGAGGGGTGAACTCCTCATCAAATCTCTGTGTTGTGTGTTGTATTTTGATGTTCTTTGCTATTATTTTTCTGTTGTTCAACATATGTTTTATATTAAATTGTTTATAACATTTAAATAAGAAAATCTCATGGGAATTAGTTAATTAAGAAAACATGGTGAATCCTTAAGCACTTGATAATAAAATGACATGCCTACCTCATATAAGCACTTTTTTCAGAGCATGTTTATCTTTTATCCTTAGTTAAGGTTGTTTCTTTGCTCATCTCTAAAGAAATTTATTATATTTATCCAGAAGTTGATCAGACTCTCAGTCAGGAAATAAAACATGATGTATTTCAGCTATATTCTTTCTCCTAACCTCACATAGTAGGGGGAAACTGTTAACACTAAAAGATCATACAGATATTTGTACAATCCAAAATATGCCCAAATTCGTCCAACAAAATGCACAAGTGAAGACATTATGAAGATCAAAAAATTTAATTTCTCCTAAGGTCCAGTGTATATGGAATTAAAAAAATGATGTCTGCGTGGCTTTTTCTTCGATAGCCACACAATGCATGGTATTTCCTTCGAAAGTCACACAGTTGAAAGAATGGGTGACTCAGCAATTGGGACCACACACACATTTGGAAGACGATTCCCTATTAGGATTTCAGTCAGGGATAGTCGAATTTGAGTTGCCCTGAAGATATGTAACCCTCAATGAAATCATCTTGTCCTACTCATAATTCTTTATCATTCATGAAATAATAGAGGGAATATGGATTCAAAAAATTCTATATAAATAGGCCATGGGAGAACCAAAACATGAGGCAATGTTATGCTGGCCAAATTGCTGTCAGAACAAACATTCATTTCATTGTTGAAGCAGAAGAAGTAGAGCACTATTGTGTTGGTAAAATTTCTTCTTAGCAATCCATCACTCTAGTGTGGACAATATTTCACCATTGAGAGAGCCTTGATACTTCTTGGATAGAGAGGAGAAGCTTGCAAAGAGAGTGAAGAAAAGAACCTCCTTGCTGAGGATTTTTGAGCACCATTTCTCAAAGAATTCTCTTCAAGTGTTTAATATTCTACTATTTGTATTTATCTTCTAACACCAGTAGTTAATAAAGGGATCCATTTTCCATAATTATGTTGACTTGTTTTCTTCATTAAGCATTTTTTGTGTGTTTATCTCTTTGTTTTAGTTTATGTATTGTTTCCACCATTTGAAATACTTTGTTTCTTCATGCTTTTCCATTGACAACAACCAAACTGCTTATTTTTCTTTGCAGGGAACAACCCACTGCTAAGAAGGTGTCTTTTGGTACACCATTGCTACAAAAACATTACAACAACTGACTTGACAAGAATAGTGGCAATATGATTGTAATACTTAGTAACTAGTTATCATAACAAGCCTAGGACATGCCTGCCTCATATAGACACTTTTTTATCAGCATTCCTTTAGAGCATGATTATCTTTTATCATCAATCAAGGTTTTTCCCTACGCATATCCCCAACAAGATATTTTCTCTCTCAATAAGTTGGTCAGACTCTTGGTGAACACATAAAAATGTGATGTATTTTGGCTATACGGTTGCTCCTAACCTCATACATTAGGAGGAAACTATTAACATGGAAAAAGCGTACACACATTTTTACAATCCAGATGGAGACCAAAGTCATCTAGAAGAGTGTACAAGTGAATACTTTCCAGGTGAAGACATCATAAAAAATAAGAATCAAAGTTTTCTAAAGGTCTCAAGTATAAGTTTTCCCCGCGTGACCTATCCAAAGGCTTAAATTAGCGACCGCGAGAATTTTTCTTTGATAACCATGTTTTCTAGAGAAAGTACGACTCAACAATCCGGGACCACTCCACACACTTGGAAGATGGGATTCCCTGACATGTTCTAGTCAAGGACAACCGATTTCAAGTCACCCTAGAGATATGAAGCCCTCAAGGGATCCTATTATCCTACTCATAAGTCATTTTCTCATTAATAGACCAAGAGAGGGAAGAGGGATTCAAAATTCTATATAATAGGACATTGGAAGACCAAAAATAAGGCAATGTTATGCTGGAAAAATTGCTCCCAAGCAATCTTGCATTCCATTGTTGAAGAAGAAGTAGAGCATTGCTATGTTGGTCAAATTGTTTCTCATCAATCCAACATTCTAGTGTGGAGAGGATTTCACCAGTGAGAGAGCCTTGATACTTCTGTGAGAGAGAGGAGAAGTTTGCAAAGAGAGTGAATAAAAGAACCTCCTTTTTGAGGATTTTGAGCACCATTTATCAAAGAATTCTCTCCAAGTGTTTAGCATTCATATATTGTGTTCATCTTTTACTTTCGATAGTCAATAAAGGGAGCCCTTTTCCATTACTTTGTTTACTTGTTTGCTTCATCAAACATTATTTATGTGTTTGTTTCTTAGTTTTTAGTTTATGTTATGTATGCATTGTCTTAACCATTTATAGTGCTTTGTTTACTCATGTTTGTCCACTAACACCAACCAATTCTATCTGTGATTTATTTGCAAGGAACAAATAATTGTTAAGAAGGTGTCTTTTGGTACCCCATAGCAACAAATACCCTACCACAAAAATGTTCTTGTATTACTCCTCCTTTGACATCAATGGCAAAGGGCCAACTCCATATGATGAGGAAGAAAAACTGAAGTACAAATGTGAGAGAAAATAACATGGCTGAAAAGTAATACATATCAACAAATAATCGTACTCTCCACATCAGCAACAAGCAACACATATAACCAATCAACATTCATAGCAACATATCCAATCAAACAACCTTTAACAGCAACAACAAAATGCCAACATGATGCAACCATACAAGAATCAATGAGCAACAACATATAATGTGCAACAACATCCACATGAGGAAACCACCCACAATCTCCACCACAACTACATAACAGAAACATGAATAGCCACGAACCATCTCTGAATGCATCATCAATCTCTCTTCCCATAACATGAGGCCAGAAACCCCAACAATAAAAATCATAGCATGAGGCACACCATGAACACCTCCAAGCAGATCATAATGCCAACAATGGATGGCTAAAATAACAATAGGAAATAGATGCTCCCTCTGAACATATTCCATCTCCAAAGAAACTCCAACCTACAATGCACCGATTCCGCTGCAAAAGTTGCTTCCTTTCCAAGAAAGAAGCACCATATGGACATATACTCCACATCACCATGAGTCAAATGACATGTACATTGATACATACATGGTTGTACTAGTGACATAATACATCATACATACTCTCATATGACCATAACATGACCTCATGACTCATGACTATATGACCCAAAGATACATACAATAAAAATACATGGCTTGATGAGCATATTACATAGATTTTCAATGAATTACATCGCTTCTATGATCATATCCTATGGACCAATGACTCTAAAACATGATACACCATGACTATTTAATCATCATTAGCCCATACATGTGGCTATAACAAGACACCATGACATTCCTCCAAAAGATGCCTATCAACATAATAAATAAATCTACTAATGAATGGACCCACAACCAACATAAAATGATGAATTAATGACAAATACATGGCTATAATAAAATGAATATAACAACCCACATATGGCTGGTCCATTTTTTAAGTCACATATGCATGTCATTGCCACAATGTCTCCATGCAATATAGCTAAAAGATGATCAATGAATGCTGCAACAAGGTTATTATAGATATATTTTCCACTCATACATAGTAAATACATCAACTGAAAAAATAATGAGTGAAAAGAAATAAACATAAAGAACAAGCCTTGAAAAACATATCTCCCCCTAAGCATAATATACCTCATGAGCATGTTGATCCTATGGACTTGAATATGCATGGCTGAAATGGATCAAAAACTCATTGTTGTTGGTACTCCTCAAGCTACTAACTATCCCCTTGAGACCATGCTAGTAAAATACTGCTACAGTCAAATAGATCTAACATGCATACTGCTGCAGTTGGATAGATCTAACATGCATACTATTGCATTCAGATAGATCTAACATGCAAAAATGGACTGCAGTAGGGACTGATCTCTCCTACTCTAAATATGATGAGGAAGAGTACTCTCTTGTTATCTTCTTACTCTTCACTCTTCCCTTCAACACATACACATTATTCGGTGTCTTGACTCCCTTGGAAATCACTCTTTTTGATCCTTCTTTCTAGATGATGCAACCTTTGGAGTTTAATATCACTTCCTTTCCTCCATCAACCATTTGGATCACACTCAAAATATTATGCCTTAGACCTTCAATGAACCAAAAATCATCTGCATTTTTCCTCTTCTGACTAAGATTGGATTTATCGCTTCCCAACACTCAATACAACCAGTCTTGGTTCTATTTATAATATATTTTTTTCTCCTATCTCTTGACATATGGCGCGAGCATCCACTATCAATATACCACATGTCATCTTGAACATACGAACAAAGTGAAATGCCATATCTTCCTAGCTGTTGCTCCTTCTTCCACATGTTCCTTAGTTTTACATTCTCCTTTGACTGATGCTTTTGAACAAATGGCCTTAATGATCAAGGCATCTTGAAATCCTTGGCCATGTGCCCAAAATAATGACACACATAACACTCTATATGACCAAGATATGTAGCCAAAGGATATGATCTTTTATTGCTGATACTGGACCTCCATCTTCTCACGCTAGATTTGAAATCAATGGATTTATGCCCAAAAAAGTTACATGCAAGATATTATCTATTAAGTGAACTTGTATACATGAATGTAGGTCCTCTTTTTAGATGATCATACTACTGCATGTATGTGTGTCTCCTCCTCCTACAATTAGCTTCCACATGACCAAAATTGTGGCAATTGAAGCACTGTATCTCGTCCATCAAGGGGGAAAGGAGTTTTGACTTATCCTCCGAAAGTTGCTACCTTCAACCATAGGAGAAAATGGTCTTCTAGATGTGAAACCTCCTTTTGGTTTTCTACTTTGCTGCTATAGATGAATTTTTTTCTCTCTCTTTTCTTATTGCTGTTGTTGGTCACATTCTTTGCTGCGGACTTCTTTGGTTCTTCTTTATGATTATTTCCTACATGCATGCTTGTCTCACATTTTTGAATATTGCTGCCATATTTTCTTATTGTTATGGTCATATTCACTTTCTCTAGTTGTTGGTCTTTTTCTTCAAGCTGCTTCCTTAATTTATCAATCACACCTTCAAGCGCTTCAACATAATCCTTCTTTTCTTTTTGCTTTTTGCAATTGACTTCTTCAATTCTTTTTTATTCTTGCGTTGTGTCCTCAAAATGGTGATCTCCTCCTTGAGATCTTTTTCCTTTTCCTTTTTATCACATATCTGTAATTTTTTCTCTTGCTCCTTGCATGCATCAATTATTCTACCAATTTCACTAAAAATATCTTCAACAACAACTAATGCAGATTCATATTCAACCTTAAGGAGAATATAACTATGATCATCATTTTCTTCACTAACCAGATCTAAATTATTATCACCACTGCTATTAAAAATATAGCTTGAAAGTAAATCACTGCAGTTTATACCTTCAAATTTGTTGTCCTCTTGCACAACTAGTTTAACTAGAGCTTCCTTCATCATGGATCTCTTCTTCTTCTTCTTCTTCTTCTTTTTTCTTCTCTTCTCAATATCTTCATCACTACTTCTACAACTTGCTCCAAATAACATATGCAATATATCCCAAATCTCCTTGGCAGATTTTAAATCTCCAACTTTCTCCAAATATGGATTATAGAAATTTTCAAGAATAATTCGCCTTTCTTGAGTATTTAGCTTGTTTTATTCAGATGATGGAAAATCATCATCATATCCTCCACAAACCAAACTCCACAAGTTATATACACAATAAAATAACTTATAATTCACACTTTCTTTCCACACCTTGAAATTTGTAGCAGTGAGAACCAATATTCCTTGAGAACTCATCCTGAAAAAAAAAATGCAAATTTCTACCAACAAACCTAGATCTACTCTCCAACGATCAAGATGCAACAAACATCTTCACTCTGATACCAATTGTTGGAAACCTTTGAGCACCACTGAGATGAGGGGGGGGGGGGGGGGGGGGTGAATCAATAGTGTGACTTGTATACGATTTTTTCCTTTTATCAACTTCACTTACTGAAACACATACATATATGAAGCAACTCATTATACATGTTCATCACATAAGCATAAATAAAAACCATAAGAACCAATATTAAAAATAAACAATGCACACAATCACATCGTCACACATAAGACACAATATTTCTAGTGGAAACCCTTTCGGGAGAAAAACTACCCTTGCTGCTACTGCTCTACTCTGAATTTCTATAATGTCAAGAAATTTTTCTTTTACATAGCTAGATGAATCCAATTAGCCTGGAGACTTGACCTCATATACAATAGGCAAACACCAAGAAGCCAGGCGACTCGACCCTACTGATTAGCTTAGAAGACTCTGTTCTCTCACGGATCTACGGACTACCATCCACTAAAGGCCACCACAATCAACAATCCTCGCCTAACTACAATTGGACTATCCAACTACCATTGGATGGAGAAATTGTTCCTTTAACTGAAGCTTTGATATCAATTCTCTTCTCTCATTAAGTCACTGCTCCTCAACACTATGTGGACCTCATTTCATATATTTTCACACTAGATCCAAGACACTCTGCTCGACTATAAGTCAACTCTACAATCATGCTCTCAGCAGCAAGACTCTCTACAAATCATAATAAAAAAAACCACCAGAAATGTGCTCTCAACACTAGAAAAATAATGGCTCATATCTATCCATCAAAACTATGACTATCCAACAACGTAATTTTGACTCTAATCCTCCAAATAAAACTCTGATATGAATACTGATGAACTACTTCAAAAATATACTACAACACTACCATTTCCCTCACACACTGAAGCATCTATCCCCACAACTTTATTTGAATCATTCTACTACTTCTCTGCAACCTTCTCACTCACACACACATACAACCAACCAACACTCAACTCCAAAATGATGTATATAAAATGTGTTGGGAGAAATTCATCTTGGGGCTGGGATCAAGAGTGGACAAACTTGACAAAATAAAGCCACTAAAATCACTACTTGTGCACTAAATGAATTCACACATTTTGGAGGACTTAATCAACAATTTCCTACATTTGCTAATTCATCTAGAAGCCCCATGGGAATTTCCATGCCAATTTTCAACCGACTTGCATGAGGAATGCAAAGAAAAACTCATGAAAAATCTCAGTCACATGCACAAGAAAGGTTAAACTTGATTGGAACCTTCAATTGCTCACACATTCCTGTCTCCCAGTGACTGGATACTTTCAGTCACTCTCATGAGCGTGCAAGGGAGAGAATGAGGCAGAGCATAAGGAAAAATCAACAAACTTCAATCCTGAACCTCTGCCAGTTGTTTGGTCACCTCTTTAAGCTCCTGTAGAAACCTCCAAACCTTTGTAAAGTCTAGGAGCACCTTTGCAAGTGGATTAGATAATTCTCCCAAATGTCACTATGAAATTTACCTAAAGGGCCAAAACACAAGGTTGGAAAGAGTGCCAACAAGTCCTCCACTCTCCTTGTCACCTGCACAAATTGCAACACATCTAAACACACTTTGCAACACCACCATCACATCACACACTTCTGCAACAAGTCATAAGCATCCTACCAAGCTCATCAACATGAAACACATCTCCATCACATGTAGCAACATCTCCAATGCCTCCAACTCTTGTAGAAGCATCTCCAATACCTGTAGCAACAAATCCATGTAAAGAAATAGTAACAATGCTTCTAATCATGTCAACACAAGCCAACATATCCAAATCAACTAACTGTAATTGATCAAACATATGCATTAAAAATTAGTTATAGGACATGCTACAAGGTTGACATCAATGCTAACACACACAAGATGCAACTATACAATCCATAATGCCAACAACGTGTAACTTCATTCTTGGCATTATTCTCAGATATTGATAATTTGGTTCCTTTTTCTATAAAGAGATATCTCAGTAGATATGATCCTTAATAACATAGATAGATCTTAGTGATTTTACCTTTACCACAAAGTTTTGATCCCTTCCACATAATTAATTATTCTCATATATCTTGGTAATCACAAATATAATAATCTTCTTGTGGCTAGCATTTCCACAAGTATAGTGTCTCATAAAAATTTGTTTGACCTAAAAAATGCGTGCCTCAGAGAAATTGGATTCCACAGAAAAATATTACAGAGACTCTAATTGTTATTTAGCTTTCTTCTTTTTCTTGAGTGAGGGCATTCAAATCTTTCCTTGTTCTTTTGTACTTTGGACTTCTTATCTACTTTATTGAGGGCTAGCATAGATCAATTATAACTTTTGTTTTCATCCTTTAATACTCCTTCTACATTATTCTTCTTTGTCTTGGATATAACATGAAGTGCTTTAGATATGTAAAATAAGAGAATTGTCACAGAACTTGGTCTAGGTATTATTCCTATAGAAACATAGTGTTTCAAATTGCATGGTTCCACAAAGTTTCAATGCCTTCGTCTTCTTGATAGGGATAAGTGTCCGATCCATTATTTGTAGTCCTTCAATCTAGCTTTCATAGGACTAGGACCATTATATATAGCTTCATAGAATTCATATACATAGGTAGGAGATTTGAATCACAGAGATGGCTTCATTTGAGATAACTCAAATCAAACTTCGGATGCCACTACTTTGCAATTATTTTTAGCTCTGATCAAACTTCGGGTGCCACTGGCTTCGTCTTCTTGATAGGGATAAGTTTCTGATCCATTATTTGTAGTAGACATTAATGCTTGATTCCTCTTCTTAATAATTACTTGTGAATGTTAGATTCCTTCGTATCTCTTGTTATGTGTTCTTCATTAAGAAATTATACAAATGTCCAAAACATAAATATCACAAAGATACAAGAGACACCAAAATTTAGGCTACTAGTTAGGGAAAAACTCCACAAGGTGGAAAACCCAACAATCCTTCTCTTATAGAATTAGATAAAAATGAGATATCCAAGACCAAGACCAAGTCTACCACAAATATTCCAAGTCAAACCCTCCTCCAAGTCCCCTCCAATAGTCAAATTGAATGCAAGTCAAAGTTGGTCCAATTCTGGGTAATGTTCTGTTGTAGTGGCTACAACCACCCTCTAAAATTGGGGCCTCCACCCGATTTCAGAGCCTCCCTTGAGAGTTTCACTTGATGACTGCACACACTCAGGTTCACTTCATGAGCTCATGTGAGTCTTCACACCCACCGTGCTTGATCACTTCACCCAAGCTTTTGCATGTTGATGTCAATGTCATGCTTGCGACCATGTTCTAGTCATACTCAAGGTATTCGCTTCATGTGTACTTGTTGTGTTCGCTATGTAAACATCTGTAGTACTCACACACGAAGTCACATACACTGTAGTGCAAGCGACCAACAATCAATCACAAGTGTCACGCTTGTCGCTTACACTATCGGTCAATCATGTTGAGCATGTGTGTCTGGATGGTTTGAGTTGTCTTGTTGTCAAGTCATGTAAGTGTGTGTTTGCAAGATCACATATGCATCTTTCGCTCGTTCACACACTTAGTCACTTTGCTAAAATTCTGACGATCGGATTCCCTTTTGACAGCCGGACCATCACCCCGCCGTCCACTTGATCGAATGTCACCCAGAACAGCGCAGAAGCCCCAAGCAAGTCATTTCAAGCTGCGTTGTCCGCAAGCAAATCAATCAACCTTCATGCTAGTAAACCAGAGAGTTTGACCCAACAACCACCCCAGGACTGACTCCCCTAAAAAATTATGCAGAGGTTGTGACCTTGCCCACTCCACTAACTGAGAAAGTTGCTTAAACAGGCCGGACAAACACCAAGTTCCCATCCTTGCCTCCCTCAGAAAATTGCACAATTTTTCCAGTCAGCCCTCTCGACAGTCAACCAAATGCTCACCAAGAAAATTGCACAGTTTTCATGAGCAAGTCCTCTGCTGCCCAGCAGTTCACTCAGCTCAAAAAATGTGCAGAGGTGACTAGCAGGCCAGCCTCCCAGCATCAACGCAATTTTTCCCTGCAGCAGCTCCCAACAGCCAACTGACATTTCCCCTAAGGAATTGCGCAGTTTTTGCTACCAAGCTCGAGAAACTAACTGCCAGTTCCCTCCAAGGACTGTGCATTTTTTTGTTGCTAGTGACCCAGTAGCTGACTACCATTTCCCTCCAAGAATCGTGCAGTTTTTGCTGCCAAGCTCCCAATAGTGGACTACCATTTCCCCTTAGGAATTGCATAGTTTTTGCTGCCAATGACCCAGCATCTGACTGCCAGTTTCCCTCAGGAATTGCGTAGTTTTTGTTGCTAAGCTCCCACTGCCCACTCGTTCCAGAAATTGCGTATATATTGCCTGCCCAACCTTTCCACAACTCGAACTATTCCTCTCAAAAACTGCGCAGTTTTGTCCTCTAGCTAAGCAAGACCTCGCGGACAGTTCTTTTGATACGGATTTCCTATCTTCATCACCTTGGAGCCTCCATCGTAGCTCACAACCTTGTCTCCTCTCCCGATCACCTACATCCAAAACAACCATGTATCATGGTAGACTGGGAGGTTTTTGGATTTGATGTCATCTTGTCATGAGTGACTGCAGATACAGGTACACAAACAAACATGACATGACGATAGATGGGTTGAACGAAGGGAGCACATGCAGAAGGAAATATTTGCCAACGGATGAACAAACAATGCATGCAAAGAGATGTGCTTGCGGACGAACGATCATGCAAAAATGTGTTGGCAGACGAACGAGCAAACAATGCATGCAAAGAGATGTGCTTGCGAACGGACGATGATGAAAATATGTGTCGCGGACAGACAGATGAGAAAACATGCAAAATGTGTTCATGGATGGACGGACGGATGGACGAACATGCACTTTTTGAGAATGAATGAACTTGTCAAGCCTTCCAACATACAAGCAAGGAGCAACATACGAATACAATATCAAGTGAACCAACGACCATTGAAGACTCCACGCACTTTGCCATGTGGAGGTGTAGTTGTGACAAACCATGAGGACATCCATCACCCAGCAGCACTGCAGCTCGACATGCACACCAGCAACAACACGAATGTGCCTGTTAGAGTCGGTCTGGTCAGCCCTCCGTCAGAGATCAAAACTCTTTGTGCATTTCAATTTTAGGTGTCCCGCTCCATTCACTCAACTTCATTTTGCTAGGGGCATGCCATGATCTGACGGAGAAAGTTATGCTAATCATTTTCCCTCATTTCTGGCTCCTACTGGCTCAGGTCTTTTGTCAACAATCACCAAAGTCCATGACAGTCAAGGTCTAGTCCTTTATAGGACGGAGTCATTTTCTATGTTTGGGTCTAGGAATCCATCAATTTGGTCTTTAAAAAATGTCCAGTAAAGCCATGCAAGCCAGAGGGAGGCCTTACACAGCTATAGTTCAGAGAGCTTCATCGTCACCTGGATAGACTTCGACTCTTCTTCAAAACTCTGTTTTGAAGAAAATTCAAACAAGGTCATTTATGACAAAATTTTCCAAAAATTCACCAGTTGACTGTTTAGATGCAGTTATGATCCCCATGGCCAAATGCTCTGTCATATAGTCCCTGCAAAGATGTGCTGAAAATTTCATCTTTTGAGCCAAAATGTCAAAGGGAAAGTGAAAATCAGTGTGTTCTAAAGTCAATGAAAAAGTGCAAAACACAACATTAGAAAAATGGGTTTTCAAGGAAGAAAAAATTAAACCCATCTCTTCCAAGCCTATATATACTTGTTTTTGCCCAAATCAAAGGCATTGTGCTCTTGCAAGACTTGGAGAAGGCATTACAAAGGTGTGAGTGTAAGGTTGGAGAGTTTGAGTGAGCGGAAGCAGGTTTTAGAGGGCGCGACACACATACCCAGGGGTGCGACGCACTCACTTGGCGCGACGCACACGTAGCCAGCCCACCGTTGAAGGATTACACAGGTGCAGCACATACAAAGCGCGCAGTGCATACAGACTAGGGGCCGAGAAATGTTGCCAAACCACCCAAAATTTTGGTGAAGGCTATCAAATCAAGAGGTAAGCCTTATGACATTACCTGCTCATCAAATTTTGTCAAGGATATGGTGTTTGTGAATAGGTTTGAATGTCAGTCAAAAATGCATAAGGTCAACCATGAGAAAATCACCAAGAAAACGATGGCTGGGGTTGTAAATTTGTGTTGTTAGTGCCAAGGTTTCACTCCACTACCCTATTCCCCTCACCTATCATTTTTCCCCATCCTCCCTTATCATTTTTCCTAAACCCCTACCCTAATTCACTACCAAACCCTCTCCCTATTCCTCCACTATTTGGTTAACGCAAAATCACCATAGGACCAGCTTATTGGGCAAGCAAAGCTGTGGAAGAGGGGTGCAGGGTCGAAGGGTTAAAGAGTCAAACGATTAGGAGAAAATTTGGGTGTTTTCATAGCACGCGGTGCACACACCAAGGAGTGCGGCGCACACAGGGCCCATCCACTATGTAAATCCAACACTGGCGCGGCGCATACCCAACACGCGGCACATTGGGCATTGCGCGTGGCGCACAGAGATATAAAGCCCAGAAACTATTCAATCTGCCTAAAATTTTTTGGATGCTCACCAAATTTGAAAGGTAGGCCACCTACCTCCATTCTTGCATCAAAACTAGAAAGGGATAGCATGGTTGCAGGGGTATAAGTCAAATGCAAACGTTTTATAAAGCAAACAAAAGAGAAACAAAGAAATCATGATCCTAGGGTTTATGCTATAGTGATAGTGCTACCAATATGTTTCAAACCCTACCCCATCAACACTATACCCAAACCACTCCAAAATCCCTGATAAATCTCTCCCTTTAGCCCCTATTCCCATTTCATCATTCCCCTCCTGATACTCCCTGTTTTATTGTCCCCTTGGTGGCAGATTTTCAGAGCAACTACCAGCTTCATTGGAATTCAAGGGAAGCATAAAACTCAGGGTACAAACAGCAGTAATGGCATCCGAAGTTTCATCAAAGTATGAGGAGGAGACCCACAGTGACACAACTTCGGGAGAAAGGGCCCAAAGGAGACATCATCGGAGTGGCAGACATCTTAGAGATGAGCCAAACACCCTCACCGAGTTGCAGACATGCCCTCTTGCTATGTCTTGTTTCCAGCACTTAGCATGTTTCGAATTTTGTCAGAGGGTGGCAAATGTCAGAGTTCATCATGAGTTGGCCTGTATTTTTTCACTTCACCTACATGGAGGACAGTCTATCTTGGCTGGGGTCACTTTCACATTGACACCTGAGACCATATCAGTAGCAACAAGCATACCAAACATTGGAGAGCAGTGGCATAAGAAAACGAAGGTAGAGAGGCATCATTATGAGCCTTACATCAAAGACAGTTGTTTGAGCCACCTCACGAGAGTTTTTCCATTCATATTTCTGAAAGATGAGTATGCCTCGCTCATGAAATTGATCATGAAGTACTTCAGTTGCGAGGGGAGGTTTTCTCACCTTTATGCCTATCACATCAGGTTGCTCATGCACTTTACTAGGGTGCAGATGATGAACCTTCCATTTTTCAACTGTGGGAACATAGAGAGGATGAGAAATTTCATGCAGCACAAGACCCCTCGACAGCAGCTCAACAATGTGTATCACTTTGCCCTTATCTAGATTTTGGTAGACCATCAGTTGGGATAGCAGGGTATTTCTTGGGAGGACTTTATCTCCCGTGACTTCTTCAGCAGTCCACAGGTGGTTTCAGAGGTAGAGCATGAGGTAGGGGGCCCATCTCATCAATATGAGCGACATGAGACTGCCACTATGCTAGTATACATCACTTATCAGAAAGGCAGTAGACCCTTATTTGTAGCAGCAAAGCGAGTGTTATCTCCACCCGGGGTGGAATCGGCCTCGCTTCTAACATCAGCATCACAGGAGCAAGGTAAGGGCAAGGAGCCAGTGCAGGAGGAAGGGCCATCAGGTGAGCGAGAGACCGAGTTTGTTCTCCTCCAGGATGATGAGACAAATGCAGAACCAACAAATGAGGAGCATACAGAGATTATCCAGGAGCAGCAGTCAGTGATTGAGTCCTTGTCCCTTGACTTGGAGAGGGCCAAGTGGAACATGAACTACCTGGAGTGGAGAAAAAAATAGCTTGAGGACTAACAAACAATCATGGAGCTGCAAAACATCCATGAGCATCGCCAAGCTACTCAAAGAAGAAGGGTTACGCTCACATATTTGGAGCAAGCAATAAATGAGGATCGGGAGGCCAACCTTGAGAGGGTCAACATGCATTTGGAGAGGCTACTGGACAAAGCCGACCAGGACCTTGCTCTATTGAGACATATGGCTTTCCGTTACAGGGTGCGAAACATGAGTGCACAGGCCTGGATAAGGAACTTGAAGGCAAAATTGAGGAAAGCAACTAGAAGGGAAAAGAGGGCAAAAGAGCAAGATCGACTTCAATGGCTGAGGCTTCCTTGGCCCATCATAGCAACCCATAGAGGTCCTCCAGCCCAAATTTCAAAAAATTTGGGGAAATTTTGGTCACTTGATAACTTTTTGGGTAAAAGACAGGGATTTTCTCCCTGTGCGCCGCGCCACTGGCGCGACGCTAAAATTCTAGGACTCCAAAATGGCTTGCAGATTTGGATTCAGCATGGAAAATTACGACTACTAGTGTCTGGGAAAGAGATTTGGGCAAGATCTGGGTCTCCTAAAGGTAAAAAAAAAACCCAAAAATGGCCTCTCTGCCACTTTTTTGACACAGAGAAAGCAGTCTTGGGAGAATGGAGATTTGAAGAGACAAATGAGCACCAAATTTGAAAATTCCAGTTGGGTTAGAAAGTAGACAGGACAAGATTTCTAGCAAGTCCACTTCGGCACATTTTGGACACTTGAAAGTGCCCCAAAATAGGTCCCAAAGTAGCGCGATGCACAGAAAAAATGGCAAGGTGCACAGAGGAAAAAATTGCCAATTTGCTTCCGTTTCGCGAAATTTCGGTTCGCGACTTCTCCAAGTGGGACCGCTCATCTACACTTCGGTTTTTTGGCACCAAAGGCAGCATTTAAAGAGTTTTTTCTCCAGATTGGCTTCTATCCAAGTGGTGAAGGAAGGCAAATGGTCACCCCAAGCCAAATGTCATGTTTGCGGCGCTGCTCCTGTAGCTGATGGTTGGCTCTCCATCTCCATTTTGTAATGATTCGAGTAACTCCCCAACCCTTGGGTGTTCTATCTCTTCCTCACACATTCTATATATTGTGTGCAATTTATTTGCAAAGGGTTGGTTGGCTTGTAACTTCTGGGAGACTGTGGGAAAGAAACTTTGTTTCTTCATTATGTATTTTTGACAGAGAATTAATGAAAGGGAGCGACTCTGTTTCATGAGATTCTTGTGGTTGTGAGTGTAGCAAATGTGTCTCTTATGTTTTCATATGTATTTTGTTATGTTTCATAATTCAATTCATGATCATTTCCAGTGAAATTTTCTGAGTGAGATTAGGTAGAATTCAATTTTATTGCTCTGCCTGTGGGAAAATTTCATGTTCAGTGTTATTCTTCTGTTGAAATGGATTCATGTCACTATGCCCTTTTCACTTTCTTCAACAATCTATTCATGCCGCGGTACCTCAAACTAAATTGTTACATTTTCCGCCTACCTTGCCTAACGGAATAATATGTGCCTTTGTATTAAATTCTCTATTCTTTGTTGAGCGTGTTATCACAAAATCAGTACTAAGGGCTGCTACCTAGCAAGATCTCATGTAACTATTTCAACCAGACTTCAGACCAAGGATTAGCCTCCTTAGTCAGAGAGGGCTCTCTCACAGATCATGAATATGGATTTAGGACAAGGAAAGATGGCTAACTCTTTAAACAACACATGAAAATAAGCTGGTTGGACAAATATCAAATTAGTCTTCATTGGGCTTATGGAGTCTCACACATTCAGTAAACAAAAGCACAGTTATTTCATAGAAGTCAAGGCTCTTTACATCAGATGTTCAAACATACTTTACATAAACCACAGCTTGCCAAGCATACAGGAAGTTAGAGCATTAAACATGAATTCTGAGTGATTATGCTGTAACAATACTGTAAAAAGAACACTAAGAGAACAAACCACCATACATTTGAACAATATGATCTATTGAGAATCTTGAGAAGAAACAACAGCTGTTTTCTATTACTGTAATAAGTCTTTTACATCAGCCAAAATAAAACTCTGTTTTTCATAAATCTCCAACCCTACTTACATCAGAGTTTTCACTATATATAGGAAAACCCAAAACTAAAACTATCTTGAGTCTCCTCAACAAGCATGAGGGGAGAACTCGTTGATCTACCATTAATTAACCTTATCTATTTCTAAACAAACTTATTAAATACATGAAGTGTTGGGATGTAAATACATAGAATCCCAATTATATTTCAAATCCAACTCCATCTCCTCGTATGCATGATTCTCCTTGGATCCTTGACAGCTGTACAATTTCTGTTGTGGCTGAGACATGTTGAGGAACATTCATTGAACGAGCTGATCTTCGGGTGCTAGCTGTGTAGATGATTCATAAATTAGTAAACCTGAACACCCTATTTTCACGGTCCTTGTCTCCCATTCATCTTTACCATTAAAAGACCACACTCCAAAACTCTTTAATCCTCTATTAACCACGCATAACACCATATTCCTTATGATCTGGATGCCTTGTGGAGTGAACAGGTGTGCTAGCCAAAAATCTCCGTAACCCTACCAGAACCCTAGTATTTCGGTCATAAAGTGCCTTTAAAAGAACTTTAGCAAAAAAAACAAAACACTTCACTTTTCCTTCAAAACTCACACCTGTTACTCTTTGAATGCTATGATAGCCTTGTATGAACTAAAACCATACTCCTCGTATGCCATTTCTGCTAAACCATAACTTGGACATAAAGTACCTTTATGAAAGTTTGCACTAAAGACAAAATATTTCACCTTTTCAAAAAGGCTTCACCTTTTCAAAAAGGCATACTTATCACTATCTGAATGGCTTATGTTAACTTCATGTGGTCTTCTTAATGTTCCTTATATATTTCCTCTAGCAAATGTTTGATCTTCCCATCGAACTGCTTGTCTTCATTCAAAAACAACACCTACAGCAGTTTCGTAGCGCGCTACGAAACTGCTGTTTTTGTTTAAACAGCTTGTATTTGTTCTGAGACAGTATCCTTGTTCTTTCACGATGACTGGCAGCACCATAAATCATAGGCTTCCTGAGCTTCAAACAACATATCAGTATTCATTCTTAAAAGCCAAAAACCAAAATAACCACTGAGCCATTTTTCCCCTCACAGGGATTACTGAAGGAAATACACCCATTGACTTTGGTATTTTTTGAATTCAGAGTATGCCTATAATTCCAAAAACACCCTGAATGGTTGACAGACACAATGTCAGTTCTGGTCTTTTTCTCAGTTTCGAAGCTGAAGAGTAATCCTGCACAAATTTATAATGTGACCTGAAAATGGGCTTTTACATGGAGAATGGTCTACTTTTTTTTATTTTAGACTTTAAATGTTCAGTATGATGATAGGCATCAATCTGAAGATATAGGCACCCATGATACCGCAAGGCAAATATTTGCCTCCATATGTTATTATTATCCAGCATCTATTGATCAAATCTTGCAAATCTCGAAAACACATGCTTGAGCATTTACACTCCTATCCAAGGTTTACTGCTCTACTCTTCAAACATATGGCAAACATATAGCTGTTCTTCTCAGTTGAAATCCCATTTTATGAATCCTGAGGCCTATTCCTTGAAGATATTCCCTTTTCAACATTTCCACTTGCAGTTCAAAACTAGTGACTGAGATTGGATTGTTTAGCTTCAACTGCTACGAAACTGCTGTTCTGGCTGAAAAATGGGTCTCGAGACAGAGCTCATAATTTCTCACAGAAAACATATTTGGAAAAACCGAAGGAGGTTTTTGTGAACCAACTCGTTCTAAACAAAAACCTCTTTTTTTTTTTTTGAAAAACTACTCCAGCTGCCCAGAATCGATCCTTGAAAAAGATGTGTAAAACAGGAAATTAAAAACTGCATCTACAGCAGTTTCGTAGCGCAACCTTTAGCCACTCGTTTCTCTCAGATCGTAATGGATTTGAGGAAACTGAAAGAGGTTTTTCTAGTTAAATCTGTTAGGAATAAAAACCTCTTTCAGTTTTCGAAAATATTCTTTCAGCCGCGCTAAATACCTCCTGGAAGCTGACTGCTAAAAACAGAGAAATATGCCTGTCTTTATCTACAAACGAGCTTAATGCGTGCAAAAGATTTGGGTGCAGAAGCTTAGACATTGCAGAGACCTCATGCAGAAATATTTCCACATTGGCAAACATATGCATCATTGCAAAATTCTCTCCCATCCAGATAATCTCTTTGACTTCACCAAAGCTTCCACTTCCAATTCTTTTCTTCACATGCAAGTCTTTGCAGGAAACCTTTAAAGGAACCCCTGTTCTAACTTCTGACATGAGAGCTTCCCTTGCACTTGC
This sequence comes from Pinus tabuliformis, assembly GCA_031772625.1. Taxonomy (NCBI): domain Eukaryota; kingdom Viridiplantae; phylum Streptophyta; class Pinopsida; order Pinales; family Pinaceae; genus Pinus; species Pinus tabuliformis. The sequence goes on from CM062817.1 coordinate 229,301,216, forward strand.
AACAGTGCCAAAATAAATGATGTAATATCCACAGTCTGATCCCTTGTTTATCCACTGATTACCACAGAAGGCTTCTTCCAAGGAAAGAGTGCTCCAGATAAACCCAATGAAACACCATCTGCTGGGGTACTAAAAAACCTTATAAACTGACAACTGTTGATGCAAACCCAATGGATTTTGATAAACATGACAGCTGGGAAAGAATGACTATGGATTAGAACAAATCTCCAATTTCGTAGCGCAGCCAGTGAAAAATATGAATTATGCGCTACGAAACCACCTAAAACATGCTGCGCTGCGAAACTGCCAAAAGGATTTATGTGCTGCAAAACACTTTGTTCTCAAGCTAGGCTAAAAAATTTTGGCAACAGAATTTTCAGTGATAACAGTGGCTCCACTTGGGATAGTGTGCCCTTGTGGTACACTAAGAACTCGTAGGTCCAGTGCTTTGTCCTTTTTATAACAAACATGGATTTGCTTGACAAACATCCCCTTCAAGCTTCTTGGGCCTTCACCTCGGGCTTAAGCTTGATGATCACTGTAGGAGAAAGAAATCTACATTTATTGAAAAAAGAAATGCTCAGTCAACCTTGAGCTTATTTGCAATTTCCTACCTACCTACCCTAACCATTCAAATCTCTTTTAGCTCAATCAATGTGAAATTTCCAATGTAGCCAATCATTTGTCTTATCTGATGTTTGATTTCTTTGACTGCATCGGAGTTCAGAGCCACAATGGTATTTTGATGACCACTGCCATTGAAATTGCCTCTGATCTTTATAAGCAAACTGAAACACTAAAGAGTAGAACTCTTCCATGTAATCAGCTATAGGATCCCAGAATATATGATCAGCTTGATGACTCTTGTAACTTTTAGGTTGTGCAAACTGACCTTCAATAACAGTGTTCAGTTCCTCAATTGTGAAAGAGAAAGGAACCAGCATAGTCTCCTTGCGTTCTGCCATAGAAAACTTCTGAGAATAATGATCATGATCATGAAAACTGTATGCCTGAATTTGTCCTTCTAAACCTTCAATTTCTTTTTCAAGGTCCTCAGCAAATTCATCCAAAAATCTCATCCTATCCTCTGCCTTGCAGTCAAAAGATTTTAGATATGAGGACAATGACAAAGAAAAAGATTCATTTATTTCTTCTTTACTATGATCATCATTCCATTGTTTGAAACCTTCAACTGAGGGAGAGTCTGCCACCAACTCTGACCTATCTATCCATTCCTCCAAAAACATGAACCAAAGGTCTTGAAATGACTTAATGGATTTGGCAGGAAAGCATTCAACCCACTGTTTGCACTTCCCTTGAAGTGAATCATAGAATAACCTTATACAAACATCCTCATGTTTAACTCTAAGAAACTCTAAGAATTCACAAAAATCTGATATATGATTCAAGGTTAAACTCAAATCTTCTCCGTTGAATTTGGGACCATTCCTTAGAAAATATGCATCCTTGGGAAAATGATTTGGGAAACCATGAATTCCTGAGAAATCTATGCATGCATACCTTGAACTAAGAATGGCAGCTTCTGGGTCCTTCATAACTCCAGTGGAATCACCATGAATGTATGAACTTTGAATTCTTCAACAATGGAGTCGCCAAGGTAGATTTGCAGCCTCGAAAAACCTCTTTGAACTCCTGCTACCTTCAGAAATTCAACCTTCAAACTTCGGGAATGAATAATCATCAGGCTCCCGGCAGACGCACCAAAATGTTATCACAAAATCAGTACTAAGGGCTGCTACCTAGCAAGATCTCATGTAACTATTTCAACCAGACTTCAGACCAAGGATTAGCCTCCTTAGTCAGAGAGGGCTCTCTCACAGATCATGAATATGGATTTAGGACAAGGAAAGATGGCTAACTCTTTAAACAACACATGAAAATAAGCTGGTTGGACAAATATCAAATTAGTCTTCATTGGGCTTATGGAGTCTCACACATTCAGTAAACAAAAGCACAGTTATTTCATAGAAGTCAAGGCTCTTTACATCAGATGTTCAAACATACTTTACATAAACCACAGCTTGCCAAGCATACAGGAAGTCAGAGCATTAAACATGAATTCTGAGTGATTATGCTGTAACAATACTGTAAAAAGAACACTAAGAGAACAAACCACCATACATTTGAACAATATGATCTATTGAGAATCTTGAGAAGAAACAACAGCTGTTTTCTATTACTGTAATAAGTCTTTTACATCAGCCAAAATAAAACTCTGTTTTTCATAAATCTCCAACCCTACTTACATCAGAGTTTTCACTATATATAGGAAAACCCAAAACTAAAACTATCTTGAGTCTCCTCAACAAGCATGAGGGGAGAACTCGTTGATCTACCATTAATTAACCTTATCTATTTCTAAACAAACTTATTAAATACATGAAGTGTTGGGATGTAAATATATAGAATCCCAATTATATTTCAAATCCAACTCCATCTCCTCGTATGCATGATTCTCCTTGGATCCTTGACAGCTGTACAATTTCTGTTGTGGCTGAGACATGTTGAGGAACATTCATTGAACGAGCTGATCTTCGGGTGCTAGCTGTGTAGATGATTCATAAATTAGTAAACCTGAACACCCTATTTTCACGGTCCCTGTCTCCCATTCATCTTTACCATTAAAAGACCACACTCCAAAACACTTTAATCCTCTATTAACCACGCATAACACCATATTCCTTATGATCTGGATGCCTTGTGGAGTGAACAGGTGTGCTAGCCAAAAATCTCCGTAACCCTACCAGAACCCTAGTATTTCGGTCATAAAGTGCCTTTAAGAGAACTTTAGCAAAAAAAAACAAAACACTTCACTTTTCCTTCAAAACTCACACCTGTTACTCTTTGAATGCTATGATAGCCTTGTATGAACTAAAACCATACTCCTCGTATGCCATTTCTGCTAAACCATAACTTGGACATAAAGTACCTTTATGAAAGTTTGCACTAAAGACAAAATATTTCACCTTTTCAAAAAGGCTTCACCTTTTCAAAAAGGCATACTTATCACTATCTGAATGGCTTATGTTAACTTCATGTGGTCTTCTTAATGTTCCTTATATATTTCCTCTAGCAAATGTTTGATCTTCCCATCGAACTGCTTGTCTTCATTCAAAAACAGCACCTACAGCAGTTTCGTAGCGCGCTACGAAACTGCTGTTTTTGTTTAAACAGCTTGTATTTGTTCTGAGACAGTATCCTTGTTCTTTCACGATGACTGGCAGCACCATAAATCATAGGCTTCCTGAGCTTCAAACAACAGATCAGTATTCATTCTTAAAAGCCAAAAACCAAAATAACCACTGAGCCATTTTTCCCCTCACAGGGATTACTGAAGGAAATACACCCATTGACTTTGGTATTTTTTGAATTCAGAGTATGCCTATAATTCCAAAAACACCCTGAATGGTTGACAGACACAATGTCAGTTCTGGTCTTTTTCTCAGTTTCGAAGCTGAAGAGTAATCCTGCACAAATTTATAATGTGACCTGAAAATGGGCTTTTACATGGAGAATGGTCTACTTTTTTTTATTTTAGACTTTAAATGTTCAGTATGATGATAGGCATCAATCTGAAGATATAGGCACCCATGATACCGCAAGGCAAATATTTGCCTCCATATGTTATTATTATCCAGCATCTATTGATCAAATCTTGCAAATCTCAAAAACACATGCTTGAGCATTTACACTCCTATCCAAGGTTTACTGCTCTACTCTTCAAACATATGGCAAACATATAGCTGTTCTTCTCAGTTGAAATCCCATTTTATGAATCCTGAGGCCTATTCCTTGAAGATATTCCCTTTTCAACATTTCCACTTGCAGTTCAAAACTAGTCACTGAGATTGGATTGTTTAGCTTGAGCTGCTACGAAACTGCTGTTCTGGCTGAAAAATGGGTCTCGGGACAGAGCTCATAATTTCTCACAGAAAACGTATTTGGAAAAACCGAAGGAGGTTTTTGTGAACCAACCCGTTCTAAACAAAAACCTCTTTTTTTTTTTTGAAAAACTACTCCAGCTGCCCAGAATCGATCCTTGAAAAAGATGTGTAAAACAGGAAATTAAAAACTGCATCTACAGCAGTTTCGTAGCGCAACCTTTAGCCACTCGTTTCTCTCAGCTCGTAACGGATTTGAGGAAACTGAAAGAGGTTTTTCTAGTTCAATCTGTTAGGAATAAAAACCTCTTTCAGTTTTCGAAAATATTCTTTCAGCCGCGCTAAATACCTCCTGGAAGCTGACTGCTAAAAACAGAGAAATATGCCTGTCTTTATCTACAAACGAGCTTAATGCGTGCAAAAGATTTGGGTGCAGAAGCTTAGACATTGCAGAGACCTCATGCAGAAATATTTCCACATTGGCAAACATATGCATCATTGCAAAATTCTCTCCCATCCAGATAATCTCTTTGACTTCACCAAAGCTTCCACTTCCAATTCTTTTCTTCACATGCAAGTCTTTGCAGGAAACCTTTAAAGGAACCCCTGTTCTAACTTCTGACATGAGAGCTTCCCTTGCACTTGCAACAGTGCCAAAATAAATGATGTAATATCCACAGTCTGATCCCTTGTTTATCCACTGATTACCACAGAAGGCTTCTTCCAAGGAAAGAGTGCTCCAGATAAACCCAATGAAACACCATCTGCTGGGGTACTAAAAAACCTTATAAACTGACAACTGTTGATGCAAACCCAATGGATTTTGATAAACATGACAGCTGGGAAAGAATGACTATGGATTAGAACAAATCCCCAATTTCGTAGCGCAGCCAGTGCAAAATATGAATTATGCGCTACGAAACCACCTAAAACATGCTGCGCTGCGAAACTGCCAAAAGGATTTATGTGCTGCAAAACACTTTGTTCTCAAGCTAGGCTAAAAAATTTTGGCAACAGAATTTTCAGTGATAACAGTGGCTCCACTTGGGATAGTGTGCCCTTGTGGTACACTAAGAACTCGTAGGTCCAGTGCTTTGTCCTTTTTATAACAAACATGGATTTGCTTGACAAACATCCCCTTCAAGCTTCTTGGGCCTTCACCTCGGGCTTAAGCTTGATGATCACTGTAGGAGAAAGAAATCTACATTTATTGAAAAAAGAAATGCTCAGTCAACCTTGAGCTTATTTGCAATTTCCTACCTACCTACCCTAACCATTCAAATCTCTTTTAGCTCAATCAATGTGAAATTTCCAATGTAGCCAATCATTTGTCTTATCTGATGTTTGATTTCTTTGACTGCATCGGAGTTCAGAGCCACAATGGTATTTTGATGACCACTGCCATTGAAATTGCCTCTGATCTTTATAGGCAAACTGAAACACTGAAGAGTAGAACTCTTCCATGTAATCAGCTATAGGATCCCAGAATATATGATCAGCTTGATGACTCTTGTAACTTTCAGGTTGTGCAAACTGACCTTCAATAACAGTGTTCAGTTCCTCAATCGTGAAAGAGAAAGGAACCAACATAGTCTCCTTGCGTTCTGCCATAGAAAACTTCTGAGAATAATGATCATGATCATGAAAACTGTATGCCTGAATTTGTCCTTCTAAACCTTCAATTTCTTTTTCAAGGTCCTCAGCAAATTCATCCAAAAATCTCATCCTATCCTCTGCCTTGCAGTCAAAAGATTTTAGATATGAGGACAATGACAAAGAAAAAGATTCATTTATTTCTTCTTTACTATGATCATCATTCCATTGTTTGAAACCTTCAACTGAGGGAGAGTCTGCCACCAACTCTGACCTATCTATCCATTCCTCCAAAAACATGAACCAAAGGTCTTGAAATGACTTAATGGATTTGGCAGGAAAGCATTCAACCCACTGTTTGCACTTCCCTTGAAGTGAATCATAGAATAACCTTATACAAACATCCTCATGTTTAACTCTAAGAAACTCTAAGAATTCAAAAAAATCTGATATATGATTCAAGGTTAAACTCAAATCTTCTCCGTTGAATTTGGGACCATTCCTTAGAAAATATGCATCCTTGGGAAAATGATTTGGGAAACCATGAATTCCTGAGAAATCTATGCATGCATACCTTGAACTAAGAATGGCAGCTTCTGGGTCCTTCATAACTCCAGTGGAATCACCATGAATGTATGAACTTTGAATTCTTCAACAATGGAGTCGCCAAGGTAGATTTGCAGCCTCGAAAAACCTCTTTGAACTCCTGCTACCTTCAGAAATTCAACCTTCAAACTTCGGGAATGAATAATCATCAGGCTCCCGGCAGACGCACCAAAATGTTATCACAAAATCAGTACTAAGGGCTGCTACCTAGCAAGATCTCATGTAACTATTTCAACCAGACTTCAGACCAAGGATTAGCCTCCTTAGTCAGAGAGGGCTCTCTCACAGATCATGAATATGGATTTAGGACAAGGAAAGATGGCTAACTCTTTAAACAACACATGAAAATAAGCTGGTTGGACAAATATCAAATTAGTCTTCATTGGGCTTATGGAGTCTCACACATTCAGTAAACAAAAGCACAGTTATTTCATAGAAGTCAAGGCTCTTTACATCAGATGTTCAAACATACTTTACATAAACCACAGCTTGCCAAGCATACAGGAAGTCAGAGCATTAAACATGAATTCTGAGTGATTATGCTGTAACAATACTGTAAAAAGAACACTAAGAGAACAAACCACCATACATTTGAACAATATGATCTATTGAGAATCTTGAGAAGAAACAACAGCTGTTTTCTATTACTGTAATAAGTCTTTTACATCAGCCAAAATAAAACTCTGTTTCATAAATCTCCAACCCTACTTACATCAGAGTTTTCACTATATATAGGAAAACCCAAAACTAAAACTATCTTGAGTCTCCTCAACAAGCATGAGGGGAGAACTCGTTGATCTACCATTAATTAACCTTATCTATTTCTAAACAAACTTATTAAATACATGAAGTGTTGGGATGTAAATACATAGAATCCCAATTATATTTCAAATCCAACTCCATCTCCTCGTATGCATGATTCTCTTTGGATCCTTGACAGCTGTACAATTTCTGTTGTGGCTGAGACATGTTGAGGAACATTCATTGAACGAGCTGATCTTCGGGTGCTAGCTGTGTAGATGATTCATAAATTAGTAAACCTGAACACCCTATTTTCACGGTCCCTGTCTCCCATTCATCTTTACCATTAAAAGACCACACTCCAAAACTCTTTAATCCTCTATTAACCACGCATAACACCATATTCCTTATGATCTGGATGCCTTGTGGAGTGAACAGGTGTGCTAGCCAAAAATCTCCGTAACCCTACCAGAACCCTAGTATTTCGGTCATAAAGTGCCTTTAAGAGAACTTTAGCAAAAAAAACAAAACACTTCACTTTTCCTTCAAAACTCACACCTGTTACTCTTTGAATGCTATGATAGCCTTGTATGAACTAAAACCATACTCCTCGTATGCCATTTCTGCTAAACCATAACTTGGACATAAAGTACCTTTATGAAAGTTTGCACTAAAGACAAAATATTTCACCTTTTCAAAAAGGCTTCACCTTTTCAAAAAGGCTTCACCTTTTCAAAAAGGCATACTTATCACTATCTGAATGGCTTATGTTAACTTCATGTGGTCTTCTTAATGTTCCTTATATATTTCCTCTAGCAAATGTTTGATCTTCCCATCGAACTGCTTGTCTTCATTCAAAAACAGCACCTACAGCAGTTTCGTAGCGCGCTACGAAACTGCTGTTTTTGTTTAAACAGCTTGTATTTGTTCTGAGACAGTATCCTTGTTCTTTCACGATGACTGGCAGCACCATAAATCATAGGCTTCCTGAGCTTCAAACAACAGATCAGTATTCATTCTTAAAAGCCAAAAACCAAAATAACCACTGAGCCATTTTTCCCCTCACAGGGATTACTGAAGGAAATACACCCATTGAATTTGGTATTTTTTGAATTCAGAGTATGCCTATAATTCCAAAAAAACCCTGAATGGTTGACAGACACAATGTCAGTTCTGGTCTTTTTCTCAGTTTCGAAGCTGAAGAGTAATCCTGCACAAATTTATAATGTGACCTGAAAATGGGCTTTTACATGGAGAATGGTCTACTTTTTTTTATTTTAGACTTTAAATGTTCAGTATGATGATAGGCATCAATATGAAGATATAGGCACCCATGATACCGCAAGGCAAATATTTGCCTCCATATGTTATTATTATCCAGCATCTATTGATCAAATCTTGCAAATCTCGAAAACACATGCTTGAGCATTTACACTCCTATCCAAGGTTTACTGCTCTACTCTTCAAACATATGGCAAACATATAGCTGTTCTTCTCAGTTGAAATCCCATTTTATGAATCCTGAGGCCTATTCCTTGAAGATATTCCCTTTTCAACATTTCCACTTGCAGTTCAAAACTAGTGACTGAGATTGGATTGTTTAGCTTCAGCTGCTACGAAACTGCTGTTCTGGCTGAAAAATGGGTCTCGGGACAGAGCTCATAATTTCTCACAGAAAACGTATTTGGAAAAACTGAAGGAGGTTTTTGTGAACCAACCCGTTCTTAACAAAAACCTCTTTTGGTTTTTTGAAAAACTACTCCAGCTGCCCAGAATCGATCCTTGAAAAAGATGTGTAAAACAGGAAATTAAAAACTGCATCTACAGCAGTTTCGTAGCGCAACCTTTAGCCACTCGTTTCTCTCAGCTCGTAACGGATTTGAGGAAACTGAAGGAGGTTTTTCTAGTTCAATCTGTTAGGAATAAAAACCTCTTTCAGTTTTCGAAAATATTCTTTCAGCCGCGCTAAATACCTCCTGGAAGCTGACTGCTAAAAACAGAGAAATATGCCTGTCTTTATCTACAAACGAGCTTAATGCGTGCAAAAGATTTGGGTGCAGAAGCTTAGACATTGCAGAGACCTCATGCAGAAATATTTCCACATTGGCAAACATATGCATCATTGCAAAATTCTCTCCCATCCAGATAATCTCTTTGACTTCACCAAAGCTTCCACTTCCAATTCTTTTCTTCACATGCAAGTCTTTGCAGGAAACCTTTAAAGGAACCCCTGTTCTAACCTCTGACATGAGAGCTTCCCTTGCACTTGCAACAGTGCCAAAATAAATGATGTAATATCCACAGTCTGATCCCTTGTTTATCCACTGATTACCACAGAAGGCTTCTTCCAAGGAAAGAGTGCTCCAGATAAACCCAATGAAACACCATCTGCTGGGGTACTAAAAAACCTTATAAACTGACAACTGTTGATGCAAACCCAATGGATTTTGATAAACATGACAGCTGGGAAAGAATGACTATGGATTAGAACAAATCCCCAATTTCGTAGCGCAGCCAGTGCAAAATATGAATTATGCGCTACGAAACCACCTAAAACATGCTGCGCTGCGAAACTGCCAAAAGGATTTATGTGCTGCAAAACACTTTGTTCTCAAGCTAGGCTAAAAAATTTTGGCAACAGAATTTTCAGTGATAACAGAGCGCCGGTCCCATAACATCCCAGAAGCTCGGTCATTCATAAATTTTTTTCCAGAATCCCTATTCACTTACTAGCCTAAGGTAAATATTGCATTGTAAGTCATCTCAGACCGTTTTCGATCATCTATTCGCTAAGCATGACTCGGAGAGAGCCCTCTCCTGCTCTGGTAGTGCCAGCTACCAGATTGAGCGTGGTTTGTGGTTACCATAATTTTTACCTTCCTTCTGCCTAAGGCAGATTTAGGTGCTAACATAGTGGCGACTCCACTGGGGAACTAAGTTGAAATCAAATCCCCTTGTTTCATAATAATTCTAAGCTTCTGGATGATGATCTTAGGATTGGAAAGGCTTGAGTTTGACGAATGATTTGAGATATCATTGTTTGAGTCTAAATCGGAAAGGGCCGTTGATTATATTGTCCCCAATCCGCAATTTCTTGTAGACCTCAAAACAGAAAGAGCTAATAGATTAATTGATAATTACATTGCAACATAGCCCCAAACTCCAATTGCAAGCCCTTTGCAAACTGTGCACACTCCTCCAACACCTCCAAGGCCAAATCCACCGAGAATGATGGCTGCCCGTTTTGCACCCCTTGTTCTACCCCAAGTTCTAGATGATATGCCAATGGATTATCAAAGTAAAATCCCGTTTTTTGGTGGCACTCCTAACAGCATTACTGCTCAGCAACATGTAGACAAAATGGCACACTTCTATGAACTTCATGAGATCGATGCGGAGAACGTGGCAATGAGGCTCTTTGTACAAACATTTGTAGGTGATGTGAGGAAATGGTTCAGAGGTTTTCCGGCAGCAAGTATCACTACCTTGGCTAAACTACAAAGAAAATTTTTGAACCGGTGGGAGGTGAAAAAGAATCCCCTTCAAATTCTGGCCGAGTATGAACAAATCAAACGGAACGCTAGTGAGTCGATCCAAAACTATTGTGTTAGATTTAATGTAGTCTATAACGAAATTCCAGATCATCTAAAGCCACCTATGGTACTAGCAATGATGAAGTTTCCAGATGGTTTTGATGCTGACATGGCATACCAATTAAGAGAAAGAGAACTGGCCACAATGGAAGACATGCAGAAAATTGCGGTCAACGTTGAAGCAAATCTGCTGTCCAAAAGAGCTAGAGCGAAAGCAGAGAAGAAAACCACTGTGAAAGAAGAATCTTCTTCAATGGATCAACTTCTCAAAAAGGTAGAGGAGATGCTTGAAAGGGTAAAACTTGACAAACCAGAGCCATAAGTTAGGAATCCTAACTTTTGTGGCCAGCAGCAACCACAATATAGAATAAGACAAAGAGATAAGCAAACTCAAGAGCAGACAGCACAACAGCCTGTACAAACACCTTTGTAGTAGAATTTTGTGCATGGACCAGAGTCATATGAGGATGACAATGTAATAGGCGAAGAAAACCACCTCTTTACTCCAGATGAGCTGCCTACTTACATTACCAAAGAGGAAGAATGTGCAATGAATTCAGCTGCACACCAAGACTGATTTTATTCTAGCTAGCGACACTATGTTGGAAGAAGAATCAGAAGAATATCAAAGGGGGTATATGAATGCTCTGTCTGCACAACAGCAGTGATATTCACTTAGAAACAGAGATGTGCCGGCCAAACCAATTCAGAAAAAGAAGGAGGGTGAAACAACAAAAAATGATTCATCAGCTACACAAAGAAAGGGAAAGGAGGCGGTTGTTTCCGAGAGCAGCAAATCAAAATCAGCAGAACAATCACAACAACTAGCCACATCAAAATAAAAGGAAAGGAAAGAGATCCCAGTCAAAGAGGTAGAAAAGACTCCCGCTTTTAGCCTAGAGAACGAAATTTCTAAGTTAAAGGTATCCATTCCCTTGACTGAAATAATGAAGAGTAACAGTTATAGAGGACAGATTTCTAAAATGTTGAATTTGGACCCAATGTCCGACATGGTAAATGTAGAAGATGATCAACCTGAAATGATTTTTGGACCAACATCAAATGGTGAGTCTCCTGATAGTGATGTTCCACCCTTCTATATTAGTTTACGATTGCATGATTTTGTGTTACACAATGCCATGTTCGATTCCGGAGCTTCTCACAATCTCATGCCCAAGGCTATCATGGATAAGCTTGGTCTGGACATCACCCGGCAATATCATGATCTCTATTCATTCGATTCCAACAGAGTAAGGTGTATAGGACTCATCAAAGACAGTTATGAGTTTGGATCAGCTTCCTATGAAAAATGTTTTGATGGATGTGGCGGTAGCAGATATTTCTCCAAGGTTTGGCATGCTTCTTTCCAGGTCTTGGGTAGCGAAATTGAAAGGGACACTACAACTAGATTTCTCCTATGCAACAATCTCGGTGTTTGGACAAATGAGGAAGTTATATCGGGAACAAAAAATGAAATATATGATCACAAACAAGGAGAAACCTATAAATCATCCTATTAACTATGTACATATAGATTTAGAGTCTTTTGTTTTGTTTTCAGATAGTTTAAATTAGATAGATAGTCAGATGGTAGAAGCAGATGACATTCCAGAAATAACAGAAAATTTCAGAGAAATTTTGAAGAAAGAAAGACAAGAAAATCAGGAAAATGTTGGGCAATCAGCTGAAAGTAATGGACAACAAGCAGACAAGGCACAACAAACAGATTTCCAGCACTTACAAGAGGAGGAAGAAGGCTTGTGGACAATGTATTTCGATGGAGCAGTAGGGAATGATGGCGCTGGAATTGGAATTTGGGTACGCAGTCCTTTCTCTGCCCTAAACAAAGTGCCTAGCAGCGTGAGGGTTTTCTCTTACATGCTAGTCTTTGAATGTTCAAACAACGAAGCTAAGAATGAAGCTCTGATTGCTGGCCTGAAGATTCTTAGAAAGCTGAATGCAAAGAGGATTTCAGTATATGGCGACTCTGAGTTGGTAATAAAACAGGTCAGAGGTGAGTATCAAGCAAAACATCCTAGGATGCGGGCCTATCGTAATGTAGTTTTAGACATCTTGAAGTTATTTTCAGAATACACCTTGACATGTGTGCCTCGTATACAAAATAATATTGCTGATGCTCTTGCCAAGGCAGCGAGCAGCTTGAAGATCCCCATGAACTCCAGCAATAAATTTGAAATCCATGTCAAGCATCGTCCAACCATTCCAGACAATCAGCAATATTGGCAAGTGTTTCAAGATAATGAGGAGATAAAGGATTTTCTGATGAACAAAGGCAAGTTCAAAGAAACCTCAATTGATGTAGAAAATGATGAGGGCAAAGGGAATGGTACAGATGAATTTTTTCGATTGGTTTGGTAATCCCTCTACCTAGATTTCTAGAGCAGTCCCTTTCGTTACTTTTCAGACTCCTTAACGGAAAAGGTCCATCTGAGCACTTGTCACTTCAGGCTCATTAAAAATCGAAGGCGACTAGAGTCGTCTTTTGTTTTTTCTCGACTCCTTAAAATTGAAAAAACAAGTTGTGTCAAAGCGTCTAAAATTTATTTTAAATGGAATAATCATCACCTTTCCTACATTGGTATTAGGTTGAGAAAATGGAGTCTACCAACCAAGGAGTTCCCCTTGGAGGAAATCCTAGTCCCTTCTCCTCTTGGGGAGATGTTGGTGCACCCCATATGGCCACATTGTCGCTTCCAGGATTGACAATCGGCTTTCCCGTATGGCTTTTCTCAACCTCCGTCATTCAAAACACCGCAATTCCTGAACAATTGAGTCAACACCTAGACAATTCCAGAGTTACCCCCCAACCCTCTACTTCGTCCAATTCTTCCTCTCCTCCTTCCTCTTCGCTTGATGAGGCTGGTAAAGCAAAAAATCAAGTACCAGAGAAGAAGAAGGAAAAGAAGAAGAAAGAGAAGAAGAAGAAGGAGCCAAAGGTGAAAAGGGGCAACCAAGTGTCGTCTAGCGAAAATCCACACACTGCACCGACTAGGCCTAAATCGCCTAGGAAAAAAAAAAAGATACAATCATTCAATGGTAAGATGAATTTTCTGCGTCGCTTTGTGCCTAATCTTGCAGAACACTTGAGAGAAATGACCAACATGCTTAAGAAGGACAGCTAAGTGAAATGGACAGAGGAGGCTGTAAAATCTTTCAACTTGGTCAAATTGGCCCTTTCTTCAACTCCAGTTCTAGTCAGCCCGGACTACACTCAGGATTTCATATTGTTTTCATTTGCTTTTGAGCACACTATGGCAGCGATATTATTACAAAAGAGAGATGATCATGAAAGACCCATTGCATTCTTCGGCAGGGCTATAAGGGATGCAGCTTTAAAGTACAACATCATTGAAAAGCAAGCCCTGGCATTGGTGAAGGAATTGAAGGATTTCCGGGTATATATCCTACATTCTCACATTCTGGCCTATGTTCCTAATACTGATGTAAAGGATGTTTTAGTGCAGACCAATTGGGAAGGAAGAAGAGGCAAATGGATTGCAGCCTTGCTGGAATATGATGTGGAAATATAGCCTACAAAGCTGGTTAAAGGATAGGGGTTGGCGAAGCTAATGGCCGAATCAAACTTGCATGCCTTCGACATACATCTGATCGCTGCCATGTCCAATGAGAATGAGGAAGGAATGTCAATTCAAGTATCCGAAATGTTTTCTTTGTCCCCATGGTATTCAGATATAATATATGTGCTGAAAAATCTATCACCACCGCTCGGCATGACTAGAAACAAAGCGAGAACACTCAAATTGAAGGCTGCCAAGTTTTGTATTTTGAATTCTGCACTGTATTGGAAAGATCCCGGTGGCATTTTGTTAAATTTTTTGGTGGAAGAGGAGGCAAAGAAAGTCATGGAGGATTTCCACGGAGGAGAGTGTGGTGGTCATCTTTTTTGGAAGTCAACAACGAACAAAATTTTGAGAGCAGGGTACTACTGGCCTACCTTGTTTGCTGATGTGCATAAGATGGTCAAGCGCTGGCATAAATGTCAGATTTTCAAAAGAAAACAGAAATTACAACCTTTGCCACTTAAGCCTATTGAAGTGAGCGCTCCCTTCCAGCAGTGGGGGTTGGATTTCATTGGGGAAATTCATCCCGCCTCTTCGGGACATCATAGATGGATCCTTACAGCGACAGACTATTTCACAAAATGGATTGAGGCAGCCCCTACTAGACAAGCCACGAACACGATAATCATTTCATTTCTCAAAAATAACATCTTGTCTCGCTTTGGTTGTCCAAACAAATTAATCACTGATAATGCAGCAGCTTTCAAATCGAAAAGGATGGTAGAAGTTTGTCATAAATATCACATAATTTTGGGTCATTCAACTCCTATCATTGGAAAGGCAACGAATTGGCAGAATCTTCGAATAAATCCTTGGTCAACATCATCAAGAAGCTGTTGGAAATAAATAAAAAGAGCTGGAATAAGAGGTCGGTCCATGTGCTTTGGGCAGATCGGATCAATAAGAAAAAGTCTATTGGTATGTCACCGTTTGAGCTTGTTTATGGAGTTGACACAATATTCCTCGCCTCTCTTGCTGACCCGGTGGTCAGACTTCTTCAGGAGTCCCAGTGAAGAAGATCCCATGCAAAGAAGGCTGAATCAAATGATCCACTTGCAATAAACAAGAGAAGAAGTTTTCAAGAACACATCCAAGTTGCAGGAGAAGATAAAGAAAATCTATGACAGAAAAGAAAAAGCAGGTAAATTTCAGTTAGAAGATGTGGTGCTGAAGTGGGATGCAAGGAATGAAGAGAAAGGCAAGCATGGAAAGTTTGAAAATGTTTGGAAAGGTCCTTTCAAAATTGCAGCATATAGGGGTCAGAATGCCTTTCTTCTGAAGGAAATGAACGGGGAAGATTGTCGTGGAGGGCCAATCAATGGTCAACTATTCAAGCAGTATCACTGCTGATCTATTGATGTTTCTTCCACTGTCATTGTAAATACCATTTTTGTTTCAGTTTGGTTTCAGTCTGTAAAGTTAGTTTTGAGTTATTTCAATGTCAAGTAGAGCCAATTTCTTGGTCATTTCAGTTTCATAAATAAGTCAGAGTCCTGTGCTGTTTATCGAAATGATGAATCCATAGCCTAATGGATAAAAGGCACTGTCTAGCTCCTCCAGAGATCTGCTGTTCTTGGCACCTCCAAGGAGCTACCATCCCCCATTGGAGCCAATTTTAGAGTCGGTCTGGTCAGCCCTCCGTCAGAGATCAAAACTCTTTGTGCATTTCAATTTTAGGTGTCCCGCTCCATTCACTGAGCTGCATTTCACTAGGGGCATGCCATGATCTAACGGAGAAATTTATGCTAATGATTTTCCCTCATGTATGGCTCCTACTGGCTCAGGTATTTTGTCAACAATCACCAAAGTCTATGGCAGTCAAGGTCTAGTCCTTTACAGGACATAGTCATTTTCTATGTTTGGGTCTAGGAATTCATCAATTTGGTCTTTGAAACATGTCCAGTAAAGCCATGCAGGCCAGAGGGAGGCCTTACACAGCTATGGTTCAGAGAGCTTCATCGTCACCTGGATAGACTTCGACTCTTCTTCAAAACTCTGTTTTGAAGAAAATTCAAACAAGGTCATTTATGACAAAATTTTCCAAAAATTCACCAGTTGACTGTTCAGATGCAGTTATGATCTCCATGGCCAAATGCTCTGTCATATAGTCCCTGCAAAGATGTGCCGAAAATTTCATCTTTTGAGCCAAAATGTCAAAGGGAAAGTGAAAATCAGTGTGTTCTAAAGTCAATGAAAAAGTGCAAAACACAACATTAGAAAAATGGGTTTTCAAGGAAGAAAAAATTAAACCCATCTCTTCCAAGCCTATATATACTTGTTTTTGCACAAATCAAAGGCATTGTGCTCTTGCAAGACTTGGAGAAGGCATTGCAAAGGTGTGAGTGTAAGGTTGGAGAGTTTGAGTGAGCGGAAGCAGGTTTTGGAGGGCGCGGCGCACATACCCAAGGGCGCAGTGCACTCACTTGGCGTGACGCACACGCAGCCAGCCCACCGTTGAAGGATTACACAGGTGCAGCGCATACAAAGCACGCGGCGCATACAAACCAGGGGCCGAGAAACGTTGCCAAACCACCCAAAATTTTGGTGAAGGCTATCAAATCAAGAGGTAAGCCTTATGACATTACCTGCTCATCAAATTTTGTCAAGGATATGGTGTTTGTGAATAGGTTTGAATGTCAGCAAAAAATGCATAAGGTCAACCATGAGAAAATCACCAAGAAAACGATGGCTGGGGTTGTAAATTTGTGTTGTTAGTGCCAAGGTTTCACTCCACTCACCTATTCCCCTCACCTATCATTTTCCTCATCCTCCCTTATCATTTTTCCTAAAACCCTGCCCTAAGTCACTACCAAACCCTCTCCCTATTACTCCACTATTTGGTTAAGGCAAAATCACCATAGGACCAGCTTATTGGGCAAGCAAAGCTGTGGAAGAGGGGTGCAGGGTTGAAGGGTTAAAGAGTCAAATGATTAGGAAACAATTTGGGTGTTTTCATAGCATGTGGCGCGCACACCAAGGATCGCGGTGCACTCATTGGGCGCGGCGCACACAGAGCCCGTCCACTATGTAAATCCGACACTGGCGCGACGCATACCTAGCGCGTGGTGCACTGGGCATTGCGCACGGTGCACATAGATATAAAGCCCAGAAACTATTCAATCTGCCTAAATTTTTTTGGATGCTCACCAAATTTGAAAGGTAGGCCACCTACCTCCATTCTTGCATCAAAACTAGAAAGGGATAGCATGGTTGCAGGGGTATAAGTCAAATGCAAACGTTTTATAAAGTAAACAAAAGAGAAACAAAGAAATCATGATCCTAGGGTTTATGCTATAGTGACAATGCTGCTAATATGTTTCAAACCCTACCCCATCAACACTATACCCAAACTACTCCCAAATCCCTGATAAATCTCTCCCTTTAGCCCCTATTCCCATTTCATCATTCCCCTCCTGATACTCCCTGTTTTATTGTCCCCTTGGTGGCAGATTTTCAGAGCAACTACCAAATTCATTGGAATTGAAGGGTAGCATAAAACTTAGGGTACAAACATCAGTATTGGCATCCAAAGTTTCATCAGAGTATGAGGAGGAGACCCACAATGACACAGCTTCGGGAGAAAGGGCCCAAAGGAGACATCACCGAAGTGGCAGACATCTTAGAGATGAGCCAAACACCCTCACCGAGTTGCAGGCATGCCCTCTTGCTAAGTCTTGTTTCCAGCACTTAGCATGTTTCAAATTTTGTCAGAGGGTGGCAAATGTCAGAGTTCATCATGAGTTGGCCCATCTTTTTGCACTTCACCTACATGGAGGACAGTCTATCTTGGCTGGGGTCACTTTCACATTGACACCCGAGACCATATCAGTGGCAACAGACATACCAAACATTGGAGAGCAGTGGCATAAGAAAAAGAAGGTAGAGAGGCATCATTATGAGCCTTACATCAAAGACAGCTGTTTGAGCCACCTCACGAGAGTTTTTACATTCAGATTTCTTAAAGATGAGTATGCCCCGCTCATGAAATTGATCATGAAGTACTTCAGTTTTGAGGGGAGGTTTTCTCGCCTTTATGCCTATCACATCAGGTTGCTCATGCACTTTACTAGGGTGCGGATGATGAACCTCCCATTTTTCATCTGCGGGAACATAGAGAGGATGAGAAATTTCACGCAGCACAAAACCCCTCGACAACAGCTCAATAGTGTGTATCACTTTGCCCTTATCTGGATTTTGGTAGACCATCAGTTGGGATTGTAGGGTATTGCTTGGGAGGACTTTATCTCCTGTGACTTCTTTAGTGCTTCACAGGTGGTTTCAGAGGTAGTGCATGAGGTAGGGGGCCCATCTCATCAATATGAGCGAAATGAGACTGCCACTATGCCAGTATACATCACTTATCAGAAAGGCAGTAGACCCTTATTTGCAGTAGGAAAGCGAGTGTTATCTCCACCCGGGGTGGAAGGGGCCTCGCTTCCGACATCAAATCACAGGAGCAGGGTAAGGGCAAGGAGCCAGTATAGGAGGAAGGGCCATCAGGTGAGTGAGAGACCAAGTTTGTTCTCCTCCAGGATGATGAGACAGATGCAAAACCAACAAATGAGGAGCTTACAGAGATTATCCGGGAGTAGCAGTCAGTGATTGAGTCGTTGTCCCTTGACTTGGAGAGGGCAAGTGGAACATGAACTACCTGGAGTAGATAAACAAATAGCTTGAGGACCAACAGACGATCATGGAGCTACAAAACATTCGTGAGCATCGCCAAGCTGCTCAAAGAAGAAGGGTTGCGCTCACGCCTTTGGAGCAAGCAATAAATGAGGATCGGGAGGCCAACGTTGAGAGGGTAAACATGCATTTGGAGAGGCTGATGGAAAAATCCAACTAGGACCTTGCTCTATTGAGACATATGGCTTTCCGTTATAGGGTGCGAAACATGAGTGCAAAGGCCTGGATAAGGAACTTGAAGGCAAAATTGAGGAAAGCAACAAGAAGGGAAAAGAGGCAAAAGAGCAAGATCAGCATAGAATCTTGGTTGAGGCTTCCTTGGCCCATAATAGCACCCAATAGAGATCCTCCAGCCCAAACTTCAAAAAATTTGGGGAAATTTTGGTCACTTGAGAACTTTTTGGGTAAAAAACATGGATTTTCTCCTTGTGCACTGCGCCAGTGGCGCAACGCTAAAGTTCTAGGGCTCCAATTGAGAAATGGCTTGCATATTTGGATTCAGCATGGAAAATTACAACTACTGGTCTCCGGGAAAGAGATTTGGGCAAGATCTGGGTCTCCTAAAGGTCAAAAAACACCCAAAAATGGCCTCTCTGCCACTTTTTTGACACAGAGAATGCAGTCTTGGGAGAATGGATATTTGAAGGGGAAAATGAGCACCAAATTTGAAAATTCCATTTGGGTTAGAAAGTAGATAGGACAGGCTTTCCAGCAAGTCCACTTGGGCACATTTTGGACACCTGCAAGTCCCCCCAAACAGGTCCCAAAGTAGCACGATGCACAGAAAAAATGGCGCGATGCACAGAGGAAAAAATTGCCAATTTGCTTTCGTTTCGCGAAATTTTGGTTCGTGACTTCTCCAAGTGGGCCCGCTCATCTACACTTCAGTTTTTTGTCACCAAAGGTGGAATTTAAAGAGTTTTTTTCTCTAGATTGGCTTCTATCCAAGTGGCGAAGGAAGGCAAACGGTCACCCCAAGCCTAATCTCATGTTTGCAGTGCTGCACTTGTAGCTATGGTTGGCTCTCCATCTCCATTTTGTAATGATTCGAGTAACTCACCAACCCTTGGGCATTCTATCTCTTCCTCACACATTCTATATATTGTATGCAAGTTATTTGCAAAGGGTTGGTTGGCTTGTAACTTCTGGGAGACTGTGGGAAAGAAACTTTGTTTCTTCACTGTGTGTTTTTGACAGAGAATTAGTGAAAGGAAGCAGCTCTGTTTCATGAGATTCTTCTGGTTGTGAGTGTAGCAAATGTGTCTCTTACGTTTTCATATGTATTTCGTTATGTTTCATAATTCAATTCATGTTCATTTCCAGTGAAATTTTTTGAGTGAGATTAGGTAGAATTCAATTTTATTGCTCTGCCTGTGGGAAAATTTCATGTTCAATGTTATTCTTCTGTTGAAATGGATTCATGTCACTATGCCCTTTTCACTTTCTTCAACAATCTATTCATGCCGCGGTACCTCAAACTAAATTGTTACATTTTCCGCCTACCTTGCCTCACGGAATAGTCTGTCCTTTGTACTAAATTATCTGTTCTTTGCTGAGCGCCGGTCCCATAACATCCCAGAAGCTCGGTCATTCATAAATTTGTTTCCAGAATCCCTATTCACTTACTAGCCTAAGGTAAATATTGCATTGTAAGTCATCTCAGACTGTTTTCGATCATCTATTCACTGAGCGTGACTCGGAGAGAGCCCTCTCCTGCTCTGGTAGGGCTAGCTACCAGACTGAGCGTGGTTTGTGGTTACCCTAATTTTTGCCTTCCTTCAGCCTAAGGCAGATTTAGGTGCTAACATAGTGGCGACTCCACTGGGGAACTAAGTTGAAATCAAATCCCCTTGTTTCATAATAATTCTAAGCTTCTGGATGATGAGCTTAGGATTGGAAAGGCTGAGTAAGTTGGTTGTGTCCTGTGATTTTTCTCAATAGCACGCTGGCTTCGAGACGATATACCAGAGCCAATCTAGACCCGGATCCTCCTCATATTTACGAAAACCCCAATTTGATCCCAAGACTCCTTCGTCAAGAAAGCACCATAACTCCTGTGTTCAAATCCCATTCATGTCCCGACATTTTTGAGTATCTTGAAGAGCTTGAGTTTGAAGAACAATTTGAGATATCACTGTTTGAGTCTAAATCCGAAAGGGCTGTTGATTATACTGTCCCTAATCCGCAATTTCTTGTAGACCTCGAAACAGAAAGAGCTAATAGATTAATTGATAATTACATTGCAACACAACCCCAAACTACAATTGCAAGCCCTTTGCAAACTGTGCACACTCCTCCAACACCTCCAAGGCCAAATCCACCGAGAATGATGGCTGCCCATTTTGCACCCCTTGTTCTACCCCAAGTTCTAGATGATACGCCAATGGATTATCAAAGTAAAATCTCATTTTTTGGAGGCACTCCTAACAGCATTATTGCTCAGCAACATGTAGACAAAATGGCAGACTTCTATGAACTTCATGAGATCGATGTGGAGAACGTGAAAATGAGGCTCTTTGTACAGACATTTGCAGGTGATGTGAGGAAATGGTTCAGAGGTTTGCCGGTAGCAAGTATCACTACCTTGGCTGAACTACAAAGACAATTTTTGAATCGGTGGGAGGTGAAAAAGAATCCCCTTCAAATTCTGGCCGAATATGAACAAATCAAACGGAACGCTGGTGAGTCGGTCCAAGACTATTGTGTTAGATTTAATGCACTCTATAATGAAATTCCAGATCATCTAAAGCCGCCTGTGGGACTAGCAATGATGAAGTTTCCAGATGGTTTTGATGCTGACATGGCGTACCAATTAAGAGAAAGATAACCGACCACAATGGAAGACATGCAGAAAATTGTGGTCAGCGTTGAAGTAAATCTACAGTCCAAAAGAGCTAGAGCTAAAGCAGAGAAGAAAACCACTGTGAAAGAAGAATCTTCTTCAATGGATCAACTTCTCAAAAAGGTAGAGCAGATGCTTGAAAGGGTAAAACTTGACAAGCCAGAGCCACAAGTTAGGAATCCTAACTTTCGTGGCCAGCAACAGCCACAATATAGAATAAGACAGAGAGATCAACGAACTCGAGCTGACAGCACAACAGCCTGTACAAACACCTTTGTAGTAGAATTTTGTGCATGGACCAGAGTCATATGAGGATGACAATGTAATAGGTGAAGAAAACCACCTCTTTACTCCAGATGAGCTGCCTACTTACATTACCAAAGAGGAAGAATGTGCAATGAATTCAGCTGCACACCAAGACTGATTTTATTCTAGCTAGCGACACTGTGTTGGAAGAAGAATCAGAAGAATATCAAAGGGGGTATATGAATGCTCTGTCTGCACAACAGCAGCGATATTCACTTAGAAACAGAGATGTGCTGGCCTAACCAATTCAGAAAAAGAAGGAGGGTGAAACAACAAAAAATGATTCATCAGCTACACAAAGAAAGGGAAAGGAGGTGGTTGTTTCCGAGAGCAGCAAATCAAAATCAGCAGAACAATCACAACAACTAGCCACATCAAAATAAAAGGAAAGGAAAGAGATCCCAGTCAAAGAGGTAGAAAAGACTCCCGCTTTTAGCCTAGAGAACGAATTTTCTAAGTTAAAGGTATCCATTCCCTTGACTGAAATAATGAAGAACAACAGTTATAGAGGACAGATTTCTAAAATGTTGAATTTGGACCCAATGTCTGACATGGTAAATGTAGAAGATGATTAGCCTGAAATGATTTTTGGACCAACATCTAATGGTGAGTCTCCTGATAGCGATGTGCCACCCTTCTATATCAGTTTACGATTGCATGATTTTGTGTTACACAATGCCATGTTCGATTCCGGAGCTTCTCACAATCTCATGCCCAAGGCTATCATGGATAAGCTTGGTCTGGACATCACCCGGCAATATCATGATCTCTATTCATTCGATTCTAGCAGAGTAAGGTGTATAGGACTCATAAAAGACTTAGTTGTGAGTTTGGATTAGCTTCCTATGAAAAATGTTTTGATGGATGTGGTGGTAGCAGATATTCCTCCAAGGTTTGGCATGCTTCTTTCCAGGTCTTGGGTAGCAAAATTGAAAGGGACACTACAGCTAGATTTCTCCTATGCAACAATCCCGGTGTTTGGACAAATGAGGAAGTTATATTGGGAACAAAAAATGAAATATATGATCACAAGCAAGGAGAAACCTATAAATCATCCTATTAACTATGTACATACAGATTTAGAGTCTTTTGTTTTGTTTTCAGATAGTTTAAATGAGATAGATAGTCAGATAGTAGAAGCAGATGACATTCCGGAAATAACAAAAAATTTCAGAGAAATTTTGAAGAAAGAAAGACAAGAAAAGCAAGAAAATGTTGGGCAATCAGCTGAAAGTAATGGACAACAAGCAGACAAGGCACGACAAACAGATTTCTAGCACTTACAAGAGGAGGAAGAAGGCTTGTGTACCATGGATTTCGATGGAGCAGTAGGGAATGATGGCGCTGGAATTGGAATTTGGGTACTCAGTCCTTTCTCCACCCCAAACAAAGTGCCTAGCAGCGTGAGGGTTTGCTCTTACAAGTTGGCCTTTGAATGTTCAAACAACGAAGCTAAGTATGAAGCTCTGATTGCTGGCCTGAAGATTCTTAGAAAGCTGAATGCAAAGAGGATTTTAGTATATGGTGACTTCGAGTTGGTAATAAAACAGGTCAGAGGTGAGTATCAAGCAAAAAATCCAAGGATGCAGGCCTATCGTAATGCAATTTTAGACATCTTGAAGTTATTTTCAGAATACACCTTGACATGTGTGCCTCGTATACAAAATAGTATTGTTGATGCTCCTGCCAAGGTAGCGAGCAGCTTGAAGATCCCATGAACTCCAGCAATAAATTTGAAATCCATGTCAAGCATCGTCCAACCATTCCAGACAATCAGCGATATTGGCAAGTGTTTCAAGATGATGAGGAGATTAAGGATTTTCTGCTGAACAAAGGCAAGTTCAAAGAAACCTCAATTGATGTAGAAAACGATGAGGGAAAAGGGAATGGTACAGATGAAGTGCAGATCCATCAAATGGACGTATCGCAGCCAAAGACTAACATCATTCCTAAAGGCTTGATACCTCTAGAGGAACTTTTTGATCAGGATGATGTAGCCCGCAAGCCAACATTGCAGCCGACAGAGAAGGGTGTAGAAAAAGTCAACATCGGTACAGTAGCCAATCCAAAGTTGGTAAAATTGTCCAAAGCATTACCACCAAAGATCAAGGACAAATACATCAGTTTGATGGCTTCATTTGCAAATGTGTTTGCTTGGGATTATTCTGAATTAAAGACCTATGATACAAATATTATTCAGCACACAGTACCCATCAAGCCCAATCAAAAACCATTTAGACAGAAGCTGAGAAGGATAAATCCAAATTTGCTGCCATCTATCGGAAAGGAGGTAAATAGGTTGTACAAGTCAGGTATCATTGTGCCCATCAGATTTTCAGATTGGATATCTAACTTAGTGCCTGTATGCAAGAAGACCGGTGAGATCCACCTATGCATTGATTTCAGAAATCTAAATAAGTTCTCATTGAAGGACAACTATCCACTACCCAAGATGGACCATATACTTCAGCGAGTAGTGGGGGCATCTCATATGTCATTGCTTGATGGTTATTCCGGATATAACCAAATTTCCGTCCATGAAGCTGACAGAGACAAGACAACATTCACCACTCCATGGGGAACCTTTCACTACGCCAAAATGCCCTTTGGTTTAAAGAATGCAGGTGCCACATTTCAGCGGGCAATAGACTTGGCTTTTGCAAATGAGAAGGATGTGTTTTTGGTCGTGTACTTGGATGATTTGACGGTATTTTCCAAATCTGATGAAGAGCACATGCATCACCTAAAAATTGTCTTTCAAAAGTGCAGGAAATATGGTCTATCGCTGAATCCTAAGAAGAGCTTGTTCGCCGTGGAGGAAGGCAAATTACTTGGGCACATCATTTCAAAGGATGGCATTCGTATAGACCCAACACGTGTGCAAGCAATTCAGCAAATCGATCTGCCTAGGAACAAAAAAGAGATACAATCATTCAATGGTAAGATGAATTTTCTGCGTCGCTTTGTGCCTAATCTTGCAGAACACTTGAGAGAAATGACCAACATGCTTAAGAAGGACAGCCAGGTGAAATGGATAGAGGAGGCTGTAAAATCTTTCAACTTGGTCAAATTGGCCCTTTCTTCAGCTCCAGTTCTAGTCAGCCCGGACTACACTCAGGATTTCATATTGTTTTCATTTGCTTCTGAGCACACTATGGAAGCGGTATTATTACAGAAGAGAGATGATCATGAAAGACCCATTGCATTCTTCGGCAGGGCTATAAGGGATGCAGCTTTAAAGTACAACATCATTGAAAAGCAAGCCCTGGAATTGGTGAAGGCATTGAAGGATTTCCGGGTATATATCCTACATTCTCACATTCTTGCCTATGTTCCTAATACTGCTGTAAAGGATGTTTTAGCGCAGACCGATCCAAAAGGAAGAAGAGGAAAATGGAGTGCAGTCTTGCTAGAATATGATGTGGAAATAAAGCCTACAAAGAAGGTCAAATGACAGGGGTTGGCGAAGCTAATGGCTGAATCAAACTTGCATGCCTTGGACATAAATCTGATCGCTGCCATGTCCGATGAGAATGAGGAAGGAACGTCAATTCAGGTATCCGAAATGTTTGCTTTGTCCCCATGGTATTCAGATATAATATATGTGCTGAAAAATCTATCACCACTGCCTGGCATGACTAGAAACAAAGCGAGAACACTCAAATTGAAGGCTGCCAAGTTTTGTATTTT
The DNA here is from genome assembly GCA_031772625.1 of Pinus tabuliformis. NCBI lineage: Eukaryota > Viridiplantae > Streptophyta > Pinopsida > Pinales > Pinaceae > Pinus > Pinus tabuliformis. The sequence continues at coordinate 229,326,777 of CM062817.1, forward strand.
GAATTCTGCACTATACTAGAAAGATCTCGGTGGCATTTTGTTAAATTGTTTGGTGGAAGAGGAGGCAAAGAAAGTCATGGAGGATTTCCACGGAGGAGAGTGTGGTGGTCATCTTTTTTGGAAGTCAACAACGAACAAAATTTTGAGAGCAGGGTACTACTGGCCTACCTTGTTTGCTGATGTGCATAAGATGGTCAAGCGCTGTCATAAATGTCAGATTTTCGAAGGAAAATAGAAATTACAACCTTTGCCACTTAAGCCTATTGAAGTGAGTGCTCCCTTCCAGCAATGGGGGTTGGATTTCATTGGGGAAATTCATCCCGCCTCTTCGGGACAGCATAGATGGATCCTTACAGTGATAGACTATTTCACAAAGTGGATTGAGGAAGCCCCTACTAGACAAGCCACGAACACGGTAATCATTTCATTTCTCGAAAATAACATCTCGTCTCGCTTTGGTTGTCCAAACAAATTAATCACTGATAATGTAGCAGCTTTCAAATCGAAAAGGATGGTAGAAGTTTGTCATAAATATCACATAATTTTGGGTAATTCAACTGCCTAACATCCACAAGGCAATGGATTGGTGGAATCTTCGAATAAATCCTTGGTCAACTTCATCAAGAAGCTGTTGGAAATAAATAAAAAGAGATGGAATAAGAGGTTGGTCCATGCGCTTTGGGCAGATCGGATCAGTCAGAAAAATTCTATTGGTATGTCACCGTTTGAGCTTGTTTATGGAGTTGACACAGTATTCCCCACCTCTCTTGCTGCCCCGGTGGTCAGACTTCTTCAGGAGGCCAGCGGTGAAGAAGATCCCATGAAGAGAAGGCTGAACCAAATGATCCACTTGCAGCAAACAAGAGAAGAAGTTTTCAAGAACACATCCAAGTTGTAGGAGAAGATAAAGAAAATCTATGACAGAAAAGCAAAAGCAGATAAATTTTAGTTAGAGGATGTGGTGTTGAAGTGGGATGCAAGGAATGAAGAGAAAGGCAAGCATGGAAAGTTTGAAAATCTTTGGAAAGGTCCTTTCAAAATTGCTGCATATAGGGGCCAGAATGCCTTTCTTTTGAAGGAAATGAATGGGGAAGATTGTCCTAGAGGGCCGATCAATGGTCGGCTGCTCAAGCGGTATCACTGCTGATCTATTGATGTTGCTTCCACTATCATTGTAAATACCATTTTTATTTCAGTTTGGTTTCAGTCTGTAAAGTTAGTTTTTGAGTTATTTCAATGTCAAGTAGAGCCAATTTCTTGGTCATTTTAGTTTCATAATTAATTCAGAGTCTTGTGCTGTTTATCGAAATGATGACTCCATAGCCCAATGGATAAAAGGAACTGTCTAGCTCCTCTAGAGATCTGCTGTTCTTGGCACCTCCAAGGAGCTACGATCCCCCATTGGAGCCAATGTTAGAGTCTGTCTGGTCAACCCTCCGTCAGAGATCAAAACTCTTTGTGCATTTCAATTTTAGGTGTGTCGCTCCATTCACTCAGCTGCATTTTTCTAGGGGCATGCCATGATCTGATGGAGAAAGTTATGCTAATCATTTTCCCTCATTTTTGGCTCCTGCTGGCTGAGGTCTTTTGTCAACAATCACCAAAGTCCATGACAGTCAAGGTCTGGTCCTTTACAGGACAAAGTCATTTTCTATGTTTGGGTCTAGGGATTCATCAATTTTGCCGTTGAAACATGTCCAGTAAAGCCATGTAGGCTAGAGGGAGGCCTTGCACAGCTATTGTTCAGAGAGCTTCATCGTCACCTGGATAGACTTCGAATCTTCTTCAAAACTCTATTTTGAAGAAAAGTCAAACAAGGTCATTTATGACAAAATTTTCCAAAAATTCACCAGTTGACTTTTCAGATGCAGTTATTATTTCTGTGGCCAAATGCTCTGTCATACAGTCCCTGGAAAGATGTGCCGAAAATTTCATCTTTTGAGCCAAAATGTCAAAGGGAAAGTGAAAATCAGTGTGTTCTAAAGTCAATGAAAAAGTGCAAAACACAACATTAGAAAAATGGGTTTTCAAGGAAGAAAAAATTAAACCCATCTCTTCCAAGCCTATATATACTTGTTTTTTCCCAAATCAAAGGCATTGTGCTCTTGCAAGACTTGGAGAAGGCATTGCAAAGGTGTGAGTGTGAGGTTGGAGAGTTTGAGTGAGCGGAAGCAGGTTTTGGAGGGCGCGGTGCACATACCTAGTGGCGCGGCGCACTCATTGATCTCGACACACATGCAACCAGCCCACCGTTGAAGTATTACACAGGCATGGCGCATACAAAGCGCGCGGCGCACTGGGAATTGCGTGCAGTGCATATAGACCAAGGGCCGAGAAATGCTGCCAAACCACCCAAAATTTTGGTGAAGGCTATCAAATCAAGAGGTAAGCCTTATGACATTACCTGCTCATCAAATTTTGTCAAGGATATGGTGTTTGTGAAGAGGTTTGAATGTCACCCAAAAATGCATAAGGTCAACCATGAGAAAATCACCAAGAAAATGATGGCTGGGGTTGTAAATTTGTGTTGTTAGTGCCAAGGTTTCACTCCACTCACCTATTCCCCTCACCTATCATTTTTCCCCATCCTCCCTTATCATTTTTCCTAAACCCCTGCCCTAAGTCACTACCAAACCCTCTCCCTATTCCTCCACTATTTGGTTAACGCAAAATCACCATAGGACTAGCTTATTGGGCAAGCAAAGCTGTGGAAGAGGGGTGCAGGGTCGAAGGGTTAAAGAGTCAAATGATTAGGAGAAAATTTGGGTGTTTTCATAGCAAGCGGCGCACACACCAAGGAGCGCGGCACACTCATTGGGTGCGACGCACACAAGGCCTATCCACTGTGTAAATCCGACACTGGCGCAACGCATACCCAGCACATGGCGCACTGGGCATTTGCGTGTGGTGCACAGAGATATAAAACCCAGAAACTATTCAATCTGCCTAAAAAATTTTAGATGCTCACCAAATTTGAAAGGTAGGCCACCTATCTCCATTCTTGCATCAAAACTAGAAAGGGATAGCATGGTTGCAGGGGTATAATTCAAATGCAAACGTTTTATAAAGCAAACAAAAGAGAAACAAAGAAATCATGATCCTAGGGTTTATGCTATAGTGATAGTGCTGCCAATATGTTTCAAATCCTACCCCATCAACACTATACCCAAACTACTCCCAAATCCCTGATAAATCTCTCCCTTTAGCCCCTATTAATTTCATCATTCCCCTCCTGATACTCCCTGTTTTATTGTCCCCTTGGTGGCATATTTTCAGAGCAACTACCAGCTTCATTGGAATCCAAGGGCAGCATAAAACTCAGGGTACAAACAACAGTAATGGCATCCAAAGTTTCATTAGAGTATGAGGAGGAGACCCACAGTGACACAGATTCAGGAGAATGGGCCCAAAGGAGACATCACCGGAGTGGCAGACATCTTAGAGATGAGCCAAACACCCTCACCGAGTTGCAGGCATGCCCTCTTGCTATGTCTTGTTTCCAGAACTTAGCATGTTTCGAATTTTGTCAGAGGGTGGAAAATGTCAGAGTTCATCATGAGTTGGCCCATCTTTTTGCACTTCACCTACATGGAGGACAGTCTATCTTGGCTGGGGTCTCTTTCACATTGAAACCCGAGACCATATCAGTGGCAACAGGCATACCAAACATTGGAGAGCAGTGGCATAAGAAAAATAAGGTAGAGAGGCATCATTATGAGCCTTACATCAAAGACCACTGTTTGAGCCACCTCACGAGAGTTTTTCCATTCAGATTTCTGAAAGATGAGTATGCCCTGCTCATGAAATTGATCATGAAGTAATTCAGTTTCGAGGGGAGGTTTTCTCGCCTTTATGCCTATCACATCAAGTTGCTCATGCACTTTACCAGGGTGCGGATGATGAACCTCCCATTTTTCATCTGCGGGAACATAGAGAGGATGAGAAATTTCATGCAGCACAATACCTCTCGACAACAGCTCAACAGTGTGTATCACTTTGCCCTTATCCGGATTTTGGTAGACCATCAGTTGGGATTGCAGGGTATTGCTTGGGAGGACTTTATCTCCCGTGACTTCTTCAGCGCTCCATAGGTGGTTTCAGAGGCAGAGCATGAGGTAGGGGGCCCATCTCATCAATATGAGCGACATGAGACTGCCACTATGCCAGCATACATCACTTATCAGAAAGGCAGTAGACCCTTATTTGCAGCAGGAAAGCGAGTGTTATCTCCACCCGGGGTGGAAGGGGCCTCGCTTCCGACATCAGCATCATAGGAGTAGGGTAAGGGCAAAGAGCCAGTGTAGGAGGAAGGGCCATCAGGTGAGTGAGAGAACAAGTTTGTTCTCCTCCAGGATGATGAGACAGATGCAGAACCAACAAATGAGGAGCTTACAGAGATTATCCAGGAGCAGCAGTTAGTGATTGAGTGATCCAGATTTAAACATGAACGCAACAAATTACAGAGATAACCATATACACAAAGATGCAGTGGAAATAATACTTCATTTCATTAATGGAAAATACTGAAATATGCTTACAACTAGAAATGTAAATAAACCAGCTAGGGCGATGGTAGCTTATCTCTGAGAAGAGATGTGATGGCTACATGCCTCTGAACTGTGTTACAATGAGGCTCGAAGGCCCATTTATTGTTGAGAAACAATGGAAAACCCTTAACATTCCAAAACCTAACCCTAGGAGATGAAACGCCAAACTGTGGGCCCCGTTTGGGGTAAGTTGGTACATCAACTTCCCGGGGTCGTAACTTTGGCATATGATCTCCGTTTGACGCGTACAATAGCTCATTAGAAAGATCTATCCGAGCATTATCATTGTTGGAACGGGCAACATCGGTCCATGGACCATGTTGCCCCTGGATTCCCCAAAAAATGTCGTTTAGGGCCTCAAAACGGCTCCGGAAGTTCATGACCCGAAAAACTGCTAAAAATAGTAAGTTGTGCTACAATTAAGGAAACTGAAAATGCTGAGAAAGACAATGGTGGGGGTCCAGGTGGACTTGGCAGGTGGCCACCAATATCCACCTGGATCATTCCTCCCCCCTTAGGAAGCAATGGTCCCCATTGCGTTGAGCTCCTCCATGAGATGAGGAAACTTCTGCTGAACTTGTTCCCTGGTGAGCCACTTGCCCTGCTGAAGGAGTTGGCCTGCTTTGACAACTCGATACAGTTGGATATTCTGTTGGCGAGTGTTCTTGATCTGTGTGTCCATGATCTGATCAGTTGCAGCTTGTTCCATGCAATCTGGATTTAATTCTGTGGGTTTGAGCTGTTCTGCAATGTCGGATGTGTCTAGCAATGGTGGAAAGTATGGCCGAAGGCGGTCCACATTGAACACTGGGTGCAGGCCAAGGAATGGGGGAATGCTGAGCTCAAATGCATTGTCTCCCATAGCCTTAGTAATGGTGTAAGGACCATATCGGAGTGGTCTCAATTTCCGATAGGCTCCAGTAAGGCGTTCCTTTTGCAAATGCAACCAGACTTTGTCGCCCACCTGAAACTTGTGTGGCACCCGATGTTGATCATGTCGCTGCTTGTACTTGGCATTTGATTTCTCAAGAATGTCATGGACCTGCTGGCGAATATGTTGGATGCGCTCAATGAAGCTGGTGGCCTTATCTGTTTCGGACTGGACATGAGCTGAATTCATGTGAGTAGCTGCAAGTGGCATGGCCACATCAATGGGGCATAGTGGCTGGAATCCCAAACCCACCTGAAAAGGGCTATGGCCAGTGGAGCTGTGAAGAGCTCGGTTGTAGCTGTGCTGAACATAGGGGAGGCTCTCGTCCCATGTGCGTGGATGCTTTGAGTTATACATGCGCAGAATGTGCACAATCATCCTATTGACAACCTCTGTCTGGCCATCAGTTTGAGGATGGAAGGCTGTGGACTTCGTGAGTTTGGTGTCCAGCATTGACCAGAGACTGGACCAAAATGTGCTGAGAAACCGACTGTCCCGATCTGAGATGATAGACTGTGGGATCCCAAAGTGCACCCACACTCGTTCAAAGAAGAGTTTAGCAGTGGCTTCTGCTGTGATATTCTTCTTGCAGGCCACCATAATGGCCATCTTCGAGAACCTGTCGACGACCACAAAAACACAGTCATTTCCATGCTTAGTGGAAGGAAGGCCTGACATGTAATCCATGGAGATGGATTCCCAAGGTCGACTAGGGGTAGGCAACGGGGTATAGAGGCCGTGTTTCTTAATGGTCGGTTTGGCAATGGCACAGGCAGTACATGATCGGATGTACTTCCCAACATCCTGTCGAAGATTCGGCCAATAGAAATAATTTTGCAGTACTGCCACTGTTTTCTCGACCCCGAAATGCCCAGCAGCCCGACTGTAGTGTGCTTCCCAAATCATCTTGGCACGCTCGCTTGAAGGAACACAAAGGTGACCGAGGTGGCATAATAGGGCATCCTGGAGGTGAAAATCTGCAACCTGCCGACCCTCCAAGAGTGTCTGGTATGTGTGGCCGAATTCTGGGTCGCTTTTGTAGAGAAGTGGCCAATCAGAAGTCTCGTGCCCACAAGAGTTGAGCACGGTGGTTAGCGCCATGATCGGTGGTCGACTGAGGCAATCTGCAACATTATTGGTGCTGCCCTTTTTATACTTGATATTCAAGTGAAACTGTTGCAGGTATGTAGACCACTTCTGATGGCGATCATTCTGCAATTTCCCTTGGGTCTGTATGAACTGCAGAGGTCGGTGGTCTGTGTGGATGACCGTTTCCTTCCCCAAAATGTAATGCTTCCATTGTCGGCAGGCCTGTACAATGGAATACATCTCTTTATCATAAGTGGGGTACTTCCGGACTGTGTCTGAAAGTGTTTCACTGTGATATGCCACTGGATGTCCATGTTGAGTAAGGACTGCCCCAATAGCATAGTCAGAGGCATCTGTCTCGACCTCAAATGGTTGTTGTAAATCTGGTAACGCGAGCACTGGTGCCGTGCAGAGGCGATCCTTCAACTCCTTGAATGCCTTCTGTTGAGATTCAGACCAAAAGAATTTTGCTTTCGCCCCGCCCTTGGTGACTTGACTCAAGGGCCAAGAAATATGAGAAAACCCCAACACAAACCTGCGGTAGAAGTTGGCAAGACCTAGAAAGCTGCGGAGCTCTGTTAGAGTGGTTGGAGAGGGCCAATCCCGAATGACTTGGATCTTGGCTGGATCGACATGCACCCCCTGTTCATCAATGATGTATCCCAGATACTGAACCTGGGTCATGCCAAAAGTGCATTTCTCCAAATTGGCACATAGCTTGTGTTGCCGCAGTGTTTGGAGAACCTGTCGGATGTGGTGGAGGTGCTCTTCCCAACTCTGGCTGAAGATCAGAATGTCATCCAAGTATACTACTACAAAGGAGTTGGTGAATGGCCGCAAGATGTCATCCATTAGCCTCATAAAGGTTGCAGGAGCATTCGTCAATCCGAAAGGCATGACCAACCATTCGAAGAGGCCCTCCTTGGATTTGAAGGCAGTCTTCCACACATCGGAGGGTTCGATTGGTACCTGGTGATATCCTGACTTCAGATCGATCTTGCTGAAATATTTCGCCCCCTTTAGTTGGTCTAGGAGGTCATCAATCCGCGGGATCGGGTACCTATTACGGACAGTGATCTTGTTCAGCGCCCGATAGTCAATACAGAGTCTCCACGTCCCATCCTTCTTCTGTACCAACACGATCGGGCTCCCACAGGGCGATGAACTCGGACGGATGTGACCTTTCTGCAGGAGCTCCTGAATCTGCCTCTTGATTTCATCGTTCTCCAGAACGGAGCGCCGATAAATTGGTCCATTGGGTAGCGGCGCACCTGGGGTCAGATCGATGGAGTGCTTGACTTGACAGTGCAGAGGAACCCCTGCCGGGGAGGTGAAGATGTCCTCGTACTCCTCCACAATCTTGTCCATCTGTAGTTGTCGTGCAGAGGGGCCTCGTTTGGAGGCCGCGGCCACTGTCTTCTTCTTTCCTTGAGGGCGTATCATCAGGAAAACAAATTTCCTGGTTTTGGAAATGATCTTACTGCATTGTTTTGCAGTAATCAAAGAGATGGCGACAGGTGGTGCTACCTCTGGTATCCTGAACAACTTATTTCCCAATGTAATAATAACAGCACGGGGCCTTGATTCATACACAGCATGTCGCTTCCACAAGTATGGTTGTCCTAGTAATACATCACAAACTTCAAGGGGAGCAATGTCACACAATACCTCATCCGTGAAGGGCTTGATGTTGTATGGAAGGCGACACTGCTGGCTCACGCGAAGATCTCGTCCTTGGTGAAGCCACCCAATGGTGTATGGTTGTGGATGTGCTGTGGTCGGTAAGCCCAACCGCTTCACGACCTCTGCCGAAATGAGGTTCTTTTGACTCCCGCTATCAACAATGAACTGTATCGGGGAGCCCTTTACCCACATCTGGGAGTGGAAGAGACGCTCCTCCTCCTCTGGATCTTCGGGTTCATTTTTCTGGATCTTTGCGGTAGCAACAGTGGCGCTGGGATCCGCATCAATGATCTGCTTCCCTTTTTCATACCCCTTATCGGGTTCTGACTCAGAGTCGGAACATGCATCTGATTCTGAAACCTTTAGCTCAGCCACCAGTGACTGCTTGGCCCGACACTCACTTGTGTTGTGAGTGGAGCTCTTATGGAACTCGCACCATTTTCCAGTGTCCTTTCTTGGCTTCGCGGCGTTGTTCTTTGCTTGCAGCTTCGGCTGGTTGTCTTGGGCTGTCCCGCCTTGGCTTTGTCCTTTGTTCTGTGGTTTAGGGGCACCTTTCCCCTGCTTTGGATTCGCAGATCCAAAGTCTCGCTTCTTTTGTTTAAACTTCTGCTCGACCTTGACGGCATACCGGTATGCTGCGCCGAGCGAGGGGATGTTTAGGAATTGTATTTCTTCCTGGATGTACTTGTGCAGGCAGCCACGGTATTTGAGTATCAAATGTTGCTCCGAATCCTTGATACCCAACTTTGTGCGAAGGGTATGGAAAAGATTGGTGAACTCCGGCACGTCTTGGTCCCTTCCCTGCCGCAGCGTGGTCCACTTTATGTATTCATCCTCATAGCTTCCGACAGGGTAGTACTGCTCCTTGATGGCATCCCGAAACGAATCCCAGGTGGGTGCGGCTGAAAATAGTGAGCCAGTACTTTCATCCTTCTGCTCGCAGTAGGTTTCCCACCAGTCCTTGACGTGGGGGGCTGCTTTGAGGAGAGAAAAAACAATCTTTTCCCGACTCGAAAATTCATGAACAGAAAAATAACCCTCTAGCAGATTTAACCATTTATCTACGGCATCTGCGTCTATCTGACCCTCGAATATGGGGATTTCAAAATTAACTTGTACCTTAAAGGGTGTGGCGTTTCCAGAGTAGCTGCTGGAAGCCGATGCGTTGCTTCTGGGTAGCCGCTGAAGGATCTGGGCAAAGCTGTCCATCATCGCGTTTCGTTGTCGCTCGAGGGCTTCTTCGAGCAAGATTTTGATGGGATCTCCTGCCCCCTCGTCTTTCTTCTCGTCCGCCATGGGAGGCCGTCGGGATTTGCGAGGCTGGTCTTGCAAAGGTTCAACCAGTTCAAGCCCTAACTCCTTATATCCCGACCTTGTTGGGGACATGCAAAGAAAAACAGAGAAAAAGCAGACCGCTCTGATACCACTGATCCGGATTTAAACAGGAACGCAACAAATTACAGAGATAACCATATACACAAAGATGCAGCGGAAATAATACTTCATTTCATTAATGGAAAATACTGAAATATGCTTACAACCAGAAATGGAAATAAACCAGCTAGGGCGATGGTAGCTTATCTCTGAGAAGAGATGTGATGGCTACATGCCTCTGAACTGTGTTACAATGAGGCTCGAAGGCCTATTTATTGTTGAGAAACAATGGAAAACCCTTAACATTCCAAAACCTAACCCTAGGAGATGAAACGCCAAACTGTGGGCCCCGTTTGGGGGTAAGTTGGTACATCAACTTCCCGGGGTCGTAACTTTGGCATATGATCTCCGTTTGACGCGTACAATAGCTCATTAGAAAGATCTATCCGAGCACTATCATTGTTGGAACGGGAAACATCGGTCCATTCCATGGACCCATGTTGCCCCCGGATTCCCCAAAAAACGTCGTTTAGGGCCTCAAAACGGCTCCGGAAGTTCAGGACCCGAAAAACTGCTAAAAATAGTAAGTTGTGCTACAATTAAGGAAACTGAAAATGCTGAGAAAGACAATGGTGGGGGTCCAGGTGGACTTGGCAGGTGGCCACCAATATCCACCTGGATCATTCCTCCCCCCTTAGGAAGCAATGGTCCCCATTGCGTTGAGCTCCTCCATGAGATGAGGAAACTTCTGCTGAACTTGTTCCCTGGTGAGCCACTTGCCCTGCTGAAGGAGTTGGCCTGCTTTGACAACTCGATACAGTTGGATATTCTGTTGGCGAGTGTTCTTGATCTGTGTGTCCATGATCCGATCAGTTGCAGCTTGTTCCATGCAATCTGGATTTAATTCTGTGGGTTTGAGCTGTTCTGCAATGTCGGATGTGTCTAGCAATGGTGGAAAGTATGGCCGAAGGCGGTCCACATTGAACACTGGGTGCAGGCCAAGGAATGGGGGAATGCTGAGCTCAAATGCATTGTCTCCCATAGCCTTAGTAATGGTGTAAGGACCATATCGGAGTGGTCTCAATTTCCGATAGGCTCCAGTAAGGCGTTCCTTTTGCAAATGCAACCAGACTTTGTCGCCCACCTGAAACTTGTGTGGCACCCGATGTTGATCATGTCGCTGCTTGTACTTGGCATTTGATTTCTCAAGAATGTCATGGACCTGCTGGCGAATATGTTGGATGCGCTCAATGAAGCTGGTGGCCTTATCTGTTTCGGACTGGACATGAGCTGAATTCATGTGAGTAGCTGCAAGTGGCATGGCCACATCAATGGGGCATAGTGGCTGGAATCCCAAACCCACCTGAAAAGGGCTATGGCCAGTGGAGCTGTGAAGAGCTCGGTTGTAGCTGTGCTGAACATAGGGGAGGCTCTCGTCCCATGTGCGTGGATGCTTTGAGTTATACATGCGCAGAATGTGCACAATCATCCTATTGACAACCTCTGTCTGGCCATCAGTTTGAGGATGGAAGGCTGTGGACTTCGTGAGTTTGGTGTCCAGCATTGACCAGAGACTGGACCAAAATGTGCTGAGAAACCGACTGTCCCGATCTGAGATGATAGACTGTGGGATCCCAAAGTGCACCCACACTCGTTCAAAGAAGAGTTTAGCAGTGGCTTCTGCTGTGATATTCTTCTTGCAGGCCATCATAATGGCCATCTTCGAGAACCTGTCGACGACCACAAAAACACAGTCATTTCCATGCTTAGTGGAAGGAAGGCCTGACATGTAATCCATGGAGATGGATTCCCAAGGTCGACTAGGGGTAGGCAACGGGGTATAGAGGCCGTGCTTCTTAATGGTCGGTTTGGCAATGGCACAGGCAGTACATGATCGGATGTACTTCCCAACATCCTGTCGAAGATTCGGCCAATAGAAATAATTTTGCAGTACTGCCACTGTTTTCTCGACCCCGAAATGCCCAGCAGCCCGACTGTAGTGTGCTTCCCAAATCATCTTGGCACGCTCGCTTGAAGGAACACAAAGGTGACCGAGGTGGCATAATAGGGCATCCTGGAGGTGAAAATCTGCAACCTGCCGACCCTCCAAGAGTGTCTGGTATGTGTGGCCGAATTCTGGGTCGCTTTTGTAGAGAAGTGGCCAATCAGAAGTCTCGTGCCCACAAGAGTTGAGCACGGTGGTTAGCGCCATGATCGGTGGTCGACTGAGGCAATCTGCAACATTATTGGTGCTGCCCTTTTTATACTTGATATTCAAGTGAAACTGTTGCAGGTATGTAGACCACTTCTGATGGCGATCATTCTGCAATTTCCCTTGGGTCTGTATGAACTGCAGAGGTCGGTGGTCTGTGTGGATGACCGTTTCCTTCCCCAAAATGTAATGCTTCCATTGTCGGCAGGCCTGTACAATGGAATACATCTCTTTATCATAAGTGGGGTACTTCCGGACTGTGTCTGAAAGTGTTTCACTGTGATATGCCACTGGATGTCCATGTTGAGTAAGGACTGCCCCAATAGCATAGTCAGAGGCATCTGTCTCGACCTCAAATGGTTGTTGTAAATCTGGTAACGCGAGCACTGGTGCCGTGCAGAGGCGATCCTTCAACTCCCTGAATGCCTTCTGTTGAGATTCAGACCAAAAGAATTTTGCTTTCGCCCCGCCCTTGGTGACTTGACTCAAGGGCCAAGAAATATGAGAAAACCCCAACACAAACCTGCGGTAGAAGTTGGCAAGACCTAGAAAGCTGCGGAGCTCTGTTAGAGTGGTTGGAGAGGGCCAATCCCGAATGACTTGGATCTTGGCTGGATCGACATGCACCCCCTGTTCATCAATGATGTATCCCAGATACTGAACCTGGGTCATGCCAAAAGTGCATTTCTCCAAATTGGCACATAGCTTGTGTTGCCGCAGTGTTTGGAGAACCTGTCGGATGTGGTGGAGGTGCTCTTCCCAACTCTGGCTGAAGATCAGAATGTCATCCAAGTATACTACTACAAAGGAGTTGGTGAATGGCCGCAAGATGTCATCCATTAGCCTCATAAAGGTTGCAGGAGCATTCGTCAATCCGAAAGGCATGACCAACCATTCGAAGAGGCCCTCCTTGGATTTGAAGGCAGTCTTCCACACATCTGAGGGTTCGATTGGTACCTGGTGATATCCTGACTTCAGATCGATCTTGCTGAAATATTTCGCCCCCTTTAGTTGGTCTAGGAGGTCATCAATCCGCGGGATCGGGTACCTATTACGGACAGTGATCTTGTTCAGCGCCCGATAGTCAATACAGAGTCTCCACGTCCCATCCTTCTTCTGTACCAACACGATCGGGCTCCCACAGGGCGATGAACTCGGACGGATGTGACCTTTCTGCAGGAGCTCCTGAATCTGCCTCTTGATTTCATTGTTCTCCAGAACGGAGCGCCGATAAATTGGTCCATTGGGTAGCGGCGCACCTGGGGTCAGATCGATGGAGTGCTTGACTTGACAGTGCAGAGGAACCCCTGCCGGGGAGGTGAAGATGTCCTCGTACTCCTCCACAATCTTGTCCATCTGTAGTTGTCGTGCAGAGGGACCTCGTTTGGAGGCCGCGGCCACTGTCTTCTTCTTTCCTTGAGGGCGTATCATCAGGAAAACAAATTTCCTGGTTTTGGAAATGATCTTACTGCATTGTTTTGCAGTAATCAAAGAGATGGCGGCAGGTGGTGCTACCTCTGGTATCCTGAACAACTTATTTCCCAATGTAATAATAACAGCACGGGGCCTTGATTCATACACAGCATGTCGCTTCCACAAGTATGGTTGTCCTAGTAATACATCACAAACTTCAAGGGGAGCAATGTCACACAATACCTCATCCGTGAAGGGCTTGATGTTGTATGGAAGGCGACACTGCTGGCTCACGCGAAGATCTCGTCCTTGGTGAAGCCACCCAATGGTGTATGGTTGTGGATGTGCTGTGGTCGGTAAGCCCAACCGCTTCACGACCTCTGCCGAAATGAGGTTCTTTTGACTCCCGCTATCAACAATGAACTGTATCGGGGAGCCCTTTACCCACATCTGGGAGTGGAAGAGACGCTCCTCCTCCTCTGGATCTTCGGGTTCATTTTTCTGGATCTTTGCGGTAGCAACAGTGGCGCTGGGATCCGCATCAATGATCTGCTTCCCTTTTTCATACCCCTTATCGGGTTCTGACTCAGAGTCGGAACATGCATCTGATTCTGAAACCTTTAGCTCAGCCACCAGTGACTGCTTGGCCCGACACTCACTTGTGTTGTGAGTGGAGCTCTTATGGAACTCGCACCATTTTCCAGTGTCCTTTCTCGGCTTCGCGGCGTTGTTCTTTGCTTGCAGCTTCGGCTGGTTGTCTTGGGCTGTCCCGCCTTGGCTTTGTCCTTTGTTCTGTGGTTTAGGGGCACCTTTCCCCTGCTTTGGATTCGCAGATCCAAAGTCTCGCTTCTTTTGTTTAAACTTCTGCTCGACCTTGACGGCATACCGGTATGCTGCGCCGAGCGAGGGGATGTTTAGGAATTGTATTTCTTCCTGGATGTACTTGTGCAGGCAGCCACGGTATTTGAGTATCAAATGTTGCTCCGAATCCTTGATACCCAACTTTGTGCGAAGGGTATGGAAAAGATTGGTGAACTCCGGCACGTCTTGGTCCCTTCCCTGCCGCAGCGTGGTCCACTTTATGTATTCATCCTCATAGCTTCCGACAGGGTAGTACTGCTCCTTGATGGCATCCCGGAACGAATCCCAGGTGGGTGCGGCTGAAAATAGTGAGCCAGTACTTTCATCCTTCTGCTCGCAGTAGGTTTCCCACCAGTCCTTGACGTGGGGGGCTGCTTTGAGAAGAGCAAAAACAATCTTTTCCCGACTCGAAAATTCATGAACAGAAAAATAACCCTCTAGCAGATTTAACCATTTATCTACGGCATCTGCGTCTATCTGACCCTCGAATATGGGGATTTCAAAATTAACTTGTACCTTAAAGGGTGTGGCGTTTCCAGAGTAGCTGCTGGAAGCCGATGCGTTGCTTCTGGGTAGCCGCTGAAGGATCTGGGCAAAGCTGTCCATCATCGCGTTCCGTTGTCGCTCGAGGGCTTCTTCGAGCAAGATTTTGATGGGATCTCCTGCCCCCTCGTCTTTCTTCTCGTCCGCCATGGGAGGCCGTCGGGATTTGCGAGGCTGGTCTTGCAAAGGTTCAACCAGTTCAAGCCCTAACTCCTTATATCCCGACCTTGTTGGGGACATGCAAAGAAAAACAGAGAAAAAGCAGACCGCTCTGATACCACTGATCCGGATTTAAACAGGAACGCAACAAATTACAGAGATAACCATATACACAAAGATGCAGCGGAAATAATACTTCATTTCATTAATGGAAAATACTGAAATATGCTTACAACCAGAAATGGAAATAAACCAGCTAGGGCGATGGTAGCTTATCTCTGAGAAGAGATGTGATGGCTACATGCCTCTGAACTGTGTTACAATGAGGCTCGAAGGCCTATTTATTGTTGAGAAACAATGGAAAACCCTTAACATTCCAAAACCTAACCCTAGGAGATGAAACGCCAAACTGTGGGCCCCGTTTGGGGGTAAGTTGGTACATCAACTTCCCGGGGTCGTAACTTTGGCATATGATCTCCGTTTGACGCGTACAATAGCTCATTAGAAAGATCTATCCGAGCACTATCATTGTTGGAACGGGAAACATCAGTCCATTCCATGGACCCATGTTGCCCCGGATTCCCCAAAAAACGTCGTTTAGGGCCTCAAAACGGCTCCGGAAGTTCAGGACCCGAAAAACTGCTAAAAATAGTAAGTTGTGCTACAATTAAGGAAACTGAAAATGCTGAGAAAGACAATGGTGGGGGTCCAGGTGGACTTGGCAGGTGGCCACCAATATCCACCTGGATCATTCCTCCCCCCTTAGGAAGCAATGGTCCCCATTGCGTTGAGCTCCTCCATGAGATGAGGAAACTTCTGCTGAACTTGTTCCCTGGTGAGCCACTTGCCCTGCTGAAGGAGTTGGCCTGCTTTGACAACTCGATACAGTTGGATATTCTGTTGGCGAGTGTTCTTGATCTGTGTGTCCATGATCCGATCAGTTGCAGCTTGTTCCATGCAATCTGGATTTAATTCTGTGGGTTTGAGCTGTTCTGCAATGTCGGATGTGTCTAGCAATGGTGGAAAGTATGGCCGAAGGCGGTCCACATTGAACACTGGGTGCAGGCCAAGGAATGGGGGAATGCTGAGCTCAAATGCATTGTCTCCCATAGCCTTAGTAATGGTGTAAGGACCATATCGGAGTGGTCTCAATTTCCGATAGGCTCCAGTAAGGCGTTCCTTTTGCAAATGCAACCAGACTTTGTCGCCCACCTGAAACTTGTGTGGCACCCGATGTTGATCATGTCGCTGCTTGTACTTGGCATTTGATTTCTCAAGAATGTCATGGACCTGCTGGCGAATATGTTGGATGCGCTCAATGAAGCTGGTGGCCTTATCTGTTTCGGACTGGACATGAGCTGAATTCATGTGAGTAGCTGCAAGTGGCATGGCCACATCAATGGGGCATAGTGGCTGGAATCCCAAACCCACCTGAAAAGGGCTATGGCCAGTGGAGCTGTGAAGAGCTCGGTTGTAGCTGTGCTGAACATAGGGGAGGCTCTCGTCCCATGTGCGTGGATGCTTTGAGTTATACATGCGCAGAATGTGCACAATCATCCTATTGACAACCTCTGTCTGGCCATCAGTTTGAGGATGGAAGGCTGTGGACTTCGTGAGTTTGGTGTCCAGCATTGACCAGAGACTGGACCAAAATGTGCTGAGAAACCGACTGTCCCGATCTGAGATGATAGACTGTGGGATCCCAAAGTGCACCCACACTCGTTCAAAGAAGAGTTTAGCAGTGGCTTCTGCTGTGATATTCTTCTTGCAGGCCACCATAATGGCCATCTTCGAGAACCTGTCGACGACCACAAAAACACAGTCATTTCCATGCTTAGTGGAAGGAAGGCCTGACATGTAATCCATGGAGATGGATTCCCAAGGTCGACTAGGGGTAGGCAACGGGGTATAGAGGCCGTGCTTCTTAATGGTCGGTTTGGCAATGGCACAGGCAGTACATGATCGGATGTACTTCCCAACATCCTGTCGAAGATTCGGCCAATAGAAATAATTTTGCAGTACTGCCACTGTTTTCTCGACCCCGAAATGCCCAGCAGCCCGACTGTAGTGTGCTTCCCAAATCATCTTGGCACGCTCGCTTGAAGGAACACAAAGGTGACCGAGGTGGCATAATAGGGCATCCTGGAGGTGAAAATCTGCAACCTGCCGACCCTCCAAGAGTGTCTGGTATGTGTGGCCGAATTCTGGGTCGCTTTTGTAGAGAAGTGGCCAATCAGAAGTCTCGTGCCCACAAGAGTTGAGCACGGTGGTTAGCGCCATGATCGGTGGTCGACTGAGGCAATCTGCAACATTATTGGTGCTGCCCTTTTTATACTTGATATTCAAGTGAAACTGTTGCAGGTATGTAGACCACTTCTGATGGCGATCATTCTGCAATTTCCCTTGGGTCTGTATGAAATGCAGAGGTCGGTGGTCTGTGTGGATGACCGTTTCCTTCCCCAAAATGTAATGCTTCCATTGTCAGCAGGCCTGTACAATGGAATACATCTCTTTATCATAAGTGGGGTACTTCCAGACTGTGTCTGAAAGTGTTTCACTGTGATATGCCACTGGATGTCCATGTTGAGTAAGGACTGCCCCAATAGCATAGTCAGAGGCATCTGTCTCGACCTCAAATGGTTGTTGTAAATCTGGTAACGCGAGCACTGGTGCCGTGCAGAGGAGATCCTTCAACACTTTCATTGCCTTCTGTTGAGATTCAGACCAAAAGAATTTTGCTTTTGCCCCGCCCTTGGTGACTTGACTCAAGGGCCAAGAAATATGAGAAAACCCCAACACAAACCTGCGGTAGAAGTTGGCAAGACCTAGAAAGCTGCGGAGCTCTGTTAGAGTGGTTGGAGAGGGCCAATCCCGAATGACTTGGATCTTGGCTGGATCGACATGCACCCCCTGTTCATCAATGATGTATCCCAGATACTGAACTTGGGTCATGCCAAAAGTGCATTTCTCCAAATTGGCACATAGCTTGTGTTGCCGCAGTGTTTGGAGAACCTGTCGGATGTGGTGGAGGTGCTCTTCCCAACTCTGGCTGAAGATCAGAATGTCATCCAAGTATACTACTACAAAGGAGTTGGTGAATGGCCGCAAGATGTCATCCATTAGCCTCATAAAGGTTGCAGGAGCATTCGTCAATCCGAAAGGCATGACCAACCATTCGAAGAGGCCCTCCTTGGATTTGAAGGCAGTCTTCCACACATCGGAGGGTTCGATTGGTACCTGGTGATATCCTGACTTCAGATCGATCTTGCTGAAATATTTCGCCCCCTTTAGTTGGTCTAGGAGGTCATCAATCCGCGGGATCGGGTACCTATTACGGACAGTGATCTTGTTCAGCGCCCGATAGTCAATACAGAGTCTCCACGTCCCATCCTTCTTCTGTACCAACACGATCGGGCTCCCACAGGGCGATGAACTCGGACGGATGTGACCTTTCTGCAGGAGCTCCTGAATCTGCCTCTTGATTTCATCGTTCTCCAGAACGGAGCGCCGATAAATTGGTCCATTGGGTAGCGGCGCACCTGGGGTCAGATCGATGGAGTGCTTGACTTGACAGTGCAGAGGAACCCCTGCCGGGGAGGTGAAGATGTCCTCGTACTCCTCCACAATCTTGTCCATCTGTAGTTGTCGTGCAGAGGGGCCTCGTTTGGAGGCCGCGACCACTGTCTTCTTCTTTCCTTGAGGGCGTATCATCAGGAAAACAAATTTCCTGGTTTTGGAAATGATCTTACTGCATTGTTTTGCAGTAATCAAAGAGAGGGCGGCAGGTGGTGCTACCTCTGGTATCCTGAACAACTTATTTCCCAATGTAATAATAACAGCACGAGGCCTTGATTCATACACAGCATGTCGCTTCCACAAGTATGGTTGTCCTAGTAATACATCACAAACTTCAAGGGGAGCAATGTCACACAATACCTCATCCGTGAAGGGCTTGATGTTGTATGGAAGGTGACACTGCTGGCTCACGCGAAGATCTCGTCCTTGGTGAAGCCACCCAATGGTGTATGGTTGTGGATGTGCTGTGGTCGGTAGGCCCAACCGCTTCACGACCTCTGCCGAAATGAGGTTCTTTTGACTCCCGCTATCAACAATGAACTGTATCGGGGAGCCCTTTACCCACATCTGGGAGTGGAAGAGACGCTCCTCCTCCTCTGGATCTTCGGGTTCATTTTTCTGGATCTTTGCGGTAGCAACAGTGGCGCTGGGATCCGCATCAATGATCTGCTTCCCTTTTTCATACCGCTTATCGGGTTCTGACTCAGAGTCGGAACATGCATCTGATTCTGAAACCTTTAGCTCAGCCACCAGTGACTGCTTGGCCCGACACTCACTTGTGTTGTGAGTGGAGCTCTTATGGAACTCGCACCATTTTCCAGTGTCCTTTCTTGACTTCGCGGCATTGTTCTTTGCTTGCAGCTTCGGCTGGTTGTCTTGGGCTGTCCCGCCTTGGCTTTGTCCTTTGTTCTGTGGTTTAGGGGCACCTTTCCCCTGCTTTGGATTCGCAGATCCAAAGTCTCGCTTCTTTTGTTTAAACTTCTGCTCGACCTTGACGGCATACCGGTATGCTGCGCTGAGCGAGGGGATGTTTAGGAATTGTATTTCTTCTTGGATGTACTTGTGCAGGCAGCCACGGTATTTGAGTATCAAATGTTGCTCCGAATCCTTGATACCCAACTTTGTGCGAAGGGTATGGAAAAGATTGGTGAACTCTGGCACGTCTTGGTCCCTTCCCTGCCGCAGCGTGGTCCACTTTATGTATTCATCCTCATAGCTCCCGACAGGGTAGTACTACTCCTTGATGGCATCTCGGAACGAATCCCAGGTGGGTGCGGCTGAAAATAGTGAGCCAGTACTTTCATCCTTCTGCTCGCAGTAGGTTTCCCACTAGTCCTTGACGTGGGGGGCTGCTTTGAGGAGAGCAAAAACAATCTTTTCCCGACTCGAAAATTCATGAACAGAAAAATAACCCTCTAGCAGATTTAACCATTTATCTACGGCATCTGCGTCTATCTAACCCTCGAATATGGGGATTTCAAAATTAACTTGTACCTTAAAGGGTGTGGCGTTTCCAGAGTAGCTGCTGGAAGTCGATGCGTTGCTTCTGGGTAGCCGCTGAAGGATCTGGGCAGAGCTGTCCATCATCGCGTTCCGTTGTCGCTCGAGGGCTTCTTCGAGCAAGATTTTGATGGGATCTCCTGCCCCCTCGTCTTTCTTCTCGTCCGCCATGGGAGGCCGTCGGGATTTGCGAGGCTGGTCTTGCAAAGGTTCAACCAGTTCAAGCCCTAACTCCTTATATCTCGACCTTGTTGGGGACATGCAAAGAAAAACAGAGAAAAAGCAGACCGCTCTGATACCACTGATCCGGATTTAAACAGGAACACAACAAATTATAGAGATAACCATATACACAAAGATGCAGCGGAAATAATACTTCATTTCATTAATGGAAAATACTGAAATATGCTTACAACCAGAAATGGAAATAAACCAGCTAGGGCGATGGTAGCTTATCTCTAAGAAGAGATGTGATGGCTACATGCCTCTGAACTGTGTTACAATGAGGCTCGAAGGCCTATTTATTGTTGAGAAACAATGGAAAACCCTTAACATTCCAAAACCTAACCCTAGGAGATGAAATGCCAAACTGTGGGCCCCGTTTGGGGGTAAGTTGGTACATCAACTTCCCGGGGTCGTAACTTTGGCATATGATCTCCGTTTGACGCGTACAATAGCTCATTAGAAATATCTATCCGAGCACTATCATTGTTGGAATGGGAAACATCGGTCCATTCCATGGACCCATGTTGCCCCCGGATTCCCAAAAAAATGTCGTTTAGGGCCTCAAAACGGCTCCGGAAGTTCGGGACCCGAAAAACTGCTAAAAATAGTAAGTTGTGCTACAATTAAGGAAACTGAAAATGCTGAGAAAGACAATGGTGGGGGTCCAGGTGGACTTGGCAGGTGGCCACCATATCCACCTGGATCATTGAGTCCTTGTCCCTTGACTTGGAGAGGGCCAAGTGGAACATGAACTACCTGGAGTGGAGAAACAAATAGCTTGAGGACCAACAGATGATCATGGAGCTGCAAAACATCCGCGAGCATCGCCAAGCTGCTCAAAGAAGAAGGGTTGTGCTCACGTCTTTGGAGCAAGCAATAAATGAGGATCGGGAGGCCAACCTTGAGAGGGTCAACATGCATTTGGAGAGGCTACTGGAAAAAGCCGACCAGGACCTTGCTCTATTGAGACATATTGCTTTCCGTTACAGGGTGCGAAACATGAGTGCACAAGCTCGGATAAGGAACTTGAAGGCAAAATTGAGGAAAGCAACAAGAAGGGAAAAGAGGGAAAAAGAGCAAGATCGGCTTTGAATGTTGGCTGAGGCTTCCTTGGCCCATCATAGCACCCCATAGAGATCTTCTAGCCCAAATTTCAAAAAATTTGGGGAAATTTTGGTCACTTGATAACTTTTTGGGTAAAAAACAGGGATTTTCTCCCTATGCGCCGCGCACTGGCACGACGCTAAAATTCTAGGGATCCAATTGAGAAATGGCTTGTAGATTTGGATTCATCTTGGAAAATTATGACTACCGATGTCCGGGCAAGAGATTTGGGCAAGATCTGTGTCTCCTAAAGGTCAAAAAACACCCAAAAATGGCCTCTCTGCCACTTTTTTGACACACAGAAAGCAGTCTTGGGAGAATGGAGATTTGAAGGGGAAACTGAGCACCAAATTTGAAAATTCTAGTTGGGTTAGAAAGTAGACAAGATAGGCTTTCTAGCAAGCCCAGTTGGGCACATTTTGGACACCTGAAAGTGCCCCAAAACAGGTCCCAAAATAGCACGACACACGGAAAAAATGGCGCGGCACACAGAGGAAAAATTGCCAATTTGCTTCCGTTTCGCGAAATTTCGGTTCGCGACTTCTCCAAGTGGGCCCGCTCATCTACACTTCGGTTTTTTGGCACCAATGGTGGTATTTAAAGAGTTTTTTCTCCACATTGGCTTCTATCCAAGTGGCGAAGGAAGGAAAACAGTCACCCCAAGCCAAATATCATGTTTGCAGCGCTGCACTTGTAGTTGATGGTTGGCTCTCCATCTCCATTTTGTAATGATTCGAGTAACTCCCCAACCGTTGAGCATTCTATCTCTTCCTCACACATTCTATATATTGTGTGCAATTTATTTTCAAAGGGTTGGTTGGCTTGTAACTTCTGGGAGACTGTGGGAAAGAAACTTTGTTTCTTCACTGTGTATTTTTGACAGAGAATTAATGAAAGGCAGTGGCTCTGTTTCATGAGATTCTTGTGGTTGTGAGTGTAGCAAATGTGTCGCTTATGTTTTCATATGTATTTTTTTATTTTTCATAATTCAATTCATGTTCATTTCCAGTGAAATTTTCTAAGTGAGATTAGGTAGAATTCAATTTTATTGCTCTTCCTGTGGGAAAATTTCATGTTCAGTGTTATTCTTCTGTTGAAATGGATTCATGTCACTATGCCCTTTTCACTTTCTTCAACAATCTATTCATGCTGCGGTACCTCAATCTAAATTGTTACATTTTCCGCTTACCTTGCCTCACGGAATAATCTGTGCCTTTGTATTAAATTCTCCGTTCTTTGCTGAGCGTCGGTCCCATAACATCCCATAAGCTTGGTCATTCATAAATTTGTTTCCAGAATCCCTATTCACTTACTAGCCTAAGGTAAATATTGCATTGTAAGTCATCTCAGACCGTTTTCGATCATCTATTCACTGAGCGTGACTCGGAGAGAGCCCTCTCCTGCTCTGGTAGGGCTAGCTACTAGACTGAGCGTGGTTTGTGGTTACCCTAATTTTTGCCTTCCTTCAACCTAAGGCAGATTTAGGTGCTAACAATACCAACACTGTCATGTCGAGTCATGTCATCCACATCTCTACTGTGTGCTATACGGTCAATCAATGTAATGTAACGTGGAAGTCCAAGAGACCCGATTGTTGTATGAAGAGTCATGTAAAGTTGAAAAGTCATGGAAGACAAACAATCATGAGGGTAGTTGAACAACTATAAGGGTCAGTTTCACCCTTGGCTATAAATACCCCCTCATTTGTACATGCAAGGGAATTTTTCACCTCAGCTCCTCCCACATAGCCTTGAGAGTTTGTAATATTTTCTTTGGGGAGTAAGTAGATACTCCATCACCCCGCACGTGGGGTTAGTGATGTATGGTGTAATGATGTGCCTTGGAACCTTTTCTTAATTCAGAAGCCTGCTCATAGGCTAATACGTTCTCACACATGTATTGTAACTGTTGTAAGACTAATCTTTAACACTTTTAATGCATGTTTCTTTAACCTGTGTTTAACACTTGAACTAATTCACTTGTTGTAATACATATATGTTAATGAAAATGTGTTCTATATGCCGTTAACAATGTCTCGCCCGTGTAGACTACTCCACTGGACATCAGACAAACCTTTCACATAAGAATTTCTATAACAACTGTTTCACTCATGTGGACTAATCCACTGAGTATTATACGTGTTATCTTCCACTGTGTGTTGTGACTGTTGCATCTGTGTGGACTGTTCTGACAGAATATATGCACGTCTTGTTGTGTTGTGTGTTCCTAACAGAGTTGGGACTTCTCCCAACCAAATTGGGACTCACTCCCACCCTCTCCCTCTACGGTGAAAGAACCATTGACACAATAGACACTTACAATCCCCAGGCACACGAACCTCACTTCTCGCAAGACAAAGCAGAGCACTCTCCTATGATAAAAAGCAAGAGTTGAGGCAAATATTTAAGATAATGGCAACTAGGCTATCGTACCGGATGGGACTCCCACACCAAACGGTATGAGGTCTAGTTGGGACTTCATACCGAGGTGATCCCCTGAATGTTGGCAGGTCCAACACCGTCAACACGTTCTAAAATTTTCAATCCTGCAACAAGGGGGCCAAAATTTGGCTTGCAATAGTATAGAAACTTCGACCCGTTCACACGTGTGAGATGTGGAATGTCTGAAATTCGGCTAAACAAGAATATTATTCTTATCTCTCTTTTGAATTCTTCTCTTTCCTTTTACTTTGGATCCTTCTTCTCTTTTGTTTGATTCATAATATACTACTTGTTGTGTGTGTGATTTATTTCCCATCTATGTCGAATTAACCTCTTATATATAGGTGTTCGGGAGGTTGAATAGGTGTCTCTTGGAGGACTGGATCGACTTGTTCCAAGGAGGGCCGACTTGAAGATATTGTGAGATTATGACACATAAATAAACTTAGATGTCGTTTTATTTCTAATGTCCAAATGGGACATGACTCAAATAAATATTCTTTTGAATCATTTTTCTTTTTGACTCTTTTGACTCTATGCATGAAGAACATGCTTTAGCAAAAATAATAATAATGAATATAATAAATAATGATATATTTATATTACATTATGAAGACCAAATCTAGTTACAACTTCGACACATGACCCATAAGCATCATTTATTTTTATGATTATTTTTTATGCCAAATTTGGACAAAAATGTGATTTAGAAATGGGCACCATGACCAAACTTTTGGGGCATAAACTTTG
Source organism: Pinus tabuliformis (assembly GCA_031772625.1). Lineage (NCBI taxonomy): Eukaryota > Viridiplantae > Streptophyta > Pinopsida > Pinales > Pinaceae > Pinus > Pinus tabuliformis. The sequence continues at coordinate 229,351,185 of CM062817.1, forward strand.
AGAAATGATACTTCCTCAACCGCGAGGATTTATGTGGCGTGCTACCTACCAGTAGAAATGGCATGATTAGTATAATCATATGATGATGGTATTTCTTGCAAATTCACCAATATTTCCATTCATTTACCTTAGCAAATGTAGGGCATTGTGATCACACCACTGGGAATTATAAGCTTTTGGGATTCCTTCCCTTCTAGGGATTCCTATCCATTGGAAAATCTAATTAGTGCAATCCATGGACATATATTAAAAGTGTTCTTGTCAAGATATCCCTTCTTTCCTTCGCTACTTCAAAAGAGGATGCACCAATGGTTGACTTTGACATCAATGAAAACACCATTCAACATCGACATCTTAACTCAATTTCCTATGTGATATGCTCAACATCTTGACTCAATTCCCTTGACGGTCCAAAAACAATGTTTATATCCTATGGTAGTAGAAGTGAATAAAATTCATCCAAGATAAATCCATTCATGAAAGAAGGGGGCATCAATAAATAAATGAAAATAAAGTTTTAGCATAGTTGTGGGATTTAAATATTTTGTGTTTTTATAATTTTTTGGGTCTTGTTGATGGGTCCAAATGTTTCGCCAACAACAAGGGGATCACCCTGGTGTAAACTCACAACTAGACCCTACACCAATTGCAATAGGATTCCCATCCGATATATTGGCCCAATTGTCATCTCGTTTACTTTATGATATGCTTTGGATAAAATGAGCAATACATAAGGAAACATTTCAACTTTTGATAAACACAAGTTAAATCGATTTGTGAAATAATTCACAAATAATGTGCACAAAAAACTTCCACAATCAGGATAAATGACATGAACATTTAAAAGAAGAATGTTAGCATACTCTAATAAAGATTCATGTGTAATGAAAGATTCATTTATTGATTGGAAAATAGTTTACAATCAACAACTATTGTTAAAACATAAATGGCATATAACTTCAAACAATATATGTGTTGAAATAAACATAATATTTCATTATCCTTAACACATATAAAAGTAAACACATACCATCAAACCATAAGAGAGGAGTCTCCTAACTCTTAACGATGCATGCATGAAGTTATTGTCTGCCTCTACGCACTTATGAGTATTGAGTAGAAATGTTGAAGTGCACAATTACAATAGTATTCACTAAATCCAATAGTGGGGTCTTAAAACTATTACTTACTTTCTCAAAATAATAACAAGCTCTCTAACAATATGATTAGAATGGAAACCCAAAGCTAAAAGTCCTTTTTCTTTGGTGCTTCGACGTGGAGTTATCTAGTCACATACATGTGCCATTCTTTGTACTAAACAACCACATCCTTCACCTTCTAAGATAGTTCCTCATCATACCTCACTTTGCATTCCAAAGTATAAAGTAATGCTACTTTGATTATGCTTGCAACTTGTTCAAAAGAATTGTTAGCTTGGTGTGTAGGTTGGCCAATTTTGGGACATAATGAATGATAACCTCCTTTGTCACTTCAAAAGTTTCCTATATAGCAGTTTGACTCATGAAATTTAATTACTTTCTTATCTCCTACTTGACCTCTTCTCTCGGCCTTATTTCTCCTAGTTTTCCAATAGAAGGTATCTTGTACATTCTGACTAGGGCCTCTAATCCATTATGCAACTTCTAGTAAGTTGATATTGTGTTAATCATTATTTTGCTCATTTTTTCATGTGATTGTAAAAAAATTCTCACTTCCATTCTATCAAACTTAGCCTCCAATATATTATTCTTTGGTAACTCAGCTGGTGCATTGGGATATTTAATACTCCATTCTTAAATAAAATCAACTATCGAGAGAGCTAATCTTATCAATGTTCCTCTTAGGATTTCAATTCATTTTTCATGTCAATTATTGGATCCACCACTTTATGCAAGATCATTATTTCATCACACACTTGTTTCATTACCTCCTCCAACTCTTCCAGTCCTTCATGAATAACTGCCTGCAAACTTTCCCTACTGAAATTTGTAGTGGATAGAATTTGATTCTCTATGAAAAGTTGTTGATTTTGTTGTTGGGATATAGCTAACTCCTTATTCAATATTTCAACCTCTTTAGTAAGTAATCAACATTATTCTCGGTGGCCTTGACGAATGGTGCCTCTGCAGAAGCTATAATAGTGGGATTGGTTCTTGTATTTACTACTATCTCTCTTTCCAAAGTGATTGAGATAGGCTTATCTGGCTCATTCGGATAATATTTTCTTCTCTATTGGAAGCTATTGAACTTAAATTGGTCAAAAGTAAAATTTGAGATATCTAATATTCTGTCTTCTTCCTAGAATGTGATGCCCATTTATTTAGTGGAAGATGTCCTCCTGTAATGGGTATAGGAGGTTGAAAATTTAATGTGGGAACAACTAGTTTAGGTTCCAAATTATTTAACCTAATTTATTCTACCTACTTGTCCGCTAGTTCTTTGGTGATTAAATCTTCCTCTAATTGCTTGACTATGGATTCTTCCTCTTTCTTCTTGTTATCTTCTTATAACTATTTTCTTTTTAGCTCCTCTTCTTCTTTTTGTTTCTGTACAAATTATTATTCTTCTTTTTTCTTCATTATCTCCTTTCTTTTCATCAACACCTCCTGCTTTGTATTTTCTTGTTCCTCATTCCTCTTTGTTTCCTCCTCTTGTTGCCTCCTCTGCACATCTTCTTTCTCTTTTCTCTTCTTCTACTAGCTTCTTTGCATCTCTATCTACTTTAAGGTTTTTACTTCCCTCCCTCTTGGCTTCTTCATCTTGCTTCCTTTTCAGTTCAACCTTTTCTTTAGCGTCCATGTTGTCTTGGGTTTGTTCTTCTTGATAATATAGAACCTTTGTAACCTTAGAGGGGTATATTTGTTTGGAAGCTTAAATTGCTTGAATAGTGTGGAAGCAATTCTTGATCTTTTCTTCTTGTGGCCAAGATGTCGAAGCATTCATACAACTATATTTGATTCTTGCACATTGTTGCATCGTGATGCCTCTAGGATCATATAAATTATAGCCTAACTCACCGAAATTGAATCACTTCAATTCCTATATTTCTGCCTCTACTTCTTTCATATTCTTAAAACTATATGACCTTATGCATAGTGGAAAGATCGACCAAGGTAACTTCTATTCCTTTTGCAGTGACCTGTGTATTCTCGTAGATAATTAGTAAGAAACTTCTGACATAACTTATTTATCAATCACAAATAGAGGCAATAGACAAGGGCTTCTATATGCATCGAAGACTCGTATGAATGTTTCTTCGGGACGAGTGAACCAATCAACAATATTTGGTAGGGATTCTGTTGTGGGGAAAAATGCCTATTTAGGACGATCCTATCCACCTAAGGTGTGATAGCGCCTTAGCAACAAACGAATGCAGCTATCATGATTTCTTCCTTTATGAAATATGAAAGAGAGGAGATCGGCAGACTTACCGTTATCTTCCGGTTGTCCCTCGAACTAGATCTTCTTCTCTTTGTGTGTCCACAGCTACTTGCCTCCTCGCTCGATCAAGAGAACAGCTACTTGAATCCCACGAGATCACAAGAGAACAGCTACCTGTGACAAGAGAGCAGCTACTTGCGACAAGAGAAGAACACAATACAAAGGCAAATATACATATTCATAAATGATTCAGGATTAGAAGTAAATCAAATATACTAATGCAATTACACAAAATACACCAGCATATAGGAAAGAATCAAGATAGCTTTATTGAAAGTAACAGTGTTCAGGAAGAGATACAACCCATAGGGCTCCAACCTAGCATCTCCTTCCCAGCAGAATGGACTTCCTTCTTCAGCTCCTTTCAAAGCATAACACACCCAATGTTTCTAGCCACAAACCAACAACAATTCTTTGCAAATACTAAATTCCAGCCCCCTTAGACCTCATGAGAGAGATCTATATATAGGAGTTTTGGAGAAAGGATGAGTCAACTTGAGGCTGGCATGAAGCTGACTAGTGTCCTCTCCCACTTCAGTTCTTGAGTCCACTTGGAGGTTCTTGCTTCCACTTGGAGATTTGGAACCTCTTACTCATCACCAGTCGAATTCCCTGATCCAAGTGTCATTTTGGAAGCTTCCTGGGCATTGACACCTTGAGGAATGACTCTGCCACATGTCCAAACTCGCCCAGCGTAGGTAGCCTTCTTTGCAGTTGACATTCAACGCAGGTAGACAGTGGAGCACTTGACATTCAGCGCAGATGCTCAGTGGAGCAGTTGACATGATCCAAAATTGCCTTGTTTTTGAGTGTTTTCAGGTGGAGAACTTTTGTGAATTGCTGTGGTTACTTGGCCTTGTTCCTCTAGGGGTAGGAACAACATGTTTAGGGGCTTTGGATCCCTTGATTATTGACATTTCATGCTCAGTGATGCGAGGCACAAAAATGTCTATAACAGTTGTCCCCTAAAGTATGAGGCCGTTTATCGGGTGAAATGCTTTATCCAGGAGGGTCCGAAGTTCATCCATCTGCTGGGAGGAGACCTGTAATAAAATACAATACAATACATTATGATTCATTCTGCTTTCATGATCTAGCTGAGGCGGGCATTCCCATGTTCAGCTTTATAAATTCATTTTTTGTACATAGAACAGACGATCGTCTGATGGTAGACTGATAATTTTGGTGAAAATTATCATCCTTTGAGTAGGATGATTATCTGCTGCAATGATGTACATGTCAAATGTCTTTATTTTTCCTGAATATATATCGCAGCCCAGATGGATGAAATTAGATCCGGGGTCTTCAAACTCGTTCGATCTTCACTCTAAGTACAAGTCGATCCATGTGAGAATTGCGCTGAAGTCGAACATGGAAGGACATCGCTTGATTACCGGTCAATGATGTAAACCATTAACAAGCGCGAGAGGAATCACCGATAATGATAATGACCCTCAAGGTACTGCAGTACAATTCACGTGGTGTGAATAAAGGACTTGGTGTCGAACACCACGCAAAATCTTCTGGTCGAAGGTCATTGATGTATACCTGTCGCCGGAAGTGAGAAACTTGCCATTGAGGCATGCAAGCTTCAAAGTACTGAAGGGGTTGTTCCTAGATCAACTCCTTGGATAATGAGCTGATGTCAACAAGGAGCGATCCGTCAAAGGAGGGCCTTGATGAATCCCACATTAGTGACACGGAACGGAGCTAATGATTTTAATGGAGGTGAAAACAATCTGTGACATATGATTCAGGGTGGCGGTCATGAATGGATGAAGGATAATGTATGGCAGTGGATGGGACTCGGTTGACTCTTTCTGAACAACTTCTCTTGAACATATGGCGACACTGATGCGATGGATCGGTAGCATTACCCCAAATATGGATGGTATGGCAAGACCATGGTGATGTGACCGGTGAATGAAACAACCCAACCCGAATGTGATACGGAGGAAAAGTGTCATGTTCAAGAGCGACCTGCTACCATCAAAGTTTTCTTGATCTTTCCCAATTTTTCCCCAGTCATTGCTGAACAGTACCTCTTTATTTTTGTCAAGCTTGAGGAGGATAACATATGCTTGTTCTATAACTTGCCCTTCGGGCAAGCCCATCGCTATGTTTTAACGAGCTTAGCGATAGTGAAACTCGTTCTCGTCTAAAGACAAGTTTGTCGCTATTTAATCATTTTAACGAGTCTAACGACAAGGAAAACTTGGTCCTTTTCATTTTTAGAGAGTCTGAAAAGGTACATAAAGTTAACTCCAAAATTCCTTTTTCGTCATCTAATCCCTTAAGTCCGAAAAAGTATAAAACAATACAGAAGGGATGAGTTTTCGATAACTTTAACGAGCCGAATAAAACAAGCGCTCGACCTTTTTGTGCAATAATCCCTCAGGTCCAAAAAGATTAAAATCTAGAGGAGGGATAGCTCTTCCGGTCCTTTAACGAGCTGGAAGGCCAAAACTCGGCAATCTTTTCATATTTTACGAGTCAGTTGAAAAGAGCTTAAAGAAGACTCGTCTTTTGAGGAACGAGTGATAAACAGGGATAGCAACTGATTCCAGGTACAGGTTGGAATTTTCCAATCACGGCAGTGTCACAAGGATGGCTAGGTGAAATCACTCTTCGCAGCTGTTCCTCAAAATGGGTAAACAATCATATGGAGGTGAACGATCGGCCAGATGAAGGTGGAGGTGGCAGGTGCGAACACGACCAAGGCTTTTATGGCTGATAAATTTACGATCACAATGGTTATTTATCGGGATAGGTTCATTTTTTAGTTAAAAATGAGCTTAAATTCTGGAGGAAACATTGCTCACTGCTTATATTTATTTTTTAACGAGCATGAAGACCGCGTTAAAACTGCTCGAATCTTGCGTTTATTTTTTAACGAGCATGAACTTTATGCTAAAACTGCTCGATTATATGGTCAAATTTTGATTTTTTACCATTACTAGCTTTTCTCTTTCCACGAATAGTACTGTATTTTCAATTGCTGCATCAAACTTAGTTAGAAATACATAATCATGAGATGAAAACCCTAATATTTTGCTTTGAACTATGTAAAAAGCCATTAAAAAGTGTTTTTACCTCTCATTTTACCATTTCATTTGCATTTGGTTTGTTGGAGCTTTGGAGGTGCCTCTTCCCCCTTGATTTTCACCAGCTGATTCCGGGAGATTCTGCGGACGATTTTCAGCGCCGTCTGGACCAGGTAGGAGCTAAACCCTAGCTCTTTCTTTTCATGGTTTCCTTTTTCAGTTTTGTGCCTGTTTTTCAGTCTTTCTGAGCCTCAGGGGTTTTGCCAGGGCGCCCTAACTTCAGCGCAGGTTTCCCATTCGAAACCTGCGTTGAATGTCAAGCTGCCTTAAAGCAGCTTGACCTTCAACGCAGGTAAGACACTCCCTGCCTGCGTTGGGCTCAGAAAACTGAGTTTTTAGCACATTTTTTGATGAATTTTCGCCAGTTTCTCATCAAACTCAGGAACTCACTCCTTCTCTTGTTTGTTTTGCAGGGATCTTTGAACAAAATGTCCCTTACATGGCAAGAACGAGAACATGAAGAGGAGGACATGATTGCCCTCCATGACCCTGTCACGGTGAACGCGCTGCGGAACTGTGGCCTGCTGAAGTTTTTCCGTATCTCTAGCATGAGAGCACAGATCACTTTGCTGCAGTATATGCTTGATGCTTGGGATCCCATTAACCAAGTATTCCAGATTAGGGGAAAATCCATCCCCTTGACCATAGAGGACATTTACTTCTTGACTGGATTGTCAAGGCGAGGTGCCCCCATTTCTTTGTCAGGTTCAGCCCGGGGGACTGATTCCGTGAGAGATTATGTCTGCCAGTATTGCAGGGAAGGTTCCCAGCCGAGCAGAGACGGCAAGGTTGTTATCCGTGAGATTACTGACAGGTCTCTCAGGTCCATTCTATATACCATTGGTAGGATGGCCGGTAGCGCAGCTCTACATGTTACCAACAGATCTTATGTGCAGCACGCCTTGGAGTGTCTCCAACTGAAAGTATTCAACTGGTGTGATGCAGTACTTGTTTAGATGAAAAGTCAGTTGACCAAGGTAAAGGACGGGAAGCTGAATAACTTTGGATTTGGTTCTATTCTGACTGCCTTTGCCTTGGAGAAAATCCCACTGATGCAGCCTCAGTATATTATACTCGACTTGCCTTCTCCGACCGAGCCACGCATGCAGAGGTGGGTCGATCACATGTCTAGGCATGCTGGTCAACCTCAGATCACTTTCACTGATGCCTTCTTCAGGTGGTTCGAGTGCCAGGAGATGGTCTTTTCCGAGTATCCATATGTGGGTATGGATTTCCGAGGTGATCCGGATTTGGTGTTACCGGATGGCGAACAGTGGGGCGCTATTGGTAAACTCTTTGACCATATCACTATTTACTGTTTTTATTCATAATGTTGCTATGCTTTATTCTATCAAGATTTTTAATCATACTCTTGGGTGCATGCAGATGTTGGTCCTGTTCGTCCAGCAGTTTGTCCGAGACCGCCAGTCGCTGCCCCGGCAGTGGAGCCTGCTGGGAGAGTTATTCTTCGCGACCTTGACGATACTGAGACCCTTACAGCTGTGCAGGAGCAGGTTGAGAGCCTTACTCTCGGTATTCCGGATGTACGGATCGATGAGTTACCTTTACAGCTGCAGCGGCATACTACTGGCGTGCCTAGATGATGGACTCGTCTCTTGCGCATGATTGCACAGGCCGTGACGTGCTATCATGAGCACCACTAGGCTAGGGTGCCCCCTAGCACTTTTTGAGTTTTAGGTCATATGACCAATTTTGTCTTGGTTACAGAACATTATGTATGAACTATAAACAGCTTATATATATTTTGATTTTCGAGTTTTATTCTAGTTGAGTTATATGATCCATATGTACAATCATTGATGATGTGTCTCTTTTATAAATGTCGCAAATGTCTATCTAACACATAATTTGCTAATGAGTCGGTTAATGTGTTTAAGTTTCTGGAAATATGCTGGTATTGAATTGAATCAAATTGTCTTTCCAAAATCTTAACCCTTAGGAACATGCGATAAATAGCTGGATTGCGAACGGAATATATACCATTGAGTTGTAGTATTACGAGCTGTGAGTCTAGCCTGACAATTAGTCGGCATATGCCACGAGTGATGGCATCAGAGAGTAGTTCTATCAACGCGCTATACTCAGCGATGTTATTCGTTGATTGCCCAATACACACACCTCTTAAACTTACTAACTCGCCGCTTGGATCAAAAATGGCCCAGGCTGCGGAGGATAGGTTCCGCGAACTACGACTCACTCCGTCGGCATATCCAACACATGTCTCCAGAAGGTTCGACATCTGCAACAAATGAAAAAGTGGATCACTCGACCAGAACAAATACTTTAGCGAAAACAAAATACAACAAAAGCATGCAGGTTACTATTTAAGCATAGTAACGCTTGAGGTACAACCCGTTACGGGGCTGCGCCAGTGGAATTTCGTCATAATCCATTAACTCGTAGGCTCCTTTTGCTAACACCCTTTTAACAATATAGGGGCCCATCCATAAGGATTTGAATTTACCTGCTCCCAATTTATCGGATTCTTGGTCATAAAGCAAGACCAAATCACCTTCTGAGAAGATACGGGGTTTGACATTTTTGTCGAACTGAGCCTTGACTCGTTTCTTATGGGCCTCGTTAGCCAAAGCGGCGTCACGACGGGTTTCGTCCAACTGGATTAATTCCAAGAAACGAGCCTCTTCTTCTGAAGTTCCAGGGAGGAGATCAATTGCGAGTTTAAGTAACGAAATTTCGCACTGGATCGGCAAGACTGCTTCTAGGCCATACACCAGTTGAAAAGGTGTGAACCCGGTCGCGTTCTTTACCGACGTTCGGTAAGCCCACAAAGCTGAGTATAGGATTAGGTGCCACCTTCTTTTATGAACTCCGATCATCCTTTGCAACATACGCTTCAGGACCTTGTTGATTGCTTCAACTTGTCCATTGGCTTGCGGATAATACGGGGTAGAGCTGTCGTGAGATAGCCCTAGCTTGGCAGCTAATTCGACCATCATGTGATTGCGTAAATGCGATCCATGATCTGTAACTATAGCCTGTGGTACGCAGAACCTGGCGACTACATGATTGAAAAAGAAAAGGGCAGCTGTTTCACCAGTGATATCCAATGTAGGCATCGCCTCGGCCCATTTGGTAAAATAGTCAACAACGACTATAATATACCCATGCCCCCCGGTCGAGGTGGGGTTACATTGCATGAAATTGATGCCCCACTTGGCGAAGGGCCCAACAGCAACTATCGGCTGTAAAGGTGCGGGTGGTCTTCTGGTTTTTCTATCAAAAATTTGACAAGCATGGAAACTTCTGACTGCGGTTATGCAATCTTTGAACATGGTTGGCCAGAAGTATCCTGCTCGTAAGATTTTTTGTGCTGTTGCATATCCAGATTGATGCCCCCCATACGCGCCTGAATGACATTCATTCAGGGCTTTTTCGGCCTCCTCATGGGTAAGGCATCTCCTCAGAACTGTATCGATACCACGACGGTAAAGTGTATCACCGACGATCATGTAGTCTTTTGCTTGGTATCGTATACGTTTTTGTTCGGAGTGAGAGATGTTTGGCCTGAATTTTTGGGTTTGGAGATAAACTATGATATCTCCGTACCACTCATTGCTTGTAGATATCAGAAACAAATTTTCGTCCACGATTGACTCTTCTGATGTTTTATCGTTGGACGATGATGGGAGATCACACAATAATTCTGCGAAAACTAGATCTTTCTTTGATTTGGATTTTACAAATTCCAGATCAAACTCTTGAAGGATCGCTATCCATTTTAAATATTTGCCCCCCAGCAACTGTCGTGACAGTATATAAGTCATGGGGTTGCAATCTGACAAAATGGTAGTTTTCCGAAAGAGGACATAATGTCGAAACCTTTGAATCTCTTGAACAGCTGCAAGCGCTAGTTTTTCAACATAAGAATATTTACTTTCTGTATCATTTAAGTTTTTACTTAAATAATATATAGGATGTTCAATTCCATCGACTTCTTGAACTAAAACCATCGCAATGGTCGTATCTGCTGCAGCCAGATACAGGTTAAAATCTCTTTGATAGTCCGGGGCGTACATTAATGATGCTTTTACTAGACAATCTTTCAGAGCATCAAAGGAAGCTTGCGCCACCTGGTCCCAGACGAAAGGTACATCCTTTTTCAAAAGACGAGTATAACCTTTAGCAAGTTCTGCATAATTTGGAATGAACCTCCTCAGAAAGTTTGCTTTCCCTTGGAGTTTCTGAATCTGAAGCAAATTTGAAGGTGGAGGAAAATTAATGATTGCCTAAACCTTGCAAGGGTCGAGATGAATCCCATCCTTAGAGACTACAAAGCCAAGTAAACGACCAGAACCGACGCAAAACACATATTTGTGTGGATTGAGTCTTATCTTGTAGTGTCGACAACGTAGAAATATCGCTCTTAAATGCTGCGGATGATCAGTCCGCTTTTGCGAATGAGCCGGAAGGTCGTCGAGATAAGGTTGAACAATGTTCTTGATGTCATGGAAGGCATAATTCATTGCCCTCTGAAATGTCGCCCCTGCGTTCTTTAAACCAAAGGGTAATTTTTGATAAGCGAATGTGCCCCACGGACAAATAAATGCAGTCTTTGACTGGTCCTATGGGTGGATATTTATTTGATTATACCCGGAAAATCCGTCCATAAATGAAAAGATTTCACATCCGGCGCATTCATCAATTATCTGGTCGATGAAGGGTGTAGGATAGTTGTCCTTTGGACAAGATTGGTTTACATCCCTATAATTGACACACACTCTAATCGTCCCTTGTTTCTTCATAACAGGGACAATATTCGATACCCAATCGGTTAAAGGAACTGGGTAGATGAATCCAGCATGGAGAAGTTTTTCAACTTCCGCCTTAATGGCAGCGGCTTTCTTGGGGTGCACCTGCCGAAGCCGTTGTCTTACTGGTTTGACATCAGGATACATTTTAATTTCATGTTCAACGATACTCGAGTCAATGCCTGGCATTTCATCATACGACCAAGCAAAGACATCTCTGAATTCGCGAAAAAGAGCGTTATATATTTCCAGTTCTGAAGGGGAACAACCTTTGCCGACATAAATATTCTCTACAACATTTGTTTTAGTCGAGATATTTATGGCTATAGTATCTTCAATATTGGATAAGTTTCGCTCGGAATCCACCGTATTTACAGTATTTGTTAGGAATTCAAAAACTGACGGGTGATAAAGGTCACGTTGAGTATCTTCTTCATATTCCGGAAGAAGGGAACGATGGTGGTGATCATTCCATGGTGCCCCCTCAATCAACATTGATTGTAAGATTCCTTCATCAGTCCCATGTACTTTCGACCAAGGATCTAATGGGGTACCATATTCTCTAGACCTATTTACCCAAACGCTTGACGAGCGTTGATTTGGGTTCGCCTCCCATGCTTGAAACATTGATTGCTACAATATTTCTAAAGGGCTTGGGGGCAAAACAATTGCATGATCCATGTCGAGCTTGTCTTTTGCGACCTTCGTAGAAGATATCATGTTGCAGGTTGCTACAAACGGTATATTTCCTATGTAAATAGGAGGCGGTTGCGTGGAAGTTCCCATCATTGTGGGGTCTTTCAATAATCCTACTCCGATATCTTGAAGCGAATGGTTGCTCTCATGGATCATGGGAATGCTTCCTGTAACTTGTGAACCATTAGGGAGGAAGTTCTGTTGGTCGACGACCGTAATCCCTCCTTCAAACGGGAATGCGATCTTCCTAAAATAAGTCAACACAATAGCTGCCATGGCATAAATCCATGGTCTACCCAGTAGGATGTTGTAGTCAAGATTTCCATCAATGACCTCAACATCAATTTCCACTGTTTTTCCTCCCAGTTCAACTTTCAAGTTGTTAAGGATACCGTACGGGGTATAAGTCCTTCCGTCGAAAGCTTTCAATGTCGTCGAAGATCACGACAAGGTTGGAGATCCTAAAGTTTTCCAGCAACTCATCGACATAATACATGTAGATGCCCCCTCATCAATAATTGTTTTGTGAACAGTTTTGTTGAAGGCTTTCACTTGAATAAGGAAAGCTAGTTCAGCTGGTAACTGAGGATCGTATCCTTTGTGATCAAAGGATACAAGATTGGAATCCTTAGGATCAACCCCACCAATAGCTGATAACAAAGCCTGCCTTTGGGATGGGAAATTCTGTAATACTTCAAGAGTCGACATAGCGGATGGCGATTGGGCCAAATCTTCCACTATGTTATAATGCTGCGCCGCCCTGGCGCGAGGATTAAACGTCGACTTGTGTACTACTCCCTTTGGCGGTTTTATTGTTAATTCAGGAATGATGGGCGGTACAACTTCTGTCGAAGTTGTTGTCGAACTACTTGGTTGATATTTACCTTTGTCGTTCGACAGCTGAGGATTCTCGTAATCTTTGTTCCTTGTCGAAATCAAAGCATCATTCTGCTGTTTTGAAACCGACAACATAAGCACTTGAGACGGGGAAGCATTTCCACTATCAACCAGATTTTGACCTGGGTTGGGAAACGGATCAGTTAACACAGCTGAGGTTTGGGAACTTTTGAAGAACCTCTTTAATTCAGCTTTGAATGGACAATTCCTTGTGTAATGATCCTCTTCATCACATATTTGACATGGATAATTTTGTTTTCCTTTCCCAGGAGGGTTTGAAGAATTTTTTCCAGGAGATGACTCACCCTGTTTTTTCTTCTTCCCTTTGTTTTGCTTCTTCTTGCTTCTTGGTTGATTGGTTTCTTTACCTTTATCTGTTGATACGGCATTTATTTCCGAAGCAAGAATTTCTTCTTTTGCATTTTGATCCGAATTCTTACGGGCTTTCTTAGACGAAGCCTTTATCGATTTCGCGTTTGTCGTGCCAATCACGCCATCACCGGCATGAGAGTCACTATTGGATTTTGGAGGAGGATGAATTGAAAATTCCGGTCTAGGAGCGTCAGGTATTTTGTCGTAGAGCGTGCCAGACTGAGTATAAACTAAGTCCAGATACTGTGCACGAGCAATAACTTGCTCTTCTGTTACGACCCCCCCCTTTGCCACATCTTCCGTTATAGCAGGAAGTAACGACTTTATAAACCATTCAGCTAACAGCTGATCGGGAATGTATGTTTTCACCATCCTACGACGACGACGCCACTCATGTATATGATCAGATATATGGGTGGCAGTTGTCTGCTTGAAGTTGGTTAATATTTCTGTTCCCATTTCATACCTTATCGGTAATTGAAAATGGGTTAAGAAAGTCATGGCTAGGGAACTAAAATTGTCAAACGAGGCTCTAGGTAATTCAATATACCATTTAGCCGCTGGACCTGTCAATGTCCTCTGAAAAAGGCGAAGCCTTATCGAATCGTCGTTTAGGGTGTTCGACGAACACCACAGATGAAAATTCATCACGTGATTTGATGGGTCTTCACCTGGATTTCCATTGAATTTAGGAATGTCAGATGGAAGTTTGTGAGGAATCGCTGGCCACCAAGGGGCATAAGCAATCGGATCGTTGGTTAACCGGTGTAAGTCGGGTAACTCTAAAGTCGCCACGAATGGTAACTGTTGATTCAGGTTAGGCGAAGCATAACCAGGGTATGATGGAATCGCTTAAGCAGTGGGCCTTTGCATACCAGCATAATGTAATTGATGTTGGTATGACTGATACGGTTGGTGGACTTGACCACTGTAAAGTGGTTGATTTTGACCGTTTTGGATATACGATTGTCCACTGTTCGCAAAGATCTGCTGCTCAGAACCTTGGTATACTTGCTGGAATTGTGGTTGTTGGTACTGCACTAGCCACAGTTGTGAAGCCATGTTCTGTTGTGCTATGCTAACCGTTGGACCAAGGTGTGGGGTAATTGTACCCATTTGGACCTGTGTCGCCCCACCAGTTGGCGATTGGGTTTGGCAGAGGGTGTGCCAAACCTTTCGCAAAACCACAGAATATGTTTTATGGTACGGGTGGTCGATCTTCGTGAATGCTGTGTTCACTGCATTGCGATCAGTAGGGCGGCCGACACGGCTTCCTAGGGATAAAAGATATATGCCTATAGGGGTCTCCCAATATATACGTGACGGTACGTGGGAGGACAAGTCCGTATTAGTGCAATCGTCCCTTAGGAGGAATCACCCACCTTCTTAGAGATCGACAGTCACTACGTTTAACGACGCCGGAACACGTCTCTACCTAGACCTCTACGATGAGTGTTATGTTGCAAAGCGTTGTTAGGTTCATTCAATATATTTTAAGTTGATCTTTTTAAAGTTTTCCTTTCAAGGTTCACCACGAGATGTATGATACAAATTCCTAAATGCAGTCTAAGATGATGAGCAAGCTTTACAATCTTTCAACTTTGAAAATCCTAGCTACTAAGGAAAAGAGAGCGACTATCTTTTCTCAAAGAGCAATCAGCACACTCTAATGCACTTTCCCTAAATCCAACATGCAAACTTATCAAATGCAAAATGCACAATGCAGGTGTTTGTTTTCACTTTCTTAGTATAAATGCCTACAAAGAAAGCTTTTTGCACAATTTTGAATTTGCTTTTACAATGATCAAAATAAACAAGTTCACTTTCTTCGAAATCAACAAGGGTAGAAGAGATTACAATCACTTTGCGATTTTCGAAATAAAGACTCGTTTTGATACTTTGAAAAGAACAAATTCAAACCAATAAGCAAAAGTAAAACTATAATCAATCTGAACAAACAGCCAATGAACTCTCTTCTAAGATCACTCTCAATCAGATCTGAATCAAAGGCTACAGAAAGACTACTTTACTCATGCAAAGGAAGACTGTAAATGACGCCACAAACACATAAAAACATTCACAATCTTTTTGTACAAAAATTGAGGTGGAATTCAGGCAAAGAAAAGGGTTATCAGACCAGCACCTATACTTGGTTAAAGGCTGCAAAAACAGAGATCAAAACAGGGCAAAAAAGGACAAAGAACCCCAGCTGCACAAGGCCACACTGGTTTAGCGCAGGTAGAACACTGTCAGTTTGACATTCAGCGCAGGTAGCCCCTTCGGGACCTGCGTTGAAATGCAGACTGCCTTCGCAGTGCCTGCGCTGGAGAGAGAAACTCTCGTTTCTCTTGGTTTCTGGGTCACAAAATGCTAAAAAATCGACTGTTTCAGGCCAAATCAGAAACACAAGCAAGGTATAAACAGAGGGATGCTTTGATAGGGTACTAAAGACTATCACAAGGATCAATCAAATCGTTTGTGGATCTAGTTTAAATCATAGACAAGTCCAACATACTGGATCAAAGCAACAACTTTTACTTTGCATCCGGGAAAGATGCAGTTCAAGAGTTGCTGTCAAGTCTATGAAGTAAACAAATGACGGAAACACAAATGAAATGAATAAACAAGTTCTTCCCCAGTGGAGTCGCCAATTTGTTGTGGGGAAAAATGCCTATTTAGGACGATCCTATCCACCTAAGGTGTGATAGTGCCTTAGCAACAAACGAATGCAACTATCATGATTTCTTCCTTTATGAAATATGAAAGAGAGGAGATCGGCAGACTTACCGTTATCTTCTGGTTGTCCCTCGAACTAGATCCTCTTCTCTTTGTGTGTCCACAGCTACTTGCCTCCTCGCTCGATCAAGAGAACAGCTACTTGAATCCCACGAGATCACAAGAGAACAACTACCTGTGACAAGAGAGCAGCTACTTGCGACAAGAGAAGAACACAATACAAAGGCAAATATACATATTCATAAATGATTCAGGATTAGAAGTAAATCAAATATACTAATGCAATTACACAAAATACACCAGCATATAGGAAAGAATCAAGATAGCTTTATTGAAAGTAACAGTGTTCAGGAAGAGATACAACCCATAGGGCTCCAACCCAGCATCTCCTTCCCAGCAAAATGGACTTCCTTCTTCAGCTCCTTTCAAAGCATAACACACCCAATGTTTCTAGCCACAAACCAACAACAATTCTTTGCAAATACTAAATTCCAGCCCCCTTAGACCTCATGAGAGAGATCTATATATAGGAGTTTTGGAGAAAGGATGAGTCAGCTTGAGGCTGGCATGAAGCTGACTAGTTTCCTCTCCCACTTCAGTTCTTGAGTCCACTTGGAGGTTCTTGCTTCCACTTGGAGATTTGGAACCTCTTACTCATCACCAGTCGAATTCCCTAATCCAAGTGTCATTTTGGAAGCTTCCTGGGCATTGACACCTTGAGGAATGACTCTGCCACATGTCCAAACTCGCCCAGCGCAGGTAGCCTTCTTTGCAGTTGACATTCAACGTAGGTAGACAGTGGAGCACTTGACATTCAGCGCAGATGCTCAGTGGAGCAGTTGACATGATCCAGAATTGCCTTGTTTTTGAGTGTTTTCAGGTGGAGAACTTTTGTGAATTGCTGTGGTTACTTGGCCTTGTTCCTCTAGGGGTAGGAACAACATGTTTAGGGGCTTTGGATCCCTTGATTATTGACATTTCATGCTCAGTGATGCGAGGCACAAAAATGTCTATAACATATTCTCTTGCTTTGTCGGACATGCATGATGGTTAAACATCAAAGACCATCTGATACAATACTAAAATTAAATGTTTAGTGATTTTTCCGTAAGCCCCTCGGTACCATGTCTCCCATATTAATTTATAATATATATACACCAGAAATATATCATTTGAAAAGGTCCATTTCCACCCCATCCCCGAAAACTCCAATTTTTCACAAATGCCATCTAACAAGTAGGAAGACATATAACACTCAATTTTATTTCCTTATACTAATCTTAGCTCTTTTGACAAAATTCCTTAATAAAATCGCTATGAGGTCAACCCAATTGAAGATGGCCCCTTTGGTGGTACAAGGATATACCATGTAGAACCAATTATATTCAAATAATTCGACACTTTCCCTTCCATAAACCTTGTAGCACATTTCCATCAAGTATTGACACACCCTCCTATGCATATTTGTCTTATATATGGCTTTAGGCATCTGTCTAAATTTAGTATGTTCTTTCCACCATGACTTCAAGATTTATTTAGTGGAATATTTGAAGTCATCGTACCATCTGGAATTCAGGTACTTGTGGGGTTTAAGAAGCTTTTAATACATTTGAATATTTGCTAACTGATATGAAGCCAATGGAACACCTTTAGAACTATGTAATATCATGTTAACATGATCCATTTGCTATAGAACCCATTCTATTGTTTTAGCACAAGGAAGCACAAGAAAATGGGAACCCACTTTATAAAATCTGGACTTTTTTAGTTTGACGTAGATATCTCTATCTTCTTCCATCTATGGAATCTATTTTATAATAAATTCCTTTAATATTACAGGCCATGATAAGGATATTGTTTTTTCTATGTAACAAGTTGTGTCTTTAAGAACTGACACTCTGGGTTTAGGATTGTCCGCCACTCCTTCAATGTTGCTCTCAATTGCTTCTCTAATTATCCCTTTCCTTGTTACTAGTGGCATACTTTCAGTAGATGAAGGCACCTTGATACACTATAAAACATTTGTCCTTGAAAGCTAAAATATAATTTCATTACAAACATAAAATGCTAGCTCAAAAATGATTTATCTACTTACTTTTCTATTCATATATTTTCCTATCAAAACACAGAGTGTTGGATGTTTAAGTATAGTCACACTTCTCAGGGTTAGTTTATGGCTTGGTGAAATTGAGATTATTAGTAGTAGAGGGATAAAAAAAGGATTAGTGTCTAAGATGTGCAAGTGCACCGACAAGGAAAATGGGGAATGTGTAAATCAAAATTCACAAAGATAGAGTGATAAGGCTATAATTCTAGGATGCATTAGCATGATAACTAAGGGTGGGAGAGTGATGAAAACTGCATTTAGATTTCAGAAGTGTAACAAGGATATGGTGAAGTTCTACACCACGTGGGTGTGAAAAGTAAGAATCAAGGCTTATATCTAGTAGCATTCACATTTCATAATGAGTGGAATGATAGTTAGGATTCAATGAGGAGTTTGTCTGTGCGAGTGCGATGGCTATGGCAATCGATATTGGGATTTATTGCAAATAGAAGGTAAAGGGTAATTTTTAGGATATTGAAGTGCATAGGTATGATAGTTGAGCGAAGCTCACTCATATTTTGCGGAGACAATTAACAAAGGGAAGGGATAGGTTTTATGTTGCACGAGGGTGACAACATGAGAGGTTGTGGAATCACTTGGGAAAATAATTGTCTATGGAAAATCGCAATTCAAATTTACAGAGAGGGATTGAAACCTTTGGCTTTTGGGATGTGATTATGTAATTGGAAAATTCAAAATTTGGATAAGTACGATTGGGGTTTAGTTTAGAGAGCACATGGGTCAATGAAAAAATGGAATTCCTTCAGGAATATATACATTTAGCTAACATGAGAACACCAAATGTCTTAGGGAGATTAAAGGTCACGTGAAAAACAAAAAAAATCACAAAAATTAAATATAAAATGGAAAAATCATGAATTTTTAATGTGAGGAGATGATTCCTACCTTGATTAGTAGCGCGAGTACAATCACGATCCTCAAAGATAGCTAAGAACTCTTTTCGACAAATCTACGAGGAGCTCTTGGAAACCAAAGACACAATGAAATGAACTATGTGTTAGAAATACTGGGGGGGGGTGAATCAATATTTCCTTAAATTTTTATATTATGCCAATTAATATTTTTATGAAAAAATAAACTAGAACACAAGAGATAGAACAAAAATAATTTTATTGATAAAAAATAGTGAGGACTCTAATCCTCTTTTACAACAATTTCAGGCTCCAACCTGTACAACAAAATCTCTTACTTTTTCAAGGCTCCAATTTTGAAAAAATACAAGCTCATACTTGGTCAAAATTAGGACTCCAATCCTCTCAACAACTCCAAGCTCTAAATTCGTAAAAAATGAAGACTCCAATCCTCTCAAAAACTCCAAGCTCCAACTTGGTCAAACCAAAACTTTACAAGAAATACTTTTCAAAAATGATCCAAGATGTCTTCAACAATGCTTCAATAATGTATACAATAATTCTCCAAGAATGTCTTCAATAATGCACCAAGTATAGACAAGGATGTCTACTCCAACAAGAGATCTATATCAACTCAACATGTCTTTAATAAGGCTACTTCAACAAGGTTCCTTTTGTTTGTTCCATTTATACTTATTATTTTAGATCTCCATTTAGAAAGGTTGGTTTCACATCCATTTGGTAGGCTTTAAATCCTTTTTAATAACCAAATGCCAAAAAAATCCTTATAGCTTCAATTATGGCAATAAGAGTGAAAATCTCTTCAAAATCAATTCCTTCAATTTGAGTGTATCGCTTGCAGACCAATCTTGCCTTTTTTCTAATGATTTGTCCATCTTCATTAATTTTGTTCCTATACACCCACTTGGTTCCTATGAAAATATTATTGTCTGGATGAGGTATAAGCTCCCATGTTCCATTCTTTTCAATCTAGTTCATTTCATCTTCCATATCCTTTATCTAATAATGAGCCTTACTTGAGTTAAATTTTGTGGTTCTATTGTGGATAGTAAGGCAATATCATTCCTTTTCGGTGTATTTGCCATCTTTATTTGAGTTTTTATTCCAGCATATACATCCCCAATTGTTTTCCTCATCTTTTGCACACAAATATAGGCCACACTTTTTAGGGGTGGACTCTATAGTCTTCCTTCTCCATATCCTTTTTCTTAGTTATAGTGGATAATTTTGTGCTTCCTAACCTGAATTATTGCATTTGGACCTTTCTAGACTATACTTTGAAAGAGGAGAAAATGGATTGTAAGTTCTGATATGGTTTTGTTTCCTTGAATCAATAGTCTTATTTTGGTAATTAGTCCCATACTTTATTGAGTTAACATTATTACCTCCATAAGCCTTGCAATGCTTAGTCTAATGACCAAAGTTTTTAAAAAAGAAATAATAATCAAGGAAAATAGTTTGCTACCTGTTGGTATAAGCTTGGCTTGATGTGATATTACTTTATGGACAAGAAAAATTCTCATTCCTTGGATTATTGTGAAGAGGTCCTTTTGGTGTGTCATTTGGATAGAACTTCTTCTCACTTATTGGATGATTGTGTAGAGCATCAACACAAAATTTTGGTTCTTCTTCATGATGGACATTAGTGTTCTCCTTTGAATTAGATGATTCACCTATATAACCAAGTATTGATTTTTCATGTTGTGGTCTTTGAGTGTTGAGGATGACATGTAGGGTTTGAGAACTTTTCAAGCTTTTGTTGAACTTATCCAATTTTCCTTTTAAAGAGATAACTTCAGCTTCTAATCTCTCGTAAGTATCTTCCTTTTCCTTTATATTTTTGTTCAATACTTCTTCTATCCTCTTTGATTCTTCTTTTTTGGTTTTGAGAGAGATGATTTCTTGTGATAACTTTCCATTATTTTTCCTTAGTTTTTAATTTTCTTCAATATAAATAATAAAAAATTCATCCACATTTCCTTCTTCTTCTTCTTCTTCTTTAGGTTTATCTATGTCATCTGAGAAGGCCATGAATAATACTTCTCTGCTTCCTACATAATCATCATCTTCATCATAATCATCACTATCTTGCTTGGAGAATAAATTCCTTTTGTTTGAGCCTTTCTTATTGAATGTTATCTTCTTAGGTTCATCTTCATAAGAATCATCACCGTCTTGTTTAGAGAATAATTTATTTTTGTTTGGACCTTTCTTTTGAAAGTCCTTCTTTTAGGTTCATATTCATCGTCATTTTCATTCTTGAAAGGACACTTTGCAGCATAACATCCTATTTTTCCACATTTAAAACAAATGAGAGGGTACTTACCTTTGAGTTTGGATTCGTTCTCCAAGTTCTTGCCAAATTGTGCTAATTCTATTTCAGTATCATAATCATCATTGTTGTAGTCACAACTCTTCCCATTTCTTGATGTTTTTGATGCCTTGCAAGCAACTTCCTTTTGAGTTGAATTTCCTAACCTCATCTCATATTCTATGAGGATTCCATGAAATTCATCCATTAATAGGGAGTCCAAATCTTTTAGTTCTTCTACGGCACGTACCTAAGCATCAAAACAATCTAGAAGGGATCTCAAGAGCACATTCATTCATTATGATATGGATTGCAAGTTTTGATATGAGCTACAAGAGGCCAAGTTAAGGTCAAAAGGAGGATGAAACTTCTACATAGAAGGCAACGAATCCAGCACAAAATACAATTCAAAAAGTAACCAGAAATTCTCCAAGAAAACCAGGTCCAAAAGTGAATTATTCCTCTTGCTTGCCACCAAGTTGATGAGTTATGAACTTGTTTTCTTCACCTCATATCGAATTCCTTGTCTTACTTTCCTTGGTCAAGTTGTATAGTTGAATGGAGTAGTGTTTATGCCAATTTAGAGAAATTCGACTATAAGTGAAACATCATGTCTTTTGGTGAGAGGCCGAATTGTGCTCATGTAGGCCGACTCATGGAGGCTAACAAAATATGGGTTTCCCAACTTGTAAATTCAATATGTCATCAATGAGTAGGAGTTAGAAGGAAAGTAAATACTCATTAAAGGGCTTGAAGTCCTATTCAAGTCTATGTCATCATCAAGTCATCCTTAGACATCAATAACAAATTATTCGTCCAAGAATACGGGCAAGGGTCCTTTTTATAGATTTTTCCCACACATGGAATAGAAGATGAAATAAATGCATAATTGTGTATAGAGGCGTAATAGGGTTTGAGATGATGCGACAATATATCCAATGTAGGCTTGTTAATTTTAGATAACAATGGTATGTTCTATGCTTTAGAGCAATTTACTTCAATTTTTCTTATTAGCCCAATATCAATTTCCGGATTAGCAATCACATTAACATTGATAGTAAATGTAGATAGAACATAAAAAATAAGCAAAAGAAAAGCCAAGACAAGAGGACAGATTATTTGGTGGATGCTAGGGAAAAACCCCAATGTGGGGAAACCCTTTGATCAAATCTTCTTATTATTCTTCAAAAGTTCAGCAAAGAGAGAGAGAGAGTACAATATACAAAATTTACTTGCCCAATCACTGTAAAACAATCCAGTCAAACTGCAGTCAAAAAGATGTCCTAACGAAAAATTCAACGCTATTAAAACCAATAGTAAATATCCTCCAAATCAACTCAGTTAAACCCAATCAACTCGACCTCCAAAGAGAGTCCAAATCAGCCCAAAATAGTCCCAAAAAATCGGTAAAACCTAGCCAACGCACAATCAACTTTTGCTGTCAAAGGGTTGCAGTCAATGATGGTCAAAGTGCCCAAAAAATCTTGGTATCTGTGCTAGAATATGTGGCCTATCCAAACAAAGATTCTCCCACAAAACACATAGTCAAATGAAGTCAAATAATGTCTAGTCAACGTTGGTCAAAGCTGGCTACAACTCTGTCAACGTAGAAAATAGAAATTCCCAGTCAAATCTTCGTAGGCGTGGAGAAGAACAGGTTGCCTGTGATTTGTACGACCCATTTATATGAAGAGAGAGAAATATGTGTGAGTTGATGTGTAACCAAATGAGGAAAATGCCTCTTCTATTTATCCACAACTTTGAGGGTGAAGAGACATGTTTGCTGGGCTTCAAGAGCCTACATTAGACTTCTGCCCGACCTTGATAATTTGTCCATAGAATAAATAAATTCATAATTCCATTTCTACTTGTCAGAATGAGATTATATTTAGATCAATCCTGCACCTCTCGGAAATAGGAATTCAATAAAATATCATCTCCATCATATGGGATGTCCAAGGTTGAGTTTGGCCCTAGTTTCCAATTTTAACAAGGCTTACTACTAGAATATGTGATTGGGCTAGCTTTCAAGGGTATGCTAAGATTAGGAAATGTGACAATGATTTGTTAAGGAATATTGCACAATTATCTTGACAATCAAAGAAACACAAGATATTTTAGGGAGGTTGTTTCTTTCAGAAATTGATATAGGGGCTCCAAAATTTTAAGATGTCAAAATTTTTTGGGGGGCTATTGTAGTAGCTACAACAATTGGTGATTCACAAATAAGACCTCAACACATTTGTTTAGGTCTTATTCAAGAAGTTTTATCATCAAGAAGTCTTGAATAAACCTATGAATCCCACTAGTCTCGCTATTTATCCCCCATTATGGCTGTAGTTTATTTTGTTTCTTTCATCAGTTAAAAACACATAATAAGAATGTTTC
This sequence comes from Pinus tabuliformis, assembly GCA_031772625.1. Lineage (NCBI taxonomy): Eukaryota > Viridiplantae > Streptophyta > Pinopsida > Pinales > Pinaceae > Pinus > Pinus tabuliformis. Next base: position 229,374,920 of record CM062817.1, read on the forward strand.
TAGACACCAATTATTTCGACAGGAGAGAAGGATAATATATATTTTCGAGTTTAAAATTTTCAGAACTTTGATACAAATCCCAGGTGTTGCTCCACTACTAGCGAGCATCCATAGCCCCAATGGAGTCACTCAATAAATCAAAATATTACTTCTCTGCCAGCAAGCGTCCTTAGCCCTGACGAAGTTGCTTGCATCACCTCTTTGCACAAGAATCCTTTCTCATGCCTTTACCCTTTATTTTATTTTCATTTCATATTCATTGGCATTGTTTATTTGGGTGTTTATTGCACTAGGGAGAATGAAGTTATGGGTACAAGGGGTTGTTTCTTGTGTTAAAACAATTTAAATATTTTCTGAAATAGGTTTGCTCGATTTAGTATTTCTCCTTTTCCCTTCTTTAATCAATCGGGTCAACATGTTCATAACACCATTTAATTTTAATACTGATTTGATCAACAAATATCCTATAATAAATATGGGGTATCATATTTCAACTAGAGTTCTCCACATGCTATGAGTCATATTTTCCATCTAGATGTCATTGACTCATAAGGATATTCAGGACCAAACTAGTATAAGGAGGTGTAATGTTAACCAATAGTTGCATAGTTACCATAATGGCCTTTGAAACGTTCGACATAACATCATTGAGCCAAAGCAAAACTTATTTTCATGCAAGATCATTATTTATGTACAATGAGATGAAAGCATAGGTAAAAATAAAAAATGCACTGCAAACAAAAGTGAAAAGAACATACTAAAATAACAACAGGGACATATACATAAAATAAAATCAACAAACAAAAAGGAAAGAAACTACAATATATGTACAAGTGAGGTTTTCTACTTGAAAGATGTTGTTGGAAATATAATTTCAGATCTTGGCCATTCACGAGAATGAACTCAATATTGTAGTCTAAGATTTGTAAATGATGAGTATGCAAACCAAGCTTTTCTTGAATTTGAAGTGGACCGATCCACAAGAATTGGAATTTGGTGTGTTTTCCCTTATATTTATGGGATTTTTCCTACTTCAAGACAAGGGTATCACACACTAAACTACTTATGTCCAACAAATTGCTTGTCGAACCATCTTTTAATATGTTTCTGATTAATGGAAATTTTTTCAAGAGTCTTCTTCCTCTCTTCCTCTAACTTTAAGAGAGTATCAATCCTATTTTTCATAATTGGGCAAGGATTACCTGAGGATTATTGAGATAAATGTAGGGCTAATAGGTAGAGATTAGGTAGTAGGATTGCTTTCTTTCCATATACGAGGAAGTAAGATGAAGTACTTAGAGAATGTTTTGGGGTAACATGATCAACCTAAAGGGAATTTATCAAAGAATTATGCCAATTTATTTACTAACTCAACACTATGTTCTTTATAATACAAATTAATTTTTTATTGGTGGACTCAATTAAACCATTACCTTAAGGATATTAATTCAAAAAATGTTTCAATACATACCATTTTCTAATGCAACATCATATAATCTTAACAACGAGAAAATGTTGCATTATGCAAATCAAGTGAGGCAGGTACATTGAACCTGGTAATAATGTTTTGATTGATAAACTTGATGACTTCCTAATCGTGCCTTAGTGGTATATCTTCAACCCACCATGTGAAACAATCCATTGTTGTTAGAATATATTGGTGTTGCTTTGAAAAATGAGGAATAATTTCACCGATACATCTAAAGCCCACTCCTAAAAAGGTTCTTCGGCTGCAATGGGTTGTAGTGGAGAAATTGATCATATTTCTAGACTAGCACATTTTTGAAAAATTGGACACTTGCATGCATAAGCATGAGCATATTTTAAAATTATGGTTTAGTAGTATCCTAATTGCATTACCTTGTGCGTTGTGGTATCTCCAACATAATTCCCACTTATTGGTCCATCATGTAAGTCTTTGAAAACTTTCTGTGAATCAAGAGAATCTAAACATTTCAGCAAAACCCCATTATGATCTTTTCTTAACAATGCACCATGGACCAAATGATATGATAAAGCTTTTAGCCGAATGGACCTCTTTTGTTTTGTTGGAAAATGAGAAGGTAGAGTTCCTTATTCCAAATATTTCCTAATGTCTATGTATCTAGATGATGGTGAACTTGGTGAGGTGGAAGAATTAGTATTTTACATTTCAATTTCCTTCTCCCACCTTGACATCTTCATGTGGATTTGTAGCTTCAACAACAAGCTTACACAAACCATCTCCTATAACTGTATTGTTGAGAAATCCAGGGAAGCCATATTAGATATTCTTTTAGATTGATTTCTCTTACACTGACAAGTTCTTGTGATGTTATATTAATTCCTTTTGTTATTATTATGTTTTCTTCACCATCAAGATAAATGTGAAACAAAAGAAGATCTCAGACACAAGAAAATAACATAAGATATAAGAACTCAGCCACGACAAACCCCCTATGAAGGGGAAAACTCAGTCAAACTCTTCCACTAGTATATTCAAATCAAGATGAGACAAGCTTTACCCTTTTGACTATAGACATGAACTCCCTCCATCCACCAAGTCAACCCTCAATTGAAGTAGTAATCAAGAATTTCCTCTTTCCTTTCTTGTATCTTTTGCATTTTGGTATATCATCTTCAACCCCTGCAATTATCTTCAAGATAACATGTGTGAAAAAAAAAGATACTTGTTTTTTTTCCTTCTTCGCTAGATTTCTCTTCACATTTATGAAATAATCTCTTTTATGGCCTTCACATTTTTTCCTTTATTATTTTCAATTACAAATATGAGTACCTCCAAATAGGTCAACCTATCTTGTTATTTATAGTGGTTGGAGTTTGTTGTTGAGGCCGACATGATGTATGTTTAAGGCCGAATTTTTGAGCTTGAGGCTAACTTGAAGGGATGAAGTCGCTGAATTGGTGGAGGAGTATAAGACACATAACATTTTTCTTTTTATTGACATAAGCAGCCCAAGAAGGGTCTAATATAATAATTTTGACTTTTGAATCAATACAAAAATACTAGAGGACACAATGGGTACTTTGACATATTGATCATTGACCCAAGCATGAAACCCATGCTTTAATAATTCAATTTTTTTTTAAAAATAAAAGTTCCTTTTTATTTCTTTGACAAATACAATTATGAATATTGACACTAGTTATTTCTTCAACACTCCCTCTTAATTAGGGAGGTATTCATAATTACATATATACATAGGTACAATGATGATCTCAAAGTGAAATATTCTACGAAGAGTCATAGCACACACAATGCTTCAAATTAGATACTTGAAAAATGTACCTAATCGGGTGGGAATAATGTGTGTTCCATGCTTTAGCCACTCAAGGTACCATCATACTTTAGTTCTAACACTAACCTAGGGAACTAGGTGTGTATCCATGGTCGAAGCTCCAAGACCAATGTCACCCTCCGTACTTCAGGATCTAGATATCACCAAAATTGGCTAGATTTCCTCGCAAGAATATTGTTATCCCAAGAAGTTTCATCTCTCCTTATAAATTAAGTTAGATATATCCACCAATCCAAGCATGCTTCAAAATGTTCAACCTTCTTATGGAGAGATTCGGCACAATCTCTCTCTCTCTCTCTCTCTCTCTATATATATATATATATATATCTGTATATATACTCTCTCTCTCTCAAAAGTGATTTTCAACTTTATCAATCAGGAATAACCATCAAAAGTGAATTTATCTATTCTTCAATCTAAAAAATCCTTATTGCCTCTTCATCAACTATGGAGAAGATTCACTTCTCTTCAAGATCCCTCTCAATTAGGGAGATATACACTTTCCTTTATCCAAGTTCCTTCTCAACTAGGGAGATAATTCCATTAACTATCTTATTCTTACATTCACACAAGCTCTTTATTTTACATCATCGGGGAATTTTAACCTTTCAAAACTTCACTTCTTCAGGAATCTCATTCTTTCACTTCACAAGGAAACAAGACCATCTTATCAATTTTAACAAGATACTTAAAACTCCCTTTTTCCATCATGCTCAACCTCATCATCAAATTATCATCAAATATGAGGTAAGCATTTTCATAATCTTGAAGGCTTTGTACCTATAAACTTTCAACAAGTACAACCAAACACAAATATATATGTACAATAACATGAAGTCAAATTTATCAATATAGGGTTAGCATGTCATTCTAATATGAGCATAATAAATCACATTTTAGACATTCAAGACCTAAACCTAGTTAGGTTTTATAATTAATCAAGAGTTACATTCATTAGACTTCTTGCAACAACATTTACTAGGGTTTCATCACAAGCCCTAGATCAAAATAAATCATATCAATAGTCGAAAAAATTACACTTCTAGGGACCTTAGAATATCAATCTCTACTAGGGTTTTGTTACAAACCCTAGATTTCAGTAATAAAAATAAATCATGAATATCAACAATCAAGTTAGCATACTAGCATTTCATCTCTAAGGTTCCATTTTTGTTTCCTAGAAACTATATCACTCTCATACTAGGGTTTTATTGTAAACCCTAGATACAAACATAAAACTCCAAAATTATATATACAACAAATTTTGACCAGATTAGGGTTTCAATTATACAGAAGCACATTTCTAGGGTTTTATATTGACTATTACCAGGGTTTTTGTCATAATCCCTAATTTACCAAACCCTAAGAAAACTAGGGTCTTGTTGACGGTGCTCAAAATCCATCAACCAAGGGGTCTCCCTGATGTGAAGTCCCAATTATACCTCACACCATTTGGAATAGGAGCCCCATTCAGAGTATTGACCCGGTTGCCATGTATTCTTATAGAATTTCCTTGGCTCTAACTATTAGAAAGAGAGAGAGGAGTGCAAATGTGCCTTCTAAATGCAAGGCAATGTGCCTTGTGAGTGTTCGGTCATATGTGTGTCAAAGTTCTTTTATTGCAGATGGGGAGGAGTGTTAGTTTCTGGTAGTATCATAAGTGCTCTAGACTTGAAAATTGGTGGAGAGGCTAAGGCACATGAGTTCTAAGGAACCCAGAAACCATTTGGTGAAATTCCACCCGAATTGTATTTTATTAAAATAATTAATATTTTTTATGGAGTTCCTAAGTCTAAACTTATGGAAATTTAAATATTAATGGGTATTAATCAAAATATGGGTGAGAATGATCTAGAAGGAGGATCAAGTCATGTTTTAATATTATCCATTTATTAGAGACTTAATCTCGGCTGTTGAATTTGAAAACACACAGAGAGATTGAGGAAATCAATTTTCTCAAGTGAGAAGTTCTCAAGAGGAAAATCTTGGGCAGATCTTGTCGCCGAGGGGCAGTGAGAATCTAGAAGAAGGACTTTCTGAAGAATAAAATAAAGAGGTGGAGAGAACTTGCAAAGAGGCAACGCAGTAGCTAGGAGAGATGACACTGGGCTAGTCTGGGCCCATGTAGTCCTAACGCAAATCCCGAAAGGCCAGCACGGAGCTGAAAAGTTGTTTGCCATGCAGAATCTAGAACTACTAGAACAACCGGAACTTCCGGAACAACCAAGCGAGCTGACGTAGAGGGCAAAGAAGGTGACACAAGGATGATGCAGAGCCAACATAGAAATAGCCGGGGTTAGCCAGTATTGTGTCGGATCAACCGGGATTCTGCTAAGTGAAGTGAGGTAAAACTCACTTAGATTTTTCGCTAATATTTTCTCTGTAAAGTATTGCTAGATGAGCATCCTAGATTTGTATTCAGATATTTCTCCTGCATAATAATAAACCCTTAGAATTGCTGCACCAGTTTTTCCCCATTGGGTTTCTCTAGGGACTATTGTGTTCAAAAATAAGTGTGTCCTATGTATCTTGTTCTTTTCTCTATTTTCTGTTTCATGAGATCAAATATTTTATTAGTGTAGGTTGCAGAAGTAATTTGCTTCAGTATTAAGAAGAATAACTTGGTTAATGTATATTAAAAATCAAGTAGGTGAAGTAGATTCAGATTTTCTGTAGTAGGGTTTCCTTCGAGTCTAAGAATTTTCACATGGTATCAGAGCATTGATTTTGAAACAGAAAGAGCAGATCCAGTGTTGAGAAGTGAAGCCGAAAGCTACACTTGGCAGCAATTTGAATCCCCTTGAAGGGATTGTGTAGTCCTTGCTAAGAAGCAGATCCAAGGAAATCTCTCTCTGAGTGAGATGACAAAGAGGTACACTTTCCAATTTGTGAGTTTGCAGAGGTAGAGGGAGTGATGCAGAACCTCAACACAGTGCTTGAAGGGTGCAATGTCTGTCGGGGCAGAAATCCATTAGAAAAGAATGAATACATGTAGAAGGGGAATTTTATCCTAACAGAACTTTCCGCCAGAAATTTCAAATTTCTCACTTGCTGAGCAGCTGAGCAGTGCTAAGCAGTGACTAGAGGAGTTAGTTCGATAATTGGGTGAGATGGCATCACATGGGCTCAGAGATCAGGACAGGTTGGAAGGTGCTTCCAACTATGTCATATGGAAGACCAGAATCTTAGTTTTTCTGGAGGAATATGACCTCGAGGCCTACGTCAAGAGTGTTATAGATGTTCCTACTGACAACGATCAAAAGAAGAGGTACAAAGCCGAGTAGGGGAAGGAAAATAGGCTCATTCTCAATGGAGTTCGAGATCATCTGGTCTCACACTTGCAAGGCAAGGATACAACCTGAGAGATGTGGGAAGTTTTGTCTTCTCTGTATGAAGGATCTTCTGAACAATGAAAGATGTATTTGGAGCAGATGTTGCAGTGGAATTTGATGCATAAAGGAGAAGGAGTGAACCTCTATCTTCAACGTCTTTAGGACACTAGAGACCAACTTTATGTAGTGGGGTCCACTCCTCAACCAACTACGATGGTGAGGATAACCCTTAATGGAATCTCAGATGAATGGCAAGTTTTTGTCCAAAGCATATTGGGCAGAGAAAAGCTACCTTGATGGGAGGATATGTGGACGACTCTTCAATAGGAGGAGTTAAGGAGGGACCTAGTGAAGGTCAACCTCAATGGTAGTAGTGGGAGTGGCACAAAGACGAAGGAGGAGGAGGAAAACACAACTCTAGCATCGAAGGGATAGAAGAAGTCGAAGCAAAAGAAGGACATTTAGAAGGTGAAATGTTTAAGTTGTGGCGATATGGGCCACTATGCATCCCAATTTCCTTTGAAGAAAAAGGATAAGGATGAGAAACATGATCCTAAGGCTGCTTCAACAAAGATTGACGAGGATGAGTTTTCCATGAGTGCCCATGCATATCCAGGAGGGAGATGGGGCGATATTGAGCTGTAGTTGGGAGGAATACATGTGGGCAAGATCCTTGAGGAGTCCACCTCTTGGATCAATTCCTTTCTACAGGAGCCCAAAATTCAGTAGTAGGGAGATGGAATTAGCATCAGATGATGCGGTAGAGTGTTTGGAGGAGAAATGCAGTAGCTGGGGAATAGAGACTGATTAACACAGAGCAAGGTTGGCAGCAGTGTAGTTGGTACAGTGCAGGAGTCAGCAGCAACGCAAAATATTCAGAGGGTCAGAATCAATAACAGTCAAATTCCAACATTCATTGTATTATCTTGAACATAGTTAAGTTCAACTAATTTTGGATGTTTTTCAGTTGCTTCTCTCAGCAAATGAGTTGCAGTACAGATATATTTTTAGCACTGGTAGTACTAGAAACATAACAGATGAAACGTTTGAGAGGGAGTTGTTGTACAGATACAACAGTGGAAGTGGCAATGTCATGGGCAACAATAGCACAATGCTGGTGGCAAAAACAAAGCAGAAAGGAGGTGCTTCTAAAACTTAGCAGCATGCAGGTGGAAATTGTTGCTAGAGCACTTTCCTCGCTAAGAGAGAGTGTTAGTTTTTGGTAGCATCGGAAGTTCTCTACCTAGAAAATTCATGGAGAAGATAAGGCACATGAGTATTAGAGAACCAAAAAACCGTTTGATGAAATTCCACCCGGATCGTATTTTATTAAAATAATTAATATTTTTAATGGAGTTCCTAAGTCTAAACTTAGGGAAATTAAAATATTAATGGGTATTAATCAAAATATGGGCTAAAATGATCTAGAAGGCGGATCAAGTCATGATTTAATCTTAGTCGTTGATTAGAGACTTAATCTCGGTCGTTAAAGACTCAACAGGAAAAGTATAAAATGGAGGCTTGGGGTTCATTTGAAAACAAATAGAGAGGTTGAGGAAATCGATTTTATGAAGTGAGAAGTTCTTAGGAGGAAAATCAATTAGGGAGATCTTGCAGGTGAGGGGCAGTGAGAATCCAAAAGAAGGACTTTACAGAGAATACAAATAGAGAGCTTGCAGAGAGGTAGCACAGTAGCTGGGAGAGCTGATGTTGGGCTAGTATGGACACACGCAGTCCTTATGCAGAGTCAGAAGGGACAGTGTAGAGCAGAAAAGTTTCATGTCACACAAAATCCAGAACTATCGAAACTTCCGGAATTGCCCGAACTGCCCGGAACTACCGGAACTACTGGGAACTACCGGAACTACTAGGAACTAACAAAACTGCCAAGAAATACCAAAATTTCTAGAACAACTGAGAGAGCTGATGCAGAGGGCAAAGAAGGTGATGCAGGGATGACGCAGAGCCAACGCAGAAATAGCCAGGGTTAGGCAGTCTTGTGCAAGATTAGATAGAATTCTGCCAGGTGAAGTGAGGTAAAACTCACTCATATTTTCCATTGGTATTTTCTCTGTAAAGGATTGCTAGATGATCTTCGTAGATTTGTATTCATATATTTCTCCTCCTGCATAATGATAAACCCTTAGAATTGTTGCGCCAATTTTCCCGCATTAGGTTTTTCCTGGGATTATTGTGCCCAAAAATAAGTGTATCCTATGTATCTTGTTCTTTTCTCTATTTTCTATTTCATGAGATCAAATATTTAATTAATGTAGGTTGCAGAAGTAATTTACTTCAGCATTTAGAAGAATAAATTGATTAATGTATATTAAAAATCAAGTAGTGAAGTAGATCATATTTGCTGCAGTAGGGGTTCCTTCGAGTCTAGGAATTTTCACAAAGAGAAATGAGTCTCTATGAGAGAAGTAATAGTACCACTCTAGTAGAGACACACTTAAACAAGAATAATCCGTTCAACATCCATAAGAATAGTCCAAAAAGATGTGATGGTCATTGCAACCAATACAACAAGGAATATCTGTCTAATATCCAGTGGAATAGTCCACGAGAATGCAACAACAATAATAACCATTACATCACATTATCAATATGATAAGACCAAAATAACCAGAATAGTTCAACTACTTTAGCACAGATGAAAGAAAACACAAGTTGCAAACATTAAAAAAAATCTTACAAATATTGATAATCCATGCATGAAGAACGTGCTTGTTATAGACATTTTTGTGCCTTGCAGCTCCAAGCATGAAATGTCCATAAACCAAGGGCTCCTAAGTCCCTAAAAGTGTTGTTCTAACCCCTAAAGGAACAAGGTCAACAAATTACAGCTTCTCCCAGAAGTTCTCCACCAGAAACTGCTCAGAATAAGTCAAAACAGGATCATTTCAGCTGCTACACTGGCTAGGTGCATTGCATAGCACCTAAACACACTAGCTAGGTGCGTTGCAACACACCTAAATGCACTATGAGGGTGCATTTAGCGGGAAATGACAAATGGCAGTGCCATTCTGCGAGGTGGAAAGACAATGGAATCTTCCAGAATCTTCTCCTATGACACTTGCCTCACTGAATTTGACCAAGGATGAGTAAGAGGCCTTCAGTCTCCAAGTGGAAGCAAGAACTGACAGAGAGAAGACACTAATCAAATCACAAGCTGACTCATCCTCCTTGCATACATCTATATATGGATCCCTCATCCCAGAGATCCAGAGGCTGGAATTTTACACATTGTAAGGAATTGTTGTTGGTTTTGAGATAGATATCAGAGTATTGGGTGATTTATGCTTTGTTGGAGGTGAAGAGGGGCTTCTTTGCTGGGAGGTTGATGCTGGGTCAGGAATCATCGGTTGTAACTCCTCCTGGATCTTCTTGTATATCAATAAAAACTATTTGAGTTTTTCCTCCATGCTTTTGTATCATTGATGCTTGTTACATTTGTATGGTTAGCTTAAATCTGATCCTAAGCTGTTTATGAATATAGATCCATGTCTTTGTATAGTTTTCTTCTTTTGTGATCTTACAGGTACTTGGTGAAGCTGGGCAAGTAAGGGAGCAAGTAGCTGGAAGCTGTCAAAGAAGAGAGGGATTGGATCAAAGGATTAGCGCAAGACACAGGTCGGTTCTTTCTATCCTCCTCTATCTTTAATTCATAAAGGAAATACAAAAGTAGTTTTTCTCTGTTTGTTTCTAAGGCAGCTGTCACACCTTAGTGGGATAGAGCAGTTCTAAATAGACACTTTTCCCGGTAACAAAATGGCGACTCCGCTGGGGATGATTGTCTAATTAGTTTGTTTGTGTATCTTTTTGTTGTTTGTTTCATAAACTTATAAGTAGCATTCAAACTGCATTTGCCATAACAAATGCAAAGTAGACATCTGCTGCTTCTATCCATTCACTGGATTTGTTTATGATTTGAACAGCTGATCCACAAATGATCTGATTGCCCTTGTGATAGCTCTTAGACCCTCCTTAGATCTACCCCTGATTGTGCATTACTGATTGCTTTTACTCGGCCAAAAACCAAAGACTAAACTGCAAACCGTGACCCAGAACCCGGACAGATTCTCATTTCTAGCCCAGCACAGGTACTGTTAAGAGTTCCTGCATTTCAGCACGCTTCCCGAAAGGGCAACCTGCGCTGCAATCCAGTTTCTCTGTGTTACAGGTGCGCTGATCAGACTAGCCCTGTGCAGCTGAGGTTATTGTGCTTCATTCTTTTCAGTTTTGTCTCTGAATTTTGCAACCTATGATCAGTATATGTCTGTTTAAAAACCCCTTTTCCTTGCTGTTATTCCGCCTCCTTTGTACAAAATAACTGTAGATGTTTTTGTGTGTTTGTTGAGTCGTTTACAGTTTTCCATTGCAATAGTAGAATAGTCGTACTGTCGTCCTTTGATTTAGATCTGTCGCAAGTGTCGATTTCGATCATAGGAGAAAGTTTGATTACTGTTGATAGTCGATTATACTTTTACTATTGCCTTTGGTCTGAATTTGTGTTTTTCTAGTGTCAAAAACGAGTGTTCATTTCAAAATCGTAAAGTGTCGTAATCGTCTTTATCTTTTGATTTCGAAAAGAAGCTTGTTTGTGTTTGTCGCTTGAAAGAAAATTCAGATTTGTACATCAAATTTCTTTCTAGCATCAATACTAAGAAAGTAAAAAACAAATACATGCATGTGCATTTGCATATTGACAGTCTGTTTGGCTTGATTTAGGAAAGTGCATTTACAGTGTGCTCTTTGCTCTTTGTGAAAAGATTGTGTCTTTCTTTTCCCTTAGTAGCTAGGATTTTCATTGCGCAAAAGAGATAAAAGTTTGTTTATCATCTTTAGATTGCATTTTAGGAATTACATCTACATCTCGTGGTGAACCCAAAAGGCAAACTTCATAAGAAAGATCAACTTAAAATAAATTCAATGAATCTAACAATGCTTTGGAACTTAACGCACAACATTTAGAGGTCTAGGCTAGAGACGTATTCCGGCGTCGTAAAGCCTGGTAACTGTTGTCCTCACTGATGGTTGGGTGATTCCTCCACTTTGAGACGATAAGTGCCAGTACAGACTAGTGCTCCCACGTACCGTCGAGTATATTTTGGGAGACCCCTATAGGCTTAAATCCTTTATCCATAGGAAGCCGTGTCTGCCGCCCTATCGATCGCAATGCACTGAACACAACATTCGGGAAGATTGACTGCCGTACCGTAAAAAGTATTCTGCAGTTTTGCGATTGGTTTGGTACTCCCTCTACCTAGATCTCCAGAGCAGTCCCTTTCGTTCCTTTTCAGACTCCTTAACGAAAAAGGTCCATCTGAGCACTTGTCACTTCAGGCTCATTAAAAATCGAAGGAGACTAGAGTCATCTTTTGTTTTTTCTCGACTCTTAAAAACTGAAAAAACAAGTTGTGTCAAAGCGTGTTAAAATTTATTTTAAACGGAATATTCATTACCCTTTCCTACGTTGATCTTGGGTTGAGAAAATGGAGTCTACCAACCAAGGAATTCCCCTTGGAGGAAATCCTAGTCCCTTCTCCTCTTGGGGAGATGTTGGTGCGCCCCATATGGCCACATTGTCGCTTCCGGGACTGACAATTGTGTTACACTAAAATTTGTCACCATGACTATTTGCAGTTAGTATGGCTCCATCAACTGTCATACTATCCTCCTTGGCAAGCCTCATACCTCTGCTCTCCATGTCAAACTTCAAGAAAGAGAGAAAGTCATTAAAAATCTATATATCTCTGGGTACGCAGTTTCTCTTAGCCTTACCTGCGTGTATTCACTCCAAGTTCACAATACCTGCGTACTTGTACGCTTTGTATGTAAAGCAATGGGTGCGTACTCCTGTAAAGGTCAAAAGGCGCAAGTTTCACTCCAAAAAAGTTACTTGTGGTCATTTCTAGAGCCTTCTAGAAGCTTGTTTGACGTGTATGAAGCGCCTCCAGATGGTTCATGTATCCCTACCAAAGAGAAACTTATCCCATCAAGAGGGGAGATATCCCATCCAAAGAGGGGCTTATCCCATTGATGGTGGACCTGAATAACTTCCTCTAGAGCACTATAAATACAGGCATTGGGCCAAAGGGAGAGAGGTTGAAAGCTGAACATTCCTAAGGGTAGATGCTGCTGGAATTAGGACTCCCTTGTAAAACTTGAGAGGAGAGATTCCCATCCTTTCCTAGCCTTATTTGAGAGTGGGTGAGCTGATCAAAGTAAAGGAAAACTCTTGCTGGACCCTAGGAGGGACTTGCACAACACCAAGGCTCAAGTTGTAATGGTTCCTTTTGTTACCTTTTAATGCAAATAACACATATTTCATTAAATTTGGAAATTTATTATTACAGAGACATCACTAGATTTCACTTTTTTAGTTATTTTTAAATTCTAGATCCACTATTTAATTCCAAATTTAATGAAATATGTGTTAAATGAACTTATTTTTATCAACAAATTGTTATTCATGGTTTGTTTCATATACTCCTTGGTCTATATGATAGATATGTATTGTTTTATGAGTTTATCAGGTGCTATTTAATCTTTTGGCTTGTTAGTGAATGCAGGTTTCGAAGAGAAGGAGGAGCTCATCCGGATCGGCAAGGTTGGACTACTACAAAGCGTTGGACTAAAGGTATGTTAAAGATCCCCTGATTACTTGTATTTGCAATGCATGTTTAGAGAAAGGTAGCTTTATTTGTCTTGTTTGTCACTAGAAAGATTTTGCTTCTAGGGAGGTCGGTTGTGTCCGCACTAACGACTCTTTCCGCATGACAAAATGGCGACCATACTGGGGAATCCATTGATGTGACTGTTTTTTCCTTTGTATGAAATTTTGATCTGAGAAAAGTCGTTTGTTTTCTGGTTTTTGGCTGTCTGACTGTGTAATTGGGTGGGCTAGCTTAGGGTTAAATTAGATTTTAGTTTTTCTTGGTTTTGCTAGAAGTACGCAGCCTCTGCGTTGAGCACAGTGCGTACCTGTACGCACTGCAGCTTTGTGCACAGAGCGTACCCGCACCTGTGCAAACAGGCTGCCTGCGTACCCCTGTCAAAAGCCTAGAAAATCTCAATTTTTTCTTTTTTATCTTTTAGATCTTGTTTATAGCTTGTTTTTGCTGCCCAGATCCACTGTTCACCTGTTAGAAGCTTTCATCTTGTCTAATTCCATTGGCATTCCTACTTTAAGCTTTCATCAATTGGGTGTTTTGAGTCTCTTTTTTGAGAAATTCTTAATTTGATTTCCTTTGGTCATTACTTGGCGGTTTGTCTCAGTCTTTTCACAATTTTACATCTTTTTGCTTCTGGTTTTGCAAAAAAAAATTCCCCCTCATTCGCCGGGGGGGGGGCTAAATTGTGTATGAGTGTTAATCGCCTTTGAGTGCTTTTATTTTTTGATCTTTGGAACTCTCACCCAATTTTCTCGACTTGCACTTGATTGGTTCTTAGATCACATTAGAATCGTCTTGTGTTTGAGAATTCTCTTGAACAGATCACATTTGAATTCTCATTTTCAGGATATGAATGAAAAATGTGCATAGATTACATTTGCATACTTTTCAAGTGAATTGTGCATAGATTACCATTGCATAGTTTACATTCTGAAAAATCAATCGTAGATTTAGATCAGCTTTCTTTGATTTGAATTTACACAAAAAATAAAAATGAAAAAAATGGTTTGGAATTGATTTGCATTAGTTTTTCTTGATGAAATTAGTGCAGTAGAGAATTTGTTATATTTTCTCTTAGTGATCAATTGTTTGCATTGTCGGAAGTGAATGGAAACTCTCTCCTTACTTTAGTTAGGATTCATCGAATTGAAAGGATTGCATTATCATTGCATTCAGTTGAGTCGGGTCATAACACCATTGGTTTCGTATCCATTTACCCATTTGAGTAATAACAGCCTTAATAACACAGCGCTTAATTAAAATTCATCTAGTAATTTTTACATTTCTAGGGCTCTGATACACCAACATAGCTTAGGCTAGTGTCTTGGAGTAGGGGAGTAATTAACTCTCCAAGACAGTAAAACCAAACAAGTAGCTTATCTTGCGGTAGGATAAATCCAACTGTTACATTTATACTCTGGGAAAGCTCCTCTTAAAGGAGAAGCACGAGACCATGTCTGAACCAGTGAGGGGATCAATCCTCCTTCATTGGGAAAGACGCCAGATACGCACGTACTACAAACGGTAAACCTCGGATTATTTTCGAGGAGCCTGGGGTCACTTGTCGGTAAACCTTGGATTATTGTCAAGGAGCCGGCAAGGGGATTGAGCTTGTTACTTTGCCCTTGCGTGCTATCGGGTCGTAGACTATTCCCCCAGGTGTATTTGTTGTTGTTGGTGACCTTAGTGACCATTATCTTTAGGGTTCTACCCAAGGTGACGGTGGAGGGAAGATCCCACTGTACCTAGAGCAGACGTCGGCTAGACTCACTTGGATTTTCTAGGGGGTTCACTTCACTCGAGACGGTTAAAGTGGAGGAACTTGGTCCAGTCTATTCATTAAGCAGGTTGCCGGGGTAATTGTCCCACCCGCCACTTCTGTACTGAATTCTGCGATGTTGGATTTCATCACCAACTAGTGTTTTCGGTCCGGAAGGTTACTGTTTGTGTGTGGTTTGACTCCTAGATTTGATAGCGCGTGTTAATTTGTTTGTTTTTACTTTTAGAGACCATAGGTGTGAATTGTGAATTTTAATTGTTAGGTGTGGATTGTGAATTGTTAATTTTAGTTTTAAATTGTTAATAAAATTCACTGAAGTTGAATATAATGGCAAACGTTCCGGAATTTACCAACCTAGGAACCCCTCCTAACGAGAATCCTAGTACTTTTCCTTACTTTGGAAATGTTGGTCCTCCTTATATGGCTACTTTGTCATTACCTGGATTTACAATAGGTTTACCGATATGGTTATTTTCAACTTCGTTGGCCCAAAATACTCCAATTGTTCCATCTCAACCGGATGCTTCACCTCAACAGAGTTCACCATCTCAACATCACCAACCTTCTGTTAACCCTTTACCTTCTTCGCCTAATTTTTCTTCCTCCATTTCTTCCTCTTCACCTGGTAAAAGCCTTGATGCTAGTAACCAGGTATATAAGAAGAAGAAGAAAGGGAAGAAGAAGAAGAAGAAGAAGAAGCAAGATAAGAAAGAAGTCGACCAACCAACTGTGGCTGTAAGTGTTAGTTGTGTTGAGGAAACCTCCAACATCGTAAACCCAAATACCCTTGCAAGCTTTGTAAGGGTGACCACTTCCTTGTCAATTGTCCTGGTATTCCAAAGGTCTTGGAAGTATGGTCAGAAAAATTACATCAACTTTCCATTGATCCATCAACCAGTGATAGTTAGGTTCCTGGGAAAAAGGGTAAAGTTAGGTTTCCTTGTATGTTATGCAAAGGGAGTCATCAAACTCACGTTTGCCCTCACATGGATGAAGCCTCAATATTGTTGGAAAACCTTACTGTTCCTCAGCAAGAATTTCCAACTGGTTACCGTAAACTTTCTCCCAACCTACCGTCAACTAACGGAGTGCTTGATTTAAATTCAAGTACAGTCGATCACACTCTCCCATTGGAGAGTGAAACTCATGTCACTCAGGTTGATGATCCATTAGTTGATCAAGTGGTCGATTCAATTTCACATTCGGTCGATCCCACTTTCCCTTTAGAGAGTGAACTTCATACCGCTCAGGTTCTTCTTGTTACATCAGATTCTTCTATGCCGGGGGGCATTTCACTTGTTTCTACAGAACCCCCTCCAAGTACTGAGGTCTTTTCCTTTGATTGGAATAGACTGACAGAACCTCGTCTTCCTTCCTCCATCCCTTTCCAAATCATTGTCAAGGCTGGTGGTAGGGACATACATCGTACTCAGGTAGATGAAGGTGCTTCTGTTAGTATTTTATCCTCAATTGTATGGAAAGCTTTGGGTTCCCCTCAGCTTGCGCCTATTACGCAGAATCTGAAAGCTTTTAACAGAACCATTAGTGAACCTTTAGGGATCCTTCCTAAGTTTTCTCTTACCTTGGAAGGTAAAACTGTCTGTATTGATCTTATGGTAGTTCGAGGTCCCTTGGATTTCAATTTACTCCTTGGGCGAGACTATGTTTATGCAATGAAAGCTGTCATATCGACACTCTTTCGCGTGATGTCTTTCCCTCACAATGGTAGTATTGTGACTGTAGACCAACTTTCGTTCCCTAGTCTTGTTTCAACTACCAATAATATGACATCCCTAAATGTTCCTGATTCTAAAGTGGTATCTACCCTACCACGGGTTAATTATGTGGCAACTGGTCCCATGTTTTCAGTTATCGATGTAAGTGAGCCTCTCACTGTTTGCTCATCTTCCTTTGATTTAGATCCGGTAATTGACATGGAAAACTCTATGGGATTACTTGAACACGATGTTCTTATCCCTTTCGAGTCCCTTGACATGTGTTCCTTCCAGAGAAGTATTCTTCCTTCTGATGAAGACCTCTTGGAAGCCATGATCAAGGTGTGTCCATTGACATGTATTTCTTCCAGTTGGAAGCCATGATCAGTTGTACGAGGAGAGTTTTTTCCTGTATCAACCTCGTTAAAAAATGAAATAGGCTAACGCGAGGATAGTTTTTTCCTGTACCAACCTCGTTAAAAAATGAAACAGGCTAGCGTGAGGAAAGTTCCTTTTACTGTGTCAACCTCGTTAAAAAATGAATCAGTGAGAACGAGGATAGTTTTTTTCCTGTATCAACCTCGTTAAAAAATGAAACAGGCTAGCATGAGGATAGTTCTTTTACTGAGTCAACCTCAATAAAAAATGAATCAGGTAGATTTTAGGATATGTAGGTAGATTGTAGAAACAAGGGTTTTGAGGATAGTTCCTGTTACTGAGTCAACCTCGTTAAAAAATGAATCAGGTATGAGGATAGTTCCTGTTACTGAGTCAACCTCGTTAAAAAATGAATCAGGTATGAGGATAGTTCTTTTCTTGTGTCAACCTCCTTAAAAATGAAACAACTCCCTTTTCAAGTTAAATATTGAAAGTAAACCTTCATTCCATCCATCTGGTTGAATGCAATGAAGCCTGGGGGGCATGTACCTCGCTTTGCATCATTATACTGGGGGCATGCGAACTTCTTGAGGATAGTTTCTTCTAGTCTCAACCTCGTTAAAAAATGAAACTGGAAGTCATGAGCATATTTCCTTGTCTTGTGTCAAGCTCGTTAAAAAATGAAACAAGGGTAGGTTACGTAGGTAGATTGTAGAGAGTAGTCAGCGAGGATAGTTTTGTTCCTATGACAACCTCGTTAAAAAATGAAATAGGGTGTTTATGAGCATAGTTCTTTGTCTTGTGTCAAGCTCATTAAAAAAAATGAATCAAGGTTTTTTAGAGTAGCGTTTTTGTTAGGTAGATTGTAGAGAGTAGTTATGAGCATAGTTCCTTATCTTGTGTCAAGCTCGTTTAAAAAAATGAAACAAGGGTTTTGAGGATAGTTCTTTTTCTGTGTCAACCTCACTAAAAAATGAAACAACTCCCACAAGTCTTGCCAAGATCTTGAAAGTAAAGCTTCATTCCATCCACCTCATTGAATGCAATGAAGCTTGGGGGGCATGCACCTCATTTTGCGTCATTATGCTGGGGGCATGTGAACTTATAACAAGCATAGTTTTTCATTTCAAGCTTGCGTAAACATGAAACCGAATCCGAGCATAGTTCTTTTCCTGTGTCAAGCTCGTTAAAAAATGAAACAAATCCTCCTCTAATTGAGTCGCGAGTTTGACTAGATCTCATAAATGTTAAGTTGTATATTTAGGTTAGTTATTTCAGTTTTTTGCATAATTTTCTTACAGTTTTAGGTTGAGTCTTTCAAATGATCTCGTAACTCAACCTTCATTTCATCCAACTGGTTGAATGAAGTGAAGTTGGGGGGGCATGCGCTCTAACAGTTATGCTTAGGGGGCATCAAGCATAGTTTTCTCTCTGTTTCAAGCTTGTGAAAAAATGAAACTACTTTGAAGCATAGTTTTTATCAGTTTCAAGCTTTTGTAAAAATGAAACCTATCTCGAGTCAATTTCAGTGATTTTCAAGACTCATTAAACTCATGAAAATCCCGAGATTATTTTGCTATCTTTCATTCTCGTAAAACAAATGAAAATGCCGAGTTCTTTCCGTCTTTTCCTGCTCGTAAATTAAATTGAAAGTCGGCCATATGAGTACATTTTTATCATTTTTTCGAACTCATTAAAACTTACGAAAAAATGAAAACCATGAGTACATTTTTATCCCTTTTTCGAACTCGGTAAAACTTACGAAAAAGTGAAACCTTGGAGTTCTCTTTTAAGCTCTTTTCAGACTCCTAAAACATGAAAAGATTGCCGAGTGTTTCTTTTACACTCGTTAAAACGGAATTAAAAGACGGTCCCCTTATAGCCCTTTTCTGACCGTAAAAACAGGAAAAGATTGCCGGATTTTTGTCGTTTCAAATTCGATATTGGAAATAAAACGACGTGTCCTTGATCGCTTTTTACTTTTCAGGTCAAAGGCACTAATCATGAAAGTACTCCTTGGTCGCAAGATCAAGCGGTTCTCTCAAGTATTATTTTATACTTTTTCGGGCTTGGGAGACACAAATTTACGAAAAAGTTCAACCTAGAGTCTTCTTAAGTTTTTCAGACTCTCTAAAAATGAAAAACGCCGAGTTTCTCCTATACTGGACTCGTTAAAATTTCACAGTAAAGGACCTGTTCGATTACAAACAGGAATGGACCACTCCTTCTTAGGGTTCGAATCAAAACTAAGTTGGACTCATCCGAAGGATGAGCTTATAATCAAGCATATGTTATCCTCCTCAAGCTTGTAAAAAATAAAGAGGTACTCGCCAGAAATGGTGGGGGAAAAGAGAGAAAAATGAGCCCATTTGTTATCCTTTGTCTCAGAAGAAGCCTTATTACCACTCTTGAACACGACACTTTCATTCACCTGGGTTGGGAAATCCTTTGCCTCACAGTTGATCAAACACATTGAAAGTATTTAGCTGGGTATTAACTTTGGGTCAAATATCACCAAGCCATCTGTCGTGTCGTTATGTGTTCAAGAGGTCTCTGCAATAAACATTCATCTGCAAAATACTTATCATCCATTTTGACCATCCCTGAGTCAGTCCTTACAGCTATATTTCTTCAACTTGATCTATGATTTCGTGTTGTGGGCTTGCTTGCAACGGGTCGCTTTCTATCGAAATCAGCACATTATCTAGAAAGATGACCTAGGAATCGTCAATACCTTGAAGTCTGCATGCATCAATGGCAGGTTTCTCGCCTTTGACGACAATTTACATCATTGACTTTCGATCGAAGGATTCCGTGAAATGTTTGACATCAACTCATTCATTCACATCTCATGGATTGTACTGGGTACTTTGAGAACCATTGACATCACTGGTGGTCTCTCTCACGCTTGTTAACAGTTTACATCATTGACTGGTAATCAAGTGGTTTCTACCATGTTCGACATCAACTCATTTATTCGCATGGATAGAATCTTACCTGTTCGGGAAGTAGAAATGAAGACCCTGGATCTAGTTTCCACCATCCAGGCTGCGAGGAGTTTTGTATTCATTGTACAGTAGACTAATCATAAACAGATGGCTGCGTCCATACTATGTCTACAAAAGTCTATGATTATGATGTACTGCAGAATCATTCCTGTATCAGAGTAGTAGATAGTCAATTAGTTAAAGTTTTCAATCTGAGTATGGGAATGCCTACATCAGCGATGATATGATCATATATATGTATTTTGTGTTGAATACTTGCAGGTTCCGACTGGGCTCTCCACAAGATAATCCTTGAAATGATAAAGTACTTCACCCTTCCTAGATGATATGAAACCCTAATCTACTACAGGCTTCGCACTTTAGGGGGCAATCTGTTACACTAAAATTTGTCACCATGACTATTTGCAGTTAGTATGGCTCCATCAACTGTCATACTATCCTCCTTGGCAAGCCTCATACCTCTGCTCTCCATGTCAAACTTCAAGAAAGAGAGAAAGTCATTAAAAATCTATATATCTCTGGGTACACAGTTTCTCTTAGCCTTACCTGTGTGTACGCACTCCAAGTTCACAATACCTGCGTACTTGTACGCTCTGTATGTAAAGCAATGGGTGCGTACTCCTGTAAAGGTCAAAAGGCACAAGTTTCACTCCAAAAAAGTTACTTGTGGTCATTTCTAGAGCCTTCTAGAAGCTTGTTTGACGTGTATGAAGCGCCTCCAGATGGTTCATGTATCCCTACCAAAGAGGAACTTATCCCATCAAGAGGGGAGCTATCCCATCCATAGAGGGGCTAATCCCATTGATGGTGGACCTGAATAACTTCCTCTAGAGCACTATAAATACAGGCATTGGGCCAAAGGGAGAGAGGTTGAAAGCTGAACATTCCTAAGGGTAGATGCTGCTGGAATTAGGACTCCCTTGTAAAGCTTGAGAGGAGAGATTCCCATCCTTTCCTAGCCTTATTTGAGAGTGGGTGAGCTGATCAAAGTAAAGGAAAAATCTTGCTGGACCCTAGGAGGGACTTGCACAACACCAAGGCTCAGGTTGTAATGGTTCCTTTTGTTACCTTTTAATGCAAATGAACTTATTTTTCTCAACAGATTGTTATTCATGGTTTGTTTCATATACTCCTTGGTCTATATGATAGATATGTATTGTTTTATGAGTTTATCAGGTGCTATTTAATCTTTTGGCTTGTTAGTGAATGCAGGTTTCGAAGAGAAGGAGGAGCTCATCTGGATCGGCGAGGCTGGACTACTACAAAGCGTTGGACTAAAGGTATGTTAAAGATCCCCTGATTACTTGTATTTTCAATGCATGTTTAGAGAAAGGTAGCTTTATTTGTCTTGTTTGTCACTAGAAAGCTTTTTCTTCTAGGGAGGTCGGTTGTGTCCGCACTAACGACTCTTTCCGCATGACAAATTGGTTTGCCTATATGGCTCTTCTCAACCTCTGTCGTTCAGAACACCACCATTCCTGAACAATCGAATCAGCAATTAGACGAGTCCAGAGTTTCCCACCAGCCTTCTACTTCCTCTAATTCTTCCTCTCCTCCTTCCTCTTCGCTTGATAGGGCTGGTAAAGCCAAAGGTCAAGTTCCTAAGGAGAAGAAGGAAAAGAAGAAGAAAGAGAAGAAGAAGAAGGAGCCAAAGGCAAATGGGGGAAAATGAGTGTCGTCTAACGAAAATCCACACACTGCACCGACCAAGCCTAAATCGCCATGTGTCATTTGCAAAGGAGACCACTTTCACAGAGATTGTCCTTGCATCCCTCGAATATTAAGGGATTGGTCTCCTCGATTGCACAACCCGGTGTCGTCAACCTTTGATGATCATGTTGGAAGCACACCGTCGACTAGTGAAAGTGAAGCCCCAGGACAAAAAGGAAAATATAGATTTCCTTGTAAACTGTGTGAAGGTGATCATGCCGTCCACCATTGTCCCTTCTTAGATGAAGCTAAAAGAGTTTTGGATGATCGTCCGGTTTCACCGTTACGACTTCCTCCTGGATATAAAAACTCTTGTCGAGTCCATCACTAGTTGAAAATCCGGCTGGCCCGCTCAGGTGGTCGGCTGAAGCACCCATCATTGAAGATAAACCATCTGGATCCATACCAGACAAAAGTCAAAAGGTCGAGGTGGCAGTTGACCCGGTCTTGCCTCCAAAGGTTTCATCTTCAGATGATACAATCACTGAAGAGAACAAGGATGACACCGTCCAAATTCTTTTCATAAGCACAGACTCCAACGAACATGGGGGCAATTTACCCGTTCCTTTACCGCAGGAAGGAAGTTCGTTAGAGTCATACCCGGCCGTCTATTCGGTCCCACCTCCAAGAAACCTAGTTGTCTCCTTCGACTGGAATCAACTAGGCAGACCCCGTTTACCAGCAAGCATACCATTCCGAATTATCGTCCAAATATATAGAATGGTTATGGTCGGTACCATCATAGATGAGGGGGCTTCTGTGAGTATCCTTTCCTCATCTACTTGGAAAGCGCTTGGTTCGCCATCGCTTTTGCCTGAGATGAGAAATATGACAGGCTTTGATAAAGGAACCAGTCGACCTTTAGGGATCCTTCCCGATGTGCCCATAACATTGAGAGGGAAAACCGTTCACTTGGACGTAATGGTAGTTCAAGGAACCCTAGATTACAATCTACTCCTTGGACGAGACTATATTTATTGCATGGGAGCCATTGTCTCCTCACTCTTTAGAGTAATGTGTTTTCCGCACGAAGGAAGAGTGGTCAAGCTCGTGGACCAGCTTTCATTTCCCGGATCATACAGAGCAAATAGTCATATACCATCCCTGAATGGTCTTTTCATGCAAGAAATGTCTCAATCTCCAGTCCGTCCTCCCGATGAGAGCGAGTAATTTGGAGGGATATGACTGAAACCCAGGGGGCATGCATCCTGGTCTGCTTCGGCAGGAAAACTTCGGGTATAAAGTAGGTTTCCGCGGGAGAATATGCCTAGTCTATACCCCCGTCCGTGATTGGAAGAGGGGGTTATTCTAGTACAGGATTCTCTTGTCAAAGTTATGTAAGTTGGCGAGCGCCGCCACTCACCTTTGTTTATCTCGGTAGACATCACCGAAGAAGTGTTTTGTTTGCGCCGCGAATAGAACAATCTTTGGGTAACCTGTAAGAGGTAGGCCTCTCTTGGTAAAACAAATGTTTTAACGGACTAAAGAAGTGGTAACCTTGAAACTCTGTTTTATACCTGGGGGCATGCAAGCCTTTTGGCATGCAAGCGAAGAGCGACTATTTATTTTTAAAATTTTTAGGACCTCTAACCCTTTAAACCCGTAGGATTGGTCGTTTCCTAACTTGCATAAAGAAAGGATGTGGGGCAAAACTCTAAAAATTGCCGTTTTATATGAGACATTCTTATCATACGACTGGATTAATCGAGCAGTGTTACCGCAAGGTTCAAGCTCGTTAAAAAATAAACCCACACCGAGCAAATGTTTCCACCCGCGTTTAAGCTCGTTAAAAAATGAACTATTCCCCAGTAAATAACCACCGTGAATGTAGTACTTCAGCCATTAAAGCCTTGGTCGTGTTTGCATCGTCACCTCCACTTTTACATTGGCCGATCATTCACCTCCATTTGATTGTTTACCCATTTTGAGGAACAGCTGCGAAGAGTGATTTCACTAGCCATCCTTGTGACACTGCCGTGATTGGAAAATTCCAAACCTTACCTGGAATCAGCTGCTACCCATTTTATCACTCGTTCCTCAAAAGACAAGTCTCCTTTAAGCTCTTTTCAACTGACTCGTAAAATATGAAAAGATTGCCAAGCCATTGGCCTCTCCAGCTCGTTAAAGGGATAGGAAGTGCTATCCCTCATCTAGATTTTAATCTTTTTGGACCTGAGGGATTAGTACACAAAAAGATCGAGCGCTTGTTTTGTTCGGCTCGTTAAAACTATTGAAAATTCATCCCTTCTGTATTGTTTTATACTTTTTCGGACTTAAGGGATTAGATGACAAAAAAGGAATTTTGGAGTTACCTATACGTACCTTTTCAGACTCTCTAAAAATGAAAAGGACCGAGTTATCTTTGTCGTTAAACTCATTAAAAAAATTAATAGCAACAAACTTGTCTTTAGACAAGAACGAGTTTCACTATCGCTAGGCTCGTTAAAACATAGCGATGGGTTTGCCCGAAGGGAAAATTATAGAACAAGCATATGTTATCCTCCTCAAGCTTGACAAAAATAAAGAGGTACTGGTCAGCAATGACTGGGGAAAAATTGGGAAGAAAACTCAAAGAATCTTTATTGGTAGCAAGTCGCTCTTGAACATGACACTTCCACTCCGTGTCCGAGTCGGGTTGGGTTGTTTCATTCACCGGTCACATCGCCATGGTGACGCCATACCATCCACATTTGGGGTTAATGCTACCAATCCATCACATCAGTGTCGCCGACATGTTCAAGAGAAGTCATCCAGAGAAGTCACCTGTATCCCACCCACTACCATACATTATACTCCATTCTTTCATGACCACCACCCTGAACCGTATATCATCAGATTGTTTTGACCTCCATCAAAATCATTTGCTCCGTTCCGTGTCATTGATGTGGGATTCATTAAGGCCCTCCTTTGACGGATCACTTCTTGTCGACATCAGCTCATTATCCAAGAAGTTGATCTAGGAACACCCCATTCAGTACTTTGAAGCTTGCATGCCTTAATGGCAAGTTTCTCACTTCCGGCGACAGGTTTACATCAATGACCTTCGACCGAAAGATTTTGCGTGGTGTTCGACACCAAGTACTTTATTCACACCACATGAATTGTACTGTAGTACCTTGAGGGTCATTATCATTATCGGTGATTCCTCTCGCGCTTGTTAACAATTTCCATCATTGACTGGTAATCAAGCGATGTCTTTCCATGTTCGACTTCAGAACATTTCTCACATGGATCGACTTGTACTTCGAGTGAAGATCGGACGAGATTGAAGACCTCGGATCTAGTTTCATCCATTCGGGCTGCGATATATATTCAGGAAAATAAAGACATTAAAATGTACAGCATTGCAGCACATATAATCATCCTACCAAAAGGATGATGGCTCTATCAGAATCATCAGTCTACACTCAGACGATTGTCTGTCCTATGTACATGAAAATGAATTTATAAAGTTGAGCATGGGAATGCCCGCCTTAGCTAGATCATGAAAACAGTATGAAGATAATGTATTGTATTGTATCTTATTACAGGTCTCCTCCCAACATTGAAAGAACTTCGGATCCTCATAATAAAGCATTTCACCCGATTAACGGCCTCATACTTTAGGGGGCAACTGTTATAGACATTTTTGTGCCTTGCAGCTCCAAGCATGAAATGTCCATAAACCAAGGGCTCCTAAGTCCCTAAAAGTGTTGTTCTAACCCCTAAAGGAACAAGGTCAACAAATTACAGCTTCTCCCAGAAGTTCTCCACCAGAAACTGCTCAGAATAAGTCAAAACAAGATCATTTCAGCTGCTACACTGGTTAGGTGCGTTGCATAGCACCTAAACACACTAGCTAGGTGCGTTGCAACACACCTAAATGCACTATGAGGGTGCGTTGAGCGGGAAATGACAAATGGCAGTGCCATTCCGCGAGGTGGAAAGACAATGGAAGCTTCCAGAATCTTCTCCTATGACACTTGCCTCACTGAATTCGACCAAGGATGAGTAAGAGGTCTTCAGTCTCCAAGTGGAAGCAAGAACTGACAGAGAGAAGACACTAATCAAATCACAAGTTGACTCATACTCCTTGCATACATCTATATATGGATCCCTCATCCCAGAGATCCAGAGGCTGGAATTTTACACATTGTAAGGAATTGTTGTTGGTTTTGAGATAGATATCAGAGTATTGGGTGATTTATGCTTTGTTGGAGGTGAAGAGGGGCTTCTTTGATGGGAGGTTGATGCTGGGTCAGGAATCATCGGTTGTAACTCCTCCTGGATCTTCTTGTATATCAATAAAAATTATTTGAGTTTTTCCTCCATGCTTTTGTATCATTGATGCTTGTTACATTTGTATGGTTAGCTTAAATCTGATCCTAAGCTGTTTATGAATATAGATCCATGTCTTTGTATAGTTTTCTTCTTCTATGATCTTACAGGTACTTGGTGAAGCTGGGCAAGTAAGGGAGCAAGTAGCTGGAAGCTGTCAAAGAAGAGAGGGATTGGATCAAAGGATCAGCGCAAGACACAGGTCGGTTCTTTCTATCCTCCTCTATCTTTAATTCATAAAGGAAATACAAAAGTAGTTTTTCTCTGTTTGTTTCTAAGGCAGCTATCACACCTTAGTGGGATAGAGCAGTTCTAAATAGACACTTTTCCTGGTAACAGTGCTGGCCATAAGGCTTCTGATATTAAGTAAAAGTTCCAAGAAACATGTATACAATGAACACCACTAGCTCCAATAGTGGAGCATTGGAGCCACTCCTTGCTCCTCAAAAGAAGTAGCTGGTCTCTCTAATGCCTCACGGGAGGAGACAAGGTGAAAAGCCCCTTTCTCATACAATGAGAGTATATACAAACAATGAGGTGATGCTTCACCTTCCTTGTGACTCTTTGAATACCCTCATGAATGTTTGACTTCCTATGACTTTTCGACTTTTACATGACTCTTCATATTATGAATGTGTCCTTTAGACTTCCACTTCACAATACATTTTGAATAGATAATTACATTATCCACAATAATGATGTGGCATATGATGACTCGTGACTAGACATGACGTGACACTAATGACATGGACTGCATGATGATTTGTCAATGTCAAGTTGTGCTTTTTCTACTTCTTTCTTTCCGTCTTCAATAAGAGAGGTATCCAATGCTTCATCATCATGAGAGATATTATTTGTTCTTCACATCTACCCACCAAAGGGTTGTGAATGAGATGGAGTCTTCATGCGGTCCTAATATTTGGTCTTCTATTGTAATCCAATGTTCCTTCGTCTTCTTGTTTAATGATCATCTTATATTTTCAGCTCCATATGTATCTTCTCGCACGTCCTCCTTCTCCAAATCCTTCTTCATAATCTTTCCATAGCTTGATAAATTTCTTGCATCTAAAAACCACTCATGAAAAGATGACATCAGTCTCATAAACCCCTATCTAAGATGTTGCATGGTGATCCACTTACTGAGTTAGAATTGGGTGGCAGGCTAAGGGAGAGGCTCAATGACTACATGGTTGTACAACTCAGGTAGTCAAGGGTCAAGCTTGAGCCTTGATATTGCGTAATGTGCAATTCAATCTTGGACTAAGCAAAAAGATTAGTTGGGGAGCTCAGCAAGCTAGTCTGAAGGCTTGAGCACTGATTTTTCCCATTGCGCAATTCTGGAAGATAGAGGAGACTAGGTGATTTCAAAATTACATAGTTTAAGAGCTCAAGGTTGAGGCTTGAACCTTGAGACTGTGCAATGCATAGTTCATGTTGGACTATGTAGGTAGATTGTGCAGTTTTGAGGCTTAGTGAGTCAGATTGTAGGGTTTTGCACTATTTTAGTCAACTACATAGTTTTGGGAGGCAAAGAATACTTGATGATTACGTATTTCAATATCTCAGGGTTTGGGATTGAGCTCAAAGACTACACAATGCATAGTTGGGGCTAGGCTTGAGGGTTGGATTACACAATTCTAGGGGCCAAGGTCTAGGCTTGAGCACTAGAACTGTGCAGTGCACAAACTTGGGAGGTAGGAACTATGCATTATGTAGTGTCAAGGGACAAGGTTGTATCTTGAGGTTTGGAACTGTGCAATGCATAATTGAGGAAGGTTGGATGAGGCTAGGTTGTAGGGAAGTTTATGAAAAATGGCTAAGTGTGGGATCAATGAGACTGATGTGAACAATAATATGAATTGATTGTGATCACATAAAAAAAATTGATGAAATAATAACATAGATCATCCAAAACACGTTAACAACATATTTCTCTCAATGTGACAACTTTGTGACAAGTGCGACACTAAATATACACTTTGCGATGTCCGTGACAACACGTGCGAGAATGCTTAAAAATTTGGAAATGAGAGCGAAAGGTGTTTACATGGTAATATCAACTCATTTTCATGAATATAAACCCTTGAAACCACCAAAATGAGCTTATACACATTGTGTGACAACTAACATGCGTAAATACGACATTTACTATATGAAGAGAAAAGGGAGAGTGACACTTGTGATATGCGAATGATATTGAAAGTGACACATGCCATAGTGAAGATAACATGAAAATGACACTAATTAAAGTGAAAGAAAGAAAGAGTGATAATCGAAATCATGAAAATGACACTCGCGAAAACGAAGGTGTGCAAAAGTGACAGTTTGAAAAACTCACCAAAATAGAAGTACAAACACAACCAAAAGTGAGGAACTGCCAATGATAGTACACACTGACTGTCGACATGGGTTGAACATTGCAGAGACACTGTTTTGACAAACCATGCTTATTCTTGTTCAATCTTGCATGGAATAATGTGTTCATGAACTCGTTGCAAACTAAGCATGCATGAGAAAGTGACTCTGATCGATCAAGAAGTGACCATAGAATGACCAATTGCAAGATCCACAGTAGGATCCAAAATCCAAGTATAGGAAAAAATTTGGAGGGTGTTTGTTGTAGTGACAACACTTGGCGACAAAATGGTAGAACTCCTTCTTCTTTTCCTTGTTCAATTATTTCGTGCAGGGTCTAGTTATTCAGGAAGTATTGATTCATTGTTCAGATTACCATTGCTTCCCCGCTTACCCCGTAAATAAACATAGCCTCCTCCATTCCTTTGCTCAGCTAAACACAAACATAAGATCAATGATTACACAATGTTTCAAATCAGGATAGGGTAATTAATTTCATGAGATTTATTTTCAGAGTATAGTTTTTCATCTCTGGTGTTGCTCCACTTCCATCAGGCCCAAAAAATACCTCAACAGAGTCACTTCAGGGACATAAACATTTCTCCACTGCCAGCAAGCCTGGAGAGTACGCTGATGGAGTTTCTTGCTTCACCTCTCTATGCAGGAAGCATTTCTCTTCTTTCGCCTTTATTTACTTATTTTATTTAGGATTGTGCATCAACAATTATTTATTTCAAGGGTGGAAGAGGGATCTTGACTTATTGAGAGAAGGAGAGGTTGTCCCTTTAGAGAAGCATATATAAGACCTATGATATTGGTTTGCTCGTTTAGATTTTCCCCTTGTCCTTCTCTACTTGATTGGATCATCCTGAAAACATTAAAACATAAAAACTCGAGTGTAGGGATGAGGTTGCTAGAATATACATGGAGATCATGGTTCAAAACAAGGCTTTCTTAACGTAAGTATCATATTTTCCATCCGAACATCATCGATAAAAATATGTAACCAAGACAAGGAAGAAGGACAAAGAGTTAGCCAAATGTTGCAGTGTCACAAAGTCCTTTTTTATTTTGCCACATTCGCTTTTGAGCCAACATATCATCTTCATGCAAGGTCTTACAAAACAAAGAAAGGACAACAAACAACAAGGAGGCAAAACCGGAAGACAAAACGGAAGGAGGCTATCCAAATAGATGACGCGAAACCAAAATGAGAAAACACAAGACAAACTACAGAAAATGAATGAAAGATGGATGTGCAGGTAAACTAATATGCAACTAAACCTACTCCTAACCTAATCATCTAGAAGGTTGGGGTCACGTATAATGAAATTTCCAATGAAGCCATCGTAACTGCTTCCGACCTACATTCACAAAGATATAAGAAATTAAAAATGATATAAAGCAATGTGCAACATAATAGATAAGAACTTGAATAATTTGCACAAAAAATTGAAGGTCTTTCTTGTTAGCAGAAAGATGGGCCATATCCACTACTTCTAACCAATTCACATTCTTACCTTTTTGATGAAAACCATCATTCAACAAACCTCAGAAGCTTCTTGCGAATGTGTCTTCAACTACACTGAACTCCTTAGCAAGCCTGCAGAAATATCAAAACTTGTTATTTGTGACAGAACCTGCCAAGTAAGATTTCTCCAACCATTTAGCGATTGGATCATAAAATTCATGACAACTCTCTTCAAAACCCTGAAATATCTGAAAAGATGAATTTTCAAATAAAGGCATGAGATTGTGATGAGAATCTTGTGAGGAGAAATAGATTTGATCATATTTAGTAGACTTGTGAAGACAGGGAGGACTTGGCATAAGCATCTGCAAGTGCGAAAGTGCCTCAACTGCTTGACAAGTACTTAGATAGTGAGATGTTAAACCACAAAAACCAGTGAATGTAAAATGACTGTCATTGGATGTATTGATGGGAAAATTGAAAGTTGAACAATAGTCATAAAAAACAAAATCATGATCATATGGCATGAATAAATCATAGATTCCTAGTTTGGAATTACCAAAGATAAATCAATTTGAACAATTTCAAAAGTGATTTCAATAATAGAATCACCTTCCTCACGTGGCGAGTGTAACAAACAATTTTCTTGTGATTGGTTGCAAATTGCACTAGAATTGTAATCATCAAAATAAGTAAAAATGCTAGTGAAACAAACACATGAAATCAGTGGGGTAAAACAAGTGAAGAAGAATTTTATTTGTCAAACAATCCATTTATTTAGTGACACTCAAGATGATTTCAGGTGCAATGAAGAAAAATATTAGCATCATAATATTCACAAGAAGGACTAGGAGCTGATTGTTTTCAAAAGAGTGTGACAGGTATGAATCCTTTAGCCAAAGATAATCTTTAGAATAATCAACTTTGCAGTTCCATGATTCTATGAGAGATACACATTCCAAACCTGAGTTTGATACAAGAGATTTTCATGAATATGAATCATCTTGAATCCGATCAGAAATCAAATCTTGAAGGTTCGAAAGATCATTTCCGCAATGCCAAATATATTTCAAGAAATAATTTACATCGAGTGAAACCATGCAAAAAGAAGAGTTTTGCAAAGAAAACCAGACCTGACTCAGTTCAGGGGTCTTACCAGAGTTGCGAGATCCTGACATAACCATCAACGGAAGTTGAAGTGCCTCGACTCTCTGGAAAGTCTTGAAACTTTCAAGGATTGTAAAATCACATTCTGAAGATTGAACCAGATCATGCATGGTGTGAGGATAACTGATTTCACTGATTTGGATGAGATCACTATTAACCAGATGGAAGCCATCTCTGTCACTAATTTGATCATATTTTACAACTTCGACAACAAGATTACTCAAGCCAAAAGATTCTTCTGATAGAAAATATCGATATAGAGAAATTTCATGAGCACGCTGATTTGAAGAGTTGTCTTCATGCAAAACAATAGATGATACAGGATAAAAAGGATACTCAATGATTTGATTATTCTCTCTTTTATCATGGACAACCTCACTAACTTGTTTCAATTGAGAAATGAGCTCATACAATGAAGAACTTGAATAACATGGAATATCTTCATCGCATGTAGATGCATCGTAAATAAGAGAGCACAAGGGATAGTGGGACAAAGAGGAAGTTTTGATAAGAGCATTTTCTTCGACTGAAACTGATTCCAGATCTAAATATTTCAAATTAATTTTTTCACGATAAATTGAAAGATTAGCTGCTGCACTTGGGCATTCATCATCACATACATCAACAAAATTATTATCATCAGAATGATTGTTTCTCATTACTACTAATCTAATCAAACCAATTTTATTTGATTAATTACTGAGATTAATAGATTCAATATTAGCCAAGAATGAGGAGACACCATCTTCACACAAAGGATTTTGTAAAAGAGAATAAATATTGAATGGATCTTCACCTTCCTGCTCCTCTACTTGGGTAATGTGACTATCTTTAACCCTATCGCAATCTGAGCCAACAACTTGAAAATTAGGAGAGTGTGGAAAACTAGTTTATGGAGAAAATTGATCAAGTGGATCATGGTACAAAGAGTCATGACCTGTAGATGATAGAGAATGATAGAAATACAAATTAGATTCAATACTAGAGTTATGAGTATTAATACCATCTTGAGGAATACAAAAATTGGTTTTCACCGTAGGCTTTATAACCATTCTGAGATTTCCTCTATTAGATTTGAATCATGAAAATCGAAAGGAGAGCTTGAAGATGGATTAGGGATTTGATGTGAATATTTACCAAATTTACGATCATCACAAGGAGGTACCTGCACCGTAACTAAAAAAGGAGGAGGAAAAGGAACACAAGGATTTTCAGATGAGAAGTTGGACGAACTCCTTGTATAGTATTTATGATGTGAAGTTTCATCTCACGGGCTCACCAGATGAGTGTTTTAGATAAAGATTTAGAGACACTTATCAAGCCTGCCAAAGCATTATCTTCTTGATTTCCAGGAAATGAACTTTTCCCCTAGCAATGAATCCAATTGTCACCTTTGCACCCTCTTCCCCCACTTTCTGAGGAATTCCAATCACCACCAGGTTGGCTTCCCTATTTCTATATATTCTTCAAGTGTATAATGATTGACTCCTTTATAATGGTGTCTCTTGGTTTACACGAGTTGGGGATGAAGAAACATCAGGTGGTATGGATTCACCATGTAAAGAGATAAGAAAAAAGCGCTCAAAATCTTGTTTCAAGAAATCTTGATCCATATCTCCTTCAGGAAATTCATAACAAAGGTGAAGGAATCAATCAAAAAAATCCTCAACCAATTCATTAGGCTTCATTCTTAAGTGATTGATTATTTTACAAACATCTCAGTAATCATAACTATCAAAGGTTAGATGAAGCTCCATGAGGAAATGATGAAAATAATGGATGGGAGTGAGTGGAAAGGTATGTCATCATTGATTAACACAACCTTCAAGGGCGAGGAATAAAATCACACAAGCAAACTCTTCATCATCGATTTCATAAGATTCACAAAATTTGAGAAAATAAAAAATATGCTTGGTGATGGATGTTCCATTCTCACCATCAAACTTTAACTAAGATAAGTGATACAAAGGTTCATTGGGGATTGAAAATTTACAAATGGATAAATTGGAGAAACATATCAGGAGTAATATTTGAGGATGAGCCATTTTAGATAAGAGGCTCAAAACATACTCAACGGGAATAACTTGTCATCTGGCCCTCCTTTTAGCGCCATTGTTGACGGTGCTGAAAATATGTCAACCAAGGGGTATCCCCAATGTGAAGTCCCAATTATACCTCACACCATTTGAAATAGGAGCCCCATCCAAAGTATTGGCTTGGTTTCCATGTATTCTTATAGATTTGCCTTCACTCTAACTATAAACAAGAGAGAGGAGTGCAAATGCACCTTCGAAAAGAAAGGGAGTGTTCCTGGTGAGTGTTCTGTCGTATGTGTCTCAAATTTATTTTACTGTGGAGGGGGAAGAGAAGTGAGCCTCTAAGAGAGAGGTAATAATACCACCCTAGTAGAGACACACATAAACAAGAAGAATCTATTCAACATCCAGCAGAATAGTCCACAAAGATGCAACGATCATTGCAACCGATACAACAAGAAAGATATGTCTAATATCCAATGGAATAGTTGACGAAAATGTGACAATGCTAATAACCATTGCAACACATTCTCAATATGATAAGTACTAAAATAACCAAAATAGTTCAACTACTTTAGCATAGATGAAAGCAAACATGATTACAAACATCGACAAAACAATCTTTGAAATATTCATAATCCATGCATGAAGAATGTGCTGGCCATAAGGCTTATGACATTAAGTAAAATTTCCAAGAAACATGTATACAATGAACACCACTAGCTCCAATAGTGGAGCATTGGAGCCACTCCTTGCTCCTCAAAAGAACTAGATGTTCTCTCAAATTCCTTGCGGGAGGAGCCAAAGGTGAAAAATCCCTTTCTCACATAATGAGGGTGTATATATAACCAATGAGGTGAATATATAACCAATGAGGTGATGCTTCACCTTGTGACTCTTTGACTACCCTCATGATTGTTTGACTTCCTATGAATTTTCAACTTTTACATGACTCTTCATATTCTGAATGCGTCCTTTGGACTTCCACTTTAAAATACATTTTGAATAGATAATTACATGATCCACAATAATGATGTGGCATATGATGACTTGTGACTGGACATGATGTGACACTGATGACATGGACTGCATGATGATGTGGCTATTCCAAGTTGTGCTATTGTTACTTCTTACTTTCCATATTCAATAAGAGATGTATCCAATGCTTCATCTTCATGAGAGATATGATTTTTTCTTCATATCTACCCTCCAATGGTTTTTGAATCATATAGGGTCTTCATGCGGTCCTGAGCTTTGGTATTCTATTGTAATCCAGTGTTCCTTTGTCTTCTCGTCTAATTATCATCTTATCTTTTCAGCTCCATATGTTTCTTCTAGCATGTCCTCCTTCCTCATCTCCTTATTCATCATATTTCCATAGCATGGTAGAGTTCCTACATCTACAATACACTCATGACAATAAGTCATTAGTTCAGTAAACCCCTATCTAAGATGTTGCATGATGATCCACTAACTAAGCCAAAACCAGGTGGCAGGTTGAGGGAGAGGCTCAGTGACTATAAAATTGTGCAACTCAGGTAGTCATGGGTTAGGCTTGAGCCTTGAGACCGTGCAATGCATAGTTCAGGCTTGGACTGAGCAAAAATATTGTGTAGTTGGGAAGCTCAGGGAGCCAGGATGAGTGCTTAAGCACTGATTTTTCCCATTGAATATTTATGGAAGAAAGAGGAGCCTAGGTGATTGTGAAATTGCATACTTTAAGAGCTCATGGATGAGGCTTGAGCCTTGAGACCACGCAATGCGTAGTTCAGGCTAGACCGTGAAGGAAGATTGCACATTTTTTAGGCTTAGTGAGTCAGATTACAAGATTTTTCACTGTTTCAATCAATTGCATAGTTTTGGGAGGTAGAGAGGACCTGGTGATTGCACATTTGTGTAGTTCAAGATCTTAGGGTTTGGGCTTGAGCTCAAATATTGT
Organism: Pinus tabuliformis; assembly: GCA_031772625.1. NCBI lineage: Eukaryota > Viridiplantae > Streptophyta > Pinopsida > Pinales > Pinaceae > Pinus > Pinus tabuliformis. The sequence goes on from CM062817.1 coordinate 229,410,107, forward strand.
GTAATGCATAGTTGGGGCCAAGCTAGAGGGATGGATTGCACAATTCTGGGGGCCAAGGTTCGGGATTGAGCACTATAACTACTCAGTGCACATTCCTGGGAGGTAGGAACTACACATTACGTAGTGTCAAGGGATAGGGTTGCACCTTGAGGGTTGGAAATACACAATTCACAATTGAGGAAGGCCAAATGAGGCTAGGTTGCATGGAAGTTTATGAAAAATGGCTAAGTGTGGGATCAATGAGACTAATGTGAACAGTGATATGACCTGACTATGATCTACTTAGAACAATTGATGACCTAAAAACATAAGTAATCCAAAACATGTTAACAACATATTTCCCTCAATGTGACAACTTTGCGATGACTTTACGACAAGTGTGACACTAAAGATACACTTTGTGACGACCATGACGACACTTGTGTGACAATGCTTAAAACTTTGGAAATGAGTGCGACAAGTGTTTACATGGTAAGATAAACTCATTTTCACGAATATAAACCCTTGAAACCACCAAAATGAGCTTATACACATTGTGCGATAGCTAACATGCGTAAAGACGACATTTACTATATGAAGAGAAAAGGGAGAGCGACACTTGTGATATGCGAACGATATTGAAAGAGACACATGACATAGTGAAGATAATGTGAAAACAACACTAATTAAAGTGAAATAAAGCAAGAGCGCAATCTACATCATAAAAATGACACTCATAAAAACAAAGGTAGGAAAAGGAAACAGTTTGAAAAACTCACCAAAATAGAAGTACAAACACAACCAAAAGTGAGGAACTTTCAATGATAGTGTGCACTGACTATTGACATGGGTTGAACACTACATATACACTGTCTTAATAGATTGTGCTTATGCTTGTTCAAGCTTGCATGGAAGAATGAATTCATGAACTTGTTTCAAACTGAGCATGTGTGAGCAAGTGACTTCAATTGATCAAGAAGTGACCATGGAACAACTGATTGCAAGATCCACAGTAGGCACCAAAATCCAAGTATAGGAAAAATTTTGGAGGGTGTTTTTTGTAGTGACAATAGTTTGGAATTACCAAATATAAATCAATTTGAACAGTTCCACAAATGATTTTCATAATAGAATCATCTTCCTCACGTGACGAGTATAAGAAACCATTTTCTTGTGATTGTTACAAACTATGCTGACATCGTAATTGTCGAAAGAAGTAAAAGGAAATGCTAGTATAACAAACACATGAATCTATTTAGGGTAAAACAAGTGAAGAAGAATATGATTCGTCAAACAATCCATGCATTCAATGACACTCAGGAGGATTTTAGGTGCAAAGAAGAAAAAGATTAACATCAGAATATTCACAAGAAGGATCAGGAGCTCATTGTTTTCAAAAGAGTGTGACAGGTATGACTCCTTTGGCCAAAGATAATCTTTAGAATAATCAAATTTGTAGTTCCATAATTCTATGAGAGATATACATTCCAAACCTGAGTTTGATATAATATACTTGCATGAATATGAATCATCTTGAATCTGATCAGAAATCAAATCTAGAAGGTTCGAAAGATAATCTCCGCAATTCTCAATTATATTTCAAGAAAGAATTTACATTGAGTGAAACCATGGAAAAGTAAGAGTTTTGTGAAGAAAAAGAAACCTGACTCAATTCAAGGGTCTTAACAGAGTTGTGAGATCTTGACATAATCATTAACAGAAGTTGAAGTGCCTCTGTTCTATGGCAAGTCCCAAAAGTTTCAAGGATTGTAAAATCGTATTCTGAAGACTGAACCAGATCATGCATGGTGTGAGGATATCTGATTTCATTGATTTGGATGATATCACTATTAACTAGAGGGAATCCATCTATATCATTGATTTGATAAGATTTACAACTTTGATAACCAGATTACTCAAGCTGAAAGATTCTTCTGATCACAAATCTAGAGATGGAGAAATTTCATGAGAAAGTTGATTTGAAGAGTTGTATTCATGAAAAACAAGAGATGATACAGGATGAAAATTATAATCAATGATCTGATTATTCTCTCTTTCATCATGGAAACCTCACTACCTTATGTCAGTTGAGAAGTGAGCTCATACATGTTGAGAAATCTAGGGCATTCAATGTTAACAATTTCTCTTCTTGATAATTGCTTGTGATATGTTTGTTCTTCTTTGATTGTGATCTTTAACTTTGTTAGCTTATTAGTGTATTATTTTTCATCAATAAAATTATCAAAATAAATGAAGACAAGTGACACAAAATATAGGCTTCTCCAGCCAGGGCCGAAACCTCTCACCTCCTGAGAGGAAAACCATATAAAATTCTTCTTCTAGATCTTCAATTGATAAGTACCAAGACCATGACACAAAACCTTAACTATAGTATACTTTCAAGAACTTTGTCACCCACCTTGATGTTTTTCCTCTTCCTTCCTTTTCCTTTCCTCCTAGAGAAACTCGGTCTCTATGTCTTACACTACTTCATAATCTTCCTAGAGAATCTTAGTTTCTAGGTGTTCTTGAGAGAAACTCAGTCTCTTCTTTCCCTTGCTGCCCCAGAAGAATTTCATTGCCCTAACTTCGCACTGCCTAGAAGATTCCACTGCCTAGAATTCGCACTACCCAAAGGATTATGCTACCCAGAATTCACATTGCCTAGAAGAATCTTCGCTATACTGAGAAGATGATGACCCAAAAGAATTTTCATACTTTTTTTTTGCTGCTCTTTTGCTCTCCTTTTATCCCTTTTCTTCTGCCTTTTTTTGCACTTTTCCAGTGAATGCTTCTATGAATTGTGTGTCTCCAAATGAGGCCGAGTAGGGATATTGATACTCTTCTTCACTTCCCTTAGGCCAACTTGACAACTGGAGTTTAGGCCTAATTCATCTTGCAACTTTCTCATAGTTTGTAGGCCGATTTGAAGAGGTTTGGTAACAAGTTCTTGGAGGATACTTTACATAGAAAATATTGACCTATTAAAAAGTGTAACATGACTTCATTTACATGATAATGACTCTTTTATGACTAGATGAATAAAATCTAAAGACTCTCAATGGGAGTCTTGACTAAAAAAAAAATCCTTGCTCATGAAACCCATGAAGCAAGTTAATATAATAATTTCATTTTTCTTATTTACCTCTCTTTACATAAAATCATAATTACATGTCATTATGAAGACCGAACCTAGTTACACCTTTCAAAAATATGATGAAGAACTTGAAGAGCACGGAGTATCTTCATCGCATGTAGATGCATCATAAATAGGAGACCACAAGGGATAGTGGGACAACGAGGATAGTGAGAAACTGAAAGATCAACTGGTGCACTTGGACATTCATCATCACATACATCAACAAGTCTCTAGACATCAACAACAAACCCTAAAAGGATAGGGTTTTACCATAACATTACCAAAACCATAAACATCAAGAGAGTAGGATTTTGACAAGAGATCTAAACTTTATCAATAAAACCTAAGACATTTAGGGTTTCATTATTAGCATACTAATCCTAAGCATGAAAAGTCCAGGGTTTTATAGTGAACCCTAAAGGTTAGGGTTTCACCAAGTCAACAAGAGATAGTATGATAAGGGTAGATTCAATATAAATATTAATCACCCTAACAAGAATATTTATGATTCAAAAACCTAGACATAAGAGAGCTAGTAATTCAAAGCAAATTAAAAATTGAATGTACCTTATAATGAATAAGATTAGCTACACATCTTTTGGTGTTTAGACATACCTGAGTTACTCCTTTTACAAACCTTGAAGGGCTCCCTCTAAATATGACAACATCTTCATTTCTTTGTGAGTGAAATTGTACCCAAGGATCCAAGTCACCTCCAATATTTTTTGACAAGCATAACCGAAATATACAAATAGAAAAGAATAATGACTATCTAGGGTTTTCATTATCTTGAATTGATTCCTTAAACATCATTCAATTTTATTTTTATACAGGATTTTAAAATACCGATAAGCTCCAGATATTATGAGTTAGGAACAAGAGTGTAAGAGTTTTCATATGATCTATTTTCATCTATAAGAAACTAAACCTTAAAAATTTTCATACTAGATAATTAATCATGTTATACTATTGACGGTGCTGGATCCGTCAACATTTAGGGGATATCCCCGATATGAGGTCCCAATCAGACCTCACACCATTTGGTGTAGGAGTCCCATACGGTATGATGGCCTAATTTCCAAATACTTAGAGATTTTCCTCGGCTCTAGCTTTCAACACAAGAGAGTATTGCAATGGTACCTTCAAAAAGCAATGTGAGTGTGTCTGGTGAGTGTGCAACGTAACTGTGTCTAGGTTCTCTTACTACAAGGGGGGGAGAAAAGTGAGCCTCTAAGTGATATGTAATAGTACCACTCAGGAAGAGACACACGTGAACCCGGAAGGTCTATCCAACTTCCAATAAAATAGTCCACAACGGATGCGGCAATCGTTAAAACGAAAGAACAAGGAAAGATCCATCTATCATATAGCGGAATAGTCCACAACGGAGTCATGGTCATTATAACCGATGAGCGGAGAAAGGTATGTTTACTATCCTATGGATTAGTCCACAAGGATGAGACAATAATGACAACCATTACAACACATTCCCAATAAGATAAGCACTAAAAAAACTGAAATAGTTCAACTATCTTAGTACATGTGAAACAAACATGAAATATAAATGCTCAAAGAATAGTCTTACAAACATCCATAAGTCATGCATGGAAAAATGTTGGTCTAAAAACACTTCTATATTAAGAAAAATTTCCAAGACACATGTTTACATCATACATCACTAGCCCTAGTAGTGGGACATTGGAGCCACTCCTTGTTCCTTAAAGAATTGACTGAAACTCTCTATGCTTTGTGGGAGGAGCCAAGGTGAAAAGTGTTTTTCTCATACAATGAGGGGGTATATATAACCAAGGGGTGATGCTTGACCCTTGTGACACTTTGACTACCTTCATGACTGTTCAACTTCCTATGAATTTTCAATTGACATGACTCTTCATATTCATGTGTTTCCATTGGACTTCCACTTTACATTACAATATACATGGCTCATAATAGTGATGTGGCCTTTGACAACTCATGACACAACTTGACATGACACTGCTGACATGGACTAGGTTGCTGAGGTGGAAATGTCAAGCCGCAGCTGCTAATTAGTGACAGATGTGTTCTTGGATGTGCTTTCTCTTCTCCTTCACATAACTTGATGATACGGGGTCTTCAATGATCTTTGGTCTTGAGAGGTGGTTGCATGCATGCGTTCTCTTTACTTTTTCTTGATGAGATTCTTTTTCCATCTAGATATAAGTGAGTCTTCTATCATGTTCGCTCCTTCTTCTTCTTCGTCATCTCACCATGATCTAACAGTGTACAAGTTCCTACAATTTATTCATGACGGGACGACATCAAATCCAAAAACTCCCTAGTCTAAGATGATGCACTATTATCTATGGTTTGGGCCTACGATAGGCGACAGGTTGGGAAAGAGGGCCTAGTAACTGCGCATTACATAGGTCCAGGTGACAGGGACGAAGGTTGGTCATTGATACTACGCAAAGCGCAACTCAGGCTTGGCTAAGTAACTCTTGAGTACAGTCCTCACTTCCGGGAAAAATTATGCAGAAGCCATTAGGAGACAATATTGCGCAGTTGAGACAGTCAGTAGCTGAAGCAGGATGGGACCCTCGGAGGAAGGTCTATGTAGTTTTCAAAGGCAAGGCAGGACTAGGCAACATAGGGGCCTGGGAGGATAGGTCTATGCAATTCTTGAGATCAGTGAGTCTTGGTTGAGGGAGGATACTGGGGAGACACTTCTGCACAGTTCTGGAAGGCAAGGAAGGCTTGGTCCTCTATGCATTATGGGGTTCCAGCAAGCAGGGAAGAAGCTTGATGACTGGTCTTACGAAATGCACAGTTCAGTTCAGGTTGAGAGAAGTTGCTGCGTTATTCTAGGGATGAAGGTAGGCTACTCAGCTCTAGAATTGTGTAGTGCAACTTCCCTGGGGGATAGTGACTATGCACTGCATAGTTCCAAGTAGCAAGGTATCATCACTGGGGGTTGAGGCTGTGCAGTGCGTAGTTCATTCGGGGTCCGGTGAAAGTGAGTTTCCCGGTCAGAAGGATTTTCGAAGAAATGGCTAAGTGCGGGAGGAAAGTGAGCTTGTGAGGAACTTGAAGTTGTGATCACACGCTTAGCATATTTTGACGACACAGCAACGTAAACCACAAGAATAATAGGAAAAATCATTACCCTCTATGATACTGCCTTAGAACGAAAATTGACAAGTGTGACACTTAGGGTGGACTTAGGGCGACCGTAACGACACTTGTGCGATAGTGCTTTAAACTTTGTGTATGAGTGCGACTAATGTTTACATAGCTAGGAAAAATTGAATACACAAAGAACAACCTTCAAAATCACCAAAAGAGGACCGCAAGCATGGTAAAACAATCAAACATGCCAAACGATGATAGTTGATCAAACAAGCAAAAGGGGTGAAAGAATCTTAGAAATCTCATGAAATGATCTCAAGTGTTTGCAACCATTAAGGGAAAGACCAAGGAAGGCTCTAAAATTTATGTGCAAGCCAAAGTTTTGGAGGGTGTTGCATCTGCTACAACATATACATACCTCAAAACTTACATACCTTTGTATTTCATGCTTGATATTCCATTGAGATTGTTTCTCTTTTTCTTGCAAACTAAAGATTGATTGATAGATAACATAAAAATTAATGTTAGTACTTACTTGTTTTGGATGAGGGCTTCAGGGATTCTTCCACAAGTTGAAGATGAACAATTTCATTACTACTTCACAAAGAACATTCTTTCAATATTACTATAGTCTTCTTTGACTCATAAGGTTTGGCATAACCTATGTAATGGAGACGTTGCTATAGATTTCCAAAATATTTCTCCTCAAACTGATATAGACTACTTCCTGTCAATAGCTGATGAAAAGATGCTACATATCTATCTATCTATCTATCTATATATATATATATATATATATATATATATATATATATATATATATATATATATATATATATATATATATATATATATATATATATATATATATATATATATATATATATATATATATATATATATATATATATATATATATATATATATATATATATATATATATATATATATATATATATATATATATATATATATATATATATCTGATCAAATTTGTGACCTTTTACCACAAAAATCTCAACTTCTATTCAAGGTGGTTGAAACATTAAATTTGTCCTTCTAACTAGTCTTAGAAGACTCCTAAACAAATCGGTTTTTACTAATCAGTAAAGGATTCTTGTATTCTGCTACGAGACATTCCTTTTCTTGAATGGATCACCCACAAATATGTACAGACTTCTGAAGATTTTTCAGATCTCTTGAGATGACACAATGTACAAAATTTTAATAGAGATTTCATACCTCCATACTTGATCACAAAACCTCATTCATTATCATAAGGAACTAGACCTTGTAAAGGCTGGATTTATAGAATTTTAAATCTTCAAATAATGTCACTCGACTCTTTTGAGAACTCTCGTTTGTAGGCCTAGTCCCGCAACCAAATTGTAGATGTGATTTATTTACAGAGTTTCCAAGAATTTTTGTTTTCAAGCTTGAAATTTCTTCTAGTTAATTCGACCTTAGGAACTAATGAAAATGACCCTTCTTTCTTCACATAATTATGATCTTCAGGCTTCCATCATACTACTGTTCGTAGCTTTGAAACCATGTTGAGAAATCTAGCGCAGCTAGATTAGGTATTCTTTTAGGTTGATTTCTTTTATACTGACAAGTTCTTGTGATGTTATATTACTTCCTTTTGTTATTATTATGCTTTCTTCATCATCAAGATAAATTTCAAACAAATGAAGATCTTAGACATAATAAAATAACAAGAGATGTAGGCAGTCAGCGAGGGAAAAACCCCTATGAAAGGGAAAACCCAGTCAAACTCTTCCACTAGTAGATTCAAATCAAGATGAGACAAACATGACCATTTTTACCATAGACATGAACTAACTTCATTTACTAATTAAAATCACAACTGAAGTAGTTATCAAGAATTTCATTTTTCATTTCCTATATCTTTTGCAATTTGGTCTATCATCTCCAACCCCCACAATTATCTTTAAGAAAACACGTGTGATAGAAACATATACTTTTTTTTCTTCCTTCTTTACTCGATTTCTCTTCACATTTATGAAATAATCTCTTTTATGAGCTTCACATTTCGTCCTTTCTTCTTTTCCATTGTAGATACGCATGCCACCAAATATCGAGTTCTCTTTCTATTTATAATGGTTGGAGTCTGTTCTTGAGGCTGACATGATGAATGTTTAAGGCCAACTTGTTGATCTTAAGGCCGACTTGAAGGGATGGGGTAGTTGACTTGGTGGAGGAGTATAAGACACATATAAATTTTCTTTTTCTTAACATAAGTAACTCAAGAAGGGTCTAATATAATAATTTTGACTTTTGACTCAATACAAAAATCCTAGAGAACATAATGGGTGTTTTGACCTATTGAACATTGACCCAAGCATGAAACCCATGCTTTAATAAGTAAATTTATTTTCACAATAAAATTTCATTTTTATTTCTTTGATAAATAAAAATATGAAGATGAAAACTAGATACTTATTTAACATGTATGAGTTAGCTTGAATTCTAAGTCATATTCTTGCAAACATGTCATCCATTTGGCCCTTCATTCCCCTAGTTTGTGTTGTACAAATAAGGATATAACCGGTGGATGAGGAACAAACAATATGACATGTTTTTTAAGAATATAAGGATTGAAATTCTTAACTGCTTTTTATATCGCATAATATTTTTTGTCCATATCCAGGTAATTTAGCTCTAACCCTTGCATGCTTGCACTCATGAATGAAATAGGGCATTCATTTCCCTGATCATACTTTTGAGTAAGAACGATCACTAATGAGGAGTTTGAGGAGAAAACATAAATCATGAAATATTTCTCAAAGTTAGGGCTGAAAAGGGTTGGAGCTTCGACTATTGCTTGTTTAATTTTTTCAAAATCTTATTTTTCCTTATGATTCCATTTACAATCCACATCCTTATTTATCATGTCTTGTAAAAAAATGATTTTGTCGAGGAAGGATTGCTTTTCTTTCTTACCAATCGGATATGGAATCTGAGTAACAGTTTTGACACATTCAGGATCGACCTTAATACCACTTTTTGCAATTATGTTCCCTAGGTGGTTTCCTTCAGACACCACAAAAATTATTTTATTTGGATTAAGTGATATGTCATACTTCCAGCATCACTTGAATATTTTCCTTAAGTGGTGTAAGTGATTAGATATTGTCTTTGAAAACACCATAACATAATCAATATAGACCACCACACTTTGACTGATCAACCCTTTGAATGAAATATCCATCGCCCTCTGAAAGACATATCCTACATTACTTAGCCCAAATGGCATGAATCTAAAAGAAAATGTACCCCATTTAGCCTTGAATGTTGTTTTAAGTCTATCAAATTCTACTACCAATACTTAGTTATAGCCAAAGAACCCATCCAATCGTGAAAACATCTCAGAATAAGAAACTATCTAGAGTATTTGTTTCATAGAGGGAACAAAATAGTTATCTTTATCTAAAGCTCTATTGAGGTTACAAAATACACACATAATTGAATTTCCCCAGATTTCTTCTTTACTGGGACTAAGTTCGAAACCCATGTGGAATGTATAACTTTAAAAATAATTCGTGATCCAACAAATTATTTAAATCCTTTTGTATTAAGGGTTAAAGCATCACATTGTCTTTCTTAAATTTTGTGTAAATGGCTTGGCCCTATCCTTAATTGGAATAACATGCTGGATGATCCTTGTATTGTAGGTCTTAAGATATTGACAATTCCATGCAAAGCAATATCAATAGTTATTGAATAACTATATAAACACTAGTTTTCTTGTGGAGAACAACAAGTATTGAGATTAAAATACTTGGAGTCTTCATCTGTCCCTAGATTGATTTGTTCATGAAATAGTGTTGATCTTTGGGTTTTCATGTTAGGAGGTCCTTTAAAACAATTCTGTAGATCGAAGTGCTTTTCCAATGAAACTACACCCTTAGGCATTGCATTTTCATCATGCACATTAGCCCCTTGTCGTAAATATTTATCATTTCATCACTGGCCACGTCTTTGAATATATCCATGTTGGCTAAAAAATCTAAGATCTGTTGATCATCATTGAAAATGAGAAAGTAAGTGACATTATTAGGGATGGAAGGTTTATAAATTATTTCTATAGAAAAACCATCCCTAAGTGGCGTAAACCTAGCGGTCGCATTAGCTAAAGTATATGCTACAACATTATTAATTCTTGGTAATGATTTAATATCAAAAGATTTAAAAGCAGAGAAAAATTGTCATACTTCCTGTTGGAAGTTCTTAAGATTAGGTGAAATACAATGAATAATACTACGTACATGTCTGGTAATAATCTCATAATCACCTATTAATTTTAATCCTTCTACCTTCAGGTTTATAGCTTTCTTCAAGAAAATAATTAATTCTTCATACTCTGCAGGGTTATTGGTGCATTTGAACTCCAAAGGGAAAGAAATTAGGTACTTTTTCTTGTTAGGGTCAACAAGGATACAACCCACACCAACTCCCTCATACGTTTTCAATTTGTCATAATACAAATTCCAATGGTTAGTATTCACATGGTTAGTATCTAACCTAAAACTATTTACATCTATGAAACAAGAGTCGTTATCACTAGCTAGAGGACAAGGAAGGAGTTCCAGCTATGTATCTAATTATATAGGTGATGGAAGTTCCTGATAGAAACCGATGTCTAATCCTAAAATGAAATTACCTAACACTTCTTGTGCAACACTGATAGGTTCATTTGGTGCCTCCAACTCAGTAACTATATTCTTCATGTGTGGGTCACTGTTTACCCTAATATGGTTATTCTTTCCTTTATATGTCAGCCACAAATTAGACTAGTGCATGGCGAAATATCCTTGAAGCTTACTAGACGAATCTATGCTCGAGAGAAAAACATATGCCTCGGGAATGTCTATAACCAATATATCAATTCACTGATTTACCCGAGAGTCAGATGATAATCTAATCAATACATCCCTTAGTTCTCCAACCACTTGAACTTGGGACTTGACAAGTTGTATGATCTTTGTGTCCATATTTTCCATTTTAGCATTAATATTTTACATATCAATAATGACATAATGTTTGTCGATGCCCCAGAATTAACCATACAATTATGAACATTATAATTAAAGATATCAAAGGTCAATAATAATGGAGGAACAAATGATCTCAAATTAACATTGGTTGCATTTAAAATAGATTCAATATTTACTGAGGCCTTAGAATTATCCAAAAGATGAAGTTTTGGATGATGAAGTGACTTTGCTTGTTTAGGGCACTGATGCAAATGTCTTAACAATAAATTCTCTCTTGCTAGGTAACTTATCTAATTTGAAAAGTGATATATTAGCTCGAGATTTCTTCAAACCTTTGATAATATTGTAATCCATATCATATGACACCATCTCTTGTTTGGATGATTGGGTTGTGCATGTTGGTGGAGAAGACTTATTAGCTAATTTAGGTGTATTGGACTTACTTTTAATATTTCCTGAATTATTCTTCGAAGCCTGGCCGATTGAAGATTTAGGATTTGAATTTTGAGCAAGATCCTTAGGGGGTAATATTATTCTTAGATACATCTTCCTTTTATCGTCTATAGTACTCTTAGGTATTGGTCCCTTACTCCTCAAATTATATACCTTGAAGGGTTTGATAAGAGGAGTTTCTCCGACTGAAGCTGCACCAACCATTTGGAATTTGTTGTCTATAACCATAGTTAATGTGAATATGGGTTCTCCAGCATTAACATTTTATTTAGGTGGAGAGGTCTCTCCTTCATGCTTTGACTATTTGGATTGATCTTCAATGGTTTGATCATTGAGTACTTTATTAGCCATGGAAATCATGTTGTACAACCATTGTGGGAATGTTTTCAAAGAGTGGGATTCCTGATGAAATGTGCATAAATTATCCATGCCCAACTATTCCACGTTAAAAATTACATTCAAACTTTGTGCTGAATTAGTTGGTTGGTTATCATTCTTCTTGAAAAAGGCTTCAATGACTTACTAGTAGAAGAGCTTTAACTACTATTTCTCTTCAAATTAGACACTTCATTAGTTAGTTGCTTTAGATATTTTGTCAATCTTTCCAAATAAAAAACATCTTTATCATTAGTTTTTCTAGAATAAGTTTGAGGTTTCTTACCAATACTATTCAAATATTCTTGTGCAGTAATTGCTCCAATAACTTTGAGATCCTTCTCCACTGCTAAAGCTTTACTGAAATTTTCTACCAAAGTAACTTTGTTGTCCCTCTTGAAAAACATAGCAATATTGGCTGGTAGGCGTGTCGTGTAATAGTAAGAAGTAATAGAGTCATGTGGTGGGGAATCCATGGGAAAATTATTAGGGATGGCTACAAATTGTCGATTAAAATCCTTTAATTTCTCCTTATTTCCCATCTTGAGGTTTCTCAACTCATTTAATAGCATGGATGGTGTCTTTTCCTCTGCAAACTTCTCCAAAAAAGCCTTCTTGAAGTCTCCCCAATTTGTAATCGATCCAACTAGGAGACTGTGGTACCATGTTGAGGATTCGTTCTCAAGTGTGTATGGGAGGAGTCCACATGCCACATCATCATACCCCACATATAACAATCTTAATTGCATATAAAAGTTATTAACATGGTCCTCTGCCATAGTTGATTCATCAAAATCATATTTTGTGAGATTTTTTCTAGATAGTGTGGCAAAGGATGTAGAATGACTAGAAGATTGAGTTCCCCTTGAGCCATCTATTCCAACTGTTGATTATCATCCATATTGTTGTTATTCTAGCTCATCACTTTCATAATATGAACTCTCGTTTTCTCTCTTGTTCCTTATCTCATTCTCGTTCTTTTTTTCGTGATACTCTTCATTCTTTGGTATATAAAATTTTCACAGTTTCCCTCCATATTTTCAAAATTGGCTGGTCCTTCTTCACCCTTTTCTGAATTTCTTTCAACTAAACCTGCTAGATCATATTTAAAGGAGGCATTAACCAAATCTTATACTATACTAACTAACAAACCAGCACAAGTTGTATGTTGGTTAGATGAATTGTTACGAGGGAGAATGGATGTAATCAGAAGTAGTCCAAGTCTTATTGCGTATTCACGCGTGGTAGGACAAAGAGATCTCAACTGATTATAAGTAAATCCAAATGAAAATTTAAGACTATGAGGAGGTGGCTCTTCACTTTTGGGAATATCTGACAAAGGTGAATTAGGGTGCTTGTTGTATTGGACAGATGTCTTAGGGAAAGTACGTGAAAATTTACTTTCTATACAATGGTGACCCTCCTTCTAGCACCAAATATGTTGATGAGCCCAAATGTTATTCCAACGATAAGGGGATCTCCACAGAGTAAATTCCCAACTAGACCATACACTATTGGAATAGAAGTCCCATCTAGTACATTATCTTAGTTTCCATGTCATTTGCTTTATGTGATCCGGATTTAAACAGGAACACAAAAAATTACAGAGATAACCATATACAAAAAGATGGAGCGGAAATAATACTTCATTTCATTAATGGAAAATACTGAAATATGCTTACAACTAGAAAATGGAAATAAACCAGCTAGGGCGATGGTAGCTTATCTCTGAGAAGAGATGTGGTGGCTACATGCCTCTGAACTGTGTTACAATGAGGCTCGAAGGCCTATTTATTGTTGAGAAACAATGGAAAACCCTTAACATTCCAAAACCTAACCCTAGGAGATGAAACGCCAAACTGTGGGCCCCATTTGGGTAAATTGGTACATCAACTTCCCGGGGTCGTAACTTTGGCATACGATCTCCGTTTGATGCGTACAATAGCTCTTTAGAAAGATCTATCCGAGCACTACCACTTTGGGAAGGGAAACATCGGTCCACGAACCCATGTTGCCCCCAGATTTCCCAAAAAACGTCGTTTAGGGCCTCAAAACGGCTCCAGAAGTTCAGGACTCGAAAAACTGCTAAAAATAGTAAGTTGTGCTACAATTAAGGAAACTGAAAATGCTGAGAGAAACAATGGTGGGGGTCCAAGTGGACTTGGCAGGTGGCCACCAATATCCACCTGGATCATTCCTCCCCCCTTAGGAAGCAATGGTCCCCATTGCGTTGAGTTCCTCCATGAGATGAGGAAACTTTTGCTGAACTTGTTCCCTGGTGAGCCACTTGCCCTGCTGAAGGAGTTGGCCTGCTTTGACAACTTGATACAGCTGGATATTCTGTTGGCGAGTGTTCTTGATCTGTGTGTCCATGATCCAATCAGTTGCATCTTGTTCCATGCAATCTGGATTTAATTCTGTGGGTTTGAGCTGTTCTGCAATGTCGGATGTGTCTAGCAATGGTGGAAAGTATGGCCGAAGGCGGTCCACATTGAACACTAGGTGCAGGCCAAGGAATGGGGGAATGCTGAGCTCAAATGCATTGTCTCCCATAGCCTTAGTAATGGTGTAAGGACCATATCGGAGTGGTCTCAATTTCCGATAGGCTCCAGTAAGGCGTTCCTTTTGCAAATGCAACCAGACTTTGTTGCCCACCTGAAACTTGTGTGGCACCCGATGTTGATCATGTCGCTGCTTGTACTTGGCATTTGATTTCTCAAGAATGTCATGGACCTGCTAGCGAATATGTTGGATGCGCTCAATGAAGCTGGTGGCCTTATCTGATTCAGACTGGACATGAGCTGAATTTATGTGAGAAGCTGCAAGTGGCATGGCCACATCAATGGGGCATAGTGGCTGGAATCCCAAACCCACCTGAAAAGGGCTATGGCCAGTGGAGCTGTGAAGAGCTCGGTTGTAGCTGTGTTGAACATAGGGGAGGCTCTCGTCCCATGTCCATGGATGCTTTGAGTTATACATGCGCAGAATGTGCACAATCATCCTATTGACAACCTCTGTCTCGCCATCAGTTTGAGGATGGAAGGCTGTGGACTTCGTGAATTTGGTGTCCAGCATTGACCAGAGACTGGACCAAAATGTGCTGAGAAACCGACTGTCTCCATCTGAGATGATAGACTGTGGGATCCCAAAGTGCACCCACACATGTTCAAAGAAGAGTTTAGCAGTGGCTTCTGCTGTGATATTCTTCTTGCAGGCCGCCATAATGGCCATCTTCGAGAACCTGTCGATGACCACAAAAACACAGTCATTTCCATGCTTAGTGGAAGGAAGGCCTGACATGTAATCCATGGAGATGGATTCCCAAGGTCGACTAGGGGTAGGCAACGGGGTATAGAGGCCGTGCTTCTTAATGGTCGGTTTGGCAATGGCACAGGCAGTACATGATCTGATGTACTTCCCAACATCCTGTCGAAGATTTGGCCAATAGAAATAATTTTGCAGTACTGCCACTGTTTTCTCGACCCCAAAATGCCCAGTAGCCCGACTGTAGTGTGCTTCCCAAATCATCTTGGCACACTCGCTTGAAGGAACACAAAGGTGACCCAGGTGGCATAACAGGGCATCCTGGAGGTGAAAATCTGGAACATGTCGACCCTCCAAGAGTGTCTGGTATGTGTGGCCGAATTCTGGGTCGCTTTTGTAGAGAAGTGGCCAATCAGAAGTCTCGTGCCCACAAGAGTTGAGCACGGTGGTTAACGCCATGATCGGTGGTCGACTGAGGCAATCTGAAACATTATTGGTGCTGCCCTTCTTATACTTGATATTCAAGTCGAACTGTTGCAGGTATGTAGACCACTTCTGATGGCGATCATTCTGCAATTTCCCTTGGGTTTGTATGAACTGTAGGGGTCGGTGGTCTGTGTAGATGACCGTTTCCTTCCCCAAAATGTAATGCTTCCATTGTCGGCAGGCCTGTACAATGGAATACATCTCTTTATCATAAGTGGGGTACTTCCGGACTGTGTCTGAAAGTGTTTCACTATGATATGCCACTGGATGTCCATGTTGAGTAAGGACTGCCCCAATAGCATAGTCAGAGGCATCTGTCTCAACCTCAAATGGTTGTTGTAAATCTGGTAACGCGAGCACTGGTGCCGTGCAGAGGCGATCCTTCAACTCCATGAATGCCTTCTGTTGAGATTCAGACCAAAAGAATTTTGATTTCGCCCCTCCCTTGGTGACTTGACTCAAGGGCCAAGTAATATGAGAAAACCCCAACACGAACCTGCGGTAGAAGTTGGCAAGACCTAGAAAGCTGCGGAGCTCTGTTAGAGTGGTTGGAGATGACCAATCCCGAATGACTTGGATCTTGGTTGGATCGACATGCACCCCCTGTTCATCAATGGTGTATCCCAGATATTGAACCTCGGTCATGCCAAAAGTGCATTTCTCCAAATTGGCACATAGCTTGTGTTGTCGCAGTGTTTGGAGAACCTGTCGGATGTGGTGGAGGTGCTCTTCCCAACTCTGGCTGAAGATCAGAATGTCATCCAAGTATACTACTACAAAGGAGTTGGTGAATGGCCGCAAGATGTCATCCATTAGCCTCATGAAGGTTGCAGGAGCATTCGTCAATCCGAAAGGCATAACCAACCATTCGAAAAGGCCCTCCTTGGATTTGAAGGCAGTCTTCCACACATCAGAGGGTTCGATTGGTACCTGGTGATATCCTGACTTCAGATCGATCTTGCTGAAATATTTCACCCCCTTTAGTTGGTCCAGGAGGTCATCAATTTGCTGGATTAGGTACCTATTACAGACAGTGATCTTGTTCAGCATCTGATAGTCAATATAGAGTCTCCACGTCCCATCCTTCTTCTGTACCAACACGATCGGGCTCCCACAAGGCGATGAACTCGGACGGATGTGACCTTTCTGCAGGAGATCCTGAATCTGCCTCTTGATTTCATTGTTCTCCAGAACAGAGTGCCAATAAATTGGTCCATTGGGTAGCGGTGCACCTGGGGTTAGATCGATGGAGTGCTTGACCTGACAGTGCAGAGGAACCCCTGCAGGGGAGGTGAAGATGTCCTCGTACTCCTCCACAACCTTGTCCATCTGTAGTTGTCGTGCAGAGGAACCCCGTCTGGAAGCCGCGACCACTATCTTCTTCTTTCCTTGAGGGCGTATCATCAAGAAAACAAATTTCCTGGTTTTGGAAATGATCTTACTGCATTTTTTTGCAGTAATCAAAGAGATGGTGGTAGGTGGTGCTACCTCTGGTATCCTGTACAACTTATTTCCCAATGTAATAATAACAGCACGGGGCCTTGATTCATACACAGCATGTCGCTTCCACAAGTATGGTTGTCCTAATAATACATCACAAACTTCAAGGGGATCAATGTCACACAATACCTCATCCGTGAAGGGCTTGATGTTGTATGGAAGGTGACACTGCTGGCTCACGCGAAGATCTCGTCCTTGGTGAAGCCACCCAATGGTGTATGGTTGTGGATGTGCTGTGGTCGGTAAGCCCAACCGCTTCACGACCTCTGCCGAAATGAGGTTATTTTGACTCCTGCTATCAACAATGAACTGTATCGGGGAGCCCTTTACCCACATTTGGGAGTGGAAGAGACGCTCCTCCTCCTCTGGATCTTCGGATTCATTTTTCTGGATCTTGGCAGTAGCAACAGTGGCGTTGGGATCCGCATCAATGATCTGCTTCCCTTTTTCATTCCCCTTATCGGGTTCTGACTCAGTGTCGGAACATGCATCTGATTCTAAAACCTTTAGCTCAGCCACCAGTGACTGCTTGGCCCGACACTCACTTGTGTTGTGAGTGGAGCTCTTATGGAACTCACACCATTTTCCAGTGTCCTTTTTTGACTTCGTGGTGTTGTTCTTTGCTTGCAGCTTCGGTGGGTTGTCTTGGGCTGTCCCGCCTTGGCTTTGTCCTTTGTTCTGTGGTTTAGGGGCACCTTTCCCCTGCTTTGGATTCGCAGATCCAAAGTCTCGCTTCTTTTGTTTAAACTTCTGCTCGACCTTGACGGCATATCGGTATGCTGCGCCGAGCGAGGAGATGTTCAGGAATTGTATTTCTTCCTGGATGTACTTGTGCAGGCAGCCACGGTATTTGAGTATCAAATGTTGCTCCGAATCCTTGATACCCAACTTTGTGCGAAGGGTATGGAAAAGATTGGTGAACTCCGGCACGTCTTGGTCCCTTCCCTGCCGCAGTGTGGTCCACTTTATGTATTCATCCTCATAGCTTCCGACAGGGTAGTACTTCTCCTTGATGGCATCCCGGAATGAATTCCAGGTGGGTGCGGCTGAAAATAGTGAGCCAGTACTTTCATCCTTCTTCTCGCAGTAGGTTTCCCACCAGTCCTTGACGTGGGGGGCTGCTTTGAGAAGAGCGAAAACAATCTTTTCCCGACTCGAAAATTCATGAACAGAAAAATAACCCTCTAGCAGATTTAACCATTTATCTACGGCATCTGCGTCTATCTGACCCTCGAATATGGGGATTTCAAAATTAACTTGTACCTTAAAGGGCGTGGCGTTTCCAGAGTAGCTGCTGGAAGCCGATGCGTCGCTTCTGGGTAGCCGCTGAAGGATCTGGGCAAAGCTGTCCATCATCGCGTTCCGTTGTCACTCGAGGGCTTCTTCGAGCAAGATTTTGATGGGATCTCCTACCCCCTCGTCTTTCTTCTCATCCGCCATGGGAGGCCGTCGGGATTTGCGAGGCTGGTCTTGCAAAGGTTCAACCAGTTCAAGCCCTAACTCCTTATATCCCGACCTTGTTGGGGACATGCAAAGAAAAACAGAGAAAAAGCAGACTGCTCTGATACCACTGATCCGGATTTAAGTAGGAACGCAAAAAATTACAGAGATAACCATATACACAAAGATGCAGCGGAAATAATACTTCATTTCATTAATGGAAGATACTGAAATATGCTTACAACTAGAAAATGGAAATAAACCAGCTAGGGCGATGGTAGCTTATCTCTGAGAAGAGATGTGGTGGCTACATGCCTCTGAACTGTGTTACAATGAGGTTCAAAGGCCTATTTATTGTTGAGAAACAATGGAAAACCCTTAACATTCCAAAGCCTAACCCTAGGAGATGAAACGCCAAACTGTGGGCCCCGTTTGGGTAAATTGGTACATCAACTTCCCGAGGTCGTAACTTTGGCATACGATCTCCGTTTGACGTGTACAATAGCTCGTTAGAAAGATCTATCCAAGCACTACCACTTTGGGAGGGGCAACATCAGTCCATGGACCCATGTTGCCCCCATATTTCCCAAAAAACGTCGTTTAGGGCCTCAAAACGGCTCCAGAAGTTTAGGACCCGAAAAACTGCTAAAAATAGTAAGTTGTGCTACAATTAAGGAAACTGAAAATGCTGAGAGAAACAATGGTGGGGGTCCAAGTGGACTTGGCAGGTGGCCACCAATATCCACCTGGATCATTATGATATTCTTTGGATGAAATGAGAAATATGTAAGAAAACTAATGCAACTTTTGATAGAGACAAGTTAAATCATTCTTTGTGAAATAATTTACAAATAATGTGCACAAAACTATACCACGATCAGGATAAATGACGTGGACCTGTAAAACAAGAAATATTTGTTTATCAATTGGAAAATATTTGGAATGGAATATTTGTTTATCAATTGGAAAATATTTTACAATCAATAACGACTGTTAAAACATAAATGGCATATAACTTCAAACAAGATGTGTATTTAAAGAAACAAAATAATTCGTTATCCTTAAAAAATATAAAATTAAACACATACCATCAAACCATAAGAGAGGAGTCTCATAAGTCTTAACAATACATGCATGAAATGATCACCTGGCTCTACGAGCTTATGAGTATTGAGTAGAAATGTTGAAGTGCACAATTACAAGAAGTATTCACTAAATCCAATAGTGGAGTCTTGAAGATATTTATTTATCTCAAAAGAATAACAAGCTCTCTAATAATATGCTTACAATGGAAATGCAATACCAAAAATCCCTTTTCTCTATCCATGAGGGTGTATTTATAAGAAGTGTGGTGACCTTTAACCTCCCACTATGACTCTTGGACTTCCCTCATGACCTTTCGACCTCCACTTGAATCTTCATTTTTTTTTCACATTTATAATTACAAAATATGTCAAAATATGTTATTTACATAATTACAATCAAAATTAAGGAAAATAAAGTGCAACTAAAGTGAGAATTTGTGTAATGAGAATCTTTGGTGCTTCGACGCGAAGTTCTCCAGTCACATATATGTGCCATGCTTTATAATCAACAACCAAATCACTCACCTTTTGAGATAGTTCTTGATCATATCTCACCCTACATTCCAAAGCATCAGGGAGCACTATCTTTGATTCTCCTTGCAATTTGTTTAAAAGCATTGCCAACTTGGTCAATTCTGCAACATACTAAATAATAGCCTCCTTTGTCACTTTCACAACTCTCTGTATAATAGCTTGCCTCATGGGGTTTAGTGCTTCTCTCATCTCCTACTTGACCTCTTCTCCCATCCTTATTTATCCTAGTTTTCCAATAGAAGGTATCTTGTACATTTTGAATAGGGCATCTAATACATTATGAAACTTTTGGTAAGCTAATATTGTGCTAATCATGTTTTTTCTCAATTGTTCATGTGATTGTACACACATTCTCACTTCCAATTTTTCAAACTCAACATCTAATCTATTCTTCTTTAGCAAATCAGTTGGTGCATTAGGATAATTTATACTCCATTCTTTAATAAAATCAACTATCGAGAGAGCTAATATTATCAATGTTCCTCTTTCTTGCATTTCCTTTTGCATGCCAATTAGTGGAGGCACTACTTTATGCGGGATCGTTATTTCATCATACACTTGTTTCATTACCTCCTTTATCTTTTTGAGTCCTTCATGTATAACTTCCTTAAAAATTTCTCTACTAAAATTTGTAATGGATAGATTTCGATTCTCTATGCAAAGCTGTTGATTATATTTTTGGGCTATAGCTAACTCCTTCAATTTTTCAACCACTTTAGATAAGTAATAAACATTCTTCTCGGTGGCTACGGAAAATGTTGTGCCTACAGAATCTGTAGTTATGGGATTAATTCTTGTATCTACTACCATCTCTCTTTTCAAAGTGTCCGAGATAGGCTTATCTTGTTCCTTAGGATAATATTTTCTTCTTTTGGATGATCTTGAAATTAAATTGGTCAAAAATAAAATTTTAGATATCTAATATTCTCTCATCTTCTTGGGATGTGATGCCCTCCTGTCACTGGG
The DNA here is from genome assembly GCA_031772625.1 of Pinus tabuliformis. Taxonomy (NCBI): domain Eukaryota; kingdom Viridiplantae; phylum Streptophyta; class Pinopsida; order Pinales; family Pinaceae; genus Pinus; species Pinus tabuliformis. The sequence continues at coordinate 229,431,454 of CM062817.1, forward strand.
TTTAGGAAGATGAACATTTTATGTGGGCACAATTGGTTGAACTGGAAAATTATTTAACTTGATTTATTCTACCTATTCATCCATTAATTATTTGACGATTAAATCTTCCTCTAATTACATGGCTATCGCTTCTTTCTCTTTCTTCTTGTTCTCTTCCTCTTCTAGATATTTTATTTTAAGTTGTTCTTCTTATTTTTATTTCTTTTGAGATTCTTCTTCTATTTTCTTCTTCACTATCTCCTTTATTTTCATCAAGGCCTCCTACTTTTTATTTTATTGTTCCTCTTTCCTCTTTGTTTCCTCCTTTTTCCTCCTTTGTGCGTCTTCTTATTCTTTTCTATTCTTCTCTTCTTCTGCTAGCTTCTTTGCATCTCTATATGTTTTAAGCTTTTTATTTCTCTCCCTCTTCGCTTCTTAACCTTGCTTCCTTTCCAGTTCAGCCTTTTCTTCAGTTTCCCTGTTGTCCCGGGCTTCTTCTTCTTGATCATCTAAAACACTTGTAACCTTAAAGGGACCTATTTATTTGGAAGCTTCAATTCTTGAATAGCATTGAATAAATTCTTGATCTTTTCTTCATTTGGCCAAGATGTCGAAGCATACATCCAACTATAATTGATTCTTGTACATTTTTGCATGGTGATGCCTATAGGATCATATCTATGATAACCTAACTCTCCAAACTTGAAGCGCTCTGTTATAACATCTTTCAACACTCGTGTAGACCAAATGATCTTGTATGGCCTAGCTAGTTCCCTTTCCCTTGAAGACTTGACTTGATCTTAATTTTTTTTTTTCAAAATCCATACGTGACTCTTCTCACTACAAAATGCATACATATGTGGTTTCTATGAACTATATCCTTGTACAACATTTTGAAATTAAAAAAAATAACTAAAAATCTATTTTTGGGCATGGTTTATGGGTTTTACTGAAATCCCACCTACAAGAGCCCATGGTCTAATTGAAATAGCCAATTTGAGGTGGTAAATAAACACCCATTGGGTAGGCATAATGGATATCATATGAGAGGTATTGATACTATACCCAAATTCCCCCAGATCAAGTATGCATTTTCCTGTGCTTCCTGCATTCCCAGTCTATAAGAAACCCTTGTCTCCTTGCAAAGATGTTCAAATCTCCTATCTAGCATCTCCTTTGCATTTATTATAGAGGAACTATATGTTGGCTGAGGCTAGATGGATCCAAAGGAAGGTTTCGTCAATACCTTTCGCTCGGATCAGGTGGTAACTTTCCTGTACTTGTTACTATTCATTAATAAAGATGCTCATGTCTTGTTCCCAAAATATGTTGTCATCTTATGAATGTTAACCTATCATGTTGCTTATGATGATATAACATATCTATATGCATGTGTTTTGAATTATATTATATGTTTATGCTTATGTAATTGATTTGTAGGTCTACACATTTTGGAGGAAGAAGCGGGTTTGGACCCTATGAGATCTACCTCAAATTTAGGACCCCGGGTACGTCTTCTATCCAAAATTTTGTGAAATCAAATGTTTTCCATGCTTGCATGAGTGTTCTTTATCGTTTTGATATTATGCTCTCTTGGAGCTTCCAACCTTGGCTCTCAGGAATCTTTCCCACAAACAGAATTTGTGGCTCTGCTGGGGAATACTTTTGAAGTATTTCCTAAAAGGGTTGTTTTGATTGATCTGGGTCTTTGGTCTATTACATTACTATTTTTCCAGTCTTCTGTAACTTTGCATGACTTGACATTTCCACCTAATATTTCAAATTGAGGCTTTTTCTTTTAATTTATCTTATTTTACCTTTTATACACATTTTTTCTTCCGAACAGTCGCGTACATATGGAGTTGCTTCTATTGCAACTCGCGTATGGGCATGTTTCTTTACTCATAGTTACATATATATCCAGAATTTCTTCTGAACAGTCACGTATATCTTTGAAAAATGATTTTTTTTCATTTCCTGAGTCTTCTGAAGGTATGATCAAGTCTTTGTATGCTTTTGAAGTCTTGTTGAAGTTTGAAATATTGTGGTTAACAATCATTTTTGGTATCTTTTATTTGTGTGAAGAAAAGCTTGTGTCAAACTAGGGTTTTCATTTGGTGAATTTTGTTGTATATGAAATTGGGTTCCAGGTTTTTTTGTGAAGTATCTGTCCATTTATTTGCTTTGGAACAAATTCATATTGCTTTTAAAGCTCTAGATTACCCAATTGGCTCCTTGTTTCCTTTTATGACTTAAAGGTTGATCTTGTTTTCTTCTCTCTTTTGATATTGAAAGTGTTTTTGGCTCTTTTGTAGATCTAAGTTTTCAATTGTTTGAGGATATTCTAATCTTCTGAATCACTTTCATCTTTGTTTACCAAATTCTCGAGGGTTTTATTCTCTTGTTTGTGTTAGTTTCTTAAAATTGTTATGTTTGCAATTTTGACTTGGTAAACTTGAGTTTTCTTCATCTATTTGGTTTTGAGGTACTTGAATTGCTTCTTTATTTGACGATTTGAATTTCAAAGTGATTAAAAAAAAGAAATCATTTGCTTGCTTTTTATTTTTTCTTTTTATTTATTTACTTGGTGATCTTTTGTTTTTTGTCAAACGTGCAATTGTTTTAGCGTAAATTCAAACATTGATTGTTTGTATATTTATGTCATGGGTATCTTGAGTATTTTTAGTGCTTGGAAGTTCCACAGTAGCCATTTTTGTGTCGACGTTTCAGAAATTCAAACATTGTTTTCTTTTGGAAGTTCCATCAATTTTGAAATTTGCTTCTTCTTTCTTTTTTGATTTACCATTATCTTGTTGGTCACATTTGCTTATCCTTATAATTATTTTTGAATCTTGCATTTGCACACTAGTGTGAATTAGGATTAGATGCATTAAGAATAAGCATTTATTCATTTTTGTTAGATTTTAAATGTGTGAGTGCCTATTGAAAAAATAATTTTACTTTAAGTAGAACCTTGCAGAACCTTGTAGAAATCACTTTTCATCAAAGAAAAATAGTTTCATTTGCATGTAGCATAAGCTTTCTTATTGATTTATTTTGCATCAGACCATCATCAGGTGCACTTCCATGTCCCTTTTCCTAAATAATAGGCACTAAAATTAACGCGTAATCTAAAATGAAATAGAATTTTTCTTTTGTCATAACAAAACCAACTAATATAGGTAATTTAGGGCGTTGGAATAGGTTGTGGAGAGTAAACTCTCCAAGGCCACTCAAACTCAAATTTAGAAGTTGATTAAAGAGTGGAAATCTAGTGTCATATAGGATGTCCAGGAAAGCTCCACTAACACTGGAGTCAAGTAAGTGGACATATGAAGATAAGGAAAGAGAAATACCCCCTCTCCTACTTATCCAGCTACACACCCATGACTCCCCCCCCCAACTTCTGACTACGAACTGGTAGCCTTAGTTTCCTTTCCTAGGGATCACACAGGTGATTGTAGGGGGAAATGCCTGTGGTACCTAAGACAAAAATTGTATCACTTTCATAGTACTTATATGTAAAAATTCCTTGTAGATTCAAACTGCTAATTGTAATATCCTAAAATAGTAGACTTGAATCTACTCTACTCATTAGCGAAAACAATTAAACAATCATGAAATCATGAAGCATACAAGAGAGAGAATTCAATAAACATATTACATAACAATTTCTAGGGGAAGCCATCACTAAAAACCCATGATATCTATATATTGCATTAGTGAGAAAATATGAGAATATTACAATGCTTTTCTCAAGCCCGAGCAACCTCTGCACTATCTCTATCCGTCTCACTGCTTCCTAGACAAGCCCAGGCCAATACTTAACCAATTTTATGCTTGACCAAGTCCCTATTTCCTTGCGCGGTTCCTCAAGGAATTAGCCCCCTATTAATTATGGAAATTCCTCAATTTGAATTGAAAATTCCTCATAGGCCTTCCTCTGGTTACATGCACCACCTGTATAATTCAGATGATTATACAACTGCTAGTACACTGTCCTTGAACTCTAATCTCAACCGGGTCTTTCTCAAATCTTACATGCATGAGTTAATTATGAGTGAATCTTCAGTTTACTAATTAATCATTGTAGGCAACACCAGACTCCACTGCAAGAAACACCACACTACTAGACCTCCCACTAGTTCCTCCAATAGTTGGAACTAGTTTACTTGACTTTAATTCAGTTATACTGAATTAATTAATTACAACTCAAAATAAAATCAACTAGGGATCCTATAATATAGGATACACTCTACATGACTCAATTCAGACCCTCAACTCGAATTAACTGAGCCAAATAAGTCAAATTAAATTAGTTAACTAATACAAGTTGTGATGAGATGTGGAATTGCAATTTTATTCCCAATTTTATTCAAGGACAAACTTAAATTAGGAGTTTCTTGATGTTATTTTTAACATTTCTTGTTTCAATTTTCAACACTCTCTCTCAACAAGAAAGGGATTCACATCTATCCCAATTCAGTACCTTTGGAATGTTCTGCATGCAGATCTTGTCACTGTTGTTGCTACTACAACATTTGCAACCAAAAAAAACTTCCAAACAAAATAAGCTGAATCAACTGTGTCTACAACTATCTACTGGGAAAACTGTATTTCTGCTGACTCTACTACTGAGCCTCCTTCTCTACTATCATCACTGATCTACACTCTTCTATATCTGACTGACACTGATCCTCTTTCTACTGAATACTATGGTCCCCGTAGCAAGGTAATGATCCATGAGACAAAAAACATCTCAATGGATCCTGCCCAAATTTATGCACTCGGGACTATTTCTTCACATTTACCCAACTCTCACATGGAGGTATGTATGCATGTGCTCCCTCTGCCCACTTGGCTCAAAATTACCTCCTACTAGAGGTCTTTGCTTGAGTGGATGTCTCCACTTGGCCTCCTCTCTGCTTCTCCAATTGTGGCTGCTCTACAACTTGTTGAGGCTTCTTTCGAGGCTGCATGTTGAGAGGTAATTCATGCTCCCTCTCAACCACCAAGTCTCTAATATTTTCCTTGATCCTCAAGGCTTTGCATCCATCTTGTACCTCAAATGCATACATGTTCTTGACTCACAGACCGATCTGTTTCACCTTTCTTGTGGCGATGTATTCAAAGAATACCTTCCCTTTGCTAAATACCACATCATAACCACTGTCTTCTAGTACCGCGATGGAAACGAGATTATTCTTTAGTACTCCCTCTGAAAAGTAACTCTACCGATATCAATCCCACTATATATCCCATCATCTCCAAATTCAATGTTCTGCTTAAGGTCTTTCTCCTCCAAGTCTCTAAAGAGATATTTATTCCCCATCATTGGAATGAGGCACCACTGTCAAGATACCACATGATTCCCATTACAGTGCTTCCCATGCATGCAATGAGAGTAAAATCAAATGCTACTGTAGGCTCCTTCTTGCTTGCTTTCTTCTGTGGACATTTCATGGCATAGTGTCTGAACTCATGATAGTGAAAACACTTAATGTTAGACAAGTCTTCATTCTTTCCCTCCTCGCCTTGGGACTTTTTTCCCTTGAATTTATTTTCATTCATGACTAATGAAAAATCCTCTTCCACTTCTTTGGATGAGGTCCCATTTTTGGTTTTCTGCCAAATATCTTCTTGTACCAATTCGAGCCACAAACGTTCCCACTCTAGTAGCTTCTCCCTCCCATTTACTGAGTCCTGGTAGCTATGCAAACTCTTGGGAAGGCCTAAACGTGCTAGGTTGAATAGAATGTCTTCAACAACTATAACACCAACACTTCCAATCTCATCATGACATTGGGTGAACTTGGTCAATTACTTTGGTATTGTGTCACCCTTCTCCATCTTGATTTTTATAAGCTTGTCCTTCAGTGCTATTCCCGTGGACACTGCTATTTTGAAATAGGTCTATCAAGGCCTTCCGCATTTCATATGGATTCTCCTTACTATGGAGGTTCAAGACAATATGATCTCGAAGTCCTTCCAGGATAATCCTTCTTGCCTTTTCCACACATTTTCTCCAGTCTACCAGATCTTGAACATCAACTGCTGGAGGCTTGGGAATATCTTTGTCTATGAATTCCTTAAGCCCATTTTCTTCCAACAGTGCCTCCCTCCTATCCTTACAAGAAATATAGTTCGAACTACCCTCAAGGTCTTATTCAAGTCTCAATCCATAGAACAACATCCTGCTAGCTCTGAAGTATGATACTGCAAATTTGATTTCACTTGTAAAAGACAAATTTGTATTCTCCTCTTCTATAGTGATTTTAGCTCTTATACGATGTAGAAATTCCTTGTAGATTCAAACTGTTAATTGTAATATGCTAAAACAATAGACTTGAATCTACTCTACTCATCAGCGAAAACAATCAAATGATCGCAAAATCACGAAGCATACAAGAGAAAGAATTAAATCAACACATTACACAATGATTTCTTGGGGAAAGCCACAGCTAAAAACCCCTACTATCTGTATATTGCATTAGTCAGAAAATATGAGAAGATTACAATGCTTTTCTCAAGCCCGAGCAACCTCTGCACTATCTCTATCTGTCTCACTACTTCCTTGACAAGCCAAGGCCAATACTTAATTAATTTTCTGCTTGCCTAAGTCCCTATTTCCTTGTGGTGTTCCTCAAGGAATTAGCTCCCTATTAATTAGGTAAATTCCTCAATTTTAATTCCGCAATCCTTATAGGCCTTCCTCTGACTTCATGCACCACCTGTACAATTTAGATGATTATACAACTAATAGTACATTATCCTTGAACTCCAATATGAACTGGGAATTTCTCAGACTTGACATGCATGAGTTAATTATGAGTGAATCTTCAGTTTACTGGTTGATCACTGCAGGAAGAACCACACTCCACTGCAGGAAGCACCACAATAATATACCTCCCACTATTTCCTTCATCAGTTGGAATTAGTTTAACTGACTTTAACTCAGTTAGACTGAATTAATTAATTACAACTCAAAATAAACTCAACCAGGGCTCCTATAATGTAGGAGACACTCTACATGACTCAAGTTAAACCCTCAACTTGAATTAAATGAGACAACTAAGTCAAATTAACTTAGTTAACTAATACAAGTTGTCATGAGATGTGGAATTACAATTTTATTCCCAATTTAATTCAAGGGCAATTAAATTAGGACTTTCTTGATGCTAGTTTTAACATTTCATGTTGCAATTTTCAACATTCTGGAGGGTGCCCCACAAAGTAAGGGAACTTCCACTGGAAAAGAATATTGTTTTGAGGTCAGTGTAAATATTTTTCATACCTTCGTTGGTAAGAATTGGCCCCCCATCATCCCAACTTTCCTTCATAAGGCCCCTTTATCCACTTTCTCGTATTTTAGTGTCTGGTCCTAAGCACCTAGAGTAGAAATACTTAGAAGTTGTTTGCTTGTCTGTATCTTTCAGAATTTATAGTGGAGTTATCTTTACTCTTTGTATTTACTTGGATTTAGGTGGATTTTTCTTGTCACTTTTGGACCTTTGATCTTAAGTGAATGAAAAACCACTCCAGTAGTCTTGAAAGGTTTTTGGTCTTTCTCTTGAAATTATGGAGTTTCCTCCTTAAGTGAAAATGTTTGATTATGCATCTCTCTTCCTTGAAAAGTCATTTGAACAATCCCGTAAGGGAAGGATCTATGAATATGTTGGGTATAGCCAATGTTCCTATGGATACCAACCATGGGACCCCTTGAAAAGGGGATCCTTGTGCTTTTCCTTTCTTTGGAAATGTTGGTACCTCCTTGATGGCCACTTTGAATATTCCTGGATTGAATGTTGGACTTCCAATTTGGCTATGGTCCACTGTGACTATTCCAAATGTTCTTGAAGCTTCTTAGATGAATGATTTATTTCAAGGGCATCAAATGGGTGTTAATTGTTCATGTTCTTCGCCAAATAAATCCTAGCTTCCTCTTTCTTCTCAGTCTTGTAATAAGGAATATAAAAAGAAGAGAAAGAGTAGGAATAAGAAGAAGAAGAAGAAGAATTCTCTCCATGAATCATCACCAACCTCTGATAGTCATGTTGGAGATGAGCCTTCGGCCGCTGCAATTCCTTCTGAGGGCATAGGTCTAGTCACTACTAGTCATACTAGAAATGGGTCACCTACCTCTATGCATCATGTTGTTGATGACTCACCTACTTCTCTGAGTCAGGATGGGGGAAAATATCCCCTCTCTCTTGGGAAAGAGTCAATAACCTTTGCAAGTCATGTTGGAGACTCTCCACCCACCATTGCTAGTCATGTTGGGGGCATTGATGTTGATTAGAGACCTAGGCGTAGAATATTTAAACCTAAGTTCCCTTGTAGTTTATGTAAGGGAGATCATCTTATTCATTTGCGCCTTGAGATTTAAGTGGTACAAAGGTTGTGGTCTGAGTTTGAAGGTTCTTCTAATCCTGAACCTGTTATCATTTCTCAACAATCTACTAAACCATTGGTTGATGAAGTGGTTGAGTCAGTGCAATATTTAACTGATCCCAATCATCTTTTGGGGGGTGAAGTGTCTACTAACAAAGTTTTCTTGATTTATAGTTCATAGTCTTCTATACTAGGGGGCGTGTCAGTCTTTTTGAATGTACCCCCTCCAAGTTTTAGGAGTGTTTCCTTTAATTGGAATAATCTTGTTGATCCTCATATTCCTTCTTCTACACCCTTTCAAATAAGGGTTAAAGTTAATTCCACATAATTCTATTGATGTATAGTGGATGAAGGATCCTCTGCAAGTATTATATCCTCCTCAGCTTGGAAAGATTTGGGTTCTCCAAATTTGTTGGCAGTTGATAGTTAGTTGCTATCCTATGATAGAAGACCTGATGAATATATGGGTTTTCTTCCTCAATTTCCTATCACTTTAGGTGGGAAGGTTATCCTAATTGATATGGTGGTGGTTGATCGCCCGTTAGACTTTAATATTCTCCTTGGGCATGATCATGTCTATGCTATGAATGTTGTGGTGTCTTCACTCTTTCGAGTGATTTATTTTTCTCACAATAGAATTATTGTCACTATTGATCATCTTGCATCTGATAATCACCATCCTAATTTGAAATTAGTTCAGAATACCCCTTGGTATGTTCCAAGTGTTCAAGTAGACTCTTCCCCGCCACAAGTGAACTATGTGGCATTATACCCTTAATGCTCAATTTCTTCTGAGAAGGGTCATTTGAACTCTTATTTTCCTTCTCGAGACTTGATACCAATAGTTGATCGAGTAATTTCTCCTATTGGGGCATGGGAACCCTCACTTCCCCTTTTTTATCCTTCTAGTTCTCATGATTTCTTTGATGTTGAGTTTCCTTCACAAGAGGAGCTATTTGAATCCATGAGATTTAGCTACCAAATGAGTCCTTGGCCCGAGTCCCGCAAGGGGCTTAAACTGAAGAATTATTATGCATAAGCTGTGAGTCTGCGTGGTTCCATGTACCATATTTTACATATAAGGTATGCATTTCAAGTTTTGTATTCTATAACACAAAATTTTACTTGAATTTTATATATGGGACGTATTAACTTCTTTCCCAGTGTTCCTAATTATGTATACAAAACATTAAAGAATTCTCCTTTAGGTATTTTCATGGTTGATCCGCTCCGACGGGTATTGGATCTCAAAACTGGCATATAGGTTAGGTTATTGTCATCTACATTATGAATTATTAGTTTCATTTTCAAATTTTTGCCTTAGGATCGACCCCACCAAGATATGACACAAAATCTTCTCGCTACTTAGAAGTGTCATTACTTGAGTGGTAGAGCCTACCTTATCATGGGCACTCTAGATAGTACCTCATCGTCACTTGGAACCCATGATGAAGTTTTGTTCTTAGGCTCAGGAGGACTCTTTAGTCCTATCATGAATTTGTGTTGAAGCCTCATTTTTCTTCCTCGCTCTTGTTCTGACTTTATACCCTAGAGGATCCCATGCATTGAGTTGTACTTTTACATTTCATATTGAATAATTGTAACCCTTTTGGCCTTAAGTCGAATGCATTTGAATCATGTATAAGCCCATTTTGATCATGAATTTTTTTGCATATCAAGCTATGAATTCATTAGCCTTTGCAACTTGACATTGTTTTTACCTTGGAGGGAACGTTCCCCGAGTGTCGATCACCAACATCCGTAACCTTACATTGAGCATAGGAATGCTCCAGTCCCAGGAACTATTTACTTATCTTTGACACTTGTTCCCTCCACTATACTATAGGCATTATTTTATTCCTTTTAAGGCTTTATAATATGAAGAGACAAAAAATTCATATATTCCAAAAACAGTAATTGGAATGGGACAATTTCTTCATCATTATTGGCAGTAAGAGTCAGTTGTATTGTCCATGAACAAAGAAATTAAAAGATATGAGTCTTCCCTCCATCAGGTTGGGACATAGTTTGACTATATGGAATCCAAAACCTTGTTTTAAAGTCAGTACTCCTCTGGTTGGTTACTCTTCCAATCATATGGAGAGTTTTTTTATGCCTCCTGTATCAAAAACTTATAAAAAGTCATTTTATGTTGCCTTACAAGTCATAAAATGTTTTTCTTTTGTTCAAGGGAAGTTAGCCCATGTGTCGGCTATTCTGAGGTGTCTCTTGACTCATTTATGTCAACCATACCCAGTCTATCAAGTTATTCTCAGTATCATATCAACTACTTGGTCCTTTACTCGTGTCAGTTAAGAAGCTCCCCATTGACTTCTTGCTTATGGGTCTATTCTTATCAAATCTAACAAATTTATTTGAGGGTAGGCCCAGGGTCATAACCTGGCCCTATTTACATCATTGATAGGTGACCTTGCACTCAACATCGATCAATATCGATCAATATCTTGAGTCTTTCACTGAGTGGTTTCCCTTGTTTTCGACGTCAACATACATTATCACACATCGGGATTCGTGCAATACCTTGGTTTCCAATTGACCTTATTGGTGGATTCCTTGCTTCTGTGTCAACTTTCATGATAGGTTGGTTTAGAGGATTTCTTTCGTGTGCTAGCTACATCTTGTGCATGCCAAAAATGTACTTGGTGGTGGTTACTTCATATTTATTCTTCCGAGTCCTTCCAAATTATTGGCCTGCAGGTTATTCTCATGATGGTTGATGTGGGATTCCTTAATGCCTTCCTTCTAGAATATATTTTCCCATCAACTCCAACTCATTGCTCTGGGAACAAGGTCTAGATTTATTTTTCAGTGCCTAAGGTTTGTAGTCATCAGTGTTAGAATCCTTTTCTATCGATAGAGAGCATACATCAATGTCTCCTGATTGCTATATTCTTTCAAGTGTTCGACTTCAACACATCTATTCACACTTGTTAGATTGTACTGGGGTACCTTGAAACTCATTATCATTATTGGTGATTTGTATCGTGTTTGTTAATGACATATATCAATGGCTTATAATTAAATGATTTCTCACATGGTCGAATTCAGCTCATTTATTCCCATAGTGAATAAATGTACCATCTACGGTCAGTAAAGACCTTGGGTTGTGTCAACATCTCAGTTCACTTGATAGTTCCTTCAGTTTTCTGTCACTGATATCATCCAACTTTATATGTTTCACACTCTTTCATCATCATCCTATATGTTGGCACTTGAGTTTTATGTAGTATCACTACTCCATCTACATGAATTGGTACTTTTGAGAGGACCAATTATACAATATATTTTGTACAAATATCCTCCTATATGATACTAATACATAGCTCCGATGTGTTCTTTCATGGATATGACATGATGTTACATTATGTATTATTCTTATCACTTTCACACTTATGTATACATCATGGATCCACTTTATACATGAACAATGACCATGATTTATTATCTATGAGAATGGGTATGCCCACCTCATACATGAGTATTCTTTCTAACTCCTTCCTCATGTATTTGATGGACTGGAATCTGGTGATCTCCTCCTGCATTTTTCAGACGAATCCTCTCTTATACTTAATGTATTTAGGCCATTAGTCCCCTTCTGACCTCATACATTAGGGGGCATCTGTTATAACATCTTTCATCACTCCTGTAGACCAGATGCTCTTGTGTGTCCTAGGTAGTTCCCTTACCCTTGTAGACTTGAATTGATCTTAAAAAAATGTTTTTCAAAATCCATACACGACTCTTCCCACTACAAAACACATACATACGTGGTTCCTATGAACTATATCCACATACAACATTTTAAAATTCGAAGAAATACATAAAAAGCTATTTTTTTTGGCAGGGTTTACACCTTTTACTGAAAGCCCACCTACAGGAGCTCATGGCCTAACTAAAATAACCAATTTGAGGTAGTATAAATACACCCCTTAGGTATTCCTAATGGATATCATATGAGAAGTATTGATACTATACCCAAATTCCCCCAGATCAAGTCTGCATTCTTCATTTGCCTCCTGCACTCCCAGTCTATAGGAAACCCTTATTTCCTTGCAGAGATGTTCAAATCTCCTATCTATAATCTCCTTTACATTTATTATATAAAGGAAGTCTATTTTGGCTCAGGCTGGATAGATCTGGAGGAAGGTTTCGTCAATGCCTTTGGCTTGGATCAGGTTGTAGATTTCTTATACTTGCTACAATTCATTAATAAAGAAGCTCATGTCTTGTTCCCGAAATATGTTGTCATCTTATGAATGTTAACTTATCATGTTGCTTATGATGACATAACACACACACACACGCACGCACGCACGCATGCACACACACACACACACACACACACACACACACACACACACACACACACACACACACACACACTGTTATAGCTCTGAATCTCACTCTTATGGTTTGTGATGCTGTACTCATGGCCTAGGGCAACCCCTCCTTCCAGACCTGGTCCTAAAATTTAAAAAACAGTGTTTTATCCCTTATACGCGACATTGCCCTGAGTTAAACGCGTGTATACGCGGCTATGTGTATATCCAACCCACGTGTATGTATTAAAACACTTAAAAAAATATAAGACTCCTTATTTTCGGGCGGAGATCGTGGGTTTTACCTGCTGATCACTTGTTAGTGCCCGTGGCCCAACTGTTCCCAACCAAATCCTAACTAAAAAACTACTTTGGAGATGGTATAAAAAGACCTCAAAGGGAAGGCCTAAGGGAGGAGAGAAGAGAGAGAAAGGTTATTATGCTGAGATTTTTCCCTTGACCAGGTCTGAAGTCCCTTGTGCCTTTTGCACTTCCCCCATTTTGTACAGGAAACCTTTGTTTCCTTGTGTGTTGATGTTCATCCACCATTTATGACATCATGGAGAGAGTCATGGAAGGAGTTTGTTAGAGGCTTGAGGCTGGAACGGATCCGGAAGGAAGCTTTGCTTGGAGCCTGCTGAAGGTGACTCAGGTGAAAACATTCCTTTTTATGTATTTTATTTGTCTATAATAAAAGAAACACATGTCTTGGTTCCCAAAATGAATCTTCTTTATGTTAATGATATTCATGTTTAGAATTCATATGTAAAAGGTTGTTTGGATTTCATAACTAACTACCTTTCTTTATAACATGAAGATGGTTTCTTTATAAGTTTTTGTCCATATACTGTTGTGTTCTTTGAATTGGTTGTTTTGCAGGACAAAAGAGAAGAAGGGAACTCCAAGAAGGGTTTGGACCCTAAAGGCCTTCTCAAACGTAGGACCGAAGGTACGTACCCTTATCATAGAATTTGCTTATAATAGCATAATGGTTGTATGAATGCATGTTTCTTTGAATAGATAACTTTCAGTCTGCTAGGGTTTCAACCCAAAAAGCCCTAGGGGAACTTTTCCCTCTATCAGAATTGGCGACTCCACTGGGGACAACACTCTTGTTGTTCCTAGTTTGGGTGTTTTTCAAGCCAATCAGGGCTCAACTGCCTTGTCTGCTTGCTGTTACTGTCTGGTTTGTTCTTGAACTTTAAGCTTTGCCAGTTTCTTCAGTTTGTTTTTTTATTTTTCTTGAAGCTTTTCATATACGCTGTTTTTCTTAGATACAGAGGCGTATATACGCTTGTTTCTTTGAGTGAACCCGCGTATACGCAGGTTTCCTCAGATACAGTCGCGTATACATGCAATCTGTACTTCAGTACAGTCGCGTATATACTGTAATTTTCAAGATTTATAAATCTTTTTAGTCTCTGAAGGTTTGTCTGGTGGTTTGAGTCAGTCTGAAACAGTCATTTTCCAGTATCAGTCATTTGTTTTACAGCGAGCATCTTGTTCTGAATTCTCTCTGATTATAAGGAGTATTGGTCTTGTTTTTTTTTTTATTGCAAGCATCATCGTTTTTTGCTAAAGCACGCAAGATTTCTTGCTAGGAATCTTGGTTGCTCTGTTTCATCAGGGTAGGAAGATTGATCACAATTTTTGTGTTAATCTTGCTTTTGGTGACTTTTTTGTTTGCTTGACAAAATCGCTTTTTGTGACCATCCACTTCTTTGTTTCATGAAAGTTGTTGATTGACACTTTCTTGGAATTTGTCTTTTTGATCTTTTTGGTTTTCATTGCCAAAGCTTTCATTGCTACTTTTGATTGTTAAGAGCGATTGCAAACACATTTATTTTTGTTGAGTTTTCATCCGCTGTGTGGTGTCGATTCGCAAAAGTGTTTAATTGCCTATTATTCAATCACAAGTTTCAGTGTTGTTGAGAGCATTTTTTTTTAAAAGACTTTTTTGTTTGTTGCTTTGAAGAAAATCTTTGGAAAATCTTAGTTTTGCTTTCTTGAACTTTCTTTTCATTTGGTTTCCTTTTAGTGAAGTGAAAGTGCTTTATGTTTGTCTTAGAACTTGTTTTTAGTGTTTAGACGAAATGAATGGTAGCATCTCATATTCCATCTAGGCATCGTAAGTGGCAAGATAAAGTTTGATAAGCAAGCAACTTTCATTTTTGGTTTTTAGAGTAGTTTTAAATCTTGCATCCACATATAGTTGTTGCATTAGGATAGATTTGCATCCCCTTTTAGGCATACATAGCTTTGTTAGCTTTTGTGAGTGCGAAGTGTGAATTAACGAAAAGAAAAGAAAAATTTGTTTTATTAGAAGTACCTCTGAACCCTATAGAAATTGCTCTTCATCGAAAAACGAAAAAGTGCATGTGCATGTAGTTAAGTTTTTATTAATTTCTTTTGCGTCAAAAAACACCACTAGTTTCACTTCCGTTACCTTGTGACTTAAAGAACAGCCTAATAAAATCAAGCGCTAACTAAAATTCACTAGAAATGTTTGTTTTAGTCAGTTACACCAACAAGATTAGGATTTTAGGGCCTTGGATTAGGCGAGTGGAGAGTTAACTCTCCAAGGCCATATAAACATCAAACATAGGAGTCTGAATAACGAGAGAAAATCCAATAGCGTTAGGAAGACCAGGAAGCTCCGGATCTGGGAGTTAAGCACGAGGGTATGTGAAGACAGGGAAGAGATATACCCCCTCTCCTACTTGTCCGAACTTACCTCACGACTGTTCTGCCTGGCTTCTGTGACGAGTTGGTATCCATAGTTGCTGCTCCTAGGGAACTACACAGGTGGCTGCGGAGGGGAATCTCGTGGCACCTGAGGTTGACGTTGCATCACTCTCGATAGTACTACTGGAGGGCACCCTTGCGAAGCTTGGGGGTTTGCATTGGCGTAGGCTGTTGTTAGGAGGTCAGTGTAACTTCCTCTGATACCTTCGCTGATAGGACTAGGCCCTCATCGTCCCAGACTATCTTCGGAAGGCCACTTATTTCACTTTCTCGTATTTTGGTATCCGGTCTTAATCACCCGGAGCGGAAATACTTGGAAGTTATTTGACTGGCTGTATCTTTAGGGACTTAATAGTGTGTGCTCTGTCCTCTTAGTTGGCCTAGCTTTCAATTTTTTGAGTCTTTAGTTAGATCATAACAAAAATTCAAAGTGGCTGACCGATCTCCTAGATGGTCTTGAAGACTTTGTGGTCTTTCGCCACCAAGTTTAGAGCCTTCTCCTAGAAGGCGCAGAGGCAATACTACCGGTGGGTTCCATCCCACACCGATTGACACATCGGGGATTGATCCTCCTCTCGGGGGCATTAGCGGCCAAGCAAGGCCTGGCACTTTTGAACAAGAGAGGGACACTCCAGTCCTTTCTCGAGTTCTCTTTCAAGTGGAGAACAACATAGAGGTAGAAGAACTCTCAGAGTCATTAGCGGCTCCGAATTCTCCACTACCATCTAGTCATCCAGACATATTACAATACGTTGAGACTCCGACGCATAGACTGTCAAGTCCAGGTTACGCTACGCGCATACCATCGATGACCACTACTGGAAGCATGGCTTCTACAAGTGCTACGACTATGCAAACCCCAACATCGGTGCAAGGGGGAGGAACCATTTCCATCTCCTCTGCTTCCTTGTTTGGATCTTTTGCTAGCACATCTTTAGTTGGGTCTACCTCCATTCCGTCCACGAGTGGAAATGCCCAAACCAATGCTTTTGGTACTGGATTCTTCCCATTTGGCACCCACTCACAGGGTATTTCATCGGTTTCGTTTAGTGTCGCTACGTCCATGATGGGTGGATCGGCTTCATTCCAGGGTTTTCCTTTCGGAAGTGGTCATATACCACATTCCAACCCAACGGTAGGATCTGTTAGAGTCCGTCTAGTAGCCCTCCATCAACGATCAAAGCTCTTTGCATTTGCATAAGTAGGTGTCTCATCAGTGTCATCTCATTGCATTCCATTAGGCATGCCATAACCCTGATGGAGGAGCTGGTGTCTTTATTCCCCTCTTGGCACTGCTGGATCAAGTTGTTTCAGTCAATAAACTCTTTCAAGGTTACTTGTCTTGTCTTGAGGTCAAAAGTCCTAGGTCTAGGGTTTAGGTCCAATTTGTCTTTAAGGTCATGTCTTTAAAAGTCAATAAATGCCCAGCAGGCCAGAGGGATGACTATCAAAGTATTTCTTCAAAAGATTTCATCTTGTACAGTTAATTTTTACCTTGGATTTAAAAACCCTGTTTTTAAAGCCCAAGGTCATTTTCTCAAATTTTTGTAAAAAATTGTAAAAATTCAAAATTCTTCGAAAGTCAGCATGCAGCCCTGGTCCCCTTTGCCAAGATTCCTCAGAAGCTATCCCTGCAAAAATTTTCAAGAAAAAACATCAGTTCAACCAATTTCAGGACAAAAGGAAACCATAAAATCAGCAGCATTCAAGTTTTGAAAAAGTGTCATGATATAAACATTAGAAAGAAGGTTTGAAAGGAAATTAATTTAAATCGAGCCTATAAAGCTCCTCTCTCCCTCCATTTAGTCATCATTGTGCCTCAAAGCAATAGTGAAGAGTGATTGAAGAGAAATTGGGCGAAATTGCATAGAGTGCCCGCGTGCGACCCATAGAGTGATTGAAGAGAAATTGGCGCGCGACCTGTTGGGTGAGCGTGACATATCAGGGCACCCATCGCAGTTCAAGAAAAGCACAGGCGCGACCTGTTGGGCGTGCGCGACCCGTTCAGCCTTGCGCGCGACCTGTTGGGAATTCTTCCACCAAAATTCGCCTGTAAACTGCAAAACAACCCCGGATTGCTTCAAGGTTGCAGGTAGGCCTCCCATCATTAAAATACATTGTTTGCCAAAGCTTGAAAAGCATGAGAATGTATTTTAAAGTCATCATTTTGAAATAATGAGTCCAATGTATATTTGCTTAAAAATGTCAAAGTGTTAGTAAGGCTAGGGTTTGTCTTGCTGTTTTCAAGGTCATCCTTTTCACCCCCACTTTTTCCCTACATCCCATTTCCACCTCCCTCATCATTTTTACTCAATCTCTCTACCAAAAATACCAAAAGCCCTAAAACCCTACCCCTATTCCTAAAAATCAAGAATCTAACCCTAAACCCTACCTCTCATAAAACCTTTGCAAATTATAATTGTGTGATGGGGTATATATCATGATTCCTTCCCTTAAACTCCCTATTTCATATATTTTTCCCAATTTCCCTTAAAATTCTCCCTTCCCTAACATTTCCCTTGTGCTATTTGTCCCCTTGAAACAACATTTCAACAATTAAAATAGCAGATTTTTTAGCAGAAGCAGCAGTACATTCCAGCCACTTTGCTCTCGAAACCATGTCAGAAACCGAAACCGACTATGAGCAAAGTGATGACCGTGAGTCAACTCCAGAGGTTGAGGTACAAAGGAGGCCTCACAGGGGTGGTAAGAGTGGTCACCATAGGAGAGAGGAGCCCACCTCTTTGACCGATTTGCAGGCTTGTCCAATTGCAGTCACATGTTTCCGCTATCAGTCATGTTATGAATTTTGCGAGAGGATCTCTCAAATTCAGCATCACAGGGAATTGGCCCGCTTGTTTGTTTTGCATTTGCATGATGGGCATGTGAACCTTGCAAGGGTGGATTTTACATTGACACCTGAGATGATTGCTCAAGCAACAGGGATACCTAATGTTGGAGAAGTGTGGAACAAGCGCAAACTATTGGACAGATTTCAGTATGAGCCCTACATTAAACCTCCCTATACGAGGCACATGACTGGTGTATTTCCTTTCAGATTTTTGAGGGATGAGTATGCTCCTTTGATGAGGCTTATCATGCGCTATTTCACCTGTGAGGGCAGATTTTCATGTGTGTATTCGTACCATATTCACTTGTTGATGCACTTCACACAGGTACGGATGATGAACATCCCTTTTTTCCTGTGCCAGAATATTGAGAAGATGGTGCCCTTGATGCAGAGAAGGAGCCCAGCACAACAATACAGGAGCCTCTATCATTATGGTTTGATCCAGCTTGTGGTCATACATCAGTTGGCTCAGCAGGGTATCACATGGGAGGATTTTATCTCTCGAGATTTTTTCACTGCACCAGCATCACCACCCCCTGAGGTTGTTCATGAGGAGGGAGGACCATCACAGCAGCATGATATCCCTGAGACCAGACATGTCAGCTCTCCTCCATTGGTCACATATCAGAGAGGCCACAGGGCCTTATTTGCAGCAGCTCGGCGAGTATTTTCTCCACATCAGGTGGAAGGGGTCTCGCCGTCTTCATCAGCTCAGCGAGTGTTATCTCCACACCAGGTGGAAGGGGCCTCGCCTTCTTCAGCAGCACAGGTACCAGAGAGAGGCAAGCAGCCCAAGATTGATGAGGGGCCATCAGGTGTTCCAGGCATAGAGGTTGTTGATCTTGACATCATTTCTCCTAGCCTAGAGTCAGAGGAGATCATTCAGCACCTAAAGGCTGAAAATGACTCGTTGCAGCAAAGATTGGAAATGGCAAATTGGACAATCACCTACTTAGAGCAGCGCAACAAGCAACTTGAAGAGGAGCACACTCTTGATGAGTTGCGGAGGATCCATGAAGACCGCAACTTGGCGCGCAAGAGACCCGGTGACTTGGTACCCGTTGAGCGAGAGGCTATGCTTCTCCAGGTCAATGCTCATTTGGAGAGGTTGTTGGCCAAGGCCAACAAAGATAAGGACCTGCTCCGGAACATGAAAAACCACTATTGGGCCGGAATGCATGTATGCAAGGCGAAAATGAAGGTGATCCAAGGGCGGTTGACCAAAGCACTAAAACGAAGGAAAAGGCCCGATCCCCTCCACATCTTGGCTGAGGCTTCCTTGAAGGAGCATGGTGCTAAATAACTCACTTCTAGCACAAAATTCTAAAAAAATTTGAGCATTTTTGGTCATTTGTGATTTTTTGGCAAAAAACAGGTTTTCTCCACCAACGGGTTGCGCGCCGCGCGCGACCTTTTCGTTGGGCAACTACTTTTTGGGAAAACTCAGCATTTTTGGATTTTTCATGCAAAGATACACTTGCTTAACAATTTCCAAGAAATTTCACCAAGTTTTGGACCTCCAGAAAGTAAAAAAACAAGCAAAAAATGACTTTCTACCACCTTTTTGACACACAGGAAGCAGTCTTGGGAGATTGCAATTTTGGAGGGGAAAAGGGCCACCAAATTCAGAAATTCCACTTGGGTTGGAAATTAGACATCCAGACCTTTCCAACAAGCCCACTTTTTCCTCATTTGGATACCTGGAAGTGCCTCAAAAGCAGCTCCAAAGGCGCGCGACGTGTTTAGGATCAGGGCGCGACGTGTTGGGCAATTTTCACAGAAATGCACCTACAGCTCAACAAAACGCAGTTTTGACTAGGTTTGACTTTTTGGAGTGGATTTTGATCCTCCTTGATGTAAATGATGTAATTTTATGATACTTTGACACTTATTTATCTCTTCTAGAAGATTCATTCATGAAATAAGCAAAAATTTAATGAATGAAATGGTTTCCTAGCTTATAGAGGCAAGTTGTTTTGACTGCCTAGATTTTAGTGCTCAGTTTGGAATTGGTTGAAACAGCTCCTAGAAGGATGAGCTAGACCCCTAGAGGCTAGGGAATGGGTTGGCATGGTCTATATTATGTATTTTCTCAATCATTTTCATGGTTGGAGAGGTTGGTCTCTTGAGGGAGAAAGCTTCTATTGTATTACTCATTGTATCTCTGCAATTTTGGCAAAGGAAGAAAGACCAGGGTTTTGTAGTCCTTTTTGGGATTCCTGTGGTTACATGTATTGATGGTGTGTTTCTCTTTGTACTTGTAAGTTTGTTATGTGAATCATCTTCTTACTTTTTCTTCTGCAAATTAGGCAAATGAAGTGTTAAGGTAGAATTCATGGTTGCTATGCTCTACCTTTAAGTTTGCTTAATATCAATTTTTTCAGTTGTTTAAGGAGAATTCAAGGTGATTGCTTGGTCTCCTTAGCTCCTCACCAGTCATTCTCATCCATCCAAATCTTTCAAAGGCATCAATACAGTCTCCTACCTTGCCCCAAAGAACCCCCTGCGAAAACTGTGTCCAATCCCCACACCCAAAATTGCCTTTCCCCAATTTTCCACCAAAACCCTAAAAATCCAAAATCAAACCTTTTTATCAGTTTACTAGCCTAAAATCAGTGTTCTTTATTGGTTATCTCCGCCCTTTGAATATCTCTACCGAGATATACCGGAGAGAGCCCTCTCCTGCCCCGTAGGGCTAGCTACGAGGCTAAGTGGTTTGATGTTGCCTTGGAGTTTGCCTTTCTCAGCCTGAGGTGAAATTTCAAGCACTAACAGGATCCATGCCTTTTTCTTCTGTAGGACAAAGCAACAATTCTTTCCAAGGTTGGAATAACCTTGGGGTTAGTAGCGCAAGAACTGGGAATCCGTTTATCGTCCAACAAGGGAATAGGCCGTATTCCACAGTTAGTTCGTCTCAAAGTATTCCTCCCCTTGGTTCAGCTTGGAATCCGTATAAGGGGTTATCAACTCCTTACAATCCTTTAGGAGGAAACTTTTCTG
The DNA here is from genome assembly GCA_031772625.1 of Pinus tabuliformis. Lineage (NCBI taxonomy): Eukaryota > Viridiplantae > Streptophyta > Pinopsida > Pinales > Pinaceae > Pinus > Pinus tabuliformis. The sequence goes on from CM062817.1 coordinate 229,452,760, forward strand.
GTTATGGAGGTTATATGACCGGAGTTGGTCAAACTCCGAATTTTGCTGGATCACAAGGCTTGCCTTTTGGTTCAGCCGGTTCTACTGGTTACTTCGGGCAGCCTGGTGCCTCCCAAATTCCAGGACAATCTTTTTCAGAACTTTGGGAGTTCTGCCCAATCTGGGTGGAATCCCCAAGGTCCTCCTAGGCTTCCGTTTCTGGCAACGTTGAACTTGCCAGATCTCACTAAGTTAACAAATGACCCAATCAAGTACAATCCAGCCTGGCCTCCGGTCCCAACCAAACTCCCTTCGGACATTCCAAAATTCGAAGGGAAGAGTGGTGAAGACCCAGGCGACCATGTAACCACATTCCATTTGTGGCGCTCATCTAACTCCCTTATCGATGACTCAATTAGGTTGAGACTCTTTCAGCGCACCTTGATTGGTAATGTGGCCAAATGGTATATAGAGTTGCCAGGGGGCAGCTTTACATCTTTCGCTGACTTAGCCAATATTTTCTTAAATCATTTCCAATTACCTGTCCGCTATGATGCTGGAACTGAACTTCTAGCCACCTTTCGTCAGGATAAGGCAACCCACATTTCTGACCATATTCAGGAATGGAGATGAAGAAAGAGGCTCATTGAAGCCGAAATCCCTCTGGAGTACCATCTCGAGTGGTTTTTGAAGTCTTTACAACCCGAGATCTCCAAGGATGTCTCCATGTCTGGGGTCTATTCTGAGGAGCAACCCATTTTTAGGGCCCAACAATTAGAATTGATCTACTCTTAGTCGAGGATCCTACAAAAGTACTTGCCAGATGCTCCTGGATCTAAGGTTGAGGTAGCTAAGTCGAAGCCAGGTCTGCACGCGGATGGTATCGTTGGGTCAGTAGACACAACTACAGTGAACTTGTTGAATCAATTGCAACAGTTGTCCTTGCAAACTGCTTCTAACAACCAAGTCACATCGTCTAATCCCCCCGCTTCCCAAACTTCTTCAATTAATGTCATCCAATCTGATAACTCTAAAGGAAATCAAAATTCCAATGGGAAAAAGAAAGGACGAGGTAAGAAAAAGAACCAGGATGGGAAGTCTGATGCAAATAAATCCGGCAACAACGTCGGTGGTGGTAGAAATGAGTCGAGAAAGAAAGTCAAGTTTCCATGCAAGTTGTGCAGTGGAGACCATCTAACTCATCTCTGCCCTAAGATTGAAGATGCTCAGCGCTTGTTAGGACAACAAGGGAATTCTAGTTCTCAAGCTGTGTTAACCAACCCGTTTCCCCAAGGGCATCAACTTCTTGCTGGCGCGAGCTCAAACCCTGGAACCTCCATAGGGGGTAACCAGGAAGGGGAAAAATTGTCAAATGTTTTCATGATGGGTTCTAACGTCCATGTGGCTACTCGGTCACGTGATTATGGTGAAGCCGAAACTTCCAAGGACAAGACTATTCTCGGCAGTACTGACCTTCGTATTGAGTGACCCCCTGTCGAGACTATACCACGGATACCGAAAGGTTCCACTAAACGCACGACTATTAATCCTAATGCTAGGGCCGCCCAGAATTACTCCATTGTGGAGGATCTGGCTCAGAGTCCGTGCGCCATGTCCGCTTTAGAGGTTCTCCAGTCGTGTCCAGCTCAGAGAAGTGCTTTACTCTCTGCAATTGGAGTAGTCGATCCAGCTAACTCTTTAGTGCTCACTTTTGACATGTTAAATGTCAAAAAGCGACTCCCTCATCATATGGCTTTCCAAATAAAGTCTACATACCGAAAAATCAATATTTTCTTCCACATGCGTCATGTCGATGTCATGCTAGAAGGCTATTGGATCACCTTCGACTGTTCCTTCACCCACCATCTTGACTGCATTTGATGGTCATTGTCATAAGCCGCATGGGATTATCTCGGCCTTTTCTATATGTGTTGGGGGAAAGGTCGTCAATATTGAAGTAGAGGTCGTAGACGCTAACCTAGACTATAATCTCCTATTAGGAAGGAACTGGGTATACGAGATGGATGTCGTTGTTTCGACTCTGTTTCGTGTGATTTGATTTCCTCATGAGGGGAAAATCATTAGGTTGATCAATTGGACTATTATCCAGTCGATCCTCAAGCAAGCTCTGACTCTACTGTCCCTTTAGTGGATAACCCTTGCCCGCCGACTGATAATTTAGGAGTAGGGATGTATTCCTCATTGATGGGTACATTTGATCTTCCCTCTCCTTTCGCTAAAATCAATGCTATTTCATCATCGAAGGAGTCTCCTCGAGAAGAGTTCTTCCGAACTCATTATTTTTTAGAACCTTGGACCTTGCCTTCACCTACGACCACATTAGTTGAAGGACAAGTAAATGGAATGGCATTCCCTATATCTGCAGCTGAGCTTAGATATCAGTCTATCGTAGACTCTGCAAACAACCACTCTACTCCTTTTTCTGAAGAGGAGTTAGATGGTCATGTGGCCCCGACTTAGAGCCTCTATTCTACCTCTGCCTTGGACTGCTTAGATTCGGTTTTACCTTCTGAAGAAGCAATCCTCGAAGTAATGATGGGTATAGATCAACCTTGGGAAGACTTACACCATCGTTCATATTTTCTTCCTCCATTGCAGGAAGTAGAATCTAGATTCTCCGAGCTCCTCACTAGTGATGTTTGTACGATGTCAAACCCTTTGGCTCTAGCACACATTCGTGCCGAAGGTAATATGTCGGTGATTTCAAAAACGATACCTATAAAAATATCTAGGGACCCTAACGACATCGAGAATATCTTCATCGGAATTGAGTGTTCCCCTGAAGAAATTCAAATTTACACCGACCTATTTAAGGAATTTCGTGATGTATTTGCTTGGTCTTATGAAGAAATGCCTGGCATTGATCCTTCTATAGTTCAACATGAGATCAAGACGTATGAAAACGCAAAACCGGTTCGTCAAAGGCTTGGGCCGGTTAACCCAAGGAAAGCAGCAGCTATCAAAGCTGAGGTTGAGAAGCTGCTAAGGGCGGGTTTTATATACCCTGTTCCTCTTACTGATTGGGTTTCTAATCTAGTCCCTGTGGATAAAAAGCAAGGAACAATCCGAGTATGCATCGATTTTAGGGACCTAAACAAGGCTTGTCCGAAAGATAATTACCCCACGCCATTCATTGATCAGATTATCGACGAGTGTGCGGGTAATGAAATTTTTTCCTTCATGGATGGTTTTTCAGGTTATAATCAAATTTCTATCCGTCTTGAAGATCAACATAAGATAGTTTTTATATGTCCTTGGGGTACCTTTGCATATAGAAAGATGCCTTTTGGTCTTAAAAATGTTGGAGCCACTTTTCAGCGGGCCATGTCATATGCTTTCCACGACATCAAACATGTCATCGAGGCATACTTGGATGATCTCGCTGCTTGTTCTCGAAAGAGAACTGATCATCCTAGTCATATTCGATTGGTTTTTGAACGATGTTGTTTTTATAAAATCCGGTTGAATCCCAACAAGTGCATTTTCGCGGTTACATCCGGTCGATTGTTAGGGTTCATCGTGTCTAATGAAGGGATTTGGGTTGATCCCTTCAAGGTTGAGGCAATACTTTAGTTGCCTCCCCCGTCCTCAATTCGACAACTTCAAAGTCTTCAAGGGAAGGCTAATTTCTTAAGATGGTTTATAGCAAACTATGACGAGATCACTAAAGGGTTCATGCTTTTGCTACGGAAAGGAGTTCCATTTGTGTGGGACGACTTTGCGCAGCGGTCGTATGATGCTCTGAAAAAGGCATTAGTCTCTGCCCCGCTTTTGAGGCCACCGGATTATGGTAGAGACTTCCTTTTATATCTCGCTGCAGCAAAATCAACCATTGGTATGGTTCTTGTTCAGGAAGACGATGCTCTCACCGAGCATGTGATTTATTATTTGAGCTGAGGCGTAATAGGTCCTAAACTTCACTATTCTCTGGTTGAGAAGTTGGCCTTGGCAGCTGTCCACGTTGTCCAGAGGCTCCGTCTCTATATCCTGCTACGCAAAACTTTTTTCTTAGCGGCGGTCAATCCATTTCAATTTGTCCTCAGTAGGCGAGTGATTGGGGGAAAATATAATAGATGGATAGTCATTTTGCAAGAATTCGATCTTGAGTTCTTGTCTACCAAGTCTAAGAAATCCATGGTTTTCGCGGAGCTGATTTCTGAGCTACCCTGTGGAGAGGATACTGTTTATGAGGAAAGTTTTCCCGACGAACATGTATTCCTCATCTCTTCACTTGACCCTTGGTATGGAGATATCATTGTTTATCTCCAGACTTCGAATTTTCCCTCTACTTTCTCCAAGGATGAACGCCGAAAATTACGTCACCTGGCTAAAAACTATGTTATCATTGGTGACACATTATACCATCGAGGGGTTGATTCAATCCTTTAGCGTTGTTTAACCTTAGAGGAAGCACAGTCTGTGCTCAATGACTGCCACAGTGGAGCTTGTGGCGGTCATCTATCAGGGCTTGCTACAGCCCAGCGCATCTTACGTGCTGGCTATTTTTGGCCTTCACTCTTTAAAGACTGTGTGGAAGCGATCAAACGCTGTCACCCTTGTCAAATTTTTACTCGGAAGATGCGCACGCATCCAGCTACTCATTTTCCCGTTGTCACCATCAGTCCCTTTACTAAGTGGGGTATTGATTTTACAACTTGTAATCCGCCTTCAGCGGTGAATAACAAGTACATTATCATGGCTGTGGACTACTTTATGAAGTGGGCTGAGGCCATGCCTACTTATAAGAACGATAGTGACACGGTAGCATTGTTTCTTTTCAATCAGGTTATCTCAAGATTCGGTATCCCAAGAGAGATTGTCACTGACTGTGGCAGTCATTTCTAGAATCAACTGATGTCCGAATTGGCTCTTAAATTAGGTTTCCGCCAGGAGCATTCGTCCCCTTATTATCCTTGGGCCAATGGACAGGTCGAGGCAGTCAATAAAACTCTTAAGACGATACTCCAACGGACGATTGATAAAAATCAGTCCAATTGGCACATTATGTTGTATTTGGCTCTTTGGGCATACCGAAGCTCCGTCAAAACAGCTAGTGGTTTTACTCCTTTTCAGTTGGTTTATGGGATGGAATCTATCTTTTCGATTGAATGTGAAATTCCATCTCTTAAGTTGGCTGTTGAGCTCCTTCCTGAGACTTCGAGTCTCGAAGAGCGCCTACTTCACTTGGAACACCTCGATGAGCAGCGTCGAGATGCCGCCATAGTGAATGAGGCTCACAAGAAAAGGGTTAAAACATAGTATGATAAGTCTGTCCGTCCTCGAGTCTTTGCTGAAGGTGACCTTGTCTTGGTCTATGACCAAGATAAAGACACCTTGGGGGCAGGCAAATTTAAGCCTATGTGGTACGGTCCTTTCATTATTAAACAACTTTTAGAAAAAGGATCGTATGAGTTAATTGATTTCGAGGGAAACAAGCTGGCGGAGCCCCGAAACGGGCTCTACCTAAAGAAGTACTTTGCTTAGTTTTGGCCAGGCAATGGCTTCTTTGTACTTTATGTATATTTGTACATATATGGTCGAGAGTTTTCTGATATCAGCACTTTTTGGTTTGCTGGCAGGTGTTGATGGATGATTTGGTCTATTTTGGGTTCGCCGATGGTGCTAGTCGGCACACTCGGAATCTTGCTTCCGCAGCTTGGGTACTCTATTATCCAACTGGTCAATTGATGGAATCAAGAGGTGTGTGCATCGGTCCTGCTTCAAACAATAGGGCCGAGTATACTGCTATTATTAATTTATTATCCGAGGCAATCTCTCATGGGATCGACTCGTTGGTAGTGTATCTTGATTCTCAATTGATAGTGTCTCAATTAAATAACATTTATCGGGTACGAGATCCATCTTTATATCGCCAGTATTTAAGGGTGAGGTTGTTGCAAAGATCATTTACTTATATTAATTATTTGCACATTCCAAGATCTCATAATTGGTTAGCTGATTCTATCGCTAATCAGGCATTAGACTGGCACATCAATCATTCATCATAATAAAATCAAGCATCAAAAAGTCAAACTGTATATATATATATATATATATATATATATATATAGATATATATATATCGTAAAGCGTCTTGAGTGTACATATGTGTGTCCAAAAAATATACAAAATTGGGACTCAAATGCCCATAATCATGTCCGGCATATCTAATGCCTCGGCTCAGGATGAGCGTCTAAGTATGTAACTATAGCATTGGCCACATGCCGAAAAATGTGAACCCAATCACGTGGCATGCCAACCACATGACGCTGCATATCCTCAAGAAGGTCCTCTATGATGGCCATCGGTACTCGGCAGCTCAGTCTCGCCAAGTGTCGCTGGACGTTGTTTAGAGTCCGTTTTGTATCCGCTGTCGCCTCTTCGGCTCCTCGGCCGCGTCGTCCATGCCGCGGGAATCCATCTGGTCGTACTAGCCCAATGTCTGGAACATGATAATCATATCAGTCATTTGAATCTCATCAAAAAATATTTTTCAAAATTCATCATTATATTTGAAAAATCTAAAAAAATTATAAAATCAAAAAATCTTACCAATCTCGCCCCATGCTGCATTCGGTGGTAACGCTAGATTAGGATCTCCTCGGAAATCTAGCCCAGCATAGGGGTAGTCATCCATGGCGATGATCTGCTGATCCCACCAAGTGAAGAAGTCATCGTTGAAAGTAGTCCTTGGGACCTCCCCATCCCCAGACGTTTCATCAGATCAGCCCACCGGCCCATGCGTGGATCGCGTGGGGTGCTGATGGAAACTGCTACCCTGGGGCGGAGTGCAGGAACCTTCTCGAAAATGAAAGTACACAAGATGCTCCCATATCCAAAGTTCTTGGTTTGTCCCCTCTTGATAGAACTGAGCTGGCTCTTCATGTTGGCCAGAACAGGAGTACACTAGTTGAACACAGTAGTGAGACAGTCAACTGCCACGCTCATGTTTTGTCATGACGCCTGATGCAGGGAGGATGATCCGTTCACTCGAGCCATGGTGAACATGATTATCCTAAGTGATAAACTCGCCACATGTGTGATGGAAATCTAGCTCCCAACCTTCTTGGGATGTCCCGAGCATTATATCTGTACATAGTCCTCTATCGAGAGGCTACTCCGTGTCCTGCCCTGGGACTGTACTACCTCTCCCCTTCGGGAAAGGCCCGTGATAAAATAGATATCCTCCACTTCTACCCTGAGCGACATCTGATCAATCATAAAGGCTTCCTCATCGACATCCCAATAATCAATGAGCATCTCAAGCAGATGCGTGTTCGCTTTCATATTTGGCAATTTGAAAAATTTAAGCAAACTGCATCCTCGTAGTGCATCTAATGCTTTTGGACTGTTCATAACTTCATTTTCTACCGATGTGTTCTCTCTTTCACGCCACGTGACAGGAATCTTGAGGAAAAAACGATTCAAAACCGTTAGTTTTTGTTTAAAAATGGTTCGCGGCGTATACGCGGGTCCCTGTGCACATAGTCGCGTATAGGGCTCGCGTATACGCGGGTTCAATATTACCAACCCGCGTATACGCCGCGAGGAAATTTTTGACAAAAGTTCAACGGTGAAACATCAATAAAAAATCTTAAAACTTGTCACAATCAATTGCAAGCTAAGTATAAGAGTTACCTGGAGGTTTTTGACGAATTTGAATGGTTGAATCTGGCTGTGGGAAGTTTGCTCCTTTTGCTCCAAAACCTTTGCTCTCAAACTCAAATGGTAAAAATGGTGAGTCAAAAATGCTTTTTATAAGTTTTGAAAATGCAAAATCTTTCAAAATTTTATTTTGTTTGGCCTCATGTGACTTTTAACTTGGGAGCTTGGAATGTCAAGATTGGTTTATTTGTGAGGACATTTTGGATGTTTTTCGACAGTTCGAGACAGTTCCATGACTGCTGACCCATCATGGCAGGTATCGTCTTCTCACTGGCATATAGGTTAGGGACATCATTTTTCCATTGCATTATGCATACTAGCCTCCATTTTCCGATACATCTGCCATAGGGTCGATCCATCGTGTTATGGTTTGTAAGCCATCTTCACTCGCCAATTCTTTAAATCATGACATGGTGGTAGAGCCATCCTTTACATGGGCATCCTAGTTAGCACCTCACTGACATTTGTTGCCCATGCTGCTCCGATTTGAGTAGGCTTGGGAGTCCTCTGTAGTCCCGCCATGACCTACGCGTTGAAGACTCATTCCTCTTAGCTTCTCCGCTTTGTTCTAGCCTTATACCCTAGAGGCTCCTTTGTGTTGAGTTGTACTACTGCATTGCATGTTGACCACTTGCACCTTTTGGCCTAGAGCCGGCTTCACTTGGACTCGTGTTTAAGCCAACTTTTGACCATGACGTCTGAAAAATCAACCTTGCATACCCTTGACTTTTGCAGCTTGACACACCTTGACCCGTGGAAGGAACATACCTTTGAGTGTCACTGACCAGTTTTCACCTCCCTGCATTGAGCATAGGAACGTTCCTTTCCCAGGAACTAGATCATCTGTTTCACCGACACTCATTCTTTCCATTGTACCATAGCATTCTTTTATTCTTTTTCCAGCTTAACAGAAAAAGATAAAAAAATTAAATATTCCAAAAAGAGCGGGAACAGGACATTATTTCCATTTATTGTTGGCAGCTAGAGTCAGTCGTGTCACCCTTGAACAAAGCACTCAAAACAAAGTCTCCTCCGCATGGGTGGGATTTAGTTTGACTTAGGTACGCCATAACCTTGTTATTGAGTCAGTTCTCCCCCGATTGGTTATCTCTTCCAATCATATGGAGGGTTCGTTCGTGCCTCCTGCATGGCGAACTTATACAGAGTCATCATATGCTGCCACATAGTCACATTGAGTCGTGCTTTTGTTCAAGGGAAGTTAGCCTGAGTCGGCCTTTCTGCGGTGTCTCTTGACTCATTTTTTCAGTCGGCCATCCCTAGTTGTTAGTGTCATGTCTATTATCACATCAATTATATTGGTCCTTTGCTCGTGCCGGTTTGAGAAGGTCCCCATTGAATTCTTGTTGGCGGGTCTTGTCCTTATCGACGACGACATCTTGCTCTGAGGACAGGCCTAGAGCCGCACCCTGGCCCTATTTTCATTATTGATAGGTCACCTTGTGCTCAGCATCAATCAGTATCATGGGTCTTTGACTGAGTGGTTTCCCTTGTGTTCGACGTCAGCTTACATTATCACACATTGGGATTCATGCAGTACCTTGGTTTCCATTTGACCCTATTGGTGGATACCTCGCCTTTGTGTCAGCTTTCATTATTGGTTGGTTCAGAGGGTTTCTGCCGTGCGCTAGCCACATCTTGTGTACACCAGAAATGTACTTCGGTTGGGTTACTACATCTTTTTCGTCCGATTCCTTCCACATTATTGGCCTATGGGTTACACTCGCGCTATATTGATGAAGGATGCCTTAATGCCTTCCTTCTAGCGGATCTTTCCCTGTCGACTCCGACTCATTGTTCTGGGGCAAAGATCTAGAGTCCATTTGGCAGTACCTTGGGGTTTGCAGTCATTAGTGGCAGATCCTTCGCTATCGACAGTGGGAAACAATCATTGTCTCCTGATCGATAGATTCTTACAGGTGTTCGACTCCAGCTCATCTATTCACACTTGTTAGATTGTACTGGGTACCTTGACGCTCATTATCATTATCGGTGAGTAGTCTCGCATTTGTTAACAGTATACATCAATGACCGGTAATCAAACGATTTCTCACATGGTCGACTTTAGATCATTTATTCCCATGGTGTAGAAATGTACCACGGCGGTTGGTGAAGACCTCAGGTTGTATCAGCATTCATTGGTTCACTTGACATTTGCTCCTGTTGCTGCTAGTTGATACCACTCCACTTTATATGTTGCAGTTAGTCATGGCGACATTCTATATGCTAGCACTTGAGTTTGCAGTGTAGTACCATCCTATTCCATCATGTTCAGTTGGTACCTTTTGGGATCAGTCTTTGATATCAGTGATCCGTTGCATCTTTCAACATCATTGACAGTCTTATATGTGATATTCATACATGTACTTGTTCATTATGATCAAATGATCCATTATGTATCTTTCAGTCATTTATACTTGTATACTTAGTGGATCCGCTTGTACTTGATATGCGGACATGCTTTACTTTTTCTGAGCATGGGTATGCCTGCCTCAGACAGTGTTTCTTTCTGATCTCCTTTGGTGGCTTGGCAGGATGAATTCTGGTGAAGTCCTCCTCGGTTTTTGACAGACTTCCTTTCCATGTACTCACATAATATATTTCGGCCATCATGTACCCCTTCTGACCTCATATATTAGGGGGCATCTGTTATAGCTCCGAATCTCACTCTTATGGTTTGTGATGCTGTACTCATGGCCTAGGGAAACCCCTCCTTCCAGACCTGGTCCTAAAATTTAAAAAACAGTGTTTTATCCCTTATACGCGACATTGCCCTCAGTTAAACGCGTGTATACGCGGGTATGTGTATAGCCAACCCGCGTGTATGTATTAAAACACTTAAAAAAATATAAGACTCCTTATTTTCGGGCGGAGATCGCGAGTTTTACCTGCTGATCACCTATTAGTGCCCGTGGCCCAACTGTTCCCAACCAACTCCTAACTAAAAAATTACTTTGGAGATGGTATAAAAAGACCTCAAAGGGAAGGCCTAAGGGAGGAGAGAAGAGAGAGAAAGGTTATTATGCTGATATTTTTCCCTTGACCAGGTCTGAAGTCCCTTGTGCCTTCTGCACTTCCCCCATTTTGTACAGGAAACCTTTGTTTCCTTGTGTGTTGATGTTCATCCACCATTTATGACATCATGGAGAGAGTCATGGAAGGAGTTTGTTAGAGGCTTGAGGCTGGAACGGATCCGGAAGGAAGCTTTGCTTGGAGCCTGCTGAAGGTGACTCAAGTGAAAACATTCCTTTTTATGTATTTTATTTGTCTATAATAAAAGAAACACATGTCTTGGTTCCCAAAATGAATCTTCTTTATGTTAATGATATTCATGTTTAGAATTCATATGTAAAAGGTTGTTTGGATTTCATAACTAACTTCCTTTCTTTATAACATGAAGATGGTTTCTTTACAAGTTTTTGTCCATATACTGTTGTGTTCTTTGAATTGGTTGTTTTGCAGGACAAAAGAGAAGAAGGGAACTCCAAGCAGGGTTTGGACCCTAAAGGCCTTCTCAAACGTAGGACCGAAGGTACGTACCCTTATCATATAATTTGCTTATAATAGCATAATGGCTGTACGAATGCATGTTTCTTTGAATAGATAACTTTCAGTCTGCTAGGGTTTCAACCCAAAAAGCCCTAGGGGAACTTTTCCCTCTATCACACACACACACGCACACACACACATATGCATGTGCTTTGAATTCTATTATTTGTCTATGCTTTTGTAATTGATTTTAACTTCTACACATTTTGGAGGAAGCAAAGGGTTTGGAACCTATAGGATCTACCTCAAACATATGAACCCCGGGTATGTATCCTATCCAAACTTTTAAGAATTAAAATGTTTTCAATGCTTTCATGAGTGTTCTTTATCATTTTCATATTCCACATTGTTGGGGCTTCCAACCCTGACTCTGAAGAATCTTTCCCACCAACATGCTCTAATTTATGCATTTCTTCCTCTGTTTCCTTCATATTATTAAAACTATATGACCCTATGCATAGTGGAAAGTTCGGCCAATGTGAAATATTTTCCTTTTGCAGTGAGTTGGGTAGTCCCGTAGATAATTGGTAATAAACCTCCTAGATAACCACTTTATCAATCACAAATAGAGGCAATAGATTGTTGGAAAATGTAATTAGTTTCAGTCTTCATCATTATGATGTGTGTCATATCATAATGTAACTCTTACATATTGAAAAATATTTTGTAAAGCATGGGTTTCTTGATTTTGTCTTTGGTCAATAGGTTAAGCATCCATTTTATTCTTTTAGGTTTTTTTCATAGGCCATGGTCATTGTGACATTGTCAAAGTGTAGAAAATCCTTGTAGATTCAAACTGCTAATTGTAATTTACTAAAACAATAGACTTGAATCTACTCTACTCATTAGCATAAACAATTAAATGATCGTGAAATCACGAAGCATACAAGAGAAAGAATTCAATCAACACATTACAAAATTATTTCATGGGGAAATCCACAACTAAAAAACGCTTCTATATGTATATTTCATTAGGTAGAAAATATGAGAAGATTATAGTGATTTTCTCAAGCCTAAGCAACCTCTACACTATCAATATCTGTCTCATAGCTTCCTAGAAAATCCTAGGCCGATACTCAACCAAATTTTGGCTTGCCCAAGTCCCTATTTCCTTGCATTGTTTCCTTGGGAATTAGCCCCCTATTAATTAGGGAAATTCCTCAATATGAATTGCGCAATCCTGATAGGCCTTCCTCTGACTGCATGCACCACTTGTACAATTAAGATGATTATACAATTGATAATACATTGTCCTTGAACTCCAATCTCAACTGGATAACTCTCAGATCTAACATGCATGAGTTATTTATGAGTGAATCATCAGTTAAATTGTTGAACACATGAAGCAACAACCCATTGTCTGACCTCCTATTAGTTCCTCCATCAATTGGAACTAGTTTAACTGAATTTAACTTAGTTAAACTGAATTTAACTAAGTTAAACTGAATTAATTAATTAAAACTCAAAATAAACTCAACCAGGGCTCCTATAATGTAGGAGACACTCTACATGACTCAAGTTAGACCCTCAACTCAAATAAACTGAGCCAACTAAGTCAAATTAACTTAGTTAACTCATTGTTGATGGTGCTAGACCCGCCAACATGTCAAGGAGATCTCCTCGGTAAGAAGTCCCAATTAGACCTCAGATCGTTTGGTGTAGGAGTCCCAATAGTGGGTCGTAAGGTAATGCCTTGACCACGATGTCGCACAGAGGCAAGTAAGATAACTCTTTTAGTAGCGAGGGTGTGACTAATGCAGAGAATCAAGGAATGAGTATGAGAGGTTCCAACACTTCAAAAGGGGGAGGAAGGTGAAGGTGAGTTTCATGTTGAAAGGGATCAGTCCCAACTCTGCTAGGAACACACCACACAAAGGATGTGCACAACTTCCGGCAGAGTAGTCGACACAGATGCAGCAGTCCCAACATACAAGATAAGATAACCTGAACAACACTCACGGATCAGTTTGAGACGAGTGTGATAGTTGATATAACAAGGTTCAGAGAAAGGCCTATTGATCCAGGTGGATGTTGGTGGCCACCCACCTATCCCGTTTGGACCCCCACAACTGTCTCTTTCAGTTTTTTTGTTTCCTTAATTATAGCACAGTTTACTATTTTTAGCAGTTTTTCGGGTCCTAAACTTCCGGAGCCGTTTTGAGGCCCTAAACGACGTTTTTTGAGAAATCCACCGCCAGTGATTTTTTTGACTAAAAATTGTCTTTTCTGTCGTAGTCCTTGGAGAGATCTTTCTAACGGGCTATCATGCACGTCAAACGGAGATAGTACGACCAATTCGTGACCCCGGGAAGTTGATGTACCAACTTACCCAAAAAAACGGGGCCCACAATTTGGCGTTTCATCTTCTAGGGTTAGGTTTTGGAATGTGAAGGGTTTTCCATTGTTTCTCAACAATAAATAGGCCCTCGAGCCTCATTGTAACACAGTTTTTTGGAGAACAGTTCAGAGGCATGTAGCTGACACATCTCTCCTCAGAGATAAGCTACCATCGCCCTAGCTGGGTTATTTCCATTTCTATTTATAAGCATATTTCAGTATTTTACAGTAATGAAATGAAGTATTATTTCCATTGCATATTTGTCTTTATGGTTATCTCTGTATTTTATTGCGTTCCTGTTTAAATCCGGATCAGTGGTATCAGAGCGGTCTGCTTTTTCTCTGTTTTTCTTTGCATGTCCCCAACTAGGTCGGGATATAAGGAGTTAGGTCTGGAACTGGTCGAACCTTTACAAGACCAGCCTCGCAAATCTCGACGACCTCCCATGGCGGATGAGAAGAAAAACGAGGGGGCAGGAGATCCTATGAAAATCTTGCTCGAAGAAGTCCTCGAGCGGCAAAGGAACGCGATGATGGATAGCTTTGCGCAGATCCTTCAGCGGCTACCCAGAGGTGACGCATCGGCTTCCAACAGCTACTCTGGAAACGCCACACTGTTTAAGGTACAAGTTAATTTTGAAATCCCCATCTTTGAGGGTCAAATAGACGCAGATGCCGTAGATAAATGGCTAAATCTGCTAGATGGGTATTTTTCTGTTCATGAATTTTCAAATCGGGAAAAGATTGTTTTCGCTCTTCTCAAAGCAGCCCCCCACGTCAAGGACTGGTGGGAAACCTACTGCGAGCAGAAGGATGAAATTACAGGCTCACTATTTTCAGCCGCACCCACTTGGAATGACTTCCGGGATGCCATCAAGGAACAGTACTACCCTGTCGGAAGCTATGAGGACAAATACATCAAATGGACCACACTGCGGCAGGGACGAGACCAAGATATGCTGGAGTTCACAAACATTTTTCATACCCTTCGCACACAGTTGGGTATCAAAGATTCTGAGCTACATCTGGTACTCAAATACCGTGGCTGCCTACACAGATACATCCAGGAAGAGATGGAGTTCTTGAACATCTCCTCACTCGGCACAGCATACTGATACGCTGTCAAAATCGAGCAAAAGTTCAAACAAAAGAAGCGAGACTTTGGATCTGCAAATCCAAAGCCCAAAGGACAAAGCCAAGGCGGGGTGACCCAAGACAACCCGTCGAAGCCGCAAGAAAAGAACAACACCACGAAGCCGAAGAAGGACACAGGAAAGTGGTGTGAATTCCACAAGAGTCCCACTCATAACACAAGTGAGTGTCGTACCAAGCAGTCGCTGGTGGCCGAGTTGAAGGCTTCCGAATCAGATGCATGTTCCGACTCTGAGTCAGAACCCGACAAGGGGAATGACAAAGGGAAGCAGATCATTGATGCAGATCCCAGCGCCACTATTGCTACTGCCAAGATCCAGAAAAATGAGCACGAAGATCCAGAGGAGGGGGAACGTCTTTTCCACTCACAGATGTGGGTGAAGGGTTCGCCGCTGCAATTCATTGTCGACAGTGGTTCACCGCCAGCGATTTTTCTGACTAAAAATCATCTTTTCCGTCGTAGTCCTCGGAGAGATCTTTCCAATGGGCTATCATGCACGTCAAACGGGGATAGTACGACCAATTCGCGACCCCGGGAAGTTGATGTACCAACTTACCCAAAAAAACGGGGCCCACAATTTAGTGTTTCATCTTCTAGGGTTAGGTTTTGGAATGTGAAGGGTTTTCCATTGTTTCTCAACAATAAAATAGGCCCTCGAGCCTCATTGTAACACAGTTTTTTGGAGAACAGTTCAGAGGCATGTAGCTGACACATCTCTCCTCAGAGATAAGCTACCATTGCCCTAACTGGGTTATTTCCATTTCTATTTGTAAGCATATTTCAGTATTTTACAGTAATGCAATGAAGTATTATTTCCGCTGCATATTTGTCTTTATGGTTATCTTTGTATTTTATTTTGTTCCTATTTAAATCCGGATCACCTGTCTGGTGTTCGACAAAGCAGTCGACATGGATGGTGACATCATTAACAAAATATGCAACACATTAACAACAATATTCATATAATTGCATGTGAATCAATTCATACACAAGTACGTAAGTTAAACAACATATATCATTAAGGCAACCAGAGCAGTCCAACTAAAATAACAACATATGCATGAAAATGTGCTGGCTTTTATTATATAAAGAAGTGTAAGTCACAATCATACAATACACCATGTAAACCTGCTAGCCATATCAATAGAACGTTACAACCACATCTGCCTACTCCTTCGAAGAGATGTACTAGCTCCATGTGGTGGAGAAGCCAAGGCGCGTTACAATACTATCCAAGCCTTCTTCAAGATAATCTTAGTAGAAGCTTGGCTGACCAAAAGCCTATATAATGAGTTATGAGGGACTATTTATAGCAAAGGGTGGGGTGATCCTTAAAATTCCCCTTTGTGACCATTCAACTACCCTCATGACTTTTCACCTACTTTATGACTGTTACATTCACTCTTGAGACTTGACTTACACTTGACATGACTCAACAATAGAAAGCACATGTACCCATGTGAACAATGGCTTGAACAAGACAAACTAGACACCACTCTAACTTAGACAACTATAGAAGTCCAACTACTCGACATCCTCATGTTGATCAACAGTAACATATTGCTGCCAATATTGGTAGTCTCTGATAGTGTTTATGTGTTCTGCTGTGACATCTGTCTAGAACTTGAACCTTGCCTCCATGGAATTCTGGTACACTTCTTGGGATCCTTTGTCGAACTTATCTGAAAGAATTCACAACAATGTCATCAATGTGGTTGGACCAACAACATACTTACGCATGATGTCTACATTGATAGGCAAGTCTGGACTGGTGGCGACGTGCATCAACTTGTCGAAGTATGATTCAAGCTCCTGTTGGACCTACTTCTTGGTCTTCGCTTGGGTGAGAGTCCCAAGTGACGGAATCACATATGTGTGCACAACATCCTCCATGCTCTTGAATACTCATGCATGGGAAGCCTGTATGCCAATGATGAATTGCAGTAGGTCCTCATAGTTTCGGATCTGACTCTGGATACGTGCTTGCAGCTCAACCACATTGGCCTTCATCATCTTGGGCAAATGAAGCGGGGCTCCTTTATACTTCATCATCCATGCTTGCATGTTATCAATGACATCATGTATGTTCTTCAAGATGCGAGCTCTTCTCACACATGGATGCTTCCATCCGTGAAGATGAACGATTGCTTGATGCACGGTATTGAACTTGGAGTACAATGCATGCATAATCGTGTCCAAGGAAAGCACTTCCACCAGTATTTCCTTATTTAGTTCCGCTCTGGCGAACATTGTCACCAAGTCTCCTCCCTGATTGGCCACCTATAGTTCCTTCGCCATTCACTCATTCTCAGCTATGAGGAAGCGAACACTAGAGTTAGTGGCTTCAGCACACTCTAGTTGCATCAGCCAAAGCAGTTGGGTACTTGTACACATTGGGCATGATCACCTGTTCTTCGACCTTCTCAAGGGATGTTCGGCCTTTCAGATTTGGTACTCTATTAGGGTGCACAAATCTATGTTGAGATTCATCAAAGGAGCTGTCGCACATCTCTGCTTTTGTCTGACCACCAAGGATCTCAATGCATCCTTGGTCATTCGAGACTTTCTCATCATCTAGATGCATTGCAGCGGGCGAGTCGTCCTCTCTGTGGTGAGGCATGAGGTCAGTGTCCTATTCCAACTCTGACTGCTCCATGTCTACATCCAAATGTTCGAAAGCCTGTTTTATCTCATGAGAAAAATCTTGTCCCTGCGAGGGCTCACCCTGTTCACCTGATGCCAACTATTCAGAAGAATCAACTACTTGTATGGGCGCTGCTTCGTCTATCTACACGTGATGCACTCCCTACTAAATCTGCAGCTGTTGCGCTTCCTTATTATGTTGGCGCAGCGCTTGTTCTTTCCGGAGTTGCTCCCTCAGCTCATGTAACTCCTCTATCTCTTCCATTCTATTTTTATCTCTCTAACTTCGCGCGATTCGTTTTTTGCACTACTACCTCTTATGTTGAATAGCCATAGATTCTTGTTCTACAAGTGGATCTGCTTGAAACTTGCAGCTTTGTTCCTCCTCCATGCGATTGACAATCTTACTCTTCCCTTTGTCACGTGCAGGTATGCTTGGCTCTCCTGCCTCTGCTATTGGTGCTACTGCTGCTACTACTGGTGTTTTCCATGGTGCTACTTCATGCTACCGTGCTAACCATTCTATGACGAAAATGACTTGTTCATTGGGTCTGGAATGATGGTAATAGTCCCTCCATAAGTCTTCCTCAGCCCAATGAAATTCCCCATGGATCCAATTGAACCGAAGTCTCATGCAATGATCCTTGACAATGCAATGTGGGTCATACAAGTTGAAGCTTTGGAGGTCAAGCGAGTACTTCTTCATTTTTTCAGCTTCAACATCCACTTGCTTGATGCTCTTGATCTCATATAACCCGATCTGCAACGGAAGAGTGGTCCAAGGTGCCTTCTTCTCCTGCTGCAGTCTATTTGTTAATCCCGCTGAGATATGATACGCTACTTCCTGCATGACCAACACGTCCAAAGCAAACTTTGGCAGAACATGCGGAGGCTTCTCCGCACTGAACACTCGAATGAACATGTCGTCCGACGAGGCATACCAATCTACAATGCCTAACAATGCCTTCATTGCTTCTTCTGACATGCAGGGTGGATCTTGTTCAAATATCAACCTATACATTGGGGCGACAAGATGGTCGGATAGCTATTTTATCACTCCTCTGAAGCTGCACTCGAAGAATAGCTTGAAATACGTGCTCACAATAGTCTCTACTGGTGACCATGCCCACTCTAAGCCCGAGAACTCAGGTCGGGCATAGACTGCATCTAGAATGTAGGTGGACATATAAATCTCTGCATGCATGCCTTCGGGTGACTGTCAAGCCTTCATGACTCGCAACTTCAGCTGATGAGCCAGTATGCTAGACTGGTTGCACGGTCTTCCTTCTCTAGCCAGTTGGTCCAGTGCGACCACCCAAGTCTGAGGGAAGGTCTCAGTCCTTGCTTGGCCACTCATTCAACATGTGAATATGACCAAGTATTGGTATGCCTTCCTCAATATCTTTGTCTTATGGATTTGGTTAGGGGTCATCTTGAAACGAGTTGGCTCCTTTACCCAATCCTTCAGAATATCTCTGGAGTGGCCTCTACCATTGGGAAAGCTGAACGGAGGGGTCATGACAGTCATGGGCTCGTCCATATTATACATCTCATCGTAATCTTGTTCCCAGAAGGTTCCAGGCTTCGTCCCATTGACATTGCTCAAGGTCATCGTCTCAGGGTCAGTGTGAGAGACAATCTAGTGAATCATATCCACACATGGGAATGCGGGTTATCTACATGCAATTTGGTACAGGCTAGACTTATGGATGTTCACGTACACCTGACAGTCTTCAAGGTCTTCCCAAAAAGTACTCGCAAATGTTTCATTCACCTCTTTCCACTTTAGTTTTATGTCCTTGTCTAGATACAACTTCGTATCTTCGTAGATCAGCATGACAGAGGACACCTGTTCAACTGCTATTCCAGCTGCAACACCATCAGTGTTCTAGGATCCTGTTCTCTTGGAAGCCATTGAGACAGATGAACACCTGAAAGATCTAGAAACAAGCAGCATCCATGGCAAGAAATATGTTAGTGAAAACAAAGCAAATTCAAGGAAGGACACAACACATACCTGGGGAACTAATGAGAAAGATTGTGCAAATTTCACTGGGAGGTTGAGTTACTAGCTGCCAGAACTACAGAAAAGGTAGTCTGGACTAACTGGGAGGTTGAACTGGTAGTTGGCTCTGCAAAATGTGCAATCCAGTTGGGCAGTTGGCAGTTTGGGTTGCACAATTCTCACTCCCAGCTGGGGAGTACTGCTGGCCTAGGGAAGATTTGCACAAATTTTTGGGCCAAGCAGTCACTTACCTCCAGAAATGTGCAATTCAGTCCAGCAGGTCAGTACTAGGCCAGATTGTGCAAATCTGGAGAGGAAGGTGAGCCTTCCTTGTTTAGGTTGATCAATGCAGCCTTGGTGAAGGCAGAGACCAGGCCAAGGTTGGTCTGACTCGCTGACAGGAAACTGAAAGCAAGCAAGTTGATGAAATGCATGGTGACACTAAGTGATAGAAGAAGTGATAAATAATGCATGAAAAACATGAATGGAAGATTGAGAAAATAGATCAACATGCATGTGGGTGAGACGGTTTGCCAGTTGGGCAAACGTTCGTGTAAAACAGTTTCATGCATGTGAAATTAGTGAGATAGTGACCAAAAGTAAAATAGAGCTAGGAAAAGCTAGAATACATGTAAACGACAACAGGAGTTCAAACAAAACAAACAAACAACACTCACACAAGCAAATACACAAAAAGCGACATACATGCTGAAAAAGACAAGTTGAAGCCACTTACCCGTGAAAAGCTGAGCCGGATGTGTCGCAGAGTCCTGGATGTGTTGTGGGATGTCAGAGATCCAAGATCAATGTGAATGAATGAGCTCTGATGCTTCAAATAAATAAGTTTGGCCTTATGACGCACATGCCACAAATCTAGGAAAAAGTGACACTTGGAGGGAAACTTCTAAAACAACTTTGCATGTAACCCTCGGCTGCTAAAAGTAGATCCCTGAATCATGGGATGCATTTTTTATGTTGTCTCTTACTATTCCGGGAAGATCAGGTCATGTATGCATGCAATTCAAGTTTCCTTGGTTCCCAGTGGAACTGGTCAATTGGATTGTCCATGCATGTTAGTGCTCAACTACTTCGGAAAAATGTGCATTCCTGACTGTAAGCCGGGCTGACTGCTCAAAGGGGATTGCGCAATTTCTGGGCCCAGCAGCTGACTATTGGCCAGATTTGCACAAATCTTGGGCTGAACTGCTTGTTGATGGAAAAAATTGTGTAATGCCTGCTGGGAGGGCAGACAGGATTGCACAATCCTGGAGCCCAACAGTAGACTGTTAGAAGGAATTGCGCAATTCCTGGAGGGAAGGGCTATTTTCCCTCCAGGAATGCACAAATTTCACTGGGAAGCTACTCAAATTGTAGCTGGACCAAGTCCGAATGAGCAACTTGTGAAGGAAATGGATCACTTGTGTTTGACAGACTGCCTTTGAACAAGGAAAGTATCGAAGCTCGAGTACTTGACGAAGCAAGACAAAGTGTTCTGTCAGGTTGGTAGGGAGGCTCCAAAACAGGCTAAGGAAAAATTTTGGAGGGTTGTTGTAGCCCCTACAACACTTGGTGACACACTAGTAGAACTCCAGCTCTCTGCATAGACCTTGTTCGTGAAAATCAAGTCTAATACCTCCGAAAGTATTGTTTAGTTCTTAGCTCATCTTGGTTTCTCACTAACTTGATTGTAAGATGTAGTATCTACCAGAATCTTGGTCGATTGACACACATTCCAAGCCAAGGAAACACAGTTGTTTTGATTGGGGTTGAGGGGTATATACGTACACAAGCAGTATAGTTGTCAGAGTCTATGTTTCATCTTTGATGTTGCTCCACTGCCAGCAGGCCTGGACAGTACCCCGGTGGAGTCACATAGGAACACAAGCATGGATCCTATGCCAGCGAGCCTGGTCAGTACTCCGGCAGAGTTACTTGCATCACCTCCCTACGCAGGAAGCCTTTCTCTTCTTTCGCCTTATTCATTTTTCATTTTTATTTTTTTGACTTTTCATTTTTATTTTTATTTTTACTATGTATTCATTTCATAGGCAGAAGAGGGATCCCGACTTATTGAGAGAAGAGGAGGTTGTTCCAGCAGAGAAGTAGTTTATGGTATCTATGACATGCTTGTTAAGGTTTTCCGCCTCACCTTACTCTACTTGACTGAGATGCCAAGGGTTAACCCAAAAACAATTGACTAGAGCAGGTGACACTAGTTAGCGCACAAGCGTTGTGTTTTCACCAAGGTTCACTTCGAACAATACGTATTTTCCTTCAACGTATCATGGAATAATGGTAACAAGTTCATCATACAGAGGCAAGATGATAGATAACCAAGAATTGATAGCTGTACAAGCCCTCTTTTACTTTACCTAGCTTGTTTCATGAGTCACACATGGTTTCATGCAAACTAACCTATGAATGAAACAAGCAAACAAACTAACAATCAACAAAGAAAAAATGAGAGAAGAAGAAAAAGTGAAAGTGAAAACAAATAAAAAAAACAAGAAAGCAAACAAATAGGCAAACAAATCACGTAAGAAAACAAGCATGCAAGTAAACAAATGGAAGAAAACACTACTCCTACTCCTACACTAACAGTGCATGGGCCTGATCACGTGAAGTGATACTTCTAATGTAGCCACTGATGCATTGGTAGACCCATGTGAGTGAAGTCTTGGTCCATGAGTAACCTAGTCGTGCACATACAAGAAATATATGACAATGAAGACAACCACACTCCATGCTTCAAAGCGCCCACAGGACATAAGCGAGTGCATGTGCATGAAGAACAGTCGGTGGACCCATCATGGTGCTCTATGACACTACGTGAAACTTTAAAACATAAGCACACTCTTGAATGAGACATGCAAGCAAACGAAAGAAACAAATCTATCTTGTGTCACGAACGAGTGCTTGTAATGTAAGACTCCTCCAATGCATGAGCAATGGGATCATGCAGTCCGAGTGGAGGAAGTGTGATCTGCGTGTGAGATGGATCTTCAATGCATACAAATGAGTGATGAGGAGCCTTGGGTGATTGAATAGTTTCATGATCGCAAGTGAGACTAACCCCAAGAGAGTGAGGGCCTGACATAACCATCAGCTTGGGCTGAAGTGCCTTAACAATCTTGGGTGTCTCAACTTCATCATCAGGTAGATCATCATAAACCGATGGCTTTGAAAGATCAAATGCGATAGCTTCATGATCGTGATAAAAAATGGAAGAAAATGGATCACGACCGTCATGATAAAAAAAATCAATGAATTCTTCGGCATCCTCATGATCAGATGAATCGAACAGAGGGGTAGATGAAAAGCAAATGAACTCATCCTTTGTGTTCCTAGAAAAGAAAGATGAAGGATCAAGTGGATATTCAATGCATAACTTATCCTCTCCATTTTCAAATGATGGACTAACATCCGGTGGGTCCTGCGAGTGACTAATGATGGGTTCATCCATGGATGAAGATACACAAGCAAAATCATGCATGGTAGGTCCACCAACGATGTTAGGAAAGAACGAAGGGGGTTCAGATAGAAGGGAGTCATCCTTCACCGAGGGTTGATGTTCAAGATCCCACTCATGCTCTTCATGAATGACAATGCATGTTGGTTGTGCAACACCAACTTCGTTAGTGGGTTGTTCCTCGTTCACAACAATTGAAGAATCCATAATGGATGAATGCAAGACAACATCATTTGGAGGAACATCTGAGTGTGAAGACAGAGTTCGGAAAAATAAATGCATATGAGAACTCAAACATATCACAACCAACTCTGCGTGAAAATTGAGTGGAGTGATGTTGGGAGGGTGTGAAGATTGAACAGGTGTACAAACATGATCCTCAGCATCACTAGGCGATGGTGGAACTGTTTAATGAGAGGGAGGCGAACAGTCTGTTGGGACAGTGTGTGCTCCCACATGGGATTGCACAGTTCCATCAATGAAGAAGGTCAAGCGAGGCTTGACATTAAGCTTCCTCTTGGGACTGGAAAATTTCTTAAGACAATACTTGAACCGGTCCCAGAGGTAAGCGAACTTCATCTGGCTCTTCGGAGCTTGAAACTGTAAGTCACGGAAGTGCTGCCAAAAATCAATAACGGATTCATGCAGAGCTCTCCATTGTTGTAATAGTTTCCGGTCAAGGCAGTTTGGATCAAAATGATAGAACGTGTCTTCAATAAGATCACAAAAGTGCTCAAATGAGTACATGGTGTCTGCCAGCAGGCTGAGCACCCAACGAAATGGAGCTTCACGAAGTGTGAATGCAAGTAGAAAACCAACCTGTTCGTTAGTAAACTCATCTTCCTCATGAATCATGGAAAGAAAGTTCTGTAAATACTCAGGCCAGGCCACTTCGCCTTCACCATCGTACATGTGAGTAGACAAGAGATCAAAAAGCTTCCCTGAGATGGAGACATCTTCACGATTCGAAAAACACCTCGGCGGAAGAAGAATGCAAGACTCCATTGAAAGATATGCAAAGGTTCAAAACTGGATGAGAGAGCACTGCTTGTCATCAGGCCCTCCTTCTAGCACTAGAAAGAAACAAAGAGTCAAGTGTTGTAGCGTCTACAACACTCATACAAGTTGTCTTGTGATGTGGAATTACAATTTTATTCCTAATTTAATTCAAGGAAAAAATTAAATCAAGATTTTCTTGTTTCATTTTCAACACTCCCTATCAACAATAAAGGGATTATTAGATACTCGAATCCTTCCTCTATGGAAATCAAATTTACCTCTTGACAATACCTTAATCAAGATGTCTGCATCTTGTTCCTCTGTAGGAATGTAATCAAGCAACATGATTCTCCTCTACACACAATCTCGTAGATGGTGATACCAGATGTCGATATGCTTGGATAGATCATGAAAAACGGGATTCTCGTAGAGTTTGATACAACTCTGATTGTCACAGTAAATCACTATTGGATCCATCTTCTAACCAAATAACCCAAAAAGGATCTTCCTCATCCAAATAGCCTCACAAGCTACTTGACTAGCAACCATGTACTTTGCTTCTGCCGAAGTGAGTGCAATTGATCTCTACTTCCTGCTGTACCAAGAAACTACTGCTGACCCAATACTGAAGATTCCCCCTAATGTGCTCTTCCTATCAGATGGGCTCCCTCCCTAATCTGCATATGTGAAGCCTTGAAGCTTCACTCCCTCTATCCGTCTGTGCCAAAGACCAAAATGAGTGGTGCCTCTGAGGAATCTCAACACATTTTTAGGTACCTTGCAATAGAGTTTGGTTGGCTTAACCATTACTTGACTAAGCTAGTTAACTTCAAAACATATGTCCGGTCATGTGTTCACCAAATACATAAGTGAACCCACAAGCTGCCTATAAATAGTATCCTCCACTACTTCACTTGAAGTAGCATCTTCTTTCCTCCAATTTCCTGCTAGAGGTATCTACATGGGTTTGCAGCTCTCCATGTGGAATTTCTTCAGTATCCCATTGGAATACTTACCCTGAGAGACAAATAGTTCCTCATCTCCTTGTCATAATTCCATACCAAGGAAATAATGCATGAGCCCTAGATCCTTCATCTCGGGCTCATGGGCTCTAGCTACATTACCTAGATACAAAGTCAAAGTAATTTTTAAGCTTTAGTTTTCTGATTTTCCTTTTTTTCATGTTAGTAGCTTTTCTTTCATTTTATTTTGATTTTTTCAATATTGAAAACTTACCAATTGTTGAGGCTCATTTTTCCTCCTACAGTCTTGTCTTGAAGCTTGTGGAGGCGAGACATTCCTTAGGAAACATGGTCATAAGTGATGTATGGGCTCTGTTGAGGCTATCCCAAACTGGAGATTTAAGAGGTTCATTCTTGATGATGACCACTTAGAACAATTAGCCAATGAGACAAAATGCCAATGATGAGATAGACAACAAGATTATCAATGCTTGATGCCAATATGCCATGGATTCAAAATAACCATAAACCAATAGTGGCAAAGTAATTACCCATAATCTTGTTTTCTATCTCATCATTGGCATTTTGTCTCATTGGCTAATTGTTCTAAGTGGATAAGTGCTCTGGTTTCCTTAATTGTTATCATTTATTGGTTACTAACAAACTGAGCCCAAACCTTATCTCTGCTATATCAGTTAGTTCCGTTTAGTCCATCTCTATCCTCCTTTCTGCATTAACATTTCTCTATTTTGCCCGCCCATTTCTAAACACAGATTCAATTTACCTTTTTTAAGTAACATAGGCATAGGCACATTCACCCATTTCATTAGTTGATCCAGCAGCATACGCAACATAAGAAGTCAAGGTGGTGGCACCTCGCTCAATTCCATACCTTACGGCATCTCTTCATGTTTGAGAACCAGTACCTCGCCCAAGCCCCTACCGGTCCTTGCTTTCCTAACGTCAAGCAAGCAATAAATTCCTCTCCTCTCCCTCTCCTCTCCCTATGGTTGAGTACCTAAAGGTCCTATGGTCGAGTACCTAAAGGTCCTCTCCTTAACAGTCGAGCCTGCTTATGCATCCTTATCAGTCGAGCCCCCTCTGGGTCCTCTCTCGGTGGTCGAGCAACTAAATTTCCTTGCTTTCCTAGCGTCAAGCAAGCCCCTATCAGTCCTTGCCCTATGCGGGACAAGTAATAAATTCCTCTCCTCTCCCTCTCCTCTCCCTATGGTCGAGTACCTAAAGGTCCTTAATAGTCGAGTACCTAAAGGTCCTATGGTCGAGTACCTAAAGGTCCTCTCCTTATCAGTCGAGCCCCCTGTCGGGTCCTTGCACTAGGAAGCGCAAGCCCCTCCGGGTCCTCTCCCTATGGTCGAGTACCTAAAGGTCCTCTTTGCAAGATTTTACCAGCTTCTCATCACATGTTAGAATTAAATCATCGACATATAATATTATAATAAATAATTTACCTTCAAGCACATTATGGTAAAGGTTTTCATTTGATTCACTTTTGGTGAAAGCCAACCTAGTTAAATAACTGTCAATCTTGGTGTACCAAGCACAGGGTGATTTTTTCAATCCATACAATGCTCGCTTGAGTTTGCACACATGTGACTCTCTTTTGAAGGTCTCAATTCCTTCCATCTGCTCAATGTATGCCTCTTCATCAAACACTCTATCGAGGAATGTTTTCTTCACATCCATATGATGTATCTTCCATACCATCTGCGATGAAAGTATTAAAATAGATCTGATTGAAGAGTACCTTGCTACTGGAGCAAAGGTCTCCTCACAATCAATTCCCTCCACCTGAGAGAACCCTCTAGCAAAAAATCAGGCCTTGCGTTTCTCCAAACTCCCATCTTCTGCTTGCTTTACCTTGTAAAGCCAAATGGAATTCACCACTGAATTGTCTGCTAGTCTTGGGACCACTTCCTAAACACTATTTTTGATAATGGAGTCATACCCTTCTACCATGGCATCAAACCATACTGGTTCCTACACTACTTCCTCAAATGAGGATGTCTAAATATATACACTCTCGCTCATTAGATCCATGTAGCTAGTGTACCAATATGGTGAGCTCCTCTGCCTGTGCTGTCATGCGGGTGCTCCCACATTCTCTCTGGCATCATGCATCAATCTGTCAGCCTCTTTGGTGTGCTTCCTGTTGAAGAATCTAGGGAAATTAGGTATAGTAGGATTCTTCTTGCTTGATAACAATTTGTGAAGATCTTTTACAATTTATCTTGTTAGCTTAATATTCTTCTTCTTCTTATTAATTCATGTGTCTTTACTTCATCAAACTGCTACCAAAAACATAATAACAAGAACACAAGATGTTGGCTCTCTTCCAGTGCAAAACCTCTTTCTCTTAGAGAGGAAAACCCTTTTGTAAATTTATCTTATTGAAGCTTTATATTGATCAATTCCAAACCCTGGACCCTTAACAATAATACCCTCCAAGCACAAGTCAAGTCCTTCCTTCTTCCTGCACTTTGTCTCCCGACACTTTGTCCTCCTCCTTCCGGAACTTTGTTCCCCGACACTTCATCCTACTTCTTCTTCCGGTAACTGGTGATAGAACTTGTTATGTGAGCTCTATAAGAGAGACTTATCTTTGATCCTTTGTTATATCCTTCACCTATGAAGATACTTTCCTTCTCTTATCCAACCAAGCTTCTTCTTGTGTTATGAAACCAACTCACAAAAAGATAGAAAAGATAGATAAACACCTTCAAAATAAGCCTCTTTGATGGGGAAACCTCCTTTACTTTATAAAAATCAATAATTCTTAGATGATACAAATGAAAAAACCTCCTTTCTATATATAGGAGTCTAAGGGGTCGCAATATAACCAAAGCCGACCTAACAATAATAATATAAGGGAACAAAAATAACAATAGTGGGCCTCTATGGGGCACAATAATAACAATAGGGGGACAATAGGGGCACAACAATAACATTAAGGGATACAATGACAATAGTAATGGGGGAATCACTAGTATTATAGGGACATAACATGCCCCTCTCCTTCAAAAAAGTGTTTTCCTCAATTCTTGAGTAGTTATGGATGCTTCTATATAAAATTATCATCCTCCAATGTGGAATCTTCAATGGATAAGTTCCTCCACTTGATGATATACTCTGAAATTGATCGATTTCATAGCTGTCAACTTCTTGCTTATTTGACTGCTTCAAGTTCCAATATGATTTTTCCTTCCTCATCAATTTCTAGCAATATTGTTTGAATTGGGAGCTTGTCACCTATAACCTTCTTTAAACATGAAACATGGAAAACTGGGTGGACTCGGGAAGCTGTAGGAAGCTCCAATTTGTACGCCATAGTACCTATCTTTTGCAACACCTTGTACGGACCATAATACTTTGGTGATAATCTATTATCCTTTTTAGCTTTCTGGAGCGACATTTGTTTATATAGTTGTAGCCGTAGGAATACCCAATCACCGACATCAAAACTTATTTCGTTGTGATGTTGATCTGCCTGCTATTTCATTCTATTCTACGCCAAGGTGAGGTTATCCTTTAAGAGTTGGAGAACTTGTTGTTGATGCTCGATGTGATCTTCCACTGCTTGAACCCTAGAATTTTCTTTTAAATATGATGTGATGGATTGTGGATGATATCCATAAAGTGCCATAAATGGGGTCATTTTTGTTTCAGTATGGAAGGAAGTGTTATACCACCATTCAGCCAGAGGCAACCATTTGACCCATTGTGTCTGTTTATCAGATACAAAGCAACGAAGATATCCTTCCAAACATTTGTTTACTATCTCAGTTTTCCCATCAGATTGAGGGTGATAAGATGATCTATGAACTAACTGAGTACCAAGACAAGAAAATAATTCAGTCAAAAAATTTCCAGTGAAAATGGGATCTTTATCACTTACAATAATCTGTGGGTTTCCATGTAGCTTTTGAATTGTTTCCATAAATGCAGTAGAAACTGTACTCGCCTTAAATGGATGAGATAATGCAAAAAAGTATGCATACTTGGTAAGTATGTCAACTACCACCATCATAACTCTCTTTCCTTTAGACCTGGGTAAACCTGTGATAAAATCCATTGAAACCTGCTCCCAACATTCGCTTGGAATGGATAAAGGTTGTAATAGACGTAGGGTCTTAATTGTTTCAACTTTATTTTGTTGGAAAACCAAACATTCCACTACAAACTTTTGAATATCAGATTTAAGGCCATCCCAAAAAATTCCTTCTTAACCATGTGGTAAGTTTATAGAAATCCTGAGTGCCCTCCTAAGGAAGAGGTGTGCAATTCCCTAAGAATCTTTTGTTTGAGTTGGGAATTATTACATAGGTATAACCAATCTTTGTACCATAATGAATCATTTTTCTAGCTAATTGTATAAGATGTACTGGGATCTTGTTGTATCTTTTGAATGAGAGCCCACACTTCTTCGTCATTCTTCCATTCATCCCTTGCTTCATTTATCCAATCTGGTTGGATAATAGAAATGGCGCAAAGAAATGCTTCCACATCCTCATCCTTTCTTGAGAGTGCATCTGCCACAACATTTTGCTTCCATTTTTTGTAGATGATTTCAAATTCATAACCCAACATCTTTGTGACCCATTTTTGCTACTCTTCTGAAGATAATCTTTATTCTAAAAAGTATTTAAGACTATCATGATCTATTTTTACCTTGAAGTGTCTTCCCATTAGGTAGGGTCGCCATTTCTTAAGTGCATGTAGTATTTCCAACATTTCCTTCTCATAAATAACTTTGTGTAAATATATTCCTTTGATTAGACGACTTTTGAAAGCAATGGGTCTTTCTTCTTGCATTAAAACAACACCAATTCCATTTCCTGAGGCATCACATTCCACAATAAAGGTTTTTGTGAAATCTGATGTAGCTAAGACTAGTTCTTGGAAAATTGCCTCTTTAAGATGTTCAAAGGCTTTTGTTGCTTCTAGAGTCCATGAAAATGCATCTTTCTTAATTAATGTTGTTAGAGGTGCTGTTATTCTCCCATAATTCTTAACAAACTTGCGATAATACCTTGTCAACCCAGGAAATCCTCGTAGATTCTTTATGGATGTGGGGATTTTCCATTCCTTAATGATTTTAATTCTGCTAGGGTCTACCTTAACACCTTCATGAGATACAATATGACCCAGATATTCCACTTCTTGTACTCCAAAGAAATATTTTGAGCTTTTTGCATATAATTGTTTCTCCTCCAATAGTTTGAGCACCCTGTCAACATATTGAACATGATCCTTCCAAGACTTGTTGTAGATTACTATATCATCAAAAAATACTAACACAAATTTTCTAAGGAAGGGTTTGAAAATGGAATTAATCAAACCTTGAAATGTATAAGGTGCATTGGTAAGGCCAAAAGGCATGACCAACAATTCATAATGACCCTCACGAGTTCTAAATTCTATTTTTGGAATGTCTTCAGTCTTCATTCTGATTTGATGATATCTTGAACGAAGATCCAAATTGGTGAAGTAAATTGATCCATGCAATTCGTCCAATAATTCATCTATTAGTTTCAGTATTTCCAGCCTTCCTCCAGTGATCAAATATGCTCTTACAAAGTGGTCTCAGAGTGTCAAGGTCAAATTTTGTCATTTCAGTGAGTCTTCAAGCAAAATTTGGTCACTAGGTATTAGGTCTAGGGTTTTCTTTCACTCCTTCTAAAGTTGTCCAAATGTCGGTCCATGTCATCATTCTGCTGATTTTATCATCATTCATAGGGTTGTCATTATCATGTCAGTGTCTAATGAGTCATTTTACACCTTGTTCATGCTTCAGTTGCGCCTTGGTAAGGTCCATTTCCCTCTCCTAGGGTTTTGGAGGTAAATTCTCTTGGAGGGTCAAAAACTTGTATCCAGATGTTCATACACCTTCCCCTATCCTTCATGTACCTTATTAAACACTTCCCATCACTCAGATTCCCCAAATTCCTCATTTTTTCACAAACCCTAGTTTCTTGCTACAACCTGGCAATTTTCTAGGTTGGGCCTGTGTTTTGCCCTTTTGGACCCCTTCCCCTCACTCAATCTCTGAGATTCCACTTTCCCCTACTTCCTAACATCCCTCCCTACTCCCCAAAATTTCCTCAAGAATTTAGAAGCCCCCTATCCCCTTCATTTCGCTTCATTTCGACAAAATCTCTTGTTCCACACATCGGGGTAGGTTTTACTCAAATGATGTTTCTGAGCAATCAAAGATGAATTTGGGAAAACTGAGAGAGGTTTTTGTCCACAACATGCCAAGGAAGAAAAAACTCCTTCACTTTTTACACAGGTGTCATGGTTTTAGAGAAATGTCAAAAATACCGTTGCCTCAGGAGAATCGAATGCACCTCTGAAGTGACCTTGGGAAAATCAAGTTTTCTCCTAGCTTGGTTGGCCAAATGACTTTCTTGATGAGTCAAATGATAACTAGACACAAATATATTTCCAATGAGCTATCATGAGCGGAATTTTGAGTTGAGGAAGGCATTCAAAAATTGACGGCAACAGCACTCTGCCTTGAGGAAGCCTCATTTGGCACATTTTGACCAGTCTTGGCAGATTTGATTTTTGATAGGTCAAATGAACTCGAAATTAAAAAATTCTAGTTGGTTTGGAAAGTAGACTCAAATACCTTTCCAACGCGCTATCTTGCGCTCAATTTGGACACCAAGAAGGCCTCCAAAAAGCATCTGAAAGTCGCGCTACGCGTAGGGCTCAGGCGCGCTACGCGTCAGGGTTTTGGCTCAACGCGTAGCGCGCCGCGCGCTACCCTTAAGTTGGGGAGGTCCATTTCACAAAAAATCAACATTTTTGGATTTTTCATGACAAAATACACTTTCTCAGCCACTGCCAAGACATTTCATGGAGATTTGAGCCCCCAAAAGGTCAAAAAACAAGCAAAAAATGACCTTCTGCCACTTTTTGGACACACAGGAAGAAGTCTTGGGAGATTGCCATTTTGGAGGGGCAAATGGCCACCAAATTGAGAAATTCCACTTGGGCTGGAGATTAGAGATCCAGATATTTCCAACAAGCCCACTTGTGCCTCATTTGGATTCCGGGAAGTGCCCCAAAAGTGGGTTGAAAGGCGCGCTACGCGTTGGGAAAATTTGCCAGTTTTGCACCTTCAGCTCTAGAAAACGCATCATTGACTAGTTTTGACTTTTTGGTGGGATTTTTCATCCTCTTTGATGTAATTTCATGTTGACATGACACTTTTTTATCTA
The DNA here is from genome assembly GCA_031772625.1 of Pinus tabuliformis. NCBI lineage: Eukaryota > Viridiplantae > Streptophyta > Pinopsida > Pinales > Pinaceae > Pinus > Pinus tabuliformis. The sequence goes on from CM062817.1 coordinate 229,484,804, forward strand.
TTCTAGAAGATTCATTCATAAAATAGCAAACATTTAATGAATGAGTTGGTTTCCTAGCTTATAGAGGCAAGTTGTTTTGACTGCCTAGATTGTAGTGCTTTGTTTAGAATTGGTTGAAACAGCTCCTAGGATGATGAGATCGACCCCTAGAGGCTAGGGAAAGGGTTGGCATGGTCTATATTATGTATTTTCTAAATTATTTTCATGGTTGGAGAGGTTGGACTCTTGAGGGATAAGCTTAGACTATTTTACTCTTTGTATCTCTGCATTTTTGGCAAAGGAGAGACCAGGGTTTTGCAGCACTATTTGGGATTCCTGTGGTGTTTTGTGTTGATGGTGTGCTTCTCTCATGTACTTGTAAGTGTGTTATGTGTATCATTTTCCTACTTCTCTTTTCTGCACATTAAGTAAATGAAGTGTTAAGGTAGAATTCATAATTTATATGCTCTGCCTTTAAGTTTGCTTAATATCTATGTTTTCCTCTGTCTAAAGAGAACTCTCGAAGGTTTCTTGCTCTCTTTAGCTCCTCACCGGTCATTTCTATCCATTCACTTAATTCAAAGGCATTAAGACAATCTCCTACCTTGCCCCAAAAAGACCTCTGCAATGTTGGCATTATGATTCAAGTGTTGTCCTTGATGGCAACTCACTCAGAGGTTGGTATAGGTGCTCAGAGGTTGGTACAGGTGATGGCAACTTAATCAGAGGACAGATCTTAGTACAGCATGCCAAGAAAGTACATACACGCAGGTTCGTTAAGCCCAAGTCGCGTGTACACGCTAGTTGGCTTCAATAAAAGCGAGTGTATGTGGAAAACTTATCTTTGGTCCACGGCGGTTATTCCTTGGAAGTTGTGCCTAAGGTTTTGGACCTTGGTGTCTCGACGGGCGTGTCGATCCCTCGTTTTGAGGTTGATAGTATTGTGTTACTATTGTTTTGGACCGTGGTATTGTGAAGGGCCTAAGGCTATATAAGGAGAAGATCATTAGGCAAAGGTATGCAAGCAAGGAGTGAGAGTGTATGTGAATCTGAGGAAGTGTGAGATCCAAATGCTGGTTATGGGTTGGTGATCTGAACCAAGGTTTCACTCATGCGGAGGATGATGAATGATGGAACGAGATCTCAAGGCTTGGAATGATTATCTTCTTATGGTTTGACTGTGGATAGACTAGATCTACTGACGCATGTTTATTATTATGATCTGGGTATGTTTTGATGTCTGATATAGCTGCGGAGTTTTAAGTTTGAATTTACAGATCTGTACGCGGGTTGTCTTTGGTAAAAGTGCGTATACACGCAGGTTGGGTTCATCCAAGTAGCGTATATAATGTGAAGTATAATATTTGAAGATGGAGTTGGATCTGGTTGTTGTTATGTTCTTGATAGGCTTTCAGTGATTCAGTATTGGGTGATTCAGAGATTGATGATGCAGGTTGTTCTACAATGGTGATTGTTTCATGGATCCAGTATGAAAATGTATGAAACGTGGTCCCGGGAAGATTGTAGGCCGACACCTACGTACTGGTAAACATATCAGCCAGTACAAGAGCCAGGGGGTTGTAGCTCCCTTCCAGGAGCAGCTGGAAAACGAGTGAAGGTTGTAGCCTTCTGTAGGTAGGCACCTACGTACTAGTAAATGGATCGGCTAGTACAAGAGCTAAGAGGGTTGTAGCCCTCTGCAGGTTGTAGCCTGCGTGCTGGTAAAGGACTGCACCAGTACATTGTAAAAGAAGTTTCTTATTAAATAAGAAAGAGACGAATTGCAGCAGGTGGTTTTCACCCACATTGGGTTTCCACCTTATATCATGGTGTTCATGTGTGTGCCTTATGTGTGATGATCTGTTCTGTTATACTGCACCTGTTTACTGTTAATATGGTTAATAATGTTCTGATGCATCTACTGAAGATAAGCTAACTAAATCATAAGATCTCTGAATATACGCTAGTTGCTTTAGACACAGTCGCGTGTACACGCGAGTTCACTTAACTGAAGTCGCGTATATGTTTCTGAGCATGAAATTGGAAAAGTTTTATTGATCTGATAATACTGATTCACCCCCCCCCTCTCAGTATTATTTCCAACAATTGGTATCGGAGCCAGGTCCTTCAGAGAAGCTTGATCGCTTGAAGGAGATTCGTAGAGCAATGGGGAAGAAAGCACGTCAGAAGAAGAAGACAGCTCAAAGGAACAATGACAACCTGCCATTGAGTGGAAGCAAGTACTCAGATCCTGAATCACCTCAGATTGAATATGGACAAGCAGATGAAGCACCAGATCAAATCATAGATCTACCTAGCAAAAGGGAGAATGCCCTCAAAGAAGAAATCATCATATTAAAAGATTAGTTGGAATGTGAATCCAGAATTCGACAAATGCTGCTAGCGCTGAATAAAGAGCAAGAGAACGAGATCCTCGAACTAAGGCATCAGTTGGATGAAGGAAGGAAAGCTGAAGAGACCTTGAAGAAGCAATGTCTGGAAAAAGAAGAACAACATCAAGTTGAGGTAAATATCTTGAAAAGTAAATTAGAAGAAAAGGATAAGCTTTTACGATTTCAAGATAGTACTAAAGTCTTGGATGATATTCTTAATAGTCAAAGGTCTCCTGCTATCAAGACTGGTCTTGGTTTTCATGAATATGTTGAAGGTGAATCTAGTTCACAAGGTGAGGCAAGAAACTCTAATGAGAAATCTGAAATGCTCAACAAGGAACAACCAAGGAAAGAAATTCCTCAAGGAAGATCCTTTACTCCTAACTATGGACGTGATAGACGATTATTTCCTCCACTGAATAATGTTGAATGTTATGTATGTCATAATCTTGGACATGTTGCAGCCAGATGTAGAAGTAGAATGGTTCAAGAAAGATCATCGCATCCCAGGTATTTCAGAGGATATTGCTTTGCCTGCAATGCATATGGACACAAAGCAATTGATTGTGATAGAAGGAACATGAAAAATGTAAGGTGTTATACATGCAACAACTATGGGCATAAAGCAAGGGAATGCAGGAGCAGATTTCAAAATTCAAGACAAGAGGACCATACATCATCACAGTTGCAGGAATTGAAGAAGACAGAGACAGAAAGGTGTGGCATAATTCAGACAACTGACATAACAGACACAGGGGAATCTGAAAGTGATGAAATTCAGTATTCCATCCTGCATACGCTGATATAATGAAGACAAGTCACGTATATACGTGAGTTACAGGCTGCAAAGTCGCGTATATGAAGAGAGGGCAGCAGAACAGACCCAGGTTCAGTCATGGTTGGCTCAGGCTCAGGGGGAGCAGAACAGACTCAGGAAATGGTTCAGTCATGGTTGGCTCACACTCAGGGGGAGCATATACTTCAAATAATTCATTGTTGGCATTATGGTTAGAAGTTGATGATGAAACTAAATGATACACCTTATTGTTTAAGGAATGGTTTTGCAGGCTTATGATAAATAGTTATTGCTGAACCTGCATCTGCTCAGGGGGAGCATGGATGGATTGATACAACTTGGTACATCTTATTGTTTAAGGAATGGTTTTGCAGGCTTATGATAAATAGTTATTGCTGGTCTTAGAACCTGCATCTGCTCAGGGGGAGCATGGATGGATTGATACAACTTGGCATATACAAAGGGGGAGCCAAATCAGAAACTTCAGCATGTACTCAGGGGGAGTATGGACAACAGTATGGACAGTAGGAGGTATACCAAAGAAGAGAACATCTTGGTCCGCCCTTTGCCCTTGATGTCAAAGGGGGAGAGTGACTTGGTGTGGTGGTTGCCATCAAGTCCAAAGGGGGAGATTGTTGGCATTATGATTCAAGTGTTGTCCTGGATGGAAACTCACTCAGAGGTTGGTATAGGTGCTCAGAGGTTGGTACAGGTGATGGCAACTTAATCAGAGGACAGATATTAGTACAGCATGCCAAGAAAGTACATACACGTAGGTTCGTTAAGCCCAAGTCGCGTGTACACGCTAGTTGGCTTCAATAAAAGCGCGTGTATGTGGAAAACTTATCTTTGGTCCACGGCGGTTATTCCTTGGAAGTTGTGCCTAAGGTTTTGGACCTTGGTGTCTCGACGGGCGTGTCGATCCCTCGTTTTGAGGTTGATAGTATTGTGTTACTATTGTTTTGGACCGTGGTATTGTGAAGGGCCTAAGGCTATATAAGGAGAAGATCATTAGGCAAAGGTATGCAAGCAAGGAGTGAGAGTGTATGTGAATCTGAGGAAGTGTGAGATCCAAATGCTGGTTATGGGTTGGTGATCTGAACCAAGGTTTCACTCATGCGGAGGATGATGAATGATGGAACGAGATCTCAAGGCTTGGAATGATTATCTTCTTATGGTTTGACTGTGGATAGACTAGATCTACTGACGCATGTTTATTATTATGATCTGGGTATGTTTTGATGTCTGATATAGCTGCGGAGTTTTAAGTTTGAATTTACAGATCTGTACGCGGGTTGTCTTTGGTAAAAGTGCGTATACACGCAGGTTGGGTTCATCCAAGTAGCGTATACAATGTGAAGTATAATATTTGAAGATGGAGTTGGATCTGGTTGTTGTTATGTTCTTGATAGGCTTTCAGTGATTCAGTATTGGGTGATTCAGAGATTGATGATGCAGGTTGTTCTACAATGGTGATTGTTTCATGGATCCAGTATGAAAATGTATGAAACGTGGTCCCGGGAAGATTGTAGGCCGGCACCTACGTACTGGTAAACATATCAGCCAGTACAAGAGCCAGGGGGTTGTAGCTCCCTTCCAGGAGCAGCTGGAAAACGAGTGAAGGTTGTAGCCTTCTGTAGGTAGGCACCTACGTACTAGTAAATGGATCGGCTAGTACAAGAGCTAAGAGGGTTGTAGCCCTCTGCAGGTTGTAGCCTGCGTGCTGGTAAAGGACTGCACCAGTACATTGTAAAAGAAGTTTCTTATTAAAGAAGAAAGAGACGAATTGCAGCAGGTGGTTTTCACCCACATTGGGTTTCCACCTTATATCATGGTGTTCATGTGTGTGCCTTATGTGTGATGATCTGTTCTGTTATACTGCACCTGTTTACTGTTAATATGGTTAATAATGTTCTGATGCATCTACTAAAGATAAGCTAACTGAATCATAAGATCTCTGAATATACGCTAGTTGCTTTAGACACAGTTGCGTGTACACGCGAGTTCACTTAACTGAAGTCGCGTATATGTTTCTAAGCATGAAATTGGAAAAGTTTTATTGATCTGATAATACTGATTCACCCCCCCTCTCAGTATTATTTCCAACATGCAAAAACTGTGTCTCATCCCCGCACCCAAAATTGCTGTGCTCAGTTTTCCAGCAAAACTCTAAAAATTTAAAATCAAACTTTCCCTATCAGTTTACTAACCTAAAATTAGTGTTCTTTATTGGTCATCTCTGCCCTTTGAAAACATTTTTCCGAGATAGACCCGGAGAGAGCCCTCTCCTGTCCCCGTAGGGCTAGCTACGAGGCTAAGTGGTTTGATGTTGCCTTGGATTTTGTCTTTTTCAGCCTGAGGCCAAATTCAAGCGCTAACATATTGGCGACCATACTGGGGATGAACAAATGGTTTGCTGGTTCATGTCATTTGTTTTATAAGCTATAGACGGAGCCTGAAGTTATGCCAGGTAGCCTTCGAAACGCTTTTGCTTTACATTAGCGAAAGTAGATAAACGCTACTTCAGTCAATCTCCGGTCTAGCTTGTAAACGTGACATTTAACTTGTTAATTACCCTAGTACATGTATCAAGTTCAGATCTGATTGTTGATGGTGGACAACGATCAGACACTGGCAAGGCTGAAATCATTCACTTGGCGACTCTAAATCATTTTCGAGATCAGATCCAAAGACTCCACTGGAGGATGATCCCGACCAGCAAAAACATGAAAGGACAATATGGACAGATCAGGTACTCAAGTTGGAATTTCATCCAAGACATTTTGTTCTTTGTCATAAATTATTTCTTCTCTTTTCCAAAAAATGTCAAGAAGGCTTTGCAAAGTATACTGTATTTGAGAAGAGATCCTCGGCCTGCAGTTGATTCTTTCCCTTTGAAGATTTTGAATACCAAAGATTTGCATGCCTTTGAGCTTGATCAGGATCCTTTACCGAATTTTGTGATGACCATCTTCAAATTGATGAGTCTCAAGAGACCAAGACTAATTCTATACCTGTTGTACATACCCCTACACCTTGTAAAATTCCAGATCGGTATAAACCTCTTGTTTTACCTTCTGTTCTCCATGCTTTCCCCAAAAACTATGATCTATACTTGCCGAGGTTTGATGGTGGAAGTAAGAATGTCAACGCTGAGCAACATGTGCAGAATTTTGAGTCTTTTATAGACCTTTTTGAAGTTGATAGCGAAGATGTTAGTATAAGGCTTTTTTCTCTTTCTTTGCAAGCCAAAGTGAAGAGTTGGTTCAAAGCCCTGCCTGATGCAAGCATTTCAGATTTCCAACAGTTTGTCAAAGTTTTTCTCGACAGGTGGATGATCAGACAAAACCTTCTCTTGATTGTAGAAGAGTATAACCAACTGAAAAGATTGCCAGGGGAGACAGTACAACAGTTTTCAGCCAGATTTAACCAAGTTTATTATTTGATGCCAGTTGATATAAGGCCTACTCCTAGATCTGCTCTCTTGCACTATCCAGGTGCCTTTGATCCGGAGATGGAGTTTCAGCTGAGAGAAAGGGATATTGCAATGCTTCATGAGATGCAAAACAGTGCAGTAAATGTAGAGGCGCATCTGCTGATCCGACGAGCAAGGTTGAAAGAAGAAGAGATGAAAAACATAGATCCGGCCGAATCAACATCTCTAGAGGTAAAGCTTGACATTTTGGTAAGTGCAGTGGAAAAGAGGATGGACAAGATCAACACAAGAAATGATTATGATGTTCACGCCTACGGCTTGCTGATTGAAGAAGAACAAGTTGCTGATCCAAAACATTTTGTTTCTTATCCTAGTTGTCAAAGATCTGATAATAATTGTTTTGTAGATCACCTTGGTGAAGAAAGAACTCTTGATATGACCTGCATGCTTGATGATATCTTTTATACCGATGATTTGCCTCAGTTTGATCAGTATGATGATGATTATGTTCTCCAAAAAGAAGCTAATCTTGCAGACGAATTAGCAGCTAGTTTGTGCGAGGAAGAAGTTCATTTTCAGCAGCTGGAATACAATGTTCAGCCATCACATATCAGCTATGACAGTGACGAGGAAAGTGCAGCAAAGTTTGAAGTAAGTGAAGGATCTTTGCCTTTTTGTTTTGATTCATGTCAATTCATCAGAGACAACTTCCATGCAATCAGAAATCAGCTATCGACTAGTCTTGATTTGGATCCTCTTGAGCGCGATGAAAACTTTGTTCCAGACTTCTCATATTCAGATTTGCAGCCCCCAAATTCCATTGGTTGTCAAGTTGCAGATGAAGGCATGGAAGCTGACATATTTGATCAAATGATACAAGAAGGTTCCCTACCTTTCTGTTTTGAATCATTTCAGCTTTTGAAGGGAACTTTGCATAATACATCTTCAGTGAAGAATGAGCAGCATGTAGGCAATCATGTAATCACAATGGAACCAATAGAAAATGGGTTTCAGCAGTCTTTTCAAGTTTTTCATGATCCAATAGCTGATGTTTTGGATGAGGTTTGCAGTCAAAGTCTTTCTCCATTGACTACATGTGAGCTTGAAACATGTGCTGATATGAATTTGATCCGGCAGTCGGTTTCTTTCTCATTTTCAGCAGAGGTCTCGTCACAAGGCTCAGATCAAAGTTTGCATTCATGGTATGAGGAAATGAGAAGTAATCCATTGGATGAGCTAAGTTCCAGTGTGCTTGAATTTCAAGATCCTTATGCAGTGTTTTTGGAGGCAGATAGAGAATTCATATCATTCAACGGATCTGTTTCTAAGTTATCATGGGAGTTTCCTTTCAATAGTTCTCTCTTGTTGTTCATAAGTGAGCACTTGCAGAAAATTCGAACAGCATATGGAATACTTACTTGGTTGCACTGGTTGTTTCATTTCACTTGATCAGGTGATGAATGAAACTGTTAGAATAGGTTGTGATGAATAAGCTACCCTTTGAGCATCATTTTTAGTTTGTCTATTGTGTTTAAGTATCGAGTCAGTTTTTATTTGAGTCATGAGTCCTTTGTGAGTCAATTTTCAGTCTTGTTGTTAAGTTAGTTTGAGTCATCAGTTTTCAGTCATGCATTTTAGTTTGAGTTTATGACTCCATTGCCCAATGGATAAGGCGTTGGTCTGCTCTCCTAAAGATCTGTTGTTCTTGGCACCTCCAAGGAGCTACCATCCCCATTGGAGCCAATGTTAGTGTCAGTCTTTCCATCCTTCCTCCAGTGATCAAATATGCTCTTACAAAGTGGTCTCAGAGTGTCAAGGTCAAATTTTGTCATTTCAGTGAGTCTTCAAGCAAAATTTGGTCACTAGGTATTAGGTCTAGGGTTTGCTTTCACTCCTTCTAAAGTTGTCCAAATTTCAGTCCATGTCATCATTCTGCTGAGTTTATCATCATTCATAGGGTTGTCATTATCATGTCAGTGTCTAATGAGTCATTTTACACCTTGTTCATGCTTCAGTTGCGCCTTGGTAAGGTCCATTTCCCTCTCCTAGGGTTTTGGAGGTAAATTCTCTTGGAGGGTCAAAAACTTGTATCCAGATGTTCATACACCTTCTCCTATCCTTCATGTACCTTATTAAACACTTCCCATCACTCAAATTCCCCAAATTCCTCATTTTTTCACAAACCCTAGTTTCTTGCTACAACTTGGCAATTTTCTAGGTTGGGCCTGTGTTTTGCCCTTTTTGACACCTTCCCCTCACTCAATCTCTGAGATTCCACTTTCCTATACTTCCTAACATCCCTCCCTACTCCCCAAAATTTCCTCAAGAATTTAGAAGCCCCCTATCCCCTTCATTTCGCTTCATTTCGACAAACTCTCTTGTTCCACACATCGGGGTAGGTTTTACTCAAACGATGTTTCTGAGCAATCAAAGATGAATTTGGGAAAACTGAGAGAGGTTTTTGTCCACAACATGCCAAGGAAGAAAACTATCCTTCACATTTTACACAGGTGTCATGGTTTTAGAGAAATTTCAAAAATACCGTTGCCTCATGAGAATCGAATGCACTTCTGAAGTGACCTTGGGAAAATCAAGTTTTCTCCTAGCTTGGTTGGCCAAATGACTTGCTTGATGAGTCAAATGATAACTAGACACAAAGAGATTTCCAATGAGCTATCATGAGCTCAATTTGGAGTTGAGGAAGGCATTCAAAAATTGACGGAAACAGCACTCTGCCTTGAGGCAGCCTCATTTGGCACATTTTGACCAGTCTTGGGAGATTTGAATTTTGATAGGGAAAATGAACTCCAAATTGAAAAATTCTAGTTGAGTTGGAAATTACACTCAAATAAATTTCCAACGAGCTATCTTGCGCTCAATTGGGACACCGGGAAGGCCTCCAAAAAGCATCTGAAAGTTGCGCTACGTGTAGGGCTCAAGCGCGCTACGCGTCAGGGTTTTGGCTCAACGCGTAGCGCGCCGCGCGCTACCCTTAAGTTGAGGAGGTCCATTTCACAAAAACTCAACATTTTTGGATTTTTCATGACAAAATACACTTGCTCAGCCACTGCCAAGACATTTCATGGAGATTTGAGCCCCCAAAAGGTCAAAAAACAAGCAAAAAATGACCTTCTGTCACTTTTTGGATACACAAGAAGTAGTCTTGGGAGATTGCAATTTTGGAGAGGCAAATGGCCACCAAATTGCGAAATTCCACTTGGGCTGGAGCGTAGACATCCAGACCTTTCAAAAAAGCCCACTTGTGCCTCATTTGGATGCCCAGAAGTGCCTCAAAAGTGGGCTGAAATGCGCGCTATGCGTTGGGAAAATTTGCCAGTTTTGCACCTTCAGCTCTAGAAAACGCAGGCATTGACTAGTTTTGACTTTTTGGTGGGATTTTTCATCCTCTTTGATGTAATTGATGTAATTTCATGTTGACATGACACTTTTTTACCTATTCTAGAAGATTCATTCATAAAATAGCAAACATTTAATGAATGAGTTGGTTTCCTAGCTTATAGAGGCAAGTTGTTTTGACTGCCTAGATTGTAGTGCTTTGTTTAGAATTGGTTGAAACAGCTCCTAGGATGATGAGCTCGACCCCTAGAGGCTAGGGAATGGGTTGGAATGGTCTATATTATGTATTTTCTAAATCATTTTCATGGTTGGAGAGGTTGGACTCTTGAGGGATAAGCTTAGACTATTTTACTCTTTGTATCTCTGCAATTTTGGCAAAGGAAAGACCAGGGTTTTGCAGCACTATTTGGGATTCCTGTGGTGTTTTGTGTTGATGGTGTGCTTATCTCATGTACTTGTAAGTGTGTTATGTGTATCATTTTCCTACTTCTCTTTTCTTCACATTAAGTAAATGAAGTGTTAAGGTAGAATTCATAATTTATATGCTCTGCCTTTAAGTTTGCTTAATATCTATGTTTTCCTCTGTCTAAAGAGAACTCTCGAAGGTTTCTTGTTCTCTTTAGCTCCTCACCGGTCATTTCTATCCATTCACTTAATTCAAAGGCATAAATACAATCTCCTACCTTGCCCCAAAAAGACCTCTGCAAAAACTGTGTCTCATCCCCGCACCCAAAATTGCTGTGCTCAGTTTTCCAACAAAACTCTAAAAATTTAAAATCAAACTTTCCCTATCAGTTTACTAGCCTAAAATCAGTGTTCTTTATTGGTCATCTCTTCCCTTTGAAAACCTTTTGCCGAGATATACCCGGAGAGAGCCCTCTCCTGTCCCTGTAGGGCTAGCTACGAGGCTAAGTGGTTTGATGTTGCCTTGGATTTTGTCTTTTTCAGCCTAAGGCCAAATTCAAGCGCTAACATCATCAATGACAGGAATGGGAAATTTATCTTTAATAGTGAGCTTGTTGAGCTCCCTATAATTTGGACACATGCACCATGATCCATTCTTCTTATGAAACAATACTAATGTAGTAGAGAAAGAACATTAACTAGGTTGAATTATATCAGCCTCTAGCATTTCTGCAACCATACGTTCAATTTCACTCTTTTGGGCATAGGGATATCTGTAAGGCCTGATGTTTGGAGGAACACTTCTTGGAATCAAATGAATAACATGATCATGATCACGAATAGGTGGGAGGGCTTTGGGAGTCTCAAATACCTTATAATGGTTGTCCAATACTTTTTAGATATCTGGAGAAATAGATGATTTCGATGTGGGAACCTCTAGTGAAGATAATTGTGCAATTTTTCCTTGTTGTTATTTATTTAGAAGATTTGTCATTCTGTTAGAGCTGATTATCTTTCCCGGTTTCCCTGTGATACCCCTAAATTCAACTTCCTTTCCTTCTGAAGAGAATTTCATGAAAAGTTCTTGAAATTTAAAAGCTATTGTACCCAAGGATTGTAGCCATTGGACTCCTAGTACAACATCAACACAACCCACTGGAATTGAAAGCATTGGGCTATTCAATACATATTCTCCCATGGATAGCTTGATATTATGGCACTTTCCTGAGCAATTTATGGTTCCTCCACTTGCAACCATCACTTGACACTCTGGTGCTGGATATAGGAAGCAATTCAATTCCTTGGCTATCTTACAATGAATAAAATTATGGGTGCTACCAGAATCAATCAACACTATTACCTTTTTCTTCTTGATATGCCCTTCTATCTTGATAGTTTGAAGAGTGGTAATTCCAACCAATGCATTACAAGATATGGTCAGATTCATTTCTTCTTTCTCTAGGGTTTTTACTTGGTGTATATCCTCTTATTTTGATGTTTCTTGTTCCTTTTCTTCCTCCTCTTCACGATCTATGTAAAATAATTTCTTCTCAACACACTTATGACCTTTAGTGTATTTTATATCACAACTGTAACAAAGCCCTTTTGCTCTTTTTTCTTCCAATTGTTGTGGTGTCAACCTTGTAGGTTGTGGATGGCTAGGGGCAACAACACTTCCATCTTTATGATTGTGAGTGTTAGGCTTCCTTGTTTCCATAATTTTTCTTTCCATTTTTCTTGCCAACCTAAATGCCTTCTCCAATGAATCAGGTTCCCAAAGGTGAACCTCATGTTGGATGTTATCCTTTAAAGTCCCTATGAACACATCAATCCTATGCTCCTATGGAATATATTTTACCCTTATATTCAATTTTTGGAAGTCCTCAATGTGCTTCATCATTGAACCCTTTTGTTTGATATTTATTAATTGGCTAAAAAATGTGTTGCTTTTTGTATCCTCATAATGTGCTATCATTTCATCCATAATAATAGCCCAAGTGACAATTTTTTTTACGAGAGCAAAGCCATCGATACCATACAAACTGATTTGGTTCCAAATATAAAGTTGCAATGCGTACCTTTTGTGGGTTTTGCACATTATGGAGATCGACAAATTACTCCATCTGTAGTATCCATGTTACGAGATCCTTACCATCAAACTTCCTCATATCGATCTTTGGAACATGGTGGTTCTTCGATCCAACGTTAGAGTCTATGAAATCATGATTAACATTTATTTTGTTCTCATCGTGAGTTTCCTTTACTATCCTTTCGCCATTAGTAAGCATTTCTTGTAGAAATTTTGTCAAATATGTTTTCAAATCTTCCATCTTAGCTTCCATGCCTTTCTTTAAATCATCCATCTTAGCTTCCATGCCATCCATCTTAGCTTCCATGCCACCCATCTTAGCTTCCACGTCATTCATATTAACTTCTACGCCTTTCTTTAAACCATCCATCTTAGCTTCCATGCCATACATCTTAGCTTCTACATCTTTCTTTAAACCATCCATCTTAGCTTCTGTTACTTTTTGTGTGAGTGAAATTTGTTGCACTTGGTCTCGTAATTTTTATATATCATGTTGCATTTCTTCCTGTTCTTCATGTGTCATGCTAGAGCTTTGAGGTTGCTTACTAGGTGTTTGCATTTTATTTCTTCGGGGCATCAGTTACTGATAATAATGCTTCACTATGCCCTTTGAATTCCTTCAAACTAATTTTTTAAACCAAACTTATGCAAAAATTTTAAAAAACTACACACCTTTCTTCACTTTGTAGGAGCTCGAGATTGAATATGATGTATCTCTATAATTTTGGATCTCCAAGGTCTGAAATTTCTTCATGCGGTAACCCTCTGATTACTCTTTCTAACCCCACAAGTATTATCAAGATTGGATTCTTGATGAGTGCCAGTATTGCAGCAAGGATGTTGCAACTCCTGGGCTACCAACTTTACTTATCAACCCGGGGTTCGTACAAACTTGGAGGTGACAGTGCTCTATGCACAAGTAAAAGTGATGGTTCTGCCTGTTGTCATCGTTTAGCTGGTGAGAGACCACTGGGGTTCCAAGCCAGACTTCTATAGAGTCAGAAGAAGCTCGGTTCTTTGATGGAAGAAGGGCAAATCTACTCTAAGAGAGTTACTCTACTGCAATAATGGAAAAGGCCAACATGTAATGCTAAACCACACCATACCCTAATTAACCATTTAAGAAGCTATGTTAAGCAGAATTGCTAAATCAACAATAAAAAAATGATACTATCTAAGTTGCAGAAGTAAAAAGCATCAAACCATACTAATGTGCAAGCAAAGAAACTAAACTAAATCTGTTTTCACTTTTTTGGTTTTTTAGGAAAAATCAAGTATGCAAACTAATTGTTCTTGTGGATGTGACAAGTGGATGGAAGGTGTTTGAGGATGGATAGAAGGTTTATGAAGTGGTTGTATGGTGTGGAGGGGTCCTAGGAGGCTTTTTGTGACTTCCTAGAGATTTCCCATCAATTTGGCCTCAAAACAGGCCGTTTCAGAAAAACCTAAAGGATGTACTAGAAACCTACAGGATGATCCTATAGGAATTACAGGAAACCTACAAGATACAACAGAGAGATAATTGTGAGGCATTGGAGGTGTTGGGAAGCTTAGAAAATGTGTGTGATGGGTGGATTGGAGTGTTAGAAGGTCTAGGAGCACTTAGGAGTCAATATCCAAGATAAGGGATGGCTAGATTCGCTCAATGTGTTTAGGAGAATTTCAATGAAAAATGATGAAAAACTAGTGAGGGTGGTGGTGAAACAAGGGATGGCTAAGGTGGATGAAGTGGAAGGTGGCTGTTGGTTATGAAGTCTTGGTCTCCTCCTGAAGTACCTACTCTACATAAAACATGTGTGTCTTCCAAAAAGAACTATGCAACAAGATACATTTTCATAAACTAGAAAAGAATGAATCAACTGCCTATATTATGCATGAAGAAAGTTGTTGAAGGGAATGAAAGAATGAGTGAGATCTTATTGAAGAAATGGAGATGGAAAAAGATGACAATGAAATCTACCTTGCAACATTAACCAACTACTAAATTAAAGGCAACAAACTCCAAAGCTCATAAAAGAACTAGAAATTAGTGTTTCTGGGGCTGCTGAAGGGTCCCTTCCTCAAGTCGTAGTCCCAGAGGGAGGAATTGAGGCCGATACACCTACTAACAACCTTGTGGTGATCCTTTTTCTCCTTGCTAACCTGCTACTTGAAATAAGGCACAAATGGAATCAAACTATCACACAACCAATCTAATCTACACTACTTGTAATGGAAATGCATATACTAAGTAAATTAACAATTAAGCTATGAATATACACTTAGCATACATATACAATAAAGAGGATCCTTTGCTACTAGGGTTGGGCCCTAACCCAAGAGCTTCAGCCCTCTGAGTTAAATCAGTGTTGGCTCAAAACAAAACTCATTCTTATTACCAAAACAACAGATTACATCAAAAGAACTATCACAAGTGTTGCAGATTGAAAATAGAGTAGAGTTTTACAATAAAAATCCCAACCCTACTGAGTTCCTAGGCCTCTCTACTTATACATCTGAAGTCTCCAACGAATTCCTTAAAATCAGGGAGGTTCAGCTCCCAAACTCGAGATAAACTGGTGCTTTGTCTTTCACTTGCTCGACTGCCTTCTAGTCCTCATGATTTGGCTGTTTGCACTCCGAGCTGATGGAGGAATATTCGAATGGAGGGGTAGTAAATGAGGAGGATTTACCTCCTATAATCCCTCTCCCTTGTCCCATTCGAGTTTTGACCTTGGTCTTTGCCAAAATTCCTTGCTTTTCTCCTTTAATCCTGCATTAAATGCACATTAGACCACAAAGCAAAATATCCAACTCTAACTCATCTCATAAACAAAATATAATCAAAAGTATGCAATAAGTTATGTGAATAGTTGGTTTGACTAAGCTAGGAGCTGAATTAAGGCCGATATAATTACCCAATGATGAGGCTCATCATCACCCCCTACAGAAAGTGTTGCTCATCCTATGAGCAACTTAATCAATATCCATATCCTTGATGGCTCTGGTAGCCTCTATGACATCCCATGCCTCTGATGTGGTCTCCTCTTCTTGTTCATAGAAGCTTGCTTTTGTTTCTACCTCTTCCCACTGCCTCTTTTCGTCTTCTTCTTTTCTCCCTTCTAGCATCCCTAAGAGTAGTGGTGGACTGAGTTTTAGGCCTATCCAATTGACCTTCAACCTTTGCATATATTGCTTATACATAGGTGTTCTGTTGAGTGCCTCTCTCAACCTTTGAGGGGAGTGATATTCTCTTATCTTTAAGCTGCATGGAAGTGTGTTCCATCTCCTCAAGCAATCATGTATACTATCATCTCCTAGCAGCCTAAACATGTCCTAAAAATGTGAAATTGCTTTATCTTGGGCAACAAGATATCTAGGTGCCAACTAAGGTTCATTTGCAATCAAATTATGGGTACTGATGAGGGCCATGGGATTTGATTGTTCAACTATGATCAAAAGAGGTTCAATTTGCTCTCTTGCTAATATACTTTTCATCTCTACAGCCCTTGACTCCTCATGGTTCATCCATGATGCCAAAGCCATTAATTGTAGATATCCTAGCTTGGCATTAGGGTCCCATAAATTCATGTCTGTGAGGGCCATGTTGTGTAAATAAAACTCAGCCATTTTGGCCCTATCCTCTAGTGTAATTTGATCACAAAGATCAATAAACTTCCTGTAGTCCTGAAATGGCATGGTTCCCCTCTGTGCTAGTGTCTTAATATGAAACTACAGCCATTGTTCTTTGAGGTAGAGAGCATAGGATTTAGCTGGAATCCTACACTGGATTGCCTCTAAGGAGAGGCTAGCCATACATGCTAATTGGTTCTCTCTTTCCTGCAGCTATCCCCTCAGCCATGCATTTTCTATCTCTAATTGATTTCTCATTATAGCTTCTTTGTCCTTTAAGCCACTTAACTCTCTGCCCATTTCTTTGAGTTTCTCCTCCATGTGCCCAATGTCTTCTACCCCTTTTGATTTGGCGATCTGCATCCATCGGTGAGTTCTGGCCCTCTCCTTCTCAAGCTCGAAGAACAGTGGGATGGAAAATTTTTGAGGTATGACCCTGCCTCCTTCAATAAACTAGTAATAGGAGTCCAGGTTAGGTTGGGGCTGGGTTCTTTTGTCTTTGGGTCTTCCTCTTTAGCTTCTTGTTGCTCCCCTACCTTTCTTTCCAATTTTTGTGCCTCCTGTAGATTCAGCAGAGTATCCTATAGGACTGTTTTTGCTTCCTGTAGATTTTGTTGTGGATCCTGTAGGATTGCCTTACCCTTTAAGGAAGTTGATCTAGTAGTAGGCCTCCTTACATAGGTGATAGGGGACTTAGGGGAATTCATTTTATCTTTTTGTGTAGGGGAATATTCAATCTGAATAGGAATTTTGGTTGATGTTTGTGGCTTCCCCTGTCTTATTCTTGTGCTCTTTCTTGCCTTGAAATATAGTGGGGTTGCCTTTGCCTTTTTCCTTTTTCTTTGATTGGGGTGTTGAGATCAGTGAGGGCAGCTGCTGCCTCTCTCTCAGTGGCCTCTGGAGACACCCTAGGTGACTCCTCCTTGTGTTCTATCCCCTCTATTCTATTGCCTTCTTCCTCTCTGTCTTTACTGTCTTCTTCTTCTTATAGATCTTCATCATCTCTATTAGTTTCCTCCTTAATTTCCTCCTTGGTTTCTTCATATCCTCCTTCTCTTCTCCCTCTTTTTCATCATCTTCATCATATTCCTCTGTGTCAGCTCCTTCTTCATCCATATCATCCTCATATCCTTCTATATATTCCTCTTCCTGTTTTACTTCCTCTTCACTGACAATAGGACTAACATCATAAGTGAGAGCTTTGATGTCATCCTCTCCTAGCATGTCTCTTTAAACTGACCATGTTATAGGGGTTTTGAGGTTTTGGAGGGCATCTTCAATTAGGATCCTAATCAACCCATGGTGATATAATTGTTTGGAATTCCCCTCCTTTACTTTGATGCTTGAGTCTATGAGTGATTGAAGCAAGAAATATGGTATGTTGAGCCTTTGGTGAGGGGGTGTTTCTACTCCAAATCTTAATTCTTCAAGGATCCTGAAATGATAGCCATAGACAACACTATATCTACCCTCACATGAGATGTATTTGATTAGTTGGTAGCCTACCTCACTCCATGGATATGGCAGACTTTCCCTCCTTACTCCATTTTTGTCCTCAGTGGGTTCCTCACCTTCTAAAAAGAATTTTCTTTTGGCAACTTGGCTATCTCCTTTGTCTTATTTTCTCCATGGTATTCCTAGGGGAAGTGTGGTGACTCTGCTGATGAGCTCAGGGGTGATATCTATAGTGAGGCCCCTTATTACAACAGTGGCATGGATTCTAGTGTGTGGAGTGAGGGAGAGAGAAAATTCTTGAGCCACCTCATCATCATACCCTCTGAATTTTTCAAAAAACCCTATCCAATTATGTCTTGTGAAGATTTAAAGCACTTGGGGGTGTTGTTGGATTCTCACACTGTTTTTGGGCTCTCTCCTATTAAACCTTTCTGTCATCTTACTGGTAAAGATTAAGGAGAAAATGAGAGGGTTGAAACAATTTTTCAAATGCAGGAGCAAAATAGAGATGAATGTGTATTAAATTCCCTTCACACAATTCCTAAATTCACTCAAATTTAGAGTATCCTTGGTTCATTTACTTGCAAAGGGGAATGTGATTTTAGAGCCTACCTCTTTAGACTGGTTATAGTGGCCAAGTCCTGTGATATCCCTTATGAACTCTTCTCTACCAATCCTATAGACAATCTCTCTGTATCTTGTAGATAGTCTCTGTATCCTGTAGGAATTCCTGTACATGGTCCTGTAGGAATTCCTATGCAGTGAACGATGGATCTTTGCTTCTAGTGGGTTGCCTGGGTTATGAGAGTGAATTGAGTGAGGGAGTTTTGAGGAGGTGAAATGCATGAATGCATGGGAATGATGTTTTATTTCCTCTTATGGTGATTCGGGATGAAGTGTTGTGCTAGAAGCAAAGGTACGTTTCCATTTTTGGACGTTGGTCCCCACTACCACCTCATCATTTCCCACTCCTCGTAATCATCTCCCACCTCGTAGATCCATAGATTAACCGATTTTTTTCCTACGCCATCTCTGTCTTTGAATTGACTGCAGCCACGTGTGAGAGGAGACCCGGTTGTGCATGCGTTGACTGAATGAAGGTGGCCAAGTTAATTGGCCACCTTTTCACTTATAAACCAACTATCTCGTAACCCTTACAATTTTTTACTACATGATGCATATGAGAGAGCAAGCTGGATACTTACCTGTGGTTTCAATGCTACGCTGTAGTTGTCGAAGACCAGAGGTGCTATTGTGTATATTTGTTGCATGCCATTCTCTTCCTCCTCTTGTTGTCTGCTAATGGCTCCTCTATTTTTGCAGGTACTTGTAGTTGAAGATCTGATGCTACTGCTTTGGAGCTCCTGGGTCATCATGGTGAAGACTTGTTGCTGGTGTGATTGGTATTTTGTGGGATAGGCTGCTACAGGATTTCCTACAGGATGTCTTGTAGCTGCTTCTCCCTCAGAACTCTTTAATCATCTTGCTTGTTGGGGCTGTGAGGATGGTGACATGGATGGAAAGAAGGAGTGGGAGTGTGGAGAGCAAAGGATACTTAGGTGATGCTCTTTACTCCTCTCTGTTTCATTTTTTTCTTTTTTCTTTTTCTTTTGAAGACTGGATAAAAACTCTTGAAACTGATCTTTTTTTGAATGGTGAGTGCAGGGATGATGATGGTGGACAAGGTGAGGTGCTAGGTCATGAAGAGGATGAATTTTAGGGACCTAACCAGTCCATCATTTTCCTTTGGATTGCATCCTGTAGGATTTCTGGGTCACTGTAATTCCTATAGGATCATCTTGTAGAAAACAAAGTCTTTGTATAAACCGAAGCAATGGAGTGGAAAAATGACAAAAATGATGGAGGGATGCATGGTAAGGAGTGAAAAAAATGAATATGTGAGTGGCAGGGGTCTCCTTTGGATCCTATTTTGCTCCTTGACTGTCCTTCTCGCCCACCTGCAAATGGAAATTTCATGATAAGTTTTTTTTATTTTTATTTTTAAAACAACTAGGCTCCCTCATAGAGGTTTTCACCCTAGCTGTTTTCCCTGGGTGCCTCAAGAAAGGTTTTCACCCAAGGATATTCTTATTCTCTTTTTCTTTTGTTTTTTTTTTTCTTTTTCTTTTTTTTTCATCACTGGGCCACCTCAAGAGGTTTTCAACCCAATGATGGGACTCAGGTGCCCCATGGAGGTTTTCACCTAAGTCCTTATTTTTTTATTTTATTTTTTTTCTCAGTGATTTGATGAGGGAGGAGCTAGAAATTGCTCCATTATCATCACTGGTTTATTTATATCATCAACAAACTCTTGTTTCGATGAAGGTCTCTTGTAAATTTTCAATCGATGTCCATTAACAAGCAAAGGAATGGCTTCTTCATCTATGGTTCTAATTTGCACTGAACCATTATCATGGCAACTTTACACAACATAAGGTCTGAGCCATCTCGTCCTTAACTTGCCCTTGAAGTCTTTATACCTAGAATCATATAACAATGCCCAATCACCTTCCTGAAATTGCTTCTCCTTGATATTTTTATCATGCCAGATCTTCCTATGAAGTACTACCTCCGTGTGTAGGAGGGCCTGCATTCTGAATTCATCCAAACCATTCAATTGGAACAATCTCTCTTTATGTGCACTGCTGAGATCCAAATCTAGTTGGGTTGCCATCCTTAATGTGTTATATTCAAATTCATGGGACAACAAGGCCTTTTTACCATAGACCAACTCATAGGGTGTGAATCCAGTGGTGGTCTTCCATGTGGTATTATAGGCCCAGGTGGCCTCAACTAGCCTTTCTGCCCAATCCTTCCTGCTGCTGCTCACCACCTTGGTTAAGATGCTCTCCAGTGCTCTGTTGGTCACCTCCACTTGCCCATTAGCTTGTGGATGATAGGGAGTGGAGGTCCTATGCTTGATCTTGTGATGGCTGAGCAGGTCTTCAATCATGTTGGAGGTAAACTGGCTACCTTGGTCTGTGACTAGCTCTCTAAGGTACCCAAATTTGTAGAATACATTCTCCCTGAGGAACTCAGCCACCTTCTCTTTTGTTGTTGCCTTAATTCCCTTGGTTTCATACCACTTAGTCAAATAATCAGTGCACACAATAATCTACTGTTTTTTTCTTTGAAGGAGGGTCAATAGGTCCAATGAAGTCCATGACACACTTGTCAAATGGCTCGAAATTCACTTGAGGCTGCAGAGCCATTTCATCTCTTAGAGTAGGCCTTCCCATCCTCTGGCACGGATCACACTAACTAATATACTTCTTCACATCCTGATGAAGAGTGGGCCAATAATAGCCTGCTTGTAACACTTTGAATGTTGTCCTCTTTGCTGCAAAGTGACCTCCACAAGGCCCATCATGACAGGTCAAAAGGATGTCAAAGACTTCCTCTTCTCTGACACACCTTCTCAATATTTGATCTGGGCCAAGTTTGAAAAGATTGCCCCCAATCCAAGTGAAGGGGGTGCTTTTCCTGACTATCTTGCACTTCTCTATGGAGGACAAGTTTGGTGGGAACTGTGTTGATACCAAATAGTTTGCTATATCAGAAAACCATGTAGAGAGAAGTGAAATAGCAAATAAGTTCTCATCCGGCAACTGGTCATCCACCATTCCTTCTTCACCTACAGGAAAATTTACCCTAGATAAAAAGTCTGCAACAACATTTTCCTTACTAGGCTTATCAACAATGATTAGATCGAACTGCTGTAATAAAAGTAACCATCCTTTAATTCGAGCATTCACATCTGGTTTGTTCATTAAATATTTGATTGCAGCATGGTCAGTATGCACAAATGTTTGATAGCCTGTAATGCAATGCCTGAATTTGTTTAGTGAATGCACAACAGCCAAGAGTTCCTTTTCGGTCACTGTAGAATTTAGTTCATCCTTTGATAAGTTCTTAATAATAAAATAGATAGAATAAGGTATTTTTTCATCTATCTAACCTAGGGTTGCTCCTATGGCTTTGTGTGAGGCATCAACATGAATATGAAAGGGGAGGGCCCAGTTTGGGTCTTAGAGAATTGGTGTAGTGGTTAACTTATCCTTTAGGATGTCTAAGGCATCTTGATAGCTTTTTGACCATATAAACTGAGAATATTTGGCCAACAAACCAAACAAAGGAAAGGCAAACTTACTGAAGTCCTTTATGAACCTTCGGTAGTATCTAGCTAACCCTAGGAAACTTCTAAAATCTCTTTTCTTTTGAGGAGGTGGAACCCTTTGGATGATAGCTATTTTGTTTGTGTCCACCTGTAGTACTTGTTGAGATATTGAATGATCTAGCATGGTCCCTTCAGTCATTAAGAATTCACATTTTTCTGGATTGAGAGACAGGTTCATTTCAATGCATTTGTGCAGTACTTTGCCTAGGTTAGACAGGGCTTCTTGAAAATCATAGCCATAAGGTGTAAAATCATCCATATAAATCTCCACCACATCATGAACTAATTCGGAGAAAATACTCAAGACTGCTCTCTAAAAAGTGGCAAGAGCATTGCATAGGCCAAAAGGAAGGACCCTATAGGAAAAAGTACTCCAAGGATAGGTGAATTTGGTCTTATCTTGGTCTTATGGGTAGATCTGGATTTGGTTGTACCCATTGAATCCGTCTAGGAAAGAGAAAAACCTTTTCCCTACCAGGCCATCTAACACTTGGTCAATGAAGGGTAGAGGAAAATGATCCTTCTTTGTGGCTTTGTTCAACCCCCTGTAATCGACATAAATCCTCCACTTACCATTTTTCTTGGGAACTAACACCAAAGGAGAGACCCACTCACTGTCAGAGATAGGGTAAATGAATCCTACATCTAGCAGTTTATGTAGTTCTTCTTTGACTATATATTTAAGAGCTAGATTCATCCTCCTTTGTGGTTTCTAGACTGGCTTGCAACCTTCTTTGATGTATATGTGGTGAGTACACATTGAGGGGTGTAATCCCTTCATTTCCTTGTAACTCCAAGTGAAGGCCTCTAGATTTTCCTTTAACATGTTGCATAGCTTCTCCTCTTCGAGAGAAAAAAGATATGGATTGATTTTCAAGGTTCTCTATGGGCCGAATTCTATGATTTTGACACGTAGTGGGTTGGAATCAGCCAAGCATAAATCAATTGGATGACTTTCTTGGGTTTCCTTTACTACTTCTTCTATGGGTAATGAACCAAGAGTTGGCAGGTGTTCAATCAAGTCATCCTCATCTTGTTGTCCTCATCCCATGGTTGCTTCCAAAGCATAAAGTTGGGCAAAATAAACTTCATCTTCTTCCTCCTCCTCCAACCATAAAGGTAAATCATGCTCTAGAGAAGGTTGAGCAGGAGGGTATAGGACTAACTGCTTGTGTAGGTTTTAATCCCGTACAAAAATTACCTGCATACAAATTCTAAAACATAGAAAATAAACAATGCAAGAGCATAACACATAAAACACATATACAGAGAGGTTTTCCCCTGGATCCCAAAATCAGGACTACCAGTTTGATTTTTCATTATGTTCCTTCAATGTTACAATACATATTTATACATGCTAAAGCATCCAATACCATGGACCGAAAACCATCGTGTCCAAAACCATGTGCGAAAATCATGCACAAAACCATAGGCCGGTCCACCCAACCTAATATAGGGTCCAAAAAAAAAATTCTGGGGCGCTGCCCCGGACTCCATAGAGGCTACCCACCCCCCTCAAACCCCTTGGACAGGGGGGGCTGCCGCCCCACCTGTGACCCCCCCGCTGCACAATCGGTGCAACAAAGGGGGGGCTTCGTCCCCCCTCTAACCCCCCGGTTAACTACGTAGGCTAGTCGTGGAAAGAATATAACACAACCCAACATTCTCCCACTTGTTGTTTTCTTTCCACAGGGGGCCACAAGAGAGCTTAGTCATTTATCCAGCCCTGCAATGCCCATTATTTCTCTACACCAAGAGAACTTCTCAGAGTTCACAAATTTTTTCAATGCATCTATAGTATTCTTCAAAGTGTCCACCTTTACCAGCAACACCTTTTTGTCTTCTATCATATCCCTCAAAAAGTGACACTGAACATCAATGTGCTTTGTCTTTGAATGGTAAGCAGGGTTCTTTGCCAAGAAAATTGCACTTTGGCTGTACAGTCTATCCTTATAGCTCCCTATACTAACCCCATACTTGAACACAATCTATGCAACCAAACTACTTCCTTGCTTGCATGAGTGGCTGCCATGTATTCTTCCTCTGTAGTTGATAGTGCCACTACAGATTGTTTCTTACTCATCCAACTGATTGCACCTCCAAATAGGTTAAACACATACCCACTTGTAGATCTTCTCTGTTAAATTGGCAACTAGGGCCAAACTCCATGTGGATCAGTTTATTTATGGCAGCTGATATTTTTATTGGATCCCTCTCGTCGAGAGGTGTAGGATTGATCCAAAGACCATCCGATTCCGATAAGTATTTATGGAGATACGAATTTATTTTGTTTATGTAATTATTATCAAGCCGACTAGCTCTTATGTAGACTCTAGAAGCCCAAACGTCGTGTCTATTCATCATCTACACATTAGTATAAATAGATGAGGCTTGATGTCATTTGAAGACACATTCTTGAGTTATCTCTTCCTCTCCACGTCTTGGGTTTTTGGAGGAGGCGAGATACCAAAGAATACGATGCCCCTATCTAGCAATTATACGCACAGCTAAATGATGCCCTAGCTACAAGTATGATGCCCTAGTCCAGCTATTAGACGCATGGTTAAGTGATGCTCCTGATACAGTTATACACTGTCAATAAAAGGGAACCACAGTCAAAGCATATGGAACAATACGCAGTTCATACGGTGTCTATACGCTGGTCATCACATATGCACACAGCATACACTTGATCTGGCAGTGTAGATAACACGCAGCAACACACAATGCATTCATGGCACGTAATATATGCAGATCTGGCAGCGTAGAAGATACACGCTTTTCTCAGATGTTAACGCAGTCAATACGCAGATCAGTCAACGTAATGTCTGGAGCAGCCGCAGTCATAAAACTATATATGCACAAACACTCATAGGATGTAACATAGCGTGGATGGTATATACGCTGTCATGCACAGCATTACCATGCAGTCAATATACGCTCAGGTATGGAAACCCTATACGCTGAAATGAAGAAATCCACACGCTGATCATTCAACGTGATGCCTGGAACAGTCGCAGCCCTAATTGGGATCTGTTGTCATATGGAATCATTACACGCAACCAATGTGATGCCTGGAACAGCCGCAGCTCTAATTGGGATCTGTTGTCATATGGAATCATTACACGCAGCCAATGTGATGCCTGGAACAGTTGTAGTCATAAATTCATAACACGCAGTTAATAAAGGGTCCATACACAGTCATGGAGATATCCTTACACACAGTTCATATATACGATGTTCAACATTGTTCATGTTATTATACGTTGTTCATATGTTATATATCTACGCTGTTCATGTTATGCACAGAGATATCCATGTGCAGCCATAACAACAATCAAGGTATGAGGTCGTTGTAAATTCCTGTAGCCGCAGTCATGCACTCACAATGACAAGGATCATGCACAATGATGCTACTGATAAATGGGCAGCATGATGATAACCAGCACAATGATGCATAATGATAAATGGTAGCGTTATCATAAATAAGATCATGAGCAGCTTGATAAGGCCCTGGAAGAAGCAGAATGATGTATGAATGAACTGCATGATGTATAATGATGCATGATGACATGGAGCATGAGAACATGGACATGGGCAGCAGTTGAATGGGAACTTGGACATGATGCACAACAGCATGATGATAATACACATTTGTAAGGACAGCAGCAAGACGATGATGCATATTAGTATGAGCAGCATAATAAGATCATGAACATGGGGGGGCATGATGATTATCATGATTAGTGCAGCATGGTGCAGTACACCGTGAGGTGCAGCAAATGGACGAGATGCAGCACAATGATAGGTGAAGGAGTCACCTTGAGAATCAGTTGAAGCAGAATGTTTTCAACTGATATCATCATTGTACGAAATGATCTATGCTAGATCTAGATAAGTCAAAGTGTTGACTTCTGTTGTAAATGTACACTCTCTCTCTCTCTCTTTCTCTGCTGAACTTTGAAGATAAAAGAAGATTTGATCAAAGGGTTTCCCCACACATTGTGGGGTTTGTCCCTGGCTCGCGCCATATCTTGTGTCCTCGTCTTGGCTTATCTTCTGCGTTTTATATTTATGTTCTATCTGCAGTTTATCTTAATGCTGATGGGATTGCTAACTGTGAAAATTTAAATAAACTGCTCTAGCATAGAACATACCTAAACTTAACATGGTATCAGAGCTGAGGTGAAGACAATGCCCAAGCAAGAGTGAAAGAGCAATCTCCGAAGACAGTTGGGACAAGACAGAAGGATCAATGGGTTCCTCATAATTCACCTAGGATGAAGTCGAAGCAGAGAATGTTATCAGAATGACACAGTGGAAGATTTTGATGGTCCATCTTAAGATCACTTCATTGGGAAGTCCGGATCTAAGGGTGGAAGGAAAGGCTGATGCCTTGTTGAAATAAGTTCGGTCGTTATGCGAAGGAGTGTCTGAATGGCAGAGACACATCTCTTCATGAAGATAACAATCATTCCTGGGACATCTTCAATGATCAAAAGAATGACTGGTAATGCAGGTCATCAAGGAAATGGTCGACTCTTCAACGAAAGCAAGGAACCCCAAAATCTCTTTTATGTACCTGATCGAACCTGATGTCCATCTCGGAAATGGAAGTCAAAGGTTGCAGGGTGGCACTTATCGATGGAAAGGTACATGTTTGAAAATAGATCTTTTAAAGATGTTTTTGAGTTCAGGGTTGTATCAAGTTGCAGGAAGTCCACTGGGGACCATGTCCATTGACTCAGCTCTAGAGGTTTGTGAGTCAAATGGTGACTAGGATGCCTGAATTCAAAAGGAAGCATGAAGGTACATGTCTGAAATGCACCAAAGGAAAATATTATAAGGGTACCATTCCCCTCATTCAGCAGGTTCACAGGTTTGGAACAACCCGAGGAGTTTGAGAATCATGATCAAGGAATCTCATGTATACAGGTGGAAGAAAGCCCTCTATGGCTTGAAGAAAAACACCTCATGCATAATATGAGAGGATTGATAGTTGTCTAATGCAGCTGAGATTCACTAGGAGTGAAACCGATCCAAACCATTACTCGAAGGTTGTGGATGATAAACCTCTCGTACCGGCACCTATGTCTGACAGGTGCAGACCCTCTCATTTATAGGAGACAGAGGGAGTTGGATTCTGAATGTGGGAAGATAAGATGCAAGCTTGTGACTGCATCGAGGATCTTAACTTTCAGAAGTAATATGGTAATGATGTCGGACCAGATTTGGGAAATGCCTCTGAGTTTCATAAACTCATTCGCGTTGATGTTCTTGGAGAACCTCCGTCCGGACATCTGTGTTGCAGTTAGCATGGTGAGCTCATATTTGGTTGAGCCTCACTAGATTGGTGCCAAGAATCTTCTGAGATATCTTCAGGGCACAATCTCTCATGGATTGAGATACTCTGCCGGAAATATGAAACCACATGATTATTCGAATGAAGAGTGGGCAAGAAGTATGGAGGATCACTAGAGCACTTCTCAGTGTTGTTTGGAATCTACCTTGATATCCTGGATGAGCAGGAAGCAGAAGTCGGTGACTCTAAGCACCACCAAGGCAGAATACATTGTTGATAGTATGGCCTTCTGTGAGGTAGTTTGGTTGCTGAAGCTCTTCAGTGAGCTGTTTGTACACATGATGAATACCACTGTGAATCTCTGTGACAACCAGAGATGGGATTAGATTATTGAGGAATCCCGTATTTGACAATTGCTCCAGCAGATAGACATCAATTTTTGCCTTATCTGGGATATGGTAAGTCGATGATCAAGGAGGCTCCATCACACTGAGATGATGTACAGGACAGAGCCCTGAGGAAAGATCAAATTTGTGATTTTCCCGAACGACTTGGAGTCGTCGAGAGACCTTTGTAAAAGGGTCCTGCATGCTGCATACATTGAGCTCTAGGAGCTTTGGGGGGCTTGCAGTTCTATTGGAGCAACATACGACCACAAGGTGACTCACCCTCCCCTGGTGGTGCGCACTGAAATAAGATGATTCACTCTCTTGTGGGACAAGATGATTCGCTCTCTTGTGGGACAAGATGATTCGCTCTCTTGTGTAGCAGGATGATTAGTTCTCCTGTGAGGCCTGGATTGATGTGTTCTCCATGGCGATTGTAGCATGATTGATGTGTTCTCCTGTGAGGCCTGGATTGATGTGTTCTCCATGGCGATTGTAGCAGGATTGATGTGTTCTCCTGTGAGGCCTGGATTGATGTGTTCTCCATGGCGATTGTAGCACGATTGATGTGTTCTCCTGTGAGGCTTGGATTGATGTGTTCTCCATGGTGATTGTAGCAGGATTGATGTGTTCTCCTGTGAGGCCTGGATTGATGTGTTCTCCATGGCAGCCTGGATTGATGTGTTCTCCATGGCGATTGTAGCAGGATTGATGTGTTCTCCTGTGAGGACATGATTGATTAAGTTCTCTTGTCGAGGCATCCTACCCATGCAGTCTGGGACTCATGGGAAGTACCTCTCATCTGATCAATGAGTAGGGAAATGAAGTTAGGGACCATAGTAGTACCGATGGACGCATCGTTGTATCTACCATACTCCCTACACTAGGATGTCCTCCATTGATCTGGGATCAATGATACTGGTCTGGGACCAGTGGTAGGAGTTGTGCATGCTATGACGCTGACTTCGAGTCGGCTGAGACTGGTCTGGGATCAGTGGTACATACTCCGAGACTGACTTCGTGTCAGTGCAGTACTGGTCTGGGACCAGTGAGAGTGGTACATACTATGACGCTGACTTCGGGTCGGTTGAGACTGGTCTGGGACCAGTGGTACACTCTCTGAGACTGCGATACTGGTCTGGGACCAGTGGTAGGAGTGGTACTTACTATGAAGCTGACTTCGGGTCGGTTGAGACTGGTCTGGGACCAGTGGTACACTCTCTGAGACTGCGATACTGGTCTGGGACCAGTGGTACACTCTCTGAGACTGCGATACTGGTCTGGGACCAGTGGTAGGAGTGGTACTTACTATGAAGCTGACTTCGGGTCAGTTGAGACTGGTCTGGGACTAGTGGTATGCACTCTGAGACTGACTTCAGGTCAGTGGAGAATGATATGACTCATTCTCGATCAATTCTTCTTCTTCATAGTTCAGTGGAGATGAGCAGAGCAGAGCAGAGCCAGCAGAGCTGAGCAGAGCCAGCAGAGCAAAGCTAGCAGAGCTGAGCTGAGCAGAGCAGAGCCAGAAGAGCCGAGCAGAGCAAAGCTAGCAGAGCTGAGCTGAGCAGAGCAGAGCCAGTAGAGCTGAGCTGAGCAGAGCTAGCAGAGCCAGCAGCGCTGAGCAGAGCAGAGCCGAGCCAGCAGAGCTGAGCAGAGCAGAGCAAAGAAATCAAAGTTGAGCAGAGCCAACAGAGCTGAGCAGAGCCAGCAGAGCTAGGCAGAGTAGTGCAAGGCACTAATGGCAGAGATAGTACAGTCGTACATATGGATCAGCGGATGGAGTTCTCCCTAGTTGAGAGGGAGTGTTAAATTGGAAACTAGGGCCAAACTCCATGTGGATCAGTTTATTTATGGCAGCTGATATTTTTATTGGATCCCTCTCATCGAGAGGTGTAGGATTGATCCAAAGGTCATCCGATTCCGATAAGTATTTATGGAGATACGAATTTATTTTGTTTATGTAATTATTATCAAGTTGACCAACTCTTATGTAGGC
This sequence comes from Pinus tabuliformis, assembly GCA_031772625.1. Classification (NCBI taxonomy): domain Eukaryota; kingdom Viridiplantae; phylum Streptophyta; class Pinopsida; order Pinales; family Pinaceae; genus Pinus; species Pinus tabuliformis. The sequence continues at coordinate 229,514,187 of CM062817.1, forward strand.
TCTAGAAGCCCAAACATCGTGTTTATTCATCATCTACACATTAGTATAAATAGATGAGGTTTGATGTCATTTGAAGACACATTCTTGAGTGATCTCTTCCTCTCCACGTCTTGGGTTTTTGGAGGAGGAGAGATACCAAAGAATACGATGCCCCTATCTAGCAATTATACACACAACTAAATGATGCCTTAGCTACAAGTACGATGCCCTAGTCTAGCTATTAGACGCACGGTTAAGTGATGATCTTGATATAGTTATACACTGTCAATAAAAGGGAACCACAGTCAAAGCATATGGAACAATACGTAGTTCATACGGTGTCTATACGCTGGTCATCACATATGCACACAACATACACTTGATCTGGCAGCGTAGATAACACGCAGAAACACACAATGCATTCATGGCACGTAATATATGCAGATATGGCAGCATAGAAGATACACGCTTTTCTCAGATGTTAACGCAGTCAATACGCAGATCAGTCAACATAATGTCTGGAGCAGCCGCAGTCATAAAACTATATATGCACAAACACTCATAGGATGTAACACAGCGTGGATGGTATATACGCTGTCATGCACAGCATTACCATGCAGTCAATATACGCTCAGGTATGGAAACCCTATACACTGAAATGAAGAAATCCACACGCTGATCATTCAACGTGATGCCTGGAACAGCCGCAGCCCTAATTGGGATCTGTTGTCATATGGAATCATTACACACAGCCAATGTGATGCCTGGAACAGTCGCAGCTCTAATTAGGATCTGTTGTCATATGGAATCATTACACGCAGCCAATGTGATGCCTGGAACAGCTACAGTCATAAATTCATAACACGCAGTTAATAAAGGGTCCATACGCAGTCATGGAGATATCCTTACACACAGTTCATATATACGATGTTCAACATTGTTCATGTTATTATACGCTGTTCATATGTTATATATCTACGATGTTCATGTTATGCACAGAGATATCCATGTGCAGTCATAACAACAATCAAGGTATGAGGTCGTTGTAAATTCCTGTAGCCGCAGTCATGCACTCACAATGACAAGGATCATGCACAATGATGCTACTGATAAATGGGCAGCATGATGATAACCAGCACAATGATGCATAATGATAAATGGCAGCGTTATCATAAACAAGATCATGAGCAGCTTGATAAGGCCCTGGAAGAAGCAGAATGATGTATGAATGAACTGCATGATGTATAATGATGCATGATGACATGGAGCATGAGAACATGGACATGGGCAGCAGTTGAATGGGAACTTGGACATGATGCACAACAACATGATGATAATACACATTTGTAAGGACAACAGCATGATGATGATGCATATTAGTATGGGCAGCATAATAAGATCATGAACATGGGGGGGCATGATGATTATCATGATTAGTGCAGCATGGTGCAGTACACCGTGAGGTGCAGCAAATGGATGAGATGCAGCACGATGATAGGTGAAGGAGTCACCTTGAGAATCAGTTGAAGCAGAATGTCTTCAACTGATCTCATCATTATACGAAATGATCTATGCTAGATCTAGATAAGTCAAAGTGTTGACTTCTGTTGTAAATGTACACTCTCTCTCTCTCTTTCTCTGCTGAACTTTGAAGTTAAAAGAAGATTTGATCAAAGGGTTTCCCCACACATTGTGGAGTTTGTCCCTGGCTTGCGCCATATCTTGTGTCCTCATCTTGGCTTATCTTCTGCGTTTTATATTTATGTTCTATCTGCAGTTTATCTTAATGCTGATGGGATTGCTAACTGTGAAAATTTAAATAAATTGCTGTAGCATAGAACATACCTAAACTTAACATTCTCTGATCCAGATCTCCAGCCCAGTCCACATTAACAAAGCCACGAATATCCAAAACTCTGTCTAATCCTGGTATTCCTTGGTAGCACAAACCATAATCATTAGTGCCATGCAAATACCTGAAAACCCGCTTCACTGTTGTCCAATGCTCCTTCCCTGGTTTTGACATAAACTTGCTCAATACTCCCACTACATGTGCAATGTTTGGTCTAGTACAGACCATCGCATACATCAGGCTACTGACTGCACTTGCATATGGAACACGGGACATATCCTCTTCCTGTTCTTGTGTCTTAGGACACTGTTCAGCAAATAACTTTACACCTACAGGAATAGGAACCTTCATCGGTTTACTATCCTGCATATTAAACCTCTGCAATATTGTCTCGACATACTTCCTCTAGTTTAACCAGAGCTTCCTCTTTGCCTGATCTCTTTTAATTTCCATGCCCAAAATATAGTTTGCAGCACCAAGATCTTTCATGTCGAATTTGGAGGAAAATTGGGTCTTCAAATCCTGGATAATTTCTTCGTCATTTTCAACCAGCAAAATATCATCCACATACAAGACCAGATAAATAACATAGTCACCAATTAATTTAAAATACACACAGTGATCTGCTTTGCTTCTGGTGAAGCCAAGTCCCCGTATAAATGTATCAAATTTCTGATACCACATCCTTGGTGACTATTTTAACCAATACAAAGACTTCTTTAACTTGCATACCAGTTCTTTCTTACCCTTCACCGCAAATCCTTTAGGTTTCTTCATGTAGATCTCCTCTTCTAGATCCCGATGAAGAAATGTTGTCTTCACATCCATCTGTTCTACCTCAAAATAAAAAGCAGTAACAACAGATAAAAGTAATATAATAGATGCTACCTTAGCAACAGGAGAAAAAAAATCACCAAAATCAATTCCCAACACCTAGGAATAACCTTTTTCTACCAACCGAGCTTTGTATTTCTCCACCTTTCCTTCTACATTTGTCTTCTTCTTGAACACCCATTTGCTGCCAATGGGTTTCCTTCCAACTGGCAACTCCACCAGATCCCAAGCCTCATTTTTGTGCAAAGATTCCATTTCATCAACCATGGCCTCTTTCTAGAGTTTTCCATCCTCTGAATCTACTACTTCCTTCACAGTTCTAGGATCATCATTAGTAATAGATAAAGAAAAATTTGAACAGAAAGCAGATGAACTATACCTTTCTAGCTGCCTTCTTTCTTGAACTGATCTTCTCACACCCGAAGTTTGTGGCTCTTCATCTTCTGATTCCTCCTCTGTTGTAGAGTCTGATTCTTCCTCCTTAAGCTCAAACCCTATCTTCTCAGGTTCCTTTGGTTGCACTTCATGTTTAATAACATATTTTACCTCTCTGAACACCACATCTCGGTTGTACACAACCTTCCTTGTTACTGGGTTCCAAAGCTTATAACCCTTTAAACCATCCTTATACCCAATAAAGATGCACTTTTCAGATTTACTATCCAACTTGGTTCGTTTCTCCTTTGGAACATGTACATATGCATCACATCCAAATACCCTCAGATGTGAAAAAGAGGGTTTCTTACCAATCCATACCTCTTGTGGAGTCTTATCCTCCAACGCTGATGAAGGTGATCTGTTGACTAGGTAACATGTTGTCTCCACCACCTCTGCCCAGAATTCTTGTCCTAACCCGACACCACTGAGCATGCTTCTTGCCCTTTCCATCAACGTCTTGTTCATTCTTTCTGCAACTCCATTTTGCTGAGGTGTATATGGAGTAGTATTATGTCGTGATATATCAGACTTCTTATATAATTCTTCAAATTCCTTACTACAAAACTCTCCACCATTATCTGTCCTCAACACCTTTATCTTCTTCTCTGTCTGGTTTTCCACGAGAGCCTTAAATTCTTTAAACCTGTCAAAGAATTCAGATTTCTTCTTAAGGAAATATATCCATGTATTCCTTGAGAAGTCATCTATAAATGATACATAGTACACAGAATTACCCAGTGATGGAACCTTCACAGGTCCAAACACATCACTATGCACAAGCTCTAATATCTATTTTGCCCTCTTACCACCAGAGGGGAAACTCACCCGATTCTGCTTCCCATATACACAATTTTCATAGAAATCAAAATCCAGAGAGATATTACTCATACCTTCTACCATACCTTTACCATGAAGTATTTGAAGGCCCTTCTCTCCAATATGTCCAAGCCTTTGATGCCACGACATGGTCTTCTCTCTAGAGACCGCTAGATTTTTTGCTCCTCTTTCAGGAACCACAGAACTGTTGTAGCCATCAACAATAGTGCTACCTTGCAGCTTGTACAGAGTTCCAATTTGAACTCCCCACATCAATACCAGTGCCCCCCGAACCATCTTGCAAGTATCCTTCTCGAACAGTGTTTTTACACCTGCATCATCCAACTTACTTACAGAAATAAGATTTATGGCTAATGCAGGAATATGCAGAACACCCGAAAGTGTTCTAACCCTTCCACCTTGCAACTTCAACTTTAATTTTCCACAACCAACGATTCTAGCCTTCTTGTCATCCCCCAAGAAGAAATCACCACCATCATATTTCTCATACTCGCAGAACCATTTTCTATGGGGAGTGAAGTGAAAGGATGCACCTGAGTCAATCAACCATGCCTCATGATCTACATGTGTACTTGATGAATCCAAGTACACATCCCCAAATTCATCTGAGGTGGTTTTCGCCTTTGTAGAATGAGCATCATCAGATCCCTTTTCTTTATCAGGATATTTAGACTTATAGTCCCTTTTGTAGTGCCCTTCCTTTCCACATTTCTAGCACAGCACCTTTACAGGTATTCCTGGAGATTTAGATGTCCCTCTAGATTTAGATGTCCCTCTAGATTTAGATCTCCCACTCGATGACATATTTTTGTTTTTTTTCTAGGATCGTCCTTATATAGACAAGGCATCACCATTCTGCCTCTCCATATTTTTCTGTCTCATCTCCTCCGTCAGCAAGGATGAGACTATTTCATCAAACTGCAAGGTAGTTGCATTGCTACCTATTGCAATAACCAGACTATCCCACGAATCTGGTAGAGAACACAACAAACTAATGCACTTATCTTCATCTGAAATTTTGATATGAATAGATGATAACTGACTTACCACATTATTAAACACATTCAGATGCTCTGTCACCGAGTCTCCATCTTTCATCCTCAGGTTATACATCTTTTTTCGTAGGAACATTTTATTCACCAGAGACTTATATTGGTACAAAGTCCCTAACTTGTCTCACAGAGCCTTCACCGTAGCTTCCCTTGATACATTCAACAATACTGACTCTGAGACACACAATCGTATTGTGCTCTTTGCATTCCAATCCAACTTCTTCCATTCTTCATCAGACACTCCCATTGGTTTAGTATCCGGATCTACCGCGATCCACTGATCTTAATCCACCTACAGATCCTCCATTTTGAATTTCCACAACTCAAAACTCTGACCATTAAATTTCTCGATCTCTATCTTTCCACTGCTCACCATATTCTTTCACCACCAGAATCGATCTCGCAGATCTCCCACTAGACAGGGTCTACCACAGGCCCAAGTGAAACCCCTCAACAACAAAGGCATCCCCTTGAAGCCAAAACAACTATGATACCAAATGTAGGTTTTAACCCCATACAGAAATTACCTGCATATGAATTATAAAACATAGAAAATAAATAATGCGAGAGCATAACACATAAAACACATATACACAGAGATTTTATCCTGGATCTCAAAACCGGGACTACTAGCTTGATTTTTCATTATTTTCATTTCAATGTTACAATACATATTTATACATGCTGAAGCATCCAATACCATGGATCGAAAACCATCGCGTCCAAAACCATGTGCAAAAATCATGCACAAAACCATAGGTAGGTCCACCCAACCTAATATAGGGTCCAAAAAAAAAAATTCCCGGGGCGCTACCCCTGACCTCGTAGAGAAGGGCTACCCGCCCCCCCTCAAACCCCCTAGTTAACTACGTAGGCTAGTCGTGGAAAGAATATAACACAACCCAATAGCTTGGACATATGCCCATTCTTGATGGTCATATTTCCATCGTTGCAGCTAATGTAAGCATCGACAGTGGCCAACCATGGCATCCCAAGGATGAGAGAATAACTAGTAAGCTTAGCCTTAGGCTGGAGAACTAGGAAATCTGCAGGGTACTCCCAAGAGTCAGGGGTTACTGTGGAACTGTCTACAAGTTGCAGAACTATTGCGGTCTTCCTCAACGACCCTTGGAGGTTGAGCTTGAGCATGGTGTCCTTGGTCATCACATTAATGTAAGCCCCAAGATCGATCAGAGTGTGTGGGACAATGGTGCCATTGATGTGCACATCTACTACAGGGTTTCCAGGGTCCAAATATTTTGGACATGTTACCTACCCCAACATTAAGTTGGACAGCTGCCCAATGACATTAATGGTAGGGGCATCCCTTTTTCACCTTCCTGGATGCTTGAAGAATTTCTCCTTAATCAACTTATTGTAAATGGGAACATCTTTTATTGCCTGCAGAAGGGGGATCTTTACACATAGATTTTTCAATTCTCCCAGAAGTTCAGTCTCTTCTGGGGTAGGCTAGAGTGGTTGGGCTAATTTCTCATAAAAGGATGGATTTACTTTAAGGTTGCTTTCCTCTCTTTCTTCCTCAACCTCCCAAGGTGGAGGGGGAGGTTAGTTATCTGGGAGAACTCTCCCAGATCTCAGGTTAATCTCTTGGAATTCCACATCATAAGCTAGATAAAATTTCTCTCCACTATATACTTGTTGAGCCTGCCTATTGTTCGAGTTTGGATTTGGCTAGGCAGGAATCTGGGGTTGCTTGGGTGGAGCAAAGTGTAAGAGCTGTGGTTGGGCAGGCGATGGAGGCAATAGAGCTGGAGCATTGTTGTATTGGAGCCTCCACCCCTGGAGTGGTGTATTCCACTGAGGTTGTGTCAGAGCATAAGGTTGAAATGACTCATTGGCTAGCTGGGAATGATACTAAGATGCATAGGACCAAGGAGGGGGTGTATACCAGGAAGGATGAGTAGGGGGTCCCCAAGAAGGTATAGCTATGGTTTGGTTGGGGTTGTAATATGCAGGGGATGACCATTGCATGCCCTACTGGTATGGTCTAGGCCCAGCAGGTCTCCTTTGGTTAATGTAGAAAAGCTTCTCAATGACCCCTTCAGCTCTTTGATATACAACTTTGAGTCCGGGTAAAGAAGGACACTTGTTTGTGGAGTGTTTTTCCTCACAGACCGAGAAAATTTCAGTAGAGATCAATGGAAATTCATTCCTAGGATGCCTCCTGGTGCATCTAGGACAAAAGATGGCCAAGGCTCTCTTTGCTTCCTCCTGCTTCCTTTTAATGTTCATGGTGTCTAGTTGCAAGGCAAGGGTTTGCAACATCTCACTTTTGAATTCTTCCAGCATGTTTCCAATTTCAGCCTTGATGGATGAGTTGGAAGTTGATGTACTGGCCATAGGTTGACTACCCCTACCCTTTTTCTTGGCTACCCTAGAATGGTTTCTAAAGACAATATTGATATCCTTATAGGGTAATTGGTAGATATTTCCTCCTGCTAACAAATGTAAGGTATCCAAAAGATCTTCTCTTACTCCCCTAAGCAGGACCAACTTTAGTGACTCAGAGTCAAGTGTGCACCTGGCTCTTTTGTAACTGAGCTAGAATCTTTCTTCATAGTCTTCTAAGGATTCATCATGGCCTATGGTCATCCTGAAAATTTCTTCTTTAGTATCCTTTGAATGATAGTAGTCCCGATATTTGTTGTTAAAGGCATGCTGCATCTGAGCCCAAGTTGTGATGCTATCTCCAGGTAAGCCCATGAACATGCGCAATGCTGCATCGTTGAGGGTAGAAGGAAATAGTTTTAACTTTTTCCCATCGTCTGTATAGTCACAGGTTATCATATAAAAATGAACTCAAATAGGAAAGTGTTGGGGTCCTCTGTGATCAGGCCATGGAAATGAGGTAGGGCAGAGGGGCTTATATTTTTCATCTTAGTGTCTCCATTAGTTTCCCTGATGGGGAAGGCACCCTCAACTCTCTCTTTATTCCCTCTGTCATTTTGGTTTTCAGCCATTGGATCAGTAGGAATGGGTTCCTCTTCTTCTTCTCCCCCTGTAGGTTCTTCAAATATGTCAAGTTGCTCACCTAAGGGTTCCTCCAGTTCACAGCCACCGAAGAAGAGAGAAGGTTGGCTATTGGGTGCAGTGGGGGTATTTGGAAAAAAATTCCCTAAGTTGTCCCTATTCCTACGAGGCATGAAAGGAAATATTTTTGGGTTGGTTTTTTATTCTTTTTAAAACTTGGAAAGTACTTGCAGAATTGAAATTGTTGATCGAATGAAAATTACTTGACAAAATGAAAAAGCTACTTTATGAATTGAAATCCTACTTGCAAAATGGAAAGGAAAGCAGATAATGCAAAACGAAAGAGAGGAAACTACTAGATTAATTTTGCATAAATAAACTAATGGGAGAATATTGAAGACAAGAAATAGAAGAAAAGAAAGCAGTAATCACATTCTAAACAGACACCTCCCCGGCAACGGCGCCAAAAAGTGATGAGCGCTAGTATTGCAGTAAGGATGTTGCAACTCCTGGGCTACCAGCTTTACTTATCAACCCGGGTTTCGTACAAACTTGGAGGTGACAATGCTATATGCACAAGTAAAAGTGATGTTTCTTCCTGTTGTCACTACTCAGCTAGCGAGAGACCACTAGGGTTCCAAGCTAGACTTCTATAGAGTTAGAAGAAGCTTGATTCTTTGATGGAAGAAGGGAAAATCTACTCTAAGAGAGTTACTCTACTACAATAATGGAAAAGGCCAACATGTAATGCTAAACCACACCATACCCTAATTAACCATTTAAGAAGCTATGCTAAGCAGAATTGATAAATCAACAATAAACAAATGCTACTATCTAAGTTGCAGAAGTAAAAAGCATCAAACCATACTAATGTGCAAGCAAAGAAACTAAACTAAATATGTTTTCACTTTTTTGGTTTTTTAGGAAAAATCAAGTATGCAAACTAATTGTTCTTGTGGATGTGACAGGTGGATGGAAGGTGTTTGAGGATGGCTAGAAGGTTTATGAAGTGGTTGGATGGTGTGGAGGGGTCCTAGGAGGCTTTTTGTGACTTCCTAGAGGTTTCCCATCAATTCGGCCTCAAAACAGGCTGTTTCAGGAAAACCTACAGGATGTACTAGAAACCTACAAGATGATCCTGTAGGAATTACAGGAAACCTACAGGATACAGCCGAGAGATAATTGTGAGGTGTTGGAGGTGTTGGGAAGCTTAGGAAAGGTGTGTGATGGGTGGATTGTAGTGTTAGAAGGTCTAGGAGCACTCAGGAGTAAATATCCAAGATAAGGGATGGCTATATTTGCTCAATGTGTTTAGGAGAATTTCAATGAAAAATGATGAAAAACTAGTGAGGGTGGTGGTGAAACAAGGGATGGCTAAGGTGGATGAAGTGGAAGGTGGTTGTTGGTTATGAAGTCTTGGTCTCCTCTTGAAGTACCTACTCTGCATAAAACATGTGTGTCTTCCAAAAAGAACTATGCAACAAGATACATTCTCATAAACTAGAAAAGCATGAATCAACTGCCTATATTATGCATGAAGAAAGTTGGTGAAGGGAATGAAAGAATGAGTGGGATATTATTGCAAAAATGGAGATGGAAAAAGATGACAATGAAATCTGCCTTGCAACATTAACCAACTACTAAATTAAAGACAACAAACTACAAAGCTCATAAAATAACTAGAAATCTATGTTTTTGAGGTTGTTGAAGGGTCCCTTCCTCAATTCATGGTCACAGAGGGATGAAGTGAGGCCGAGACACCTGCTAACAGCCTTGTGGTGATCCTTTTTCTCCTTGCTAACCTACTACTTGAAAGAAGGCACAAATGGAAGCAAACTATCACACAACCAATCTAATCTACACTACTTGTAATGGAAGTGCATCTACTAAGAAAATTAACAATTAAGCTATGGATCTACACTAAGCATACATGTATAATAAAGACGAGCCTTGGCTGCTAGGGTTGGGGCCTAACCCAAGAGCTTCAGCCCTCTGAGTTAACCCAGTTCTGTCTCAAAACAAAACTCATTCTTATTACCAAAACAACAGATTACATCAAAAGAACTGTCAGAAGTCTTGCAACTCAAAAATAGAGTAGAGTTTTACAATCAAAATCCCAATCCTATTGAGGTCCTAGGTCTATCTACTTATACATCTGAAGTCTCCAACAACTTCCTTAAAAGTAGGGAGGCTCGACTCCCAAACTCGAGATAAACTGGTGCTTTGTCTTTCACTTGCTCGACTGCCTTCTAGTCCTCAGGATTTGGTTGTTTGCACTCCGAGATGATGGAGGAATATTCAAATGGAGGGGTAGTAAATGAGGAGATTTACCTCCGATAATCCCTCTCCCTTTCCCCATTTGATTTTTGACCTTGGTCTTTGCCAAAATTCCTTTCTTTTCTCCTTTAATCCTGTATTAAATGCACATTAGACCACAAAGAAAAATATCCAACTCTAACTCATCCCATAAACTAAATATAATCAAAAGTATGCAATAAGTTGAGAGAATAGTTGGTTTGACTAAGCTAGGAGGTGAATTAAGGCCCATATAATTACCCAATGATGATGCTCATCAATTCTCCAATGAAGAGTTATGCCAAATCTTCCACGATGACCTGATTATAGGCTGGTTCAATAGAGAGAGCTTGTACGAAGTTCCACGTGTCACTGCTTTGACGTTAGGATCTGAAACTGATACATAGAAAACTATAGTCCATCCTCTTTCTGTAAATTCTTACAAAGTTTCAATTTGATTCTCAAAAAAAAAGTTATGAAGATTTTCCCTAGGCTACTGTTTGAGATAGAATTCAGGATCTTGCAAAAACCATAACTTCCTTGGATCATATCTCCAAAAATATAGCGACACAAGATATGAAATCCGGACTCGAGGTTTCAAGAGATTTTGACTCAAATGGTTTTTTTTTTTGCTTCTGAAACATTGCAGAAAAAAAGTTATAGCGAAAATTCCACGATGACCTGTTTGGTTTTGCGAGACCCTAGAATCCAAGCTCTGATACCGAATGTTATGAAACCAGCTCACAAAAAGATAGAAAAGATATAAACACCTTCAAAATAACCTCTTTGTGGGGGAAACCTCCTTTACATTACACAAATAAATAATTCTTGGATAATACAAATGAGAAAACCTCCTTTCTATATATAGGAGTCCAAGGGGTCACAATATAACCAAAGCCGACCTAACAATAATAATATAAGGGCACAAAATAACAATAGTGGGCTTCTATGGGGCACAACAATAACAATATGGGGACAATAGGGGCACAACAATAACAATAAGGGATACAATGACAATAGTAATAGGGGAATCAATAGTATTATAGGGACCTAACATCTTGATGTGTAGTTACAGACTTGATGTGACAGCACTGCAACCCTAGTTTCTCACATGTGTGAGAGGTTTCCCTTATACTTTTGGCTTGTTTCTTCTTCGATTGAGAGACCCTATTCTTTGCTTGAGTAGGAGGCCTTATAGGCCTACGTTACTATCCCAAATGATAAGATATGTATGACTATGATCTTGTTGTTGTTATGATCATAGACTTCCCTTCTTTTCTCACATGTGTGACTGTTTTTCACCCTAAAAACAATCTCTTCAACTTCAGTTAGACTTCTCCTTCTTCGCTGCAATAGAGGATCCTTAAACTTGCTTTCCCTTCACCCTTAACTCATCTTCCTTCTCGTTGATTTCAGAGGTATTGTAGGCTTGTCGTTGGAGGAGTGGACAACCTCTATATATAGAGGATTGTCCCTCCTTTAGGCTGACCTGAGGACATTAGGTTGAATTCAATTATTTTGCATCAGAATTGCTTCTTCGATGATGTCATTTCATGGAGAGGATTTTGACTTTGTTTGGAGAGATATTCGACTCTTATACAAATATGCCCTTAAGGTCTTCAACATTTTTATTTTGATTCTTTGACTCACCTATAACACTTTAAAATGTGCTAGACCTATTTCAATGAGCAAGAAACTCATTGATAAATATAACAAAAATAATATTTCTTTTCTTGAATAAATAAAAATATCAAAATTACAATTATGAAGACCGATCCTAGTTACACTTTATTTAGCACTCCCTCTTAACTAGGGAGGTATTCATAAATCATTACAAGGTGCTTGGCTATTTTTCAATCTTGAGGAATTCACATAACAGAAACTGAATTGGAAATCCATCTGTTATAGCATCATAGTAACCAAAATTGTTCATAGCAAGGCCTTTGACTAATAGCTCTATCTTGCATAAGATCAAAGCACAATGTTTGTGAGACCAATGACTTATAGACACCTTAGTCATTGTCTCTCAAGGAACATACCCACCCAAGTGTTCACTGAGTATGACCTTCTAGGACTATTCTTGTCTTGGGTTCCCAACCCTCAAACAATAACGGTCCTCTTGCCTACTCTTGTCTTGGATGCCCTACACATCCTCAAAGAGATTTAGATGCCAGATGATTACCTAATCCTCCCATTCTTTCTTCCCAAGTGAAGACAAGAATGTTGTGTTTATTCCCAAGTTCCTTTGTAATTGGGAACTTGTTAGAACTCCCTCTTATCTAGGGACTTGTCCATTCATCAACGACTTCTTCTTCGCGGGTCCTTCAACTGCTTGATCTCCTTATTTCCTTCAATGTCATAAAGTATTTGTTCGAACTTCTTCTTGGTAGGGCACCAACCATCGATCGATTTCCTTCCTGATTTGTCATGTCATTGCTTCCTTCATGGAAAGTGACCTTCTTGATATATCAGGTCTTCTTGTCATCTAGCTACTCGTTTTTTATCTTGTCCATGCTTCAAAAAAAATTTCACATGGATGCTTAGTTGTACTTTCTTGTTCCCATACTTCAATCTACTAGCCTTTCATGACTTCATCCTGATATTGCTTCAACGTCAAATAATGCTTTTTCTGGATGGATTCTTCATCATGACATATTTGTAGAGTTGAATCAGTTATCAGTACCTTAATATATCCAAGGCCTTCATAGGTGTCAAGAGTCCTTTGATTTTTTTCTTCCTTTTCCAGAGTTGTCATGCCTTCTTTGGAGATATGTCTTTAATGAATCTTGTCAGATAGTGATTCTTTGTGACCATGGTGTTCTTCACATGCTTGATCTCTTTCTTCATTTTCCTTTTCTTGGATGGATTAGTCAACCACATTATACTCCTTATGGGATCACTTCATGTTGACCTTCATTGCATTGTAGTACATGTCTTCAAGCATGTCATTGGTGAAAGAGACTCTTTTATACTTGATCATGCCATAGAACTATTCTCATGAATCAATAATATATATATGATGACGTGACTTAAGTTTGATGCATACATACCTCATCTTGATTCTCCTTTCATCATCTTGAATTAATTTGATTGTCTTTGGTGTGTCCCTTCTTGCTTAATATTTTCTTGCCTGAATATCATCCTTTTCTTGAATCCCATGAATGGGACTCCCAATGAGACATCTACTCTTGCTTATGAATCTTCTTTTGAAGATTCCATCAGAGGATATTGAAGACCATGACCCTGCAAATGTTTCTTCCTTTTGATGATAGAGGCATTCTAAGATTCTTATTCATGATCAATTATTCTTTCATTGTGGATGAGGTCCTCTAATAGGTATGCTCCTTCTACATGAATATCTTGAGATATATCTACCATGCTCCTATATTCTATAAAATATTTTTAACCATGCATTCTATTCTATTTCTACATGCTCCTATACTACTCAAAACTTTGAAAGAATACTTTAAGTAAAGAGTTTGACTTAGTCATTGTAGAGATCTTGAGGATCTTGCTTCTTTTGCTTCTTGTCTTATTCTTTCACCTCTTGAGTTACATGAGATTCTTCCCTTTTTCTTTTGTCATTTTTGTCCTTCTTAATTTTAGGACAATCTATTTTTTAGTGTCCATATTCTTGGCATCCAAAGCATTGGACTTTGGACATATCTCTATTGCTTGTTCTTTGTGGACCAAATTTGCCAAATTTTCCCTTTCTCTTGGCCATGGTTGCAAATTCTTACTCCTTTGATTCCACATCATCCTTTGCTTTGAGTCTAGTTTCCTCTATGTTGCATAGAAACCATAGTTCACTTAGTGGGGTAGCTTCCTTCTTGGCATATATGCTTAATGTAAAGTTGCCCCAATCCTTAGGCATTGAGTACTACAATTGTCATTTCTTTGTTAGACATGACTTCACCTAGCTCTTGAGTTGATCCCTCATCTTAGAGATTCTCATGAAGTATGGAGCTATTCCTTCCTTTGATAGCTTCATCTTGTACAAATCATTGCGTAGAGATATCACTTCTCCAACTGTGCTTACCAATAATAGCTCTATTAGTTTATCATAGATTTATTTTGATGTTTCAAGTTTAGAGACATAAGGAATGAGAGAGTCCTTGATAGATTCTATTAGAATCTTTTGAGCTCTTGTCTCATACTTATTGTACTTGGCTAAGGCTTGATTTTGTTCCTTAGCGGGGATAGTGATATTACCTTTGATGTGATATAGAAGTTCGTTCTCTTTGAGAAGTAAATCAATCATCTTCTTCCATGCAAGGAATTTATTGGTACCAACCAATTTGTTGCTTTCCTTGCAAAAATACATTAAGGTATATTCAGAAGGGGATATATATGATGAGCGCCAATATTGCAACAAGGATGCTGCAACTCCTAGTCTACCAGCTTTACTTATCAACTCAAGGTTCGTACAAACTTGGAGGTGACAATGCTATATGCATAAGTAGAAGTGAAGGTCTTGCCTGTTGTCACTTGTTCATCTGGCAAGAGACCCCAAGGGTTCCAAGCTAGACTTCTATAGAGTCAGAAGAAGCTTGATTCTTTGATGGAAAAAGAGAAAATCTATTCTAAGAGAACTACTCTACTGCAGTAATGAAGAAAACAACATGTAATGCTAAATCACACCATATCTTAATTAACCATTTAAATAGCTAAACTAAGAAAAACTGCTAAATCAACACTAACCTAATGCTTCTATCTAAGTTACAGAAGTAAAGAGCATCAAACCAAACTAATGTGTAAGCAAGGAAACTAAACTAAGTCTATTTTGCGTTTTTGGTGTTTTGGTAAAATCAAGCACGCAAGGAGTCAAGCGGAAGAGCAAGTGAAGATCGAAATTAGTGAAGCAGCAGTGCATAGGAACCGTTGGATCGATCAACGAACAACAAAAATAGAAAATAAGCGGTGGAGATATTATCGCAGACGATTACGTGAATAGATGGGTGAATAGGACTAACGGAAGATGAATGGTGTAGATCTTATCGTGGGAGGCTAAGTCAATAGATGGATGAATAGGACTAATCAGAAGATGAATGACGGAGATCCTATCATGTGAGATTGAGTGAATAGATGGATGGACAGGGTTAACGGAAGATGAGCGGCAGAGATCTTATCACGAGAGATTAAGTAATAGGTGGATGAACATGATTAACGGAGGATGAGCGACGGAGATCTTATTGCGGTAAAAACGTGTAGAATGATGGAGCGGGTTTCCATAGGCAGTAAGCAGTCTCTCGCACGTCCTCAAGGTTGTAAGTGGAATTAAAAAATTTTACACCATTAGCCTAATTGCGTGACACATAGCACGAGAAAACCACTTTTCTCACATGCTCTTGGGTGGATATCGGTCGTGCACGAATTCACGCGAGATTGTGTCATAGCTGTTGGATCGAGCGGGGTTGATCAATAGTGGAGATCGACCAAGCTAGTTGGCGATCGGGTGACGCGATAGGCATTGGATCAAGCGAGGCAGATCAACGGTGGAGATGTGGAGTGCCTAAAGTCAAACGTGGAAATGAATAAAGGTGGTAAGCAGTTTCTCGCGTGCCCTAAGGGCTGTAAGCTTTATGTCTAAATTTTACGTAATTAGCCTAACTGGGTGACACGTAGCACGAGAAAGCCCCTTTTCTCGTGTGCTCTCAGGTGGATATCATCCGTGAAGAATCCATACGAGATTACGCGATAGCTGTCAGATCAAGCTATACATATCGATGGTGGATATTTGGAGCGCATAAAGTATTGAGATGACGCGATAGCCATCGGATCAAGCTAGACAAATCGACAGTGGAGATTTGGAGCGCATAAAGTCAAGCTTTGAAATGAATCGGACGAGGTTAACGGTGATTGGATAGGTTTATTGTGGATCGTAAGGTAAGAAGATCTATGGTTATAATCCTTGCTAACCTGCTAACTAAAGAAAGAGGCACAAACAGAAGCAAACTAAAACACAACCAATCTACGCTACACTTCTGTAATGGAAATGTAGCTACTTAAGCAAATGAGCGATTAAACCATGAATCTATGCACTACACTGCTGTAATGGAAATGTAGCTACTTAAGCAAATGAATGATTAAACCATGAATCTATGCACTACCTTGCTGTAATGGAAATGAAGCTACTTAAGCAAATGAATGATTAAACCATGAATCTATGCACTACCCTACTGTAATGGAAATGCAACTACTTAAGCAACTTAACGATTAAACCATGAATCTATGCTAGCATACATGTACAATAAAGAGGAGCCTTAGCTGCTAGGGTTGGGTCCTAACCCAAGAGCTTTAGCCCTCTGAGTTAACTCAGTGCTGGCTCGAAACAAAAATCATTCTTATTATCAAAACAATGGATTACATCAAAAACTGTCACAAGTCTTGCAGCTCGAAAATAAAGTAGAGTTTTACAATCAAAATTCCTAATAAAATCCCAATCCTACTGAGGTCCTAGGCCTCTCAACTTATACAACTGAAGTCTCCAACAACTTCCTTAAAATTAGGGAGGCTCGGCTCCTAAACTTGAGATAACTGGTGCTTTGACTTTCACTTGCTCGGATGCCTTCTAGTCCTCATGATTTGGCTGGTTGCACTCTGAGCTGATGAAGGAATATTCGAATGGAGGGGTAGTAAATGAGGAGGATTTACCTCCTATAATACTTCTCCCTTGTCCCATTCGATTTTTGACCAAGGTCTTTGCTAAAACTCCTTACTTTTATCCTTTAATCCTGCATTACATGCACATTAGACCACAAAGCAAAATATCCAACTCTAACTCATCTCATAAGAAAAATATAATCAAAAGTATGCAATAAGTTGTGAGAATAGTTGGTTTGACTAAGCTAGGAGGTGAATTAAGTCCCATATAATTACCTAATGATGAGGCTCATCATCACCTCCCTACTGAAAGTGTTGCTCTTGGGCAATAAGATATCTAGGTGCAAACTAAGGATCGTTTGCAATTAGATTATGGGTGCTGATTAGGGCCTTGGGATTTGATTGTTCAAATCTGATGAAAAGAGGCTCATTCTGCTCTTTGGCCAATATTCTTTTCATCTCTGCAGCCCTTGACTCCTCATGATTCATCCATGATGCCGAAGCCATTAATTGCAGATCTCCTAGCTCAGCATTAGGATCCCAAACATTCTTGTCTGTGAGGGCCTTGTTGTGCATGTGAAATTAAGCCATTTTGGCCCTATCCTCTAGTGTACTTTGATCACAAAGAGCAATAAACTACCTGTAGTCCTGAAATGGCATGGTGCCCCTTTGTACTAGTGTTTTAATATGAAATTGCAACCATTTTTCTCTAAGGTAAAGAGCATAGGATTTAGCTGGCATCCTACATTGGATGGCCTCCAAGGAGAGGCTGGCCATACATGCTAGTTGATTTTCCCTTTCCTGCAGCTGTACTCTTAGCCATGCATTTTCCTTCTCAAGTTGATCTCTCATTATTTCTTCTTTGTCCCTTGGTGTAGGGGAATCTTCAATCTCAATAGGGATTTTTGTTAACATTTGTGGCTTCCCTTGTTTGATTCTTGTGCTCTTTCTTGTTTTGAAATATAGAGGGGTTTTCCTCCTTCTTTTCCTTTTTTCCTCCTTGTTTTCTTCCCCTTCTATTTCAATGCCTTCTTCCTCTCTATTTTTCTTATCTTCTTCCTCTTGCTTCTCTTTCTCATCTCCATCAGTTTCTTCCTTCGTTTCCTCCTCTGTTTCAGCATCATCCTCCTTCTCTTCTCTTCCTTCTTCTTCTACTTCATCATGTTCCTCTGTATTAGTTTCTCCTTTATTCATCTCATCCCCATCTAGCTATGTATCTTATTCCTCTTGTTTTGCCTCCTCCTCATTGATAGAAGGACTAACATCATAGGTGAGGGTTTTGATGTCACCCTCTACTAATAAGTCTCTAAAGACTGACCATTTTATATGGATCCTGAGGTTTTGGAGGGCATCCACAATGAGGATCCTGATCAACCCATGGTGAGCTAATTGTTGGGAATTCTCTTCTTTTAATTTGTTGCTAGAGCCTATGATTGATTGCATCAAGAAATAGGGTATGCTGAGTCTTTGGTGAACTGGTGTTTCTACCCCAAATCTTAATTCTTCAAGCATCCTAAAATGGTAGCCATAAACAACATTGTATCTACCCTCACATGAGATATATTTGATGAGTTGGTAACTTATCTCACTCCATGAGTATGGCAGACTGTCCCTCCTTACTCCATTTTTATCCTCTGTGGGTTCTTCACCTTCTACAAAGAATTTCCCTTTTGCGACCTAACTGTCTGCTTTGCCTTCTTTTCTCCATGGAATTCCTAATGGAAGTGTGGTGACCCTACTGATGAGCCCTGGGTTAAGATCTATAGTGAGCCCTTTGACTATAACAGTGGCATGGATTCTGCTGTGTGGAGTGAGGGAATGAGCAAATTCTTGAGCCACCTCATCATCATACCCTGTAAATTTTTCTGAAAACCCCATCCATTGGTGTCTTATAAAGATTTCAAGCACTTGGGGGTGTTGTTGTATCCTGACAGTGCTTGTGAGTTCTCTCCTATTAAACCCTCCTGTCATCTTGCTGGTGAGGCTTGAGGAGGAAATGAGAGGTTTGAAACAAGAATTTTAAATTCAGGAGAAAATACAGTTTCCTGTGTATGTAATTCACCTCCCACAGTTGTTATATCCACTAGCTTTTAGAGCATTTCTAGTTCATTTGCTTGTAAATGGGGATGGATTTTTAGATCCTACCTCTTTAGAATGGTGGCAGTGGACAGTTCTCGTGATATTCCCTCTTAAACCCTTCTCTTCCTATCCTGTAGACTACCTCTATGTATCCTATAGAATGCTCCTGTAGACTGTTCTTGTGCATGCTCCTGTAGAAATTCTCTTGCAGAACGATGGATCCTTGCTTCCGGTGGGTGGCCAGAGTTATAAGAGCGACTTGAGTGAGGGAGTTTCGAGGAGGTGGAATGCATGAATGCATGCAAATGATGTTTTGTTTCCCACTCCTTGTAATCAGCTCCCACCTTGTAGATCTGTAGTTAACCACTTCTTGTCCTACTCCTCCTCTATCTTTGAGTTGACTGTGACCACGTGTGAGAGGACACCCGGTTTTGTATGTGATGACTGAACGAAGGTGGCCAAGTTAACTAGCCACCTTTTCACTTATAAACCAACTACCTCATAACCTTTACAACTTTTGATCAAATTATGCATATTAGAGAGTGAGCAGGATACTTACCTGTGGTCTCGATGCCATGCTGCAGTTGTCAAAGATCAGATGTGCTACATTGTTTATTTGCTGCATGGTCATTCTTATTCCTCCTCTGCTATCTTTTTTCTATTGTTTGGATCATCTTAGTGAAGACCTATAGCTAATGATTGATATTCTGTGGGATAGGTTGCTACAGGAATACAAGGGATCCAGTAGAAAACACATTCTGCGCCTAAATAGAAGCAATGGAGTGGAAAATGATAGAAATGATGGAGTGATGCATGGTAAGGAGTGGAGGAGATGGATATGTGTGAGGCAGGGTGCCCTTTAGATCCTCTTTTTTCTCCTTGACTATCTTTCTCATCCACATTAAATAAAAATTACACCTTTTTATATCTTTTTTCTTCTTTTTTTGAAAAACACCTAGGCTGCCTCAGACAGGTTTTCACCCTAGATGTTTTCCATGGGTGCCTCAAGGAAGGTTTTCACCCAGGGATATTCTCATTATTTTTTCATTTTTTTTCATCATTGGGCGACCTCACGAGGTTTTCAACCCAAAGATGGGACTCAGGCGCCTCATGGAGGTTTTCACTTGAATACTTATTCTTTTTTATTTTTTTTTCTTTTTTGAGTGACCTGATGAGGGAGGAGCTGGAACTTGCTCCACTATCATCACTATCTTATTGATATTGTCAATGAACTCTTGTTTTTATAAAATCCCCTTGTACATTTTCAATCGGTGTCCATTAACAAGAAATGGAATGACTTCTTCATCTATAGTTCCGATTTGCACTGAACCATTATCAGGGCATATTTCCACCACATAAGGTCTGAGCCATCTTGTCCTTAGCTTGCCCTTGAAGTATTTATACCTGGAATCATATAACAATTCCCAATTGCCCTCTTGAATTCATCCAAGCCATTCAAATGGAACAATATTTCTTTCTGTGCATGATTGAGATCCAAATCTAGTTGAGCTGCCATCCTCAATGTGTTATATTCAAACTCAATGGATAGCAAAGCCTTTTTCCCATAGACCAACTCATAGGGTGTAAATCCAATGGTGGTCTTCCATGTTGTATTATAGGCCTAGGTGGCCTAAACTAGTCTCTTTGCCAATCCTGCCTGCTGCTACTTACTACCTTAATTAAGATGTTCTCCAGTGCCCTGTTGGTCCACTTGCCCATTAGCTTGTGGATGATAATGAGTGGAGGTCCTATGATTGATTTTGTGATGGCTGAGCAATTATTTAATCATCTTGGAGGTAAACTGGCTGCCTTGGTCTATGACTAGCTCTCTAGGGTACCCAAATTTGTAGAATACATTCTTCCTGAGGAACTCAGCCACCTTCTCTTCTGTTGCTGCCTTAATCGCCTTGGTTTCAACCCACTTAGTCAAATAATTAGTGCACACAAAAATGTATTGTTTTTGCTTTGAAGGAGGGTTGATAGGTCCAATGAAGTCCATGCCCCACTTGTCAAATGGCTCGAAATTCACTTGAGGTTGTAGGGGAATTTCATCTCTTGGAGTAGGATTTCCCATCCTCTGGCACTGATCACACTGACTAATATACTTCTTCACATCCTAATGAAGAGTGGGCCAATAATAGCCTGCTTGTAACACTTTGAATGTTGTCCTCTTTACTACAAAGTGACCTCCACAAGGACCATCATGACAGGTCAGAAGGATGTCAAAAAATTCCTCTTCCCTTACACACCTTCTCAAGATTTGATCTGGGAAAAGTTTGAAAAGATTTCCCCCAATCTAGGTGAAGGGGGCGCTTTTCCTGACTATCTTGCTCTTTTCTTTGGAGGGCAAGTTTGGTGGGAATTGTGTTGATACCAAATAGTTTGCTATATCAGCAAACCATGGGGGGAGAACTGAAATAGCAAAAAAATGCTCTTATGGTAACTAGTCATCCACCATTCCTTCTTCACCTGCAGGCAGATTCATCCTAGATAGAAAGTCTGCAACAACATTTTCCTTACCAGGCTTATCAACAATAGTTATATCAAACTATTGTAATAAAAGCAACCATCTTATAATCCTAGCATTCACATATGGTTTTCTCATTAAATATTTGATTGCAGCATGGTCAGTATGCACAAATGTTTGATAGCCTGTAATGTAATGTCTAAATTTTTTTAATGAATGCACAATAGCCAGGAGTTCCTTTTCGGTCACAATATAATTTAGCTCAACCTTTGACAGGTTCTTACTGATAAAATAGATGGCATAGGGATATTTGTCCTCTACCTAACCTAAGGCTGCTCCTATGGCTTTGTGTGAGGCATCAACATGACTATGAAAAGGGAGGGCCCGGTTTGGGCCTCGAAGAATTCGTGTAGTGGTCAACTTACCCTTTAAAATGTCTAAGGCCTCTTAACATCTTTTTGACCATATAAAATATGAATCTTTGGCCATCAACCCAAATAAAGGAGAGGCCAACTTGTTGAAGTCCTTTATGAACCTTAGGTAGTATCCAACTAACCCCAAGAAACTCCTGACATTCCTCTTCTTTTGAGGAGGTGGAACCCTTTGGATGATTGCTATTTTGTTTGGGTCCACTTGCAGTCCTTTCTGAGATATTGAATGACCTAGCACGGTCCCTTCAGTCATTAAGAATTCACATTTTTTTGGACTGAGAGACAAGTTCATTTCAATGCATTTGTGCAATACTTTGCCTAGGTTAGTCAAGGCTTCTTGAAAATCACAGCAACAAGGTGTAAAATCATCCATATAAGTTTCCACCACATCATCTACTAATTCAGCAAAAATACTCAAGACTGCTCTCTGGAAAGTGGAAAGAGCATTACGTAGGCCAAAAGCAAGGACCCTATAGGAAAAAGTACCCCAAGGACAGGTGAATGTGGTCTTATCCTGGTCTTCTGGGTAGATTTGGATTTGGTTGTACCCACTGAATCCATCTAGGAAGGAGAAAAAATTCTTCCTTGCCAGGCCATCTAGAACTTAGAAGGGTAGGGGAAAGTGATCCTTCTTTGTGGCTTTGTTCAACTCCATGTAATCGACACAAATCTTCCATTTACCATTTTTCTTGGGAACTAACACTAAAGGAGAGACCCACTCATTGTTAGAGATAGGGTAAATGAATCCTGCATCTAACAGTTTTTGCAGTTCTTCTTTGACTATATCTTTATGCACTGGATTCATCCTCCTTTGTGGTTGCTAGACTGGCTTGCAACCTTCTTTGATGTATATGTGGTGAGTACACACTAACGGGTGTACTCCCTTCATTTCCTTGTAGCTCCAAGGGAAGGCTTCTAGGTTTTCTCTCAACATGTTGCATAGCTTTTCCTGTTCGAGAGCAGAAAGAGATGGATTAATTTCAAAGTTTTCTCTGGGCCAAATTCTATGGTTTTGACATGGAGTGGGTTGGAATTGGTCAAGCATAAGTCAATTGGATGATTTTTCTGGGTTTCCCTTACTTCTTCTTCTAATGATAATGAACTAGGAGTTGGACTTTGTAGCAGGTGTTCAATTAAGTGATCCTCATCTTGATGTCCTCCTCCTATGGTTACTTCCAAAGCATAAGTTGGACTGAATAAACCTCATCTTCTTCCTCCTCCTCCAACCATAAAGGTAAAACATGCTCTAGAGATGGTTGAGAAGGAGGGTATAAGACTAACTATTTGGACATATGCCCATTCTTGATGGTCATATTCCTAGCTCTACAACTAATGTAAGCATCAGTTGTGGCCAACCATGGCCTCCCAAGGATGAGAGGGTAGCTGGTAAGCTTAGCTTTAGGCTGGAGAACTAGAAAATCTGTAGGGTACTCCCAGGAGTCAATGGAGACCATCACATCCTCTACAATTCCCTCAGGGGTGACTGTGGAACGGTCTGCAAGTTGCAGAACTATTGTGGTCTTCCTTAATGACCCTTGGAGGTTGAGCTTGAGCATGGTGTCCTTGGTCATCACATTAATGGCAGCCCCAAGATCAATCAGAGTGTGTGGGACAATGGTGCCATTGATGTGCACATATACTACATGGCTTCCAGGGTCCAAATATTTTGGACATATTACCTGCCCCAGCATTAAGTCAGATAGCTGCCCAATGACATTAATGATGGGGGCATCCCTTTTTCTTCTTCTTGGATGCTTGAAGCACTTCTCCTTAATCAACTTATTGTAAATGGGAACATCTTTTATTGCCTGGAGAAGGGGAATATTTACACAGATTTTTCAATTCTCCCAGAAGTTCAGTTTCTTCTGGGGTAGGCTGGAGTGGTTGGGCTAATCTCTCAGGAAAGGGTGGATTTACTTTAAGGTTTCTTTCCTCTCTTTCTTCCTCAACCTCCTTAAATGGAGAGGGAGGTTGGTTATCTGGGAGAATTCTCCCAGATCTTAGGTTGATCTCTTGGATTGCTACAACATAAGCTGGGTATGATGTCTCTCCACTATATACTTGTTGAGCTTGCCTATTATTCGGGTTCGGATTTGGCTAGGCATGCATCTGGGGTTGCTTGGTTGGAGCAGAGTGTATGAGTTGTGGTTTGGTATGTAGTGGAGGCAATAGAGCTGGGGAATTGTTGTATTGGGGTCTCCACCCCTAGTGTGGGGTATTCCACTGAGGTTGTGGCTGAACATAAGGTTGAAATGACTAGATGGGAATGATACTGAGATGCATAGGACCAAGGAGGGGGTGTCAACCAGGAAGGATGAGTAGGGGGTCCCCAAGAAGGTATGGTTATGGTTTGGTTGGGGTTGTAATATGCATGGGATGACCTTTGCATACCCTGCTAGTATGGTCTAGGCACAGGAGGTATCCTTTGGTTGATGTAACAAATATGCTCAGTGACCCCTTCAGCTCCTTGATATATAGCTTTGAGTCTGAGTAAAGAAGGGAACTTGTCTGTGGAGTGGGTTTCTTCACATACCGAGAAAATCTCAATGCAGTTCGATGGACATTCATTCCTAGGATGCCTCCTGGTGCATCTAGGACAAAAGATGGCCAAGGCTCTCTCTACTTCCTCTTGATTCCTTTTGATATTCATGGAGTCCAATTGCAAGGTAAGGGTTTGCAACATCTCACTTTTGAAATCTTCCGGCATATTCCCAATTTCACCCTTGATGGATGGGTTGGAAGATAATGTACTGGCCATAGGTTGACTA
Organism: Pinus tabuliformis; assembly: GCA_031772625.1. Taxonomy (NCBI): domain Eukaryota; kingdom Viridiplantae; phylum Streptophyta; class Pinopsida; order Pinales; family Pinaceae; genus Pinus; species Pinus tabuliformis. Next base: position 229,538,813 of record CM062817.1, read on the forward strand.
CTCCTACCCTTTTTCCTGGCTGCCCTAGAATGGTTTCTAAAGACAGTCTTGATATCATCATAGGGTAATTGGTATATATCTCCTTCTGATAACAAATGTAAGGTATCTAGAAGTTCTTCTCTTACTCCTCTAAGCAGGACCAACTTTAGTGACTCGGGGTCAAGTGTGAACCTGGCCCTTTTGTAACTGAGCTAGAATCTTTCTTCATAGTCTTCTAAGGATTCATCCTGGCCCATGGTCATCTTGAAAATCTCTTATTTAGTATCCTTTGACCTACATTAGTCCCTATATTTGTTTTTAAAATCCTGCTGCATCTGAGCCCAAGTTGTGATGCTATCTCCAGGTAAAGCCATGAACCAGCGCAATGTTGCATCCTTGAGGGTAGATGGAAATAGCTTTAACTTTTGCTCATCATCTATATAGTCATAGGTTCAACATATAAAAACAAACTCAAATAGGAAAGTGACAGGGTCCTCTGTGGTTAGTCCATGGAAATGAGGTAGAGCAGAGGGGCTTATATTCTTCATCTTAGTGTCCCCATTGGTTTCCCTGATGGGGAAGGCACCCTCAATTTTCTCTCTATTTCCTCTATCATTTTGGTTTTCAGCCATTGGTTCAGTAGGAATGAGTTCTTCTTCTTCTTCTTCTTCCCTTGTAGGTTCTTCAAATATGTCAGGTTTCTCACCTAAGGGTTCCTCCAGTTCACAGCCATCGAAGAAGAGAGAAGGTTGGCTGTTGGATGTAGCAGGGGTGTTTGGCAAGAATTTTCCTATATTGTCCCTATTCCTACGAGGCATGAAAGGAAATGTTTTTGGGTTGGTTTTTGGAATATTTTTTTAGCAAGAAAGTACTTTGCAGAAATGAAATTGCTGATTGAATGAAAACTACTGACATAAAGAAACTACTTGCTGAATTGAAATTCTACTTGCAGAATGGAAAGGAAAGAAAATAATGACAATTGAAAGAAAGGAAGCTACTAGATTACTTTTGCAGAAATAAACTAATGGAAGAAAATTGGAGACTAGAAATATAAGAAAAGAAAGCAGACTAGAAATAGAAGAAAAGAAAGCAGTGATCACATTCTACTCTAACACCTCCCCGGCAACGACACCAAAAAGTGATGAGTGCTAGTATTGCAACAAGGATGCTGCAACTCCTGGGCTACCAACTTTACTTATCAACCCGAGGTTTGTACAAACTTGGAGGTGACAGTGATATGTGCACAAGTAGAAGTGAAGGTCCTGCCTGTTCTCACTTGTTCATCTGGCAAGAGTCCCGAGGGGTTCCAAACCAGACTTCTATAGAGTCAGAAGAAGCTTGATTCTTTGATGGAAGAAGAGCAAATCTGTTCTAAGAGAACTACTCTACTGCAATAATGAAGAAAACAACATGTAATGCTAAATCAAACCATATCTTAATTAACCATTTAAACAGCTAAACTAAGCAGAACTGTTAAATCAACACTAACCTAATGCTGCTATCTAAAGTACAGAAGTAAAGAGCATCAAACCAAACTAATGTGTAAGCAAGGAAACTAAACTAAGTCTATTTTTGCGTTTTTGGTGATTTGGTAAAACTATGCATGTAAGGAGTCAAGTGGAAGAGCAAGCGAAGATCGAAATCGGTGAAGGGAGGACGTAATGAAGTAGTAGTGCATAGGAACCATTAGATTGATCAGCGAACAGTAAAAATGGAAAATGAGCGGCGGAGATCTTATCGCAGACGATTACGTGAATAGATGGACGAATCGGACTAACGAAAGATGAATGGCGGAGATCTTATCGCGGGAGGTTAATTCAATAGATGGACGAACAAGACTAATCGGAAGATGAATGGCGGAGATCCTATCGCGTGAGATTGAGTGAATATATGGATGGACAGGGTTAACGGAAGATGAATGGAAAAGATATTATCACGGGAGATTAAGTAATAGATGGATGAACATGATTAATAGAGGATGAATGGCAGAGATCTTACCGCGGGAAAAACATGCGGAATGATGGAGCGAGTTTCCATAGGTAGTAAGTAGTCTCTTGCACACCCTCAAGGCTATAAGAGGAATTCCAAAATTTTACGCATTTAGCCTAATTGGGTGACATGTAGCACGAGAAAACCACTTTTCTCGCATGCTCTCGGGCAGATATCGGTTGTGCAAGAATTCGTGTGAGATTGCACGATATTTGTTGTATTGGGTGTGGTTGATCAACGGTGGAGATCAACCAAGCTAGTTGGCGATCAGGTGACACAATAGTCATTGGATCAAGTGAGGCAGATCGATGGTGGAGATGTGGAGCGCCTAAAGTCAAACATGGAAATGAATAAAGGTGGTAAGAAGTTTCTCGCGTGCCTTAAGGGCTGTAAGCTATATTTCTAAATTTTACGCAATTAGCCTAACTGGGTGACACGTAGCACGAGAAAACCACTTTTCTCGCGTTCTCTTGGGCAGATATCGGCCGTGAAAGAATCCGCGTGAGATCGCGCTATAGCCGTCAGATCAAGATAGACAGATCAACAGTGGAGTTTTGGAGCGCATAAAGTATTGAGACGACACGATAGCCGTCAGATCAAGCTAGACAGATCGACAGTGGAGATTTGGAGCGCATAAATTCAAGCATTGAAATGAAGCAAACAGGGTTAACGGTGATTGGCCAGGTTTATTGTGGATCAGACGGTAATGATATATATGGTTATAATCCTTGCTAACCTACTAACTGAAGAAAAAGGCACAAACGGAAGCAAACAAAACACAACCAATCTACGCTACACTGATGTAATGGAAATGCAGCTACTTAAGCAAATGAACGATTAAGCCATGAATCTATGCGCTACAATGCTATAATGGAAATGCAGCTACTTAATTAAATGAACATTTAAACCATGAATCTATGCACTACCCTGCTGTAATGGAAATGCAGCTACTTAAGCAAATGAACGATTAAACCATGAATCTATGCACTACCCTGTTGTAATGGAAATGCAGCTACTTAAGCAACTGAATGATTAAACCATGAATCTACACTAGCATACATGTACAATAAAGAGGAGCCTTAGCTGCTAAGGTTGGGCCCTAACCCAAGAGCTTAAACCCTCTGAGTTAACTCAATGCTGGCTCGAAACAAAACTCATTCTTATTATCGAAACAATGGATTACATAAAAAACCGTCACAAGTCTTGCAGCTCGAAAATAAAGTAGAGTTTTACAATCAAAAGTCCGAATAAAATTCCAATCCTACTGAGGTCCTAGGCCTCTCTACTTATACGACTGAAGTCTCCAACAACTTCCTTAAAATTAGGGAGGCTCGGCTCCCAAACTCGAGATAACTGGTGCTTTTACTTTCACTTGCTCGACTGCCTTCTAGTCCTCATGATTTGGCTGGTTGCACTCCGAGTTGATAAAGGAATATTCAAATAGAGGGGTAGTAAATGAGGAGGATTTACCTCCTATAATACCTTTCCCTTCTCCCATTCGAATTTTGACCAAGGTATTTGCTAAAAATCCTTGCTTTTATCCTTTAATCTTGCATTACATGCACATTAGACCACAAAGAAAAATATCCAACTCTAACTCATCTCATAAGCAAAATATAATCAAAAGTATGCAATAAGTTGTGAGAATAGTTGGTTTGACTAAGCTAGGAGGTGAATTAAGGCCCATATAATTACCCAATGATGAGGCTCATCAATATACTTACTTGATAAACTTTGATATGTAGTGGACTTTTTCTCTTATTGAAGAATTGATGGTTTGGCTTCCTTAGATCTTGATGTTCTTCAAGTTGCTTTCTAAAAGTGGACTTGATTTGATGTTGAGATTTTCTTGATGACTTTTAGCTTGATGTAGGTCCCTCTTTGATTTTATCTTCTTGTAGGTGCCTTTATATAAGTCTTTTATTCTTGCTTTGTAGTCTTCCTTGATGAATGATATATGGTAGACCTTCTTGTCCTTGATGTGATTGAGACTTATTGGCTTGATGCTTCAACCTTGTAGAAGTTCTTCCTTGATGAGTCACCTTATGAGTGTTCTTGAGATGCCCTTTCCTTGATGTGTCATTTTAGCTCCGATACAATGTTGAAGAATCTAGGGTAATTAGGTATAGTAGGATTCTTCTTTCTTGATAACAATGTGTGAAGATATTTTACAATTTATCTTGTTATATTAATATTCTTCTTCTTCTTACTAATTCATGTGTGTTTACTTCATCAAAATGCTACCAAAAACATAACAACAAGAACATAAGATGTTGACTCTCTGCCAGGGAAAAACCTCTCTCTCTTAGAGAGGGAAAGCCTTTTGTAAATTTCTTTTATTGAAGCTTCTTATTGATCAATTCCAAACCCTAGACCCTTGACAAGAATATCCTCCAAGCACAAGTCAAGTCCTTCCTTCTTACTGCACTTTTTCTCCTGACACTTCGTCCTCCTCCTTCCGGCACTTCATTCTCCGATACTTCGTCCTACTTCTTCTTTCGGCAACTGGTGATAGACCTTGTTCTATGAGCTATAGAAGAGAGACTTATCTTTGATCCTTAGTGATATCCTTTTCCTATTGAGATAATTTCCTTCTCTTGTCCAACCAAGCTTCTTCTTGATATGTAGTTGCAGACTTGATGTGACAACACTATAACCCTAGTTTCTCGCATGTGTGGGAGGTTTCCCTTATACTTTTGGCTCCTTTCTCCTTCGCTTGAGAGACCCTCTTCTTCGCTTGAGTAGGAGGCCTTATAGGCCTAAGTTACTAGCCCAAACAATAAGATATGTATGACTGTGATCTTGCTGCTATTATGACTGCAGACTGCCCTTCTTTTCTCGCATGTGTGACTATTTTTCACCCTAAAAACAATCCCTTCAACTTCGGTTAGACTTCTCCTTCTTCGCTGCACTAGAGGCTCCTTAAACTCGCTTTCCCTTCACCCTTAACTTGTCTTCCTTCTCGCTAATTTCATAGGTATTGTAGGCTTGTCGTTGGAGGAGTGGACAACCTCTATATATAGAGGACTGTCCCTCCTTTAGGCCGACTTCACTTCTTTTGCATCAAAATTGCTTCTTTGATGATGCCGTTGCATGGAGAGGAATTCAACTTTGCTTGGAGAGATATTATTTCACTCTTATACAAATATTCCCTTAAGGTCTTCAAATTTTTTCTTTTGACTCTTTGACTCACCTATAGCACTTTAACATGTGCTAGACCTATTTCAATGAGTAAGAAACTCATTGATAAATATAAAAATTAATGTTTCTTTTCTTGAATAAATACAAATATAAAAAGTACATTTATGAAGATCGAGCCTAGTTACACTTTCTTCAACACTTCCTTCCATCTCTAGAAGTCTTTGCATGAGTGGGTGCTTCCACTCTATGCTCCTCTGCATGTGGCTGCTCCACATCATCGTGAGGTTCTTCCTTTGGAGCTGAAAGATCCTCATATGCATGTAATTGAAGATCTCTCTCAAGGGAACATCTCATGGCCTTCTCTTCATTGAACTTCACATCTCTGCAAACCACTGTCACCTGTGAAATGGAAGGTACACCCGATAGTTGTGAGGTGTATCAGTGTACCCCACAAATATGCCCAACCCAGTTGTTGGTTCTATATTTTTCCTTGCATACTTCGTAACATGACAGTAAACTGATGAAGAAAATATCCTGAAGTGTGCCACATCTGGTTTCTTACCTGAAAAATATTCTTCTGGTGTACTCATCTTGAGAATTAGATGAGGAATCTTGTTCTGCACATATACAACTGTGTTTCATGCTTCATCCCACAAGTGCAACAATAGGTCCTGATCATGTAACATTTCCCGCGTAGCTCCCACAATACTTTTGTTCTTCCTTTCAACCACTGCATTATGTTGTGGGTTATGGGGTGTTATTAACTCTTGTAGAATTCCTTCTGATGCATAGAATTTCTTGATTTCATTCGACACATATCTCCACCGTTATTTCTCCCGAGAGCCTTCACTTTATTTCCAACGTCTTTCTCAACAAGTGATTTAAATTCACAAAATTTAGAGAACGTTTGATCTTTCTTCTGCATGAAGAAAATCCATCACTTACGTGAGAAATCATCTACAAATATTACATAATACCTGTGATTTTCCATGGAAGCCATCGAGAATGGTCCACACACATCTGAGTGAACTCTTTCAAGGATAGCTTGCACTTGACTATCCTTCTCATGAAATGTGGCTTTTGTGTACTTCCCCAATGTACACCCTTTGCATGTATCTCTCTGCTCTACTGTACCCTTGGGAAGTCTTGTAGGGCCTGCTGCATGATATTCGAAGCTCCAAGGTGAATATGGCCCAATCTTCTATGCCATAATTCACCATTGTCTCGGCTCTGCACCTTCTCTTCTTTTGTGCTCAAAGAAACATAGTTTTATACATCCAATTTGTAGAGTTTCTTCACCGATTCGCTTCACTTATCCTGAGGCTATGTAATGAAGGAATGCCTTTCCTTTTCTAAATATCACATCGTAGACACATTCCTCCAACATAGAAACTGAAACCAAATTCTTCTTCAGACCTGGAACATACATGACATCTTTTAATGTGAGAGGAGAACCTGACTCCCTTTGAAAAGTAATAGTACCAATGCTGGTCGCACTATACCTTCCATCATCTCCCATTTCGATGTGCATATGGAGGTCCTTATCCTCCAAGTAACTGAAAAATTCTTTTTTTCCTGTCATATGTAATGAGGCTCCACTATCCAGATACCACACACTACCCATCATTGATGTCACAATGCAAGAAATGATGGTGTGCAGCAAGAGCTTCACCTACCGCTCCTCTTGAGGGGTTCTTGCTGGCCTTATTGTACAGAAACTTCGTGGCATAGTATCCCAGCTCATGACAGTGAAAATATTTAATCTTCAACAAGTCCTTCCTATTGTCGCCCTGACTGGAATCTCCTTTGGATTGGAAATTATTTCCTTTCCCTTTCTTTGCCTTTCTAGCTAAGGCACAATTCTCCTCATCATCATGCTTGGATGAGGTTCAATCTCTGGTACTTCATCTCATATCTTCTTGCACCAAGTCAGACCATAAACACTCCAACTCTGGTAGCTTCTCCCTCCCATTTACCAAATCCTAATAGTTGTGCCACCTCTTGGGAAGGCCTAGAAGTGCTAGGCTAACCAGATCATCTTCAACAACTATAATTCCAACACTCCCAAGCTCATCTTGACATTGGGTGAACTTTCTCAAGTACTGTGGTATTGTTTTGCCCTTCTCCATCTTGATTTTCCAAAGCTTTTCCTTCAGTGCCAGCTTCCTGTGGTCACTTTTGTTCTGAAACAGGTCTGTCAAGGCCTTCCACATTGCATATGGAGTCTCCTTACCATGGAGGCTTGAGACAATATGAGATCAAACTCCTTCTAGTATGATCCTTCTCAACTTTGCAACACATTTCCTCCACTTCGCTAGATCTTGAGCATCAATTGCTGGAGGCTTAGGAATATCTTTGTCTATGAATTCAATCAGCTCATTGTCTTCCAACACTGCCTCCATCCAATCTTTCCAAGAAATACAGTTCGCACTACCCTCAAGGGCATATTCGAGTCTCAATCCAAAATGACATCGTATTGGCTCTGAAGAATGATATTGCAAATTTGATTTCACCTGTAAAAGAAAAACTCATATTATCCTCTTCTAGAGTGATTTCTACTCTGATACCATGTAGACATTCCTTGTAGATTCAAACTACTAATTGTAATTTACTAAAACAATAGACTTGAACCTACTCTACTTATCAAAGAAAAGAATTAAATGATCGCAAAATCATGATGCATACAAGAGAAATAATTCAACCAACACATTACACAATGATTTCATGGGAAAAGCCACAGCTAAAAACCACTGCTATCTCTATATTTCATTATTCAGAAAATATGAGAAGATTTCAATGCTTTGCTCAAGCTCGAGCAACCTCTACACTATCTCTATCTGTCTCATAGCTTCCTAGGCCAATACTTAACCAAATTTGGACTTTCCCAAGTGCCTATTTCCTTGCGCTGTTTCCTTGGGAATTAGCTCCCTATTAATTAGGGAAATTCCTCAGTATGAATTGCGCAATCCTCATAGGCCTTCCTCTAATTTCATGCACCACCTGTATAATTCAGATGATTATACAACTGATAATACACTGTCCTTGAACTCCAATATCAACTAGTTAACTCTCAGATCTGGCATGCATGGGTTATTTATGAGTGAATCATCAATTAATGGTTGAACACATGAAGAAACACCCTATTGTATGACTTCCTACTAGTTCCTCCATCAATTGGAACTAGTTTAACTGAATTTAATCGAGTTAAACTGAATTAATTAATTACATCTCAAAATAAACTCAACCAAGGCTCCTATAATGTAGGAGACACTCTACATGACTCAAGTTAGACCCTCAACTCGAATTAATTGAGCCAACTAAGTCAAATTAACCTAGTTAACTCTTACAAGTTGACTTATGATGTGGAATTACAATTTTATTCCTAATTTAATTCAAGGACAAAATTAAATCAGGATTTTCTTGTTGCATTTTCAACAAAAAGTCCCTATTGGGCATTTGTATCAAAAATTGAATATATATTTTAATTATAAGTGTCTAAGTTTTCTCATAAGATGAAATTGACCAACCAGTGAATGTCAACCTAGAGAAGGATTATGGACCCGCCTTGGGAGCAATTTAGAAAGGAGAATTCGTCCTCCTTTGAAAGAAAAATAAGTAACTCACATATCTTGAAGTATCATCTGAAGTTTACAGTGGCATATGAAGGTCATAAAGAAGCTAGATAAGCCTAGAAAAAAATGAGAAGGAAGCTTATATCTTATATTCTCTAGACTATGATTTGGAGAAGGTTTCCAGAGGGCAGAAGTTGTAGATGTGGAAGAAGACAACGTTACAGAAGATCACATTTGACTAGTTGGATAAAATTTATCTTGGTGAAGATTTGAGGCCTTGTTTGGTATTGGAAGTCTCCTTTGAAGTTGATAAGAAGAGTTCTGACGGGTTTTTCCTTTGAAGGGGTTTTTTCTCTGGCATGGAGCATATATCTTGTGTTCAATTTTGTTTTGGCATTTATTTGATGATGTAGAACTTAAGCATAATTAAAAACAAGAACCTAATAATTCACAAGAAAATGTCATGAAAGGAAAACATCGCTGCCCATTTTAGTTTTCCAGCATGGTATTAGAGCAAGTTTACTTGAAGTTGGAGGCCTATAAATCACACTTTGTTGAATTTAGATTGAAATCCATGAAGGTTATCTCTCTTTTGGAGAAATAGAAAAAGAAATTGAGCATTTTCTTGTGTGTCTGATTCTTTATTTGGGACTCATTTTTATCACTTAAGCTATATTATAATGACACTCACACCCGTGTCTGAGATTATAAAGCATAGTTGATATCAATGGATTGTTCTTAGAATGCACCTGTAATTTCAATATGACTTGAATGTTATAGATCAAATCTAATAGTTTGGATTGTTTGGCTCTTTTGATAATTACGATATCGTAAAAAGTCTCCACTATCTTGAAATCTTTTATAATAGTGAGCAACATGATATGAATCCAATAAATCATTCGAATGCTCTAAGGATTATTATTTGTGAATCATATATATTGGCTCACTCTATTATTGTGGAATGTATAATTTGTAATATTTTTGTGTAGCTCGCTATATAGTGAAATATCTGGAGACTATTAATCAGGACCATTACTTCTTTGTTATATCGCACTATAGCGCACTTCTTATGACAACAACCTAAATCACATGACAAAAATAATGAGGCTTGGATCTATAATAGTTTAATATGATATGAAGAATCAAAATTTTGGAGTATTCAACAATGAACCTAATACTTGACAAAGATTTGGTTACGTTGATATATGACCAAGACAAGTTACATTACAGAGAAACCTTAATACATGACACAATTGAGGTCCTTCTTTAGTGGAAGACAATAGAACAAGATTCCTGAAGAAAAAATAGAAGGAAATATTTTTCCAAAGGTTATCCAAGCTTAAAGGAATTTATTTAGATCAAAGTCTATAAGCATCATAAGTATCTTTGGTGACAAAAGATAAAGTAGCAGAAGATTTTTTTAATAAATGACCGAATTTGGAGAACGATAACTTAAGTTGGTGTTTGATCTCTTTTGAAAGGTCGAAGTCTTCTTCAGTTTAACAAAATTGTGACTTCTCCAAGTCTGCTTTTCTTTGAAGGTGTGCTAAGTCATTTATGTGACCTCAGTTTGAGAACTAGAACTACAATAGAAACCTCAAGTGTCTAAATGTATGAGAAAGATCATGGAAGCTTCAGTAATGAAGGATTGTAGTAGCCTTGTAACAATTTCCTAAGATCTTGAATGACAAATAACAATAGCATTTTAAACATCTATCAGTCACATTATGAAGAGAATTTGTTTTGATGTTGAAAAGATCAAGACATCAATGAAAGTAGCAGTATGTTTGAAGGAAGCCTTTGGCTTTTGCATGTTAAGAGTTTCCACTCTTGAAAAATAATAAGAAGATCATGGCATCTAAAATAAGGCTTTGCAGTAGCTTCCTGTGATAATGGAGGACTAAGGTATGTAATATTTGAGGTACTAGCATAAATTTTTTTATGCATATAGGGTCTAACATGAATTATATTATGGTTTTATGACATGCTTGGTTCTAGGGTTTGTAGTCCTCATTTTGTTAAAAGTTGTTGGTAACTAGGATTTTGTAAAATCCTAGTTGGTACTTGAAAACCATAGTTAAGAGAAAAAACCTAACCCTAATCTGTTTATTCCCTCATAGAAACCTTAGCTTTTGGTTTCTAGCATTTGTAAGTAATCTAGGGTTTATGGGAATCCCTAGCGAGCATGGAAATCTAGGGTGTGACATAGATACCCTAGAGATGCTTAGGATTTGTACTTGAAAAACCTTAGAGTCCATCCTCTAAGATTCCATGGAAACCCTAGATTGATAAAATTGTTCTCATGCTCTTATACTTGTATATTTTGCTTAGTAGTACTTGTTGGTGAATAATGCAGGTATATAATGAAGGAAGAAAAATAATATAGATGGTTAAGAAAAGATAATAGTATGCCATGAAGAGCATGATGAATGGAGGGAACTATAAAGACTTGAGGAAACTAATGCTATCAAAGTTCATTGAAGGAAAAATGGTAACTTAGTAATCAAGTTGGATCCTTGGGTGCTCTGATGAAAATGAACCATAAGGATGTTGATGCTTTGTTAAAGAATATTGCCATGGTGAGGTAAGTCTGATGTTAATATATATTATTGGTTATCTAGTTGACATATTGTTTTTTCTACCTGGAAAGATGTTGCAGGGGTACATGATGACAATCAAGACAAGTTCAACTATGTGGATATTGAGGGAAATCTCAACATATGGTACCTGGAATCCATGAAGATCAAGATGTGCTCATCTTGGGATTAAAAAGTACCAGTGTAAGAATACAACCTGAAGGTCTAGGAGGAAGATCACTTTCATAAGGAAGTTATTGCCAGTTTGAAGTTTGAGAAGGTTTAATAGAATGCCTTCATTGATAAAGTCAAGATGAATGTAATGTGTGACCTAGAACTTGTCATGAGAATATGGCTTCGTGAACTATGAAAGGAATCAATTTCTGTATAGTGAGATGCGAAGGAAATAGGTAACCATGCAAGCTATAAAGTACTGATAGCTGGTGATTTTATGAAAGACAAAGAAGAGTATTTGTGGCTGTGAAGTTGGGAATATCCTATAAGTTTGAGAGGGAGTAAAAGGGGTCTCCTTGAATGGGATCATGATCTATTATTTGATTAGAAAGGAGAATAGGAATATCCTCCCTAATTGAGAGTGAGCTTGGTTGGACACTGATTCTCCCTGTGTCATGTACTAGACTAGGACTAACAACCGTAAGTCTAGTGCATGCATCACAGATATGGAGAATGATGACTTGTTTGGTTCTCCTTGTGTCAAGTACTTTGATGGATGAGGACTGATGTCTTAAGTCAAGTATGTAGATATGGATAAGTAGAATGTTGGATTGGATAAGCATCTTGAACAAACATTCTTGAGTCATGTATTGTGATGGATTAGGATGGAGATCCTAAGTCACATGGACTTGGAGAAGAATTGTCTGATGGTAGGGATTAATTGGCTATCCTAGATGTAGTATGTACCATGATGAGGCAGTATGGTGTCCTATGGAATGCCTCCTAGTATTATGCTCTAATCTTGTCAAGGCCTTGGGTAATGTGACAATGTTGGCTATGATGTGTGATGCTTATCAATCTGGAACTCTTCTTATAAGAAATTTTCAAATGGAGTACTATCCTTGTACTAGTTGGAAAATTATGAATACCTTCCTAAATAGAGGCAATAGATTGTTGGAAAATGTAACAAGTTTCGGTATTAATAATTATCATTTGTGTCATGTCATAATGTAACTCTTATGTATTGAAAATTAATTTTGTAAGGAAAGGGTTTCATGCTTTTGTCTTTGGTCAATAGGTCAATAATCCATTGTATACTTTTAGGTTTTTGTCATATGTCATGGTCATTGTCACATTGTAAAAGTCCCTATTAGGAATTTATATCAAAGAAAGAATATATATTTTAATTGTAATTGTCTAAGTCTGCTCCCAAGATGAAGTCAGCTAGCCAGTGAATGTCATCCTAGAAAAGGATTATGGACTTATTGTAGTGACTACAACCACCCTCCAAAATTTTGGCTCACATGCAAATTTTAGAGCCTACCTTGGATCTTGTGATCGATCATCCTTGGTCACTTATTGGTACGCTGATGATTTCAAGCTCCCCTCCTTGATCCTAAGAGTTTCTCGCATTCTCATCTTTATGCAACATGTGTCATTTTCAAGAATTGTTGTTTTTCATGCAAAGGGAATGTTGTTTTTCTTCAAGGGAATTGTGTGCGTATGAGTGGTTGCCACCACATATACATGTTTCACACTCACTTCGCGCACTCTTATCACAAAGGTTGTTGCATCAAGAAAAGTATGTCTTATGCATTCTGGATGGTCTACGTTGTGACACTAAGTGTCCGTGTGTGATCATAGTCGAGTCCTATCACTATTTACATATGTTTCACTGATATCACACTTAGCCATTTTCCAAGCAACCTAGCCTCACCTAGATTCCATGAACTATGTGCTTCGCTTCTGTAACCATCAAGCTTCCTCCCTTGCTTGTTGAAACTCCGCAGTGCACAGAGACACAACCTCCTTTTCCTACTGAAACCCCACAGCCCGTAGAGACACCAACCTCCCTTGCCTATTGAAACCTCGCAACCTGTAGAGACCCCAGGCAACACTCATCTCCAAAAATACTCAGAGAAGTCGTGTATCCAACATTGCTCTCCAGAAATGAGTAGAGAAGTCTAGGTACATTGCACTCAGAAATTATGTAGAGGTTTCCTCCTAGGACCCCCATCCCGCAGTAGTGTCCTGTGCCTCAAAACTACACAGTGTTATCCAAGCTGTCCTATCTGTCCTACATGCAGAAATTGCGTAGACGAGCCTCCCAGGGCCTCATTTCAACAGCAGTCACTGTTCGCTAAAATTGCACAGATCTACCTCTCAGTGACTACAGGAAAAGGTGACAGGTTGAGATCACTCCCTGGGAGCCGAGGAGAAGGACCAAGAGACCAAGTAATGGAAAAGATTAGGACCACATGCAAACTTCATCAGATGCATGATCATCTTGAGGGTAAGTATGGTAAGTAAAGAACACCTTTCGAAGCACACCTCTTACTTGAGTTTCCAAGACTGCCTGTCATTTCCATATCATGTCCTAAGTAACATGCATGTGCGCAAACACGACCTCGATGTTCAAGATTGTGGTTGAGTTATGATCGCTATGTAAACATCTATCACACTCACACACAATGTTGTAAGCACTGTCATGCAAGCATTGTCATGGTCGTCCAAATGTCTATCTCAAGTATCGCGCTTGTCGCTCACACCTGTCGATCAGTAAAACTGAGTGTATGTTGTCTTGATGGTTCAAGGTGTCTTGTCGTTGAGTCATTCTGAGTGTGTGTTCGCAAGGTCATGCATGCACAAGTTCACTCACTCACACACTTAGTCATTTTGCTAAAACTTTGTCGACTCGACCACCCCCCAACAACCAAACCTCTGCTGAGTTGCACTGCACAGTCTCAACCCTCAGTGATCATGTACTACTACCAAGAATTGCACAAATATTGAGGCTACCTCCCAGGAAATTTGCACTGCGCAATCCTGGATTCAACTCGACTGATTGGCACCTAGAACAACGCAGAAGTTTCTCATCAAGCCATTTCAATCTGCACTGCCCGCAAGCAAATCTTTCAAGCCTCCAGCTGGTCAACCAAAGAGTTTGACTAGGCAGTGACCCCAGGCCTTGCTCCTCCAAAAAATTGCACAGAAGCTGCCAAGCATGCCTACCTCTACTGATTGAAGAAATTGTGTAGACATGCCAGACAGACACCTGCTGCCTGTCACTGCACTGTCCTCGAAATTTGTGCAGTTTTGTCAGCCAGACACCCTGTTAGCTGACTTGGTGCTCCTCATGAAAACTTTGCAATTTTAATGGGTTGTCTCCCAGCTACCCAACATCCCGCTTAGACCAGAAACTACGCAGGGATGTCCTACAGGTCAGCCTCCCAGCTCTACGTAGTTTTGGCCAACAAGCTCCTGCAACCCGCTGCCAGCCTCCCCGGAGAATCTGCGCAGTTTTCACTGCCAGTGTCCCCCTGCTGCCTGCATTGTCTCCCTGAAAAAATTGCACAGATCTACCCTCCAGCCAAGCTAGATCCCACAAATAGTCACTTCTGATCCAAACTTCCCATCTCAGCCTCCCAGTGACCTCTGCGTAATTTTCATTGACAGTGCCCGGAGCCCACATCCCAACCTAAAATGTGCTCTAGAAGTTTCAAAGCCTTGTCCTCTATCCAGATCACCTACACCCGAAAACAAAAGATGATGCATCATGGTAGACTAGGATATTTATGGATGAGACATTGGCGCGACGATGAACGAGATGAACAAGGAGCGCATGCAAGGAGACTTGTTCATGAATAGATGGAAACACGAAGCATACCAAGTAGCAAGCGAAGGAGACACATGCACATGCATGAATTATCAAGCAAACAGCAAGACCATCAAAGAATCCACACACCTTGCCATGAGAAGGTGATGTTGCGATACACCAAGAACACATTCATCACTCAGCATCACTGCAACTCAACATGGACACCACCAACAACATGAATATACCATCTCTGTTGTGTGGAGTCATGTCATGAGTCATCTCGACCACATCACTACTATGGGCCACACAGTTGTAATGAATGTAATGTAACGTGGAAGTCCAAGAGACCCACATGTAAAGTTGAAGAGTCATGTAAGTCAAACAGTCATGAGGGAAGTCGAACAGTCACAAGGGCCAATTCACCCTTGGCTATATATACCCCTCATTTGTACATGCAAAGGACTTTTCACCTTGGATCATCCCACATAGCCTTGAGAGTTTGTAGCCTTTTCTTTAAGGAGAGAGCAGTGGCTCCAATGCGCTGCTATCGGGGTTAGTGATGTAATGGTGTACGAATGTGTCGTGAAAATTTCACTGAATTCAGAAGCCTGTTAACAGGCCAACACGTGTCACACATGTATTGTATTCGTTTGTAAGACTATTCTTTGGATGCTTGTAATGCATGTTTCTTTAACTTGTATTAAGACAGTTGAACTATTTCAGTTGTTTTAGTACATATTCTATTACAAATGTGTTGTATAAGTTTTTAATGTTATCTCGCCCGTGTTGGCTATCCCACCGGACACTCGACAAATTCATTCTTGTAAACCTGTTATAACACTTGTCGCACTTGTGTGGACTATTTCGCTCGGTGTTGTACATGCTATCTGCTCACCTTGTGTTTTTGATTGCCGCATCCATGTGGACTACTCTGTCGGAAGCTGCACTTGTCCTATAGTGTTGTGTGTCTCTAGAAAAGTTGGGACTATTCCCTTTCAACCTGAGACTCACTTCCACCCTCTCCCTCTACAATGAAATAACTTTGACACAAGTGGCACTAAGCACTCATGAGGCACGCAAAACTCACTGTTCGAAGAAAAAGTAAACCATTCTCATGTGCTGATAAGGAAGAGCTAAGGAAAATATTTAAGATAATGGAAACCGGGCCATGATACCAGATGGGACTCCTACACCAAACGGTGTCAGGTCTACTTGGTACTTCAAACCAAGGAGATCCCTTGAATATTGGTGGTTCTAGCACCATGAAAATTTATGGTGCTAGAAGGAGGGCCACATGACAAGCTGAGTCCTCACAATCTATTTTGAATCTTTGCACATCTATCACAGAGTTTGTTATAGTTCACCCTCCGAAATGTTTGTCCAACGAACATAACTTTGATCTTGAAAGGGAGTTTTGGGATAACTTGTC
The DNA here is from genome assembly GCA_031772625.1 of Pinus tabuliformis. Taxonomy (NCBI): domain Eukaryota; kingdom Viridiplantae; phylum Streptophyta; class Pinopsida; order Pinales; family Pinaceae; genus Pinus; species Pinus tabuliformis. Next base: position 229,555,271 of record CM062817.1, read on the forward strand.
ACAAATCACGTATGATGGTGAAGGCGAAGTGGTCTATCCTGAGCACTTAGACAACTTCCATGTGCTCATGGAGAATGTGGAAGGTTTTAATGAAACAGAGTTGTGTTTGTTGCTCGCACATACAATTCGTGAATTCCCAGAACGATGGTTGCGCAACTTGCCTCATAACTCTGTGCACTCATTTAAGCACTTTAGTAATCTAATCGAGTTTATTTTCCATCATTTTGATCATGAAGCTCTTGACAAAAAAATGTTAAAACAACGTAAGGCCCCACATGAATCGCCTATGGATTTTTGGTAGCGCTTCGTTTGCTCATGTTTGAAGCTCCGAAAAGTCAAATGAAATTCCAATATATCATGGATAGATTTGAATATTTCCTTACCAAATCACTCTGTCCCAAGGTGAAGATGAAGTTCAAACCTCACTCAACATACTTTAGTGATGGAGTTGTGCAAACACAAGTGGACACAGTTGTTGTCACAAGTGACTGTCTGCCTCCCCCTCATCAAACAACTCCACCCCCGCAGAGTGATGTGGGAGAACATGCACACACGTCTGTTCAACTGTCACATCCTCCCACCTTCACTACTCTTAATTTATACACATATTTGGTTTGGAAGCCCATGGGTTGTCACATGCATTTTTTACCTCAACCTCCATCTTCGCATTCTTCTAATCCTTTGGATTGCACTGTCTTGTGTTCTTCCGTTCTGAACTCTACGCTTGTTGCGAATGAGGATCAAGCTATTAACATAGTTGATGCTACATAACCAACCTATGCTTTCATTTACAAAGAGTATGACCGAGCATTTGGGCATGAACCTGCAGTAAAGGATGACCTCCTTTCCGTGCCTCCTATGCTTTTTCTTGACATCTCTGATGTTTCTAGTATCTCTTATTTTCCTTGTGTAAATCCATCCACAAATGCATCTACTTCCGATCATTCGTAAAAAACACATGATGTCAGTCCATCATTTGATAGTGGAGAGGACAAATATTTCATTGAGAATCCACTTGAAATTTCATCTACCTTTTCCGGAAACACAGAGGGTGAACATTCTTGCTTATCATCTACCCCTTTGTATGATTCATCAAATCATGAGGATGTCGACAAACATCCTGAATTTTCTGATCATGGTTGTTGTGATCTCTGTACTTCTTCATTTGATCATGATGTTGATTCACTTGCTGTTAATCTATCTAAGCCACTGGTCTTTGATGATCTATCTATTGTCGAAGTGGAAACCCCACAGGCTGCTGAGGCACTTCAGCCTGAGCTGATGGTTATGTCAGGCCCTCGCTATCCTGAGGTTAGTTCCACTTCCGATCAGAAAATTTGTGAAACACCCAAGGCTCCTCATCACTCATCTGTATGCACTGAAGATCAATCTAACACACATATTTCGCTTCCTCCACCAGAATCACATGATCCCATCGCTTACACACTAGAGGAATAATTCACATCAAGCACACTTGCAAGGCATAAGTTGTCTCTTTTTCTCATGTTTGCTTGTTTGTCACAGTCAAGAGAGTGCATATGCTTATCATCTATACGTCATGTGTTAGAATACCATGGTAAGTCCACATAGTGTTTGTCTTCTTCTTTCACTCTTTTATTTTCTGTGGATGCATTTAAACTAGGAGTGTGTTGGTCTTCATTGTTATATCTTTCATGTTTGCTGGTTCGCTTGACTGTGCTTCTCGCAAACCATGCCTTCACCAACATGGGCCAGCTAATGCAGTGGTGGCTTCAATGGAAATATCACTTCATGTAAGTAGGCCCATGCACTGTTTAGCGTAGGAGTAGGAGTAGCCTTTGCCTCTTGCTTGCTTTGATTTCCAGTTTGCATGTTTGTTTTCTTGCTTACTTGGTTTGGTTTGCTTGGTTGCTTGCTTTTATTATTTTTTTTTTCTCTCACTTTACTTTTTATTTTTCTTTCTTTTCTTGCTTGTACTCATAGGCTAGCCTCTCATGAAACTGTGTTTGGCTCTCGAGACAAGTTGGGAAAATCTATGAGGACTTGTAAAACTATCAACATCTAGTTATATGTTGTCCTCTCTCTTTATGAGGAACCTATTGTCTTCAGCCGGTGATTCCTTGATGGAAAATACGTTCTGTTCATAGCGAATCTTGGTGAAAACACAATGCTTGCACTCTAAATAGTACCACCTACTCTAGTCGGTTGTTTTGGGTTAAACCTTGTCAACTCAGTCAAGTAGAGTAAGGTGAGGGGGAAAACCTTAAAAAGTATGTCATAGGTAGACATAACATACTTCTCTAAAGGAACAACCTCTTATGCACAGTCCTTGAAAAAAATTTATTGAAAAATGATTAAGGTGAAAGAAGAGAAAGGCTTCCTGTGCAGAGAGTTGATGCGTAACTCCGCTAGGGTACTGGCCGGGCTCGGTGGAAGTGGAGTGATGCTTGTGTTCTTGCATGACTCCACTGGGGTGTCTAGGGCTGCTGGCAGTGAAGCAACACCAGAGATGAAACTTAAACTCTGACAGTTATATTACTTGTGCATCAATATATCCCTCATCCCCAATCGAAATAACTAAGTTGACTTGGCTTGGAATGTGTGAGGACCAATCAAGAGAATGGTAGGGACTACATATTTCACACAAGCTAGTGTAGGAACCACGATTATCAAAGAATTAAACAATAATTCTAGAAGGGTTAGACTTGATTTTCACGAAACAAGGTCCATTTAGAGAGCTGGAATTCTACAAGTGTGTTGCCAAGTGTTGTAGTGACTACAACCACCCTCCAAAATTTTGGCGCACATGCAAATTTCGGAGCTACCTTAGATCCTGTGATCGATCATCCTAGGTCACTTATTGGTAAGATGGTGATTTCAAGCTCCCCTCCTTGATCCTAAGAGTTTTCCGCATTCCCATATTTATGTAGCATGTGTCATTTTCGGGCATAAGGGTTGTTGTTTGTCATGCAAAGGGAATGTTGTTTTGCTTCAAGGGAATTGTGTTCGTATGAGTGGTTGTCATCACATAGACATGTTTCAAACTCACTTCATGCAATCTTGTCACGAAGGTTGTTGCATCAATAAAAGTATGTCTTATGCATTTTGGATGGTCTACGTTGTGATACTAAGTGTTCGTGTGTGATCACAGTTGAGTCCTATCACTATTTACATATGTTTCAATGATATCACACTTAGCCATTTTCCCGAGCAACCTAGCCTCATCCAACTTCCATGAACTATGCACTTCGCTTTTGCAACCATCAAGCTTCCTCCCTTGCCTGCTGAAACGATGCAATGCATAGAGACACCAACCTCCCTTTCCTATTGAAACCACACAAATCGCAGAGACACCAACCTCCCTTACCTGCTGAAACCCCGTAACTCACAGAGACCACAACCATCACTGCTCTACAAAATGCGCAGAGTAGTCAGGCAACCAACACTTCTCTCCAGAAATGCATAGAGGATTCTAGCTGCACTGCACTTTGAAATTGTGCAGAGGTGTAATCCCAAGACCCCCATCCCGCAACAGTGTCCTATGCCTAAAAACTACGCAATGTTGTCCAAGCTATCCTGTTTGTCTTGCATGCAGAAACTATGTAGAAGAGCCTCCTAGGGCCTCATTCTAGAAGCAATCATTATCCGCTAAAATTGCGCAGATCTACCTCTTAGTGACTACATGAAAAGGTGATAGGCTAAGATCTCTCCCAAGGAGTCGAGGAGAAGGACCAAGAGACCAAGTAATGGAAAAGATCAGGACCGCATGAAAACTCCGTCGGATGCATGATCATCTTGAGGGTAAGTATGGTAAGTAAAGAACACCTTTCGAAGCACACCTCTTAGTTGAGTTTGCAGGACTGCTTGTCATTGCCATATCATCTAGTCCTCAGTAACATGCATGTGCGCAAACACAAAAAATCATTTTATGTGTTTCTTCTACATGTCATTCTTCCTTTTCACTTGTTCGACCAACTTTTGTCTTCGGCATGTTGATTGTCATGCCATGCTTGCAACCTTGTTCTAGTGTTGTTGAAGGTTTTTTTTGAGTTTTGCTCGCTATGTAAACATCTATCGCACTCACACACGATTTTGTAAGCACTGTCACACAAGAATCATCGCGGTCGTCCGAATGTCTATCTCAAGTGTCGCACTTGTTGATCGCACCCGTCGGTCAGTCACATTAAGTGTATGTTGTCTTGATGGTTCGAGGTGTCATGTCATCGAGTCATGTTGAGTGTGTGTTCACAAAGTCATGCATGCACAAGTTCACTCACTCACACACTTAGTCATTTTGCTGAAACTTTGTCAAATGGAACACCCCCCAATAGCTAGACCTCCACTAAGCTGCATTTTGCAGTCTCAGACCTCAATGATCATGTACTACTACCTAGAATTGTGTAGAGCTTGCGTCTGCCTCCCAGGAAGTTTTCACTGCGCAATCCTGGAGTCAACCCGACTGACTATCACCTAGAACAACGCAAAAGTTTCTCAATAACCCATCTCAATCTGCACTACTCGCAAGAAAATCTATCAAGCCTCCAGCTAGTCAACCAAAGAGTGTGACCGGGCAGTGACCCCAGGCCTCACTCCTCCAAAACATTGTGCAGAAGCTACCAAGCACGCCCGCCTCTACTGAATGAAGAAATTGTATAGACATGCCGGACAAACACCCGCTGCCTGTCACTGCACTATTCTCAAAATTTGCGCAGTTCTGTCAGCCAGTCCCTTTGTCAGTGGGCCTGCTCCTCCTCTTGAAAACTGCATAATTTTCATGGGTTGTCTCTCAGCTGGTCAACATCCCGCTCAGCCCAAAAATTGCATAGGGATTTCCTCCAGGCTAGCCTCCTAGCTCTGCATAGTTTTGGCCAACAAGCTACCACAACCCGCTGCTAGCCTCCCCAGAGAATCTGTGTAGTTTTCACTGCCATTGTCCCCCTATTTCCTGCACTGTCTCCCTAGAAAAATTGCACAGATCAACTCTCTAGCTGATCTAGATCTCTTAGACAGTCACTATTGATCTGGACTGCCCATCTCAACCTCGCAGTGACCTCTACGCAATTTTCACTGATAGTTCCCAAAGCCTGCATCTCGACCTGAAATGTGCTCTGGAAGTTTCAGAGCCTTGTCCTCTAACTCGGTCACCTGCACCCGAAAATGAAAGATGATGCATCATGGTAGACTAGGATATTTCTAAATTTGATGTCGTCTCATCATGACTGATTGTAGTTACAGGTACATAGATGAGACATCGCACGATGACGAATGAGATGAACAAGGAGCGCTTTCTAGGAGACTTGTTCGTGAATGGATGAACACACGAAGTGTACCAAGTAGCAAGTGAAGGAAACACATATGCATGCATGAACTATCAAGCGAACACCAAGGCCATCAAAGAATCCACACACCTTTCCATGTGGAGGTGAAGCTCTGATACACCAAGAATACATTCATCATTGAGCAACATTGCAGCTCGACATGGACACCACCAGCAACATGAACATACCAGTGCTGTCGTGTTGAGTCATGTCATGAGTCATCTCGGCCACATCACTATTGTGGGTCATACTATTGTAATCAATGTAATGTAATGTGGAAGTCCAAGAGACCCACATGTAAATTTGAAGAGTCATGTAAGTCAAATAGTCATGAGGGAATTCGAACAGTCATAAGGGCCAATTCACCCTTGGCTATATATACCCCTCATTTGTACATGCAAAGGAATTTTCACCTTGGCTCCTCCCACATAGTCTTTTATTTGAGGAGCAAGCAATGGATCCAACGCCACGCTATCAGGGTTAGTGATGTAATGGTGTACAAATGTGTCTTGGAACTTTCTCTTAATTCAGAAGCCGGTTAATAGGCTAGCACATTTTCACACATGTATTGTAGTCATTTGTAAGACTATTCTTTCGACGCTTGCAATGCATGTTGCTTTAACTTGTATTAAGACAGTTGAACTATTTCGGTTGTTTTAGTACATATGCTATTGGAAATGTGTTGTATCAGTTGTTAATGTTATCTCACCTGTTTGGGCTATCCTGCCAGACACTCGATAGATTCATTCTTGTAAACCTGTTATAACACCCGTCACACTTGTGCGGACTATTCCGCTTGGTGTTGTACGTGCTATCTGATCACCTTGTGTTAGTGACTGCCGTATCCGTGTGGACTACTCCCCTGGAAGCTATACATGTCCATTTGTGTTGTGTGTCTCTAGCAGAGTTGGGACTATTCCCTTTCATCATGAGACTCACTTCCACCCTCTCCCTATGCAATGCAATAACTTTGACACAAGCGTAACTAAGCACTCACTAGGCACGTGAAACTCACTGTTCGAAGACAAAGTAAAGCACTCTCATGTGCTGAAAAGCAAGAGCTAATGAAAATCTTTAAGATAATGACAACCGAGCCATCATACTGGATGGGACTCCTACACCAAACAATGTGAGGTCTAGTTGGGACTTCATACCGAGGAGATCACCTGAATGTTGGCAAGTTCAGCACCGTCAACATGACCCATCTTGAAAGTTATTTAGAAAGGAGAATTCATCCTCCTTTGAAAGAAAAAAAAAAGTAACTCGGATATCTTGAAGTATGGTCTGAAGTTTACAGTGGCATACGAAGGTTATCAAGAGGCTAGATAAGCCTAGAAAAAAATGGAGAAGGAATCGTGTATCTTATATTCTCTAGACTGCGATTTGGAGAAGGTTTCCACAGGGCCGAAGTTGTAGAAGTGGAAGAATACAATGTGACAAAAGATCACATTTGACTAGCTGGCGAACATTTCTCTTAGTGAATATTTGAGGTCTTGTTTGGTCTTGGAAGTCTCCTTTGAAGTTGATAAGAAGAGTTCTGATGGGATTTCCCCTTGAAGGAGTTTTTTTCCTGGCATGGAGCCTATATCGTGTGTTCAATTATGTTTTGGAATTTATTTGATGATGTATAACTTAAGCATAAGTAAGAAGAAGAACCTAATAATTCACAAGTAAATGTCATGAAAGGAAAACATTGCTACCCATTTCATTTTTCCAACATAGATGAGGGATTTTGTATGCATCAAATGCTCGTATGAATGTTCCATTGAGAGGAGTGAACCAATCAACAATATGTGGCAAAGATTCTATCACTTTGTTGGACATACAGGGTGGTTCAACATAAAAGAGTATCTGATACAATACTAAAATGAAATGTTCAATGATCTTTCATAATCCCCTCCATATCTGATCTCCCATATTAATTTACAATATATATGCACCGGCAATATATCATTCAAAAAGGTCCATTTTCGCCCCATCCTTAGAAACTCCAATTTTGCGCAAAGGCAATCTAACAAGTAGGAAGACATATAAAACTCAAGCTTCTCTCGTTCTACTACAATCTTAGCTCTTATGACATAATTCTTTAATGAAATCGCTATGCGTTCAGCCCAGTGGAATATGGTCCCTTTGGTGGCACAATAATATACCATGTAGACCAAATTCTCTTCAAAGAATTCAATGTTTTATGTTCCATAAATCCTGCAGCACATTGCCATCAAGTATTGATACACCCTCCTGAGCATCTTTGTCTTATATATGCCTTTAGGTCTCTACATGAATTTAGTTAATTCTTTCCACCACAACTTGAGGATTTCTTTAGTGGAGTCTTTGAAGTCAACATACCATCTAAAATTGAGGTACTTCTGGGGTTTAGGAAACTTGTAATACATTTGAATACTCTGTTCACTGATATGAAGCTAATAACACACCTTTAGAAATCTAAACTATCATGTTATCATGATCCATCTACTTTAGAACCCATTCTATTATTTCAGCACAAGGAAGCACAGGAGCATGAACACCTACTTTATAAAACTTGGAATTTTTCATGTTGATGTAGAGATCTCTATCTTCTTCCATCTTTGGAATATATTTTATAATACATTCCTTAAATATCGCAAGAAATGATAGGGATATTGATTTGTCTATGTAACAAGTTGTTTCGTTAAGAACTGACGCTCTAGATTTGGGACTATCCACCACTCCTTCAATGTTTCTCTCAATTTCTTCTCTCACCGACCCTTTCCTCATTACTAGTGGTATATATTCGATATTTGAAATTACATTGATACACTAGAAATCCATTGTCCCTGAAAGCTCAAATATATTAATTGCAGAATGAAAATTTTAGCTCAAAAATTATTTTTATACTTACTGTTTTGTTCATATATGTTTCCTATAAAAAAACAATGCGCTAGACATTTAAGCATTGTCACACTTTTCAGGGCTAGTTTATGGCTTGGTGTAATAAATATTATCAATAGTAGAGGGATCAAGAAAGTATTAGAGGCTAAGATCCGTGAGTGCGTCAATAAGGAAAATGGGGAATGTGTAAATCACAATTGGAATTCACAATGATAGAGTGATAAGGATGTTGGAAGAAATTTGTCATTAATGTCAAAGGGTGAATGGGTCATTGTTGAGTAATGTTGCCATTGATGTTAAAGCTCTAATATTATGGATGATGAAATCATGTGATAATATTTCAAGAAGGCCTAAAGAGAAAAAGGGTTTAAGCCCTCAAATGAAAAACTGGCAGTCAAACGAAAATCAAGGAAAAGGCGGTCAAAGCCAAAGAAAATTCAAGGATGGAATATATCATCACATATTCTTCATCAAGACCTTTCTAGTAGTATATGAAACTCCCTCTAACTCCTCACTGTTGAAGAGAAATGTTTATTTTTTATTTTTTGATACTCCATTTGGATATCCTATATTTGAATGCATTTTTACTCCATTTACCTAACTAAAATGGAAGTATAACGTACATGGTTGGAAATTTTATTCTAAAACCTTTCCAATGGTATATGGAACTCCATCTAACTTGTTATGAAACCAGCTCACAAAAAGATAAAAAAGGATAGATCAACGCCTTAGAATTCAGCCTCTTCGAGGGGGCAACCTCCTTTACATTACACAAATGAACAATTCTTAGATGATATGAATGACAAGACCTCCTTTACATTACACAAATGAACAATTATTAGATGATACAAATGACAAGACCTCCTTTCTATATATAGGAGTCTAAGGGGTCATAATATAATCAAAGCCGACATAACAATAATAATGTAAGGACACAATAATAACAATAATGGGCTTGTATGGGGCACAATAATAACAATATAGGGACTACATGGGCACAACAATATAATAAGGGGGTTGTACTAATAACAATAAGGGGTTACACTAGTAGTATAGGGACCTAACATGCCCCTCTCCTTCAAAAAGTGTTGTCCTCAACGCTTGAGTAGTTCTTGATGTTTTTGTACAAATTCTTGTCCTCCCATGTGGAATCTTCAGCAGGTAAGTTCTTCCACTTGATGAGATACTCTGAAATTGATCGATTTCGTAGCTGTTGGGTTCTTGTTTCTGTGAATGCTCCAGGTTCCAATATGATTTTTCCTTCCTCATAAAGTTCTGGCAATATTGTTTGAAGTGGGATCTTCTGCAACTTTTGAATGAGTGGCCACACTTCTTCGTCCTTTTTCCATTCATCCCTTGCTTCATGTATCCAATCTGGTTGGATAATAGAAATAGAACAAAACCGTGCTTCCACATCCTCATATTTTCTTCAGAGTGCATCTGAAACAAAAATTTTCTTCCCTTTTTTGTAGATGATTTCAAAGTCATAACCCAACATATTTGTGACCCATTTTTTCTGTTCTTGAAAAGATAATATTTGTTCTAAAAAGTATTAAGACTATCATGATAGTATTGCCAATATTTCCTTCTCATAAATTGCTTGCTTGAGATGTAGCCATAAAAATACCCAATCACCTACATCAAAACTTCTTTCACTGCGATGTTGATATGCCTGTTGTTTCATTCGATTTTGTACCAAAGTGGTGTTATCCTTTAAAAGTTGGAGAACTTGTTGTTGATGCTCGATGTGATCTTTCACTGCTTGAATATTTTTCTTCTTGATATGTCCTTCTATCTTGAGAGTTTGAGGAGTGGTAATTTCTTCCAATGCATTACAAGATATGGTTGAACTCATTTCTTGATGCTTGATGTGATCTTTCACTTCTTGAAAATTTTTCTTCTGATATGTCCTTCTATCTTGGTAGTTTGAGGAGTGCTAATTCCGGCCAATGCATTACAAGGTATGGTCAGATTCATTTCTTCTTTCTCGATGTGATCTTTCATTTGAACCTTTTTCTTCTTGATATGTACTTCTATCTTGAGAGTTTTAGGAGTGGTAATTCTGGCCAATGGATTACAAGATATGGTCGGATTCATTTCTTCTTTCTTGATGTGATCTTTCACTTCTTGATCCTTTTTCTTATTGATATGTCCTTCTATATTGATAGTTTGAGGAGTGGTAATTCTTACCAATGGTTTACAAGATATGGTCGGATTCATTTCTTCTTTCTCTGAGGTTGGTCCTGGCGTATATCCTCTTCTTTTTATGTTTCTTGATCCTTTTCTTCCTCCTCTTCATACTCTATGTAAAATAATTTCTTCTCAGCACACTTATGACATTTAGTGCATTTTTTATCACAATTGTAACAAATCCCTTTTTCTCTTTTTTCTTCCAATTGTTGTGGTGTAACCCTTGTAGGTTGTGGAAGGCTAGGAGAAACAAAACTTCCATCTTTATAGTTGTGAGGGGTAGAATTCCTTATTGCCATAATTTTTCTTTCCACTTTGTAACAAAGCCCTTTTTCTATTTTTTCTTCAATTGTTGTGGTGTTGCTCTAAAGAAGGTGTTGCTCTTTGTATCCTCATAATGCGCTATAATTTCCTCCGTGAAAATTGACCACGTAACAAGTGGTTTACGAGAACAAAGCCCTTTATACCATAAAAATTGATCTTGTTCTAAATATGAATATGCAATACATACCTTTTGTAACAGTGGTACACCATGTAGATCAAAATAATTCTCCATCTGTAGTATCCAATTTACCGAATCCTTGCCATCAAACTTCCTCATCTCGATTTTTCTTGATTTTAGGAGCTTGATCTTGAAACAACTGTAACTCTGTAATTTCAGATCTCCAAGTTCTGAAATTTCTTCCTACGGTAGCTCTTTGAGTTCTCTTTCTAACCTCGCAAGTTTGATATAAATTTGATTATCCAAGAAAGAGTTATGCCAAATATCCCACGGTGACCTGATTATAGACTAGTTCAGTAGAGCGAACTTGTACGACGTGGCACGTGTCACTGTTTCGACCTTAGTACCTAAAACTGATATACAAAACACTATAGGAACTCCTCTTTTTGTAACTTCTTATGAAATTTCAATCTGATGCTCAAAGAGAAAGTTATGAAGATTTTCCCAAGGTCACCTGTTTAAGATGTAATTCGGGAGTTTGCAAAAACCCTAACTTACTCAGATCATATTTCTGCACATGTAGCGAGACAAGATCTGAAATTCGGACCCGAGGTTCAGATCGCTTTCTTCTCAAATGGGTTTTTGTTTTAGCTTCTGAAACTTCATAGTGAAAACGTTATAGTGAAAATTCCACGATGACCTGTTTTAGATGGAATTCTGGAGCTTGCAAAACTATAACTTCCTCAGATCATATCTCCAAAAATATAGTGAGACAAGCTCTAAAATTTAGATCCAAGGTTCAGCAAGATTTCGTCTCAAATAGGTTTTATTTTTAGCTTCTGAAACGTCATAAAAAAAAAAGGTTATAGTGAAAATGCCACGATGACATATTTGGAGCAGCGAAACCCTAGAATCCAAAGCTCTGATACCAAATGTTATGGAACCAACTCACAAAAGGATAGAAAAGATAGATCAACACTTTAGAATTCAGCCTCTTTGAGGTGGCAACCTCCTTTACATTACATAAATGAACAATTCTTAGATGATACAAATGACAAGACCTCCTTTCTATATATAGGAGTCTAAGGGGTCATAATATAATCAGAGCCGACATAACAATAATAATGTAAGGGCACAATAATAACAATAATGGGCTTCTATGGGGCACAATAATAACAATATGGGGACTACATGGGCACAACAATATAATAAGGGGGTTGTACTAATAACAATAAGGGGTTACACTAGTAGTATAGGGACCTAACATAACTCCTCACCATTGAGGAGAAATGATTTTTTGAATATTCATTATACATTCTTCTAATTGCACAAGTTAGTCCAATCAACGACAATTCGGCCCAACCAGTGGAAATGTCGGCTCAATCTAGACCCCAAATGCACTATATATAGGCATGAGGAGGAGGTATTTTAGAAATTATCTCAAGGGAAATTTATATCTATTGAAACAAGAGAATAAAATAAGTGTTTATGGGGTTCATATCTCATGAATTGGAAGTGAGGAAAAGTTGGATTGGGGAGGCTATCTATGGAAGGACTTTTGGAAAATTTTTAAAGAATTTTGGAATAATTTTTGAAGCTTTTCGAAATCATTCTTATATATTTTTGGAGAATATATTGAAGTTATTATCGTAGAATGTTGGAGACCTTGATGTCATCCTTGTAGAAATCTTTAAGTATATCTGAGCTACCTTTTGAGGCAGATCAATAGTCTTTTTTGAGGCAGAGTTTCCGAGGGAGATCTAAGCTAATAAAAGCACAATCTGAGGTCTATTCTAAGGCATATATAACGAATCTAATTAAAGGTATGAATTAGAATCAATTTTGTTTCATTGGAGGTCAAATTTACAGTGGCATACTTATTGGAGTAGATATGAAGTTGAATATGTTTAGGTAGAGATAACAGTGATTGTATATTGTTGTATTTGGGTCATTGTCCCTGGTACAAGAGCCCGAGAAGTTTCTTTTGTAACTTTTATTATATAGGATGGCAAGGTGGTGCTAGGGAAGGAAGTTGTAGCTTCCTTTAGGAGGTTGTCAACTCCTTCCAATAGATGCTGGTAAACTAGGGGTTGTAGTTCCTTCTAGTAGCGGCTGAAAAATATCTTGGGGTGGTAGCCCTTCTAGTTGTAGCTGATATACCGGGATTTGTAGCTTCCCTTATAATATAAATATATTTTTTTATATATATCTTGTGTTCCATTGATGTGATGTTATTTGTTAATGGTTTTGATACTAAATTGTAAGAAAAAGTAAAATATTGATTCACCCCCCCTCTTAGTATTTTCAACAAAGGATACAACGATAAGATGCACTAGTGCAATAACTAAGGGCAGGAGAGTGATGGAAGTCCCATTCATATTTCGCAAGTGTAACAAGGAGAGGGTGATGTGCTACACCATGTGGGTGTGAAAAGTAAGAATTGAGACTTAGAGTTACTCACATTCATGTTTCACAACGAGAGAAATGATAATAAGGATTCAATGAGGAGATAGTCTATGAGAGTGCAATGGCTATGCCAATTTCTATCAAGATTTAATGCGAATAGAATTTAAAGGGTAAGGTTTGGGAACTTGAAGTGCGTGGGTGAAATAGATGAGTGAAGGGCACTTAGATTTTGCAGAGATAATTAACAAAAGGAAGGGATAGGTTTTATGTTGCGCGAGGGCACCAATACAACAAGTTGTGGAATCACTTGGGAAAATAATTGAATAGGGAAAATCACAATCAAAATTTACAAATGAGAGGGATCGAAACCTTTGGCATTTGGGATGTGCTTATGCAATTGGAAAATTCAAAATATTGCTAAGTATGATTGGGGTTTGGTTTAGGTAACACACAAGTCATTTTTAAAATGGAAGTCCTTAAGGAATATATACATTTAACTAATGTGAGAATACCAAATGTCATAGGGAGATGAAAAATAACACACAAAACAAAAAAAAAACACACAAATTAAAAGCAAATGGATAAATATCAAATTTTAAATATGAGGAGATGATGCCTACCTTGATTAGTCGTGGGGGTACAATCACAATCCCCAAAGATAACCGAGAGCTCTACCTGAAAAATCTATGTGGATCCCTTAGAAACCAAAGACACAATGAAATGAATTATGGTCGAGGGTCCATTTTATATATTTCTCCCACATGTGTGAGGGAAGATTAAATAAATTTATAATCACGTTTCGTGGTGTGATAAGGTTTTAGATGATGCAACAAGATCCTCAATGTAGGCTTACCATTGGAAGATGTGATTGCGTTAGCTTTCAAGGGTATGCTAAGATTAGGAAATGTGACTACAATTTGTTAAGGAAGATTCCACAAGTCTTTTGATAAGGAAAGAAACTTAAGATATTTCAGGGAGGTTGTTCCTTTAAGAACTTGATAGGGGGGCTCCAAAATTTTAAGATGTTGAAATTTTTTTAGGATCTATTGTAGCAACTACAACAGGTCCATTTTGGTGGAGGAGGTCCATTGGTACAAACCAATCAAACTAGTTGGTTTTGACCAATTTTGTCTTGAACTAACTAATTCTAATAGGTTTGGGAACAAACATGTCATTTCCACTTCGAGGGGTAAGTTTTGCTTGGAAAACCCCTACAATTGGTATGATCGACCTGTATAGCAAATTCCAATTTTTCTTGAAAATTTTGGGTGCAATTGCAAAAGAAAGTTTTCATTGAACTAATGATGAAGTCATTGTAAAAGGGTGGAGGGGAATTTGTACCCCAAACCACTTTATTCAAAAAAGTATTTTTCCAATGAGATATACTAAATTCAGTGTTATATCTAAACCAAGGAAATGTAACATTTTGTTTTTGGTCCATGGATGCTTGATGGGGGCAGTCCTTAGAATATATGCATATTTACATTCTTTTGTATAAGTTCTTCATATTCCCAACTAGGCTCGTCTAGGAGGATCTTCCAATTGATCATGCAGTATGAAAGATATATTAAGAGACATCCAAAGAACCTAAGGCCAACGTAAGAACAAGTAATGAAGAAGCATGAAGAATATGCATATCTAGAAAAATAATAATAATTTTATTTTTCTTTTCTTTTTCCTTTTTACACAAAAATACATAATGGTACAAATTATGAAGACTACAACTATTTACATTCTCCAACACCATTTTCCTATTCCAATAGATTTAACTTGTAGGTAATCATCAGAATACCCCATATCAACAAATATTAAGAGAATCTACCTAAATCTATTAAGAGACTCTCATATGATATTTTCCATTGAATTTCTCATTCAATAAGAATGAGCAATATTATTCCTTGAAGACGACTCAAACCTCCAGGCTCTTCAAATAATGTTTGTAGCATTTTTCTTATAGTGGTTTCTAGTACAAACTTCATCGATGCCTATTCCTCAAATACCATTATTAGTTATTCTTTGATAAAATCTCATGACCCATTGCTTTGTTAGGTTTTCACCCATTGCAGAAAAATCCCGACCACTTCCTCCTAAAGTAGTCTAGGTCATGTCTCAATCCTAGTGTGTTTGATCATCCTCTTGGACCAACTACTAATCATTTCCTTCATAAGCCATTGCTTCACTAACTAACTAATCAAATGTGAGCCCCTCCTTGGGTGGATTAATGAATTAAATATAAAATAATTCAAGTAAATAAAGTCTGACACCTAATAAAGATGATGTGGTTAGGTACACATTACTTAACAATTCCTTAGATACAATTATGGATTTGATGTAGGAGCATCTTGCCTCCAAGGAAAAATTTGTTTTTCTAGACTTAAGAGTTATTTCATTTACCAAGGTAGTTGGTTCCCTAATTTATGTAATTGAGTGTAATTGATTTAATTATTGTATTTTTCTAAGTTGTAAGGAGATTTTAGAGAATATGTATAAAAATTGTAATCAAATCTATTCCTCAAGGTAGATCTTGGGAATATTTGAGAGAGTTAGAGAAAAATGAGGGAAGTTATATTAGTGAGATATTTATGGATCTAAGAGTCCTATATTAGAGATTTAGGCAAGGATTCTTTAGATCTGAACTAAATCAATTCATAATCCCTTTTCATGTAAATAATAGTTAGAACAAAGATAGAGGAATGTGTGTAGAGATATAGTGTTCAATTTAGAGGCTTCAATCTAAAACTGGCTTAGGCCATAATGGCCTTAGTGATGTAGATCAGGCCAAAAACGACATTTTGTAAATTTGTACCTATATTTAGCAATATAAGATTCTCATCAGTTGTTAATCTGTGTGTATTTTATGACCATATATATGAGATGAATCGTTGTAGGAGAAACTAAATTCAGGAGGGATCTACGCCTTTAGATCCACGAGAGACTCGAATTTGAACAGTGGTAGATTTGGGAGCTCAAGAAAGATAATCGTTGATTATTGATCAACAAGGATTGATGATCCATTAACTAGAGGACTACAGGAGGAGGCTTCGTATATATATAGTGGTTGCAGAAGGGTTCCAGAGAAAGGGAGATTGCAGAAGCATTGCAGACAAAGTCAAAAGTTAGAATAGAGTCGAGTGTAGGCAAGATCAAGTTTGAACGGAAGTGTGCATGGAAAAGAGTAGAATGGACAAATACTTCGTGTTTTAAACCTTGGAGGAGAGATCCAAAGAGAACAGAGGGCCAAAAGGAGTCGGAGTACAGAAGTCACGACTAAACCGATAAAGCCTAACACTTAGCCAAATTTTGCTTTAGGAAGAAGTATATCAATATGCATAGATGGGGAAATAGAAATGACACTAGATAGAGCTCGGAAACGGACTTTATAGTACCATGACAGAATCCAGAACCTCGTAAAATTTATAAATTGACAATTCCAAAAGTGTTGGGCACCATGGATACATCAGTAGACAAAAGGTTTTTCCATTACCCGAGATTGTTTGTTAACGAAATCCTGTGACAAAGATTTAACTAGAGAGGTTGGAAACCTCGGAAATGTTGGAAGCCCATAAAAATTTGTGAATTGGAATTTCAAAAGAGCACCACGGTTCTTGGTGGGGCCCACAATAGGCAAGGCAGAAATGTAAAGTTTTTCAGTTATAAGGTGAAAAGGAATCCAAGGAGAATTTTATAAAGGAAGGGCTCATAAGGAGTGACATTATTGGAAGGTGGGACATACCGGAAGGTTGGAACCCCATTAGGTTTTTTATTTGAGTTAAATAAAGAGCAAGGATCGCGGGGTCACGAGAATTGCATATTACAACACCTAGTTTCAGATCTTGGTTCTAGCGGATGTGAACTAGAATGAAAGTAACATGAGCTTGGCTCGAGGGGGCTATTGATAAAGGGATTTGGCTCTAATAATTTAAAGTGGGTTGGATTTCCTTTTTAGCTCCTCGTATTGAATGTTTCAGCAAGGAAAGGTATCTATGATCCCGTAAGGAAACTGTAGAAAGAAAATAAGGAAGCGTTGATTTCTATAGAGGACTGGGCACTATGGGATTTGAGTGAACCCGACCTCAGATATGAGTTTGGGTTTGCATCATGTGGTATCTGAGAAGAAAAGGTATGAAATTTGAATTGGCAGTAGAAATGAGAAAAGGAGGAAAAAACTTGGAGGAGTAATGAAGTATCCATATAATAGACAAGAAGCTACAGGTTGTAGGGTTTGTTGAAATGAAAATTTACAAAGCTTCTGGTATTAAGAATTTGTTTTCAAATTTTAGATAGAAAATTAATTCCCTGTAAAATTGAGTGAATGGATAGACAAAACAATTTAAAATTGGATTGTTGTGGATAATCAGTTACATCAGGGTGCATAGATTAAATGATAGTTACCAAGGATTGCAGTGGAGAGATATGGTCAAGTGAAAGAGGATGAATGATTGTAGAAACAATTGAAGAATTGAATGACAGGCAAGGACTTTGAGTTTTATTAATTTAAAAAGGTGATTGAAGCAAGGTGGCCGCAAAAGATTAAAATTTTGATTTCTAGTAGCATCAGATGTGTTCTAAGCCTCAAAATTTGCAGGGAGGCTTGGACAAATGTATTCCAGAATACCCAGAAATCATTTTGGGAAATTCTAGCCGAAAATAATTTTATTAAAATAATTAATTATTTTTAATCGGTTCTAAGTCTAAACTTAGGAAATTGAAATAATTAAAGGGTATTAATCAAACTGGGGGTGAAACTTCTAGAATAATACGAGGATCAAGCCAAATGATCTAATCCATTGATTAGAATCTAATATGGGACATTGGTTCTCAACAAGAAGATTATAAGAGGAGGCTTGATGGACATTTGGAAAATACATCAAGTGAGAGATCAAGGATCGAATTTCTCAAGAGAGCAACACATCAGTTGTCGAAGAGAGATCAAAGTGATTTTTTGCAGTGAGGGGCAGGGATAGTTTCTGAAGGAAGGGTTCGTGATCCGAGAATACATTACAGAGTAGGCTGAGAGAGATCCAGAAGAGGTAGCGCAGAGGCCATGCTAGGCAACATAGAGCCATGTAGAGGCAACACAAAGCATAACAAAAGATCCAAAATTTGCTGGAGAGTCGAGTTTTAGAGCTAGAAGCTAGGGTGTGAGACCGAGAGGGAAAAAGTCAAAGTTCCAAAAGAAAATCAATCATCTAGAAGGAGTGGCGTAGGCCCCAGAAGATGTGACACAGAGCAACGTAGTGATTGTGCAAAGGCAGCTAGGGGCTAGCCATTCAGTGGCTAGATTAGTGTTGGATCTCTAGTGATAGTGTGAGGTATATCTCACTCATCTCACTGTCAGTCAAATTCTCTGTATTAGATAGCCAACAAGGCATCCAAAGATTGTATTAAGAAATTACTACCTAATAATACAAACCCTCAGTTGTTGCACCAGTTTTCCCACATTGGTTTTTTCTGGGGACAATTGTCCAAAAATAATGGTGTCACTTGTGTGTTATTTATTTCTTGCTCAGATTCTTGTTTCCGCATATTAATATAATTGGTGGAGGATACAATGTATTATTTTCGATATTTACTGTAGAACACAGTAAATAATTTTTTGAGCTATTTTACAAATAGAAGAAACTTAATCAGTTGTTGCAGTAGGATTTAGGATCACTGAATTTTCACATGGTATGAGCAGGTGAAGCAAGGGAGCAGACTGAAAGAGACAACGCTGAGGAGAAGGACGGAGATCAAAGTGCTACATAGGCAGCAGATCAAATCGCCAGAGGCATTGTGAAATCCAAGCCAAGAGGGAAAGATTTTCGAGGAATATCTCTCTCTGAGTGAGTTGACAGAGAGGTAAGATTTCCATATTGAATTTTTTCAGCGACAGAGGGAGCGTCGCAACAAAAGATTCAATGCATAGCATTTTTCTGGTGAGACATAGTTTTCTGCAGTAGTTGTAGGGGCACAAAAATGTCAGAATAAAGAAGGAAACACTATTTGAGGGAATTTCTTCCTCAGAGAATTCCTAGCTAGGGAATTCATTTTCTCATTTGCTAAGTAGCAGTAGAGAGGAGAAGATCTACTAAATCTAGCAGGAATGCATAGGCTAGCCCAGAAGCAACACAAAGGAGAGAGGAGGCAGTTCGACATTTTGTTGGTAGAGATGGAAGATAATGGACTGAGAGATCAAGTCGGTTGGATGGAGCATCAAACTATGTGATATGGAAGATAGAGATATCATGCCTTATAGATGAGAATTATGTCAAGATGTATGTCGATAGTGTGGTAGTTGTACTCAGTGATGCAGATCCACTCAAGAAGTACAAGGCTGACATGGAAAAGGCCAAGCGGTTGATCCTCGATGGAGTGAGGGATCACATTGTATGTCACATTTCTAGAAAAGGGATGGCCAAAGAGATGTGAGATGCATTGGCTACGCTATATCAAGGATCTTCCAAGAAGTGGAAGATGTACATGGAGGAGAAGCTGAGATTAGCTAGGATGGAGAAAGGGGAACACATTGATCCATTCCTGTCAAAGCTTCAGGAAGTCCAAGATCAATTCGCAGCTGTAGGATCAACATCAGAACCTACAAACATGGTAATCTTGGCCCAAAATTTATTTTCAGAAGAATCGGAAGTGTTTGTCTAGAGTATCCTGGGTAGAGAGAAATTTTTAGATTGGTAAGGAATGTGGATCCCTCTTCAGTAGGAAGATATGAGGTGAGACTTAGTCAAGTGAAAACTTGATGGGAGCAGCAACAGTGGGACGAAGCTCAAGGACAAGGAAGATAATGGAACCCTTGCATCTAAGGGGAAGCAGGAGCAACGGAGAAAGAAGAAGGATGTCTCGAAGATCAAATATTTCTGGTGTGGTGAACTTGGTCACTACGCTACACAATGTCCTCTCAAGAAGAAGGACAAGGATGCGAAACATGATCCATAGGCTTCAGCCGCAAAGATCGAGGAAGAGGCATTTTCCATGATTGTCTATATACCTCCAAGGGAGAGGTGGTGTGATCTATTACTGTAGTTCGAAAGAACTACATATGGGCAGGAACCTTGAGGAGTCCACCTCTTGGATCATTACCTTGCCACGAGAGCCCATATAAGAAGTAGCAGGATAAACCGAATCAGTTGGTGTAGAGGAGTGTTAGAGTGATAGTTGTAGTGGATAGGAGTGCCAAAGTCTAAGCAATGCATAGCTAGTGTTGGCAGAAGTGCAGTTGGCACAGATCAGAGTCAACAACAACACAGTGGCTTCAGTGACATCGTAGAGACTGGAATTAGTTAGAACTCTAGCAATAGATGCATCATACTAAATACCTATTCAGTAATTTTAGATGATTTTCCATTGCTGAAGAAATAACAAAAAAAATTGGAGAAGGTTTCACTGCATATGCAACATTGGTAGTGGCAAGGCCAGCAACAACACAAATGCAACATTTACAAGGATTGCAGTACAGATGCAGTGTTGGCAGTGGCAGGGTCAACAACAATACAAATGCAACATTTGCGTAGTAGTTGGTGGGCAGTGATGTCAGACATCAACAACGCAAAGGGAGATGTTACAGAGAAGGGTGATACTTCAACATGTTTTATTACTAGAGCACATTCCTCGCTAAGAGGGAGTGTTGATTTCTGGTAGCATCGGATGTGCTCTAAGCCTCAAAATTTTCAAGGGGGATTGGACACATGTATTACAAAATACCCATAGATCGTTTTGGGAAATTCCACTCGGAGACAATTTTATTAAAATAATTAATTATTTTTAATGGGTGTCTAATTCTAAACTTAGGAAATTGAAATAATTAAAGGGTATTAATGAAACGGGGGTGAAACTTCTAGAAGAAGACAAGGATCAAGACAAAATGATTTAAGCCATTGATTAGAATCTAATTTGGGCCGTTGGTTCTCATCGAGAAGATTATAAGAGGAGGCTTGATGGGCATTTGGAAAATACATCGAGTGAGATACCAGAGATCAAATTTCTCAAGAGAGAATCATAATAGTTTCCAGAGAGAGATCGAAGTGATTTCTTGCAGTTAGGGGCAGGGATGGTTTCTGGAGGAAAATTTCCTGATTCGAGAATACATTACAGAGGAGGAAGAGAGAGATCCAGAAGAGGCAGTGCAGAGGCCACGCTGGGAAACATAAAGCCACACAGAGGCAGTGCAGAGCCTAAGAGGAGATTCAAAATTTGCTGGAAAGTTGAGTTCTAGAGCCAGAAGCTGGGGTGTGAGACCGGGAGGGTAGAAGTCGAAGTTCCAAAAGAAAATCGATCAGCTGAAAGGAGTGACACAGGCCCCAGAAGCTGTGACATAGAGCAACACAGTGATTGCGCAGAAACTACGCAAAAGAAGCTAGGGGCTAGCCATTCAGTGGCTCGATCAGTGCTGAATCGCCAGTGATAGTGTGGGATATATCCCACTCATCTCTCTGTTAGTCAGATTATCTGTATTGGATAACCAACAAGGCATCCAAAGATTGTATCCACAAATTACTGCTTAATAATATAAACCCTCAGTTGCTGCACCAGTTTTTCGAGATTGGGTTTTTCCAGGGACAATTGTCCAAAAATAACAATGTAACTTGTGTGTTATTTCTTCCTTGCTCAAATTCTTGTTTCCAAATATTAATTTAATTAGTGGAGGCTGCAGTGTATTGGTTTCGATATTTACTGTAGAACACAGTAAATAATTTGTTGAGTTATTTTACAAATAGAAGAAACTTACTCAGTTGCTGCATTAGGATTTAGGATCACCAAATTTTCACATGAAAGAGGAATAAGACAACAATAAAGATGTGATAGAAGGAGAGAAGGAAATATATTTAGGAGGATTGGTGAATAGGTGAGGAGTCTTATTTTTAATTAACTTGAATTTATTGAGTCAGGTAGCCAAAGAAGGAAAATATGTAGTGAAAAAGTTGCAGTAACAACTGTAACAAAACAAGAAGGGAGTAGGCATAGAGCTCTCAAAAGAAGCTTATGGCAAAAAGAATTTGCAGCAGGAGTGTTGTGAGAAAAGTTTAGGTGGAGACTGGAGTAAATTGAACAGTGAAAGAGAAGAAGATTGTGAGCAATGTGCAACATCCTGGAGCAAGGAGTGCTCATTTGGTTTCAGAGAAGAGGACCAGGAAGGTGCCAAAAGACTAAGCTCAGAGGAGAAGAAGTTTGGTGAGGTATCATGTGGAAAGAAGAGGAGAAGCAGGCTACTACCGAGGTTGGTTGCAGTTCACAGTGGGCATGGAGAAGCTCACATAAGAAAGATTGAAGAGGGTAACTTCGGATAGTGAAATGGAGAGTTCAGAAGGAAACCACAACAAAAAGGAAAAAGAGGTCAGAACAAAGGCTACAAGACAACGAATGAGTGAAGAATAAATTAAGAGAGAATTAATTGAGATGAAAGCATAACTCAGTGCATTGAAGTAGCAGCTGCAAGAGCAAACAAAGTAGTGGAAGTGAAAATTGTTAACAAGATTGAAGAAAGGTGTTTATGTAGGAAAAAGAGTAAAGTGGCATGTTAGAGAGTTATATGTTGAGAAGATAATGCAAAAAGAAAAGGAAGAAGAGGACGTACTTGAGGAAAATGAGTATGAAGTCATAGAATCTATTTGTGAACCTAATAAAGGACCAATCCTTGGAGAGGAAGATGATGATGGAAAGATGCTAGAAGAATATTTTGAGACTAAACAATGTCATGATCATGGTTTTTGTAATTGCATATTGGTATGTGGAGCAAAATAGATTATGGAAGTTCCATAGAGGCGGAGGCATGCTGGTGAAAGACAACAACCGTTAACAAAGCTTGAAGATGAGAAGTTTCAAGAAACTGTCACAGGAGGGAGAAACTATAAGAGAATTCATGGTGAAACTCTTCAATGGTGAAAAATGAAACTCAAAGGTATGATTGGTTGGGTTTGTTTCTTTTTGATAAGTATATTTTTAGTTATTTTTGAAAGATTTAGAAATATTTGGAGAGAAGAAAGGAGAGATTGCATAATTTGCAGGATGGAGATGGTAAGGAGGAAGTTGGGAAGAGTAGCCTAGTTCAAGGAATTAGATTAGTAGAAGTTATAAGGAGTCAGGAGCAAGGAGATAGTTTGGAAAGAAGAAGAGCACCCGTAGAGACAAAAAAATGTACATTAATTGAGGATGATCAGGAAGAAATGGATATACATAAGGCTGGAAATGCAATGGATGTTTTTGAACACAACTGGTTCTTTGATGAGGAGAAAATCAAAGATATTGAGGAAATGTTCATTGATAGCTTGATGGACTATGAAGATCAGCTTGGAGATGAGGAAATTGAGGAAATAAAAGAAGAACCTCATATTTTCAAATTTGATTTTTGGTATGTATTGAAGGTTTGATAGGTGAAGGCCAATAAATATGCAAGTAAAGGAGGAATTGAGACTAATAGAGGAGGTAACTATACTGGAGGAGTTATGTAAGCTTTTTTTTTGTTAATGATGAACCTGTTGCAGTAGAGGAAATTGAAGTAGAGTAGAGATCGATCGTTGTTATTGAGGATGGAACAACATCATCTAAATTAGTAAGTGGATACATGCTTGAAGGGAGTCTCATTCCTACAGAAGGAAGCACACGTGAAGTTGAGATCAAACCTTTGGAGGAGTGGATGACATAAGACCTAAGTGATGGATGTTGCATGGAGGATGAGGATACAATTCAAAGAGATTTTTAATTATATGAGGAACTGAATTTTGTGGAATAGAGAATAAAAATCGAAATAATGCACATACAGGTTGCAAGGATAGATCTAGAAGAGGAAGAAAATGTGTTAAAAAAAAATGAAGGAAAGACTACCAAGTGTAAGAAGCAAAGGTATTCACAACTGATTGACAAGAGTTTTATAACTCTTGTGACGTAAAATGATATGCAACAGTTAGACAATAGGACTAGAAATAGAATTCAGCCAAAGGAGGAAATTGACAAGGTGATTGATGAAGTGTGTGTGTTGATGAGTAGACCACCCAAAAGAATAAGGTATAACAGGAAGAGGAGGATAAACTGTAAGGAGGAACAACTGACAAAGGAACTCTGCATCAAAAAAGAAAGTGGGAAGAAACAAAACAAGATTTGGAAGTCTAGAAAACCATGAGACATAGTGCAATTTTGAGGTATAAAATGGGCTTCCTAAGAATATTATAAAATAATAGTGGAAATAATAAAATAATATTAGATTACATCATCAAATTTTAGAGGGAAAAAACAAAAAACTACTTTTTAACTTTGTATTTTAACTTTTCCTACGATTTATTCAAATTTCAAGCGGGCACACTCGTTGGATTTAGAATTAAATTCCTCATCCAAGGAGTACCCATGTTGCATACTTTCGATGAACTCCACTACTCGAAAAATGAGAAATACATGAAAAAACATGATTGCAATCACGTTTTTCATGTATTTCTCATTTTTTGTGCAGTAGGGTCTGTTGTCACTCACTGCCTTTTCAATCACCAGTTGCTTCAAAAGAAAAATAACAGTGATGTTTGAGGCCAAATTATGAGCTACAGAAGCTACCAAAGCTAGATCAAACCATCTCCATTGCCTAGTGCTCGAAAATATCTTTCTAACGGTATACAGAAGTTTGAAAATGGACTTCCGAAGAAAACATTAGAGCCAATTGAACAATCCCTTTGGAAAGCCCAGCAAACGAGAAAAAAATGGCTAAGTGTTGAAGGAAAATCGCAATCGGGGCTCGGGAAAGTTCATCGCAATCACATATCAGCCATCAATGGGGTCAAGGTCTCACTCTTAAGGCTTATCGGCGGATGTGAAGGCCGATTGTGATTTATCACCGCAATCGTTGGGGAGGTCCGATAAAGGCCTAACATAGTAAATGCCTGCAAAACAGGGTGAGTGGGCCCTTTTCTCTCTCCTTCACGTGGCACTCCACCAACGATATCGCAATCCCAACCACTGGTGAAACAAAGGGCTTCGATTTAAGGCTTATCGGTGGATGTTAGGGCCGACTGTGATTTGCTAGATTTTCCCCGGACGTGATAAATGATCACAGTTTGGTTAATAAGAGCCCCACATCCAGATGATCGACAATATCGAAATCCCACATATTGGTGTTCCAAAGAGCTCCCACTAAAGGATTATCGACGATTTTGCGATGCGATAGGAGGGCCCAAATTTAATAAGTTATAAACAATGATCTATACAAACTCCAGGTCCAGGAAATCTACTGATAAGAGGATATATTTGATATAAAGAAAAACCCCTCACATGTTTATTTGAGACTTTAAGTGCTTTATAGATGAGCCCTTGGTTTCCGTCTGTGGTCCTATGTAGAGATCCATAAAAAGGGCTATCAAAAGGGGCCTAAGATTTAAATAAGAAATCCTCGCCGATTCACCTGTTTTAAATGAGTTAATCCCATGCCATAATGTGCTGACCGACATTGAACAGAGCTTTGACAAATTGAAGGTTTGACAGCTGGGAAGTTTAATTAAGGTATGGTGCAAACTCAGAAAAGGACTCACCCTTCAGCACACCTCCATAATTTGATGCCATGGGAATTCAAAGTAGAAGAGACAGTCAGTCGGCCAAGCAACATGGTGCTCCACTCCGTTACATAGAAAAGGACCCGACCTGCAACACACCTCCATAAGTCGGCGCTGAAAGTAGTCAATGGGGCATTAACAAAAGCCGGTCAATGCAATAGTAAACTGCCTCAACAACATGAATGTGGCTCCACCCAAGGCCTCCACGGAAGCAACAAGGGACACCTTCTCCTCCTCATTGGGATCCTTCTCTCTGCTCATTTACGCCAAGATTTTCAAACCATGTTTAAGAATTCGAAGAGGCAACATAGCTTGAGAGGACACCCTTCCTCGGCTGAGAAGGCAATCTGATCTAACAACAAAAACTCTTGGCCCATGAATGCTCCTGTAATAACCATTAATGCCTTGATCCTCCTTTTCTTATAAGTAAAGGGTCTAGATATTGCAAAAGGGTTTGAAAATTCATAAAGAAAAGGGCTGATTTTGTAACTCCTGTGATAGCGTATAGATCTTCATAATACCACAGATTGGTGATGATTCCTCCTTCTGAACTTTGCAGTTTTTTTGTCTGGTAAAATTACTTATCTGTTTGTTCCTCAATCCTCCTATTCATGCATTAATAAGCACTAAAATGTCTTTAAATTCTCCTGCAGATTCATTTGTATTACTTTAAATACACATGCCTATGTGAGGTTTCGAAATTATGTTTGCAGCATTGTATAATTTGATGTTATCTTTCTTCTATTATCTGTTCAACACTCCATTCTTAACTCAAAAAGTAGATCAGCTTTGTGGTTCCAGGTCCATGCTATGTGTATGGATTCCTTGGTGTTGTGAGCTCTATAATTCTGAGTTGCCTTCCTCTTTTTATCTGTTATCATTCACTTTAAAATAATTTGATTAAATTGTGAAGTTCTGAAGGGCAAGGCCTACACCGTCTTATTTTATTTCTGAAATCTACTTCTACATATCAAGGCTTATATCATTGGCTTACACCTTTGGGAAAAAAGAACCACTCTCTCATATCCATTGTTTGAAACATAAGTGTTGTCTCTTGTTATCCAAAAGTCATTTGAGACACACTAATCTAGATGACCCTAGGCATTGGTCTTGTCAGAAATCCAAGGCTGTCTCTTGGGGGCTTTCTCTGTGTCATGCTACATTCATGCTGCATATGTAGGTTTTAGCCACAACATCTTTCTGGCACTGTTGCCAAGGAATGGATTAGAATATTTTTCCCTGGGTATGACAAAATTTTACATTCCCTCTATTAGATGAGCAAGGGATGTGTGGGTTGAAGATCTCTCACCTTGGCGACTCCATTGATTAATTTTACGGTAAACATCCTGGTGACTCCACTGTCTGAATATCAATTGCAAACACTCTAGAAGCTACCTTTGTCAAGAAATGGACGAGACGATGGAAGAGAAGGTTAGCATAATAAAGAACTCCTTATATAGACTGATGGAACTGGAGTTAGAGAATAGAGGCCTTCGATGAAAATATTCCTCTTCCTCTGACAAAGAACAAGAATCTAGGATGCATGAAGAAGAGGAAGATGAGCTTGATGTAACACTAAATGATGATGAGATGGATGATTTCTGCAAGCAGTTCTCTGATTTCATGATGGCTCGGTTGCACAAGAGAATTTCTCTTCGGTTATCTAGAAATACATCAATGGGACATGACCAAAACGAAGGCACTTCCTCCGAGGAGCCTCCCAGGCTAGCTGACAAGGGAAAGGGACTTCTAGATACAAATGGCTTTAAACCCGAAGTCCTCAAAGAAGAGAAGTCACCCTCCCCTTCCTGGCTCATCTGTGAAGAAGCCAAAGAGCCAAGTGGTGTTTGTGGCTACCATGACCAAAAAGACACCAGTCAGCAGACTGTATGTGAAGAAGAGGTTACTGCAAGCATTCTTTTTCTATTCTAGGGCCCTGTGGCTGAGTACATAAGCATATTCTTCAGTCAGCACCAAAGGTCATCTCATGAGTATGTATTAGGTCCGAAATTTGCAGATTTTCATGTTGCATGCATGTTTTAATTTTTCTTTTTCAGCGGTATGAAGGCATGTGGTCCAATACTCTTATCTTGTCCTGGCTCTATTAGAGAGTTGAAAATACTTAGCTGAATTAAGCACTATGCATAAGTAGGATTGTACATAAATAAGCTCACCAACTGAACATTTACTTTTTAGTTGTTAAAATTTTTATTTTTGCAATTTAGAATCGGGAGAAAAGTCCCATGGAGATTTTCCCGATTACAAAGATGCATTTATTATTGAATCCATGACAAATGGTGAAGGATACTAGTCTGCAGGTTCTCAATACCTTGCCAGTAGGGCACTGTCCCCAGTTGGAGCCAATGTTGTCATTCACTGCTTTTTTAGGCACCATTTGCTTCAAAAGCCAAATAGCAGTGATTTTTGGGGCCAAATTCTGAGCCACAGAAGCTACTAGAGCTAGATCAGACCCTCTCCATTACCTAGTTCTCAGAAAGATATTTCCAATGGTATATAGAAGTCTGAAAATGGACTTCCGGAGCAAAATTTAGAGCCTATTGAACAATCCCTTTGGAAAGCCCAACAAACGAGAAAAAATGGTTAAGTGTTGAAGGAAAATTGCAATCGAGGCTTGGGGTAGTTTATCACAATCGCATATCAGCTATCAATATGGTCAAGGTCTCACTCTTAAGGCTTATCAGCGGATGCGAAGGCCGATTGCGATTTATCGCCATAATCACCGGGGAGGACTGATAAAGGCCTAACATTGTAAATGCCTACAAAAGAGGGCCGGGTGGACCCTTTTCTCTCTCCTCCATGTGGCGCTCCACCAACAATATCGCAATCCCGACCATCGGTGAAACAAAGGGCTTCAGTTTAAGGTTTTATCGGTGGATGTTAGGGCCGATTGCGATTTGTGAGATTTTACCCAGACACGATAAAGGATCGCAATTTGGTTAATAAGAGCCTCGCATCCGGATAATTGGTGATATCGTAATCCCACATATTGGCGTTCCGAAGAGCTCCCACTAAAGTATTATTGGTGATGTTGCAATGTGATAGGACGGCCCGGATGCAATAAGTTATAAACAATGATCTATACAGACTTCAGGTTTGGGAAATCAACCGATAAGAGGATTTATTTGATATAAGGAAAAACCCCTTGCGCGTTTATTTGAGACTTTAAGCGCTTTATAGATGAGCCCTTGGTCTCCATCTGTGGTCCTATGTTGAGATCCATAAAAAGGGCTATCAATAGGGGTCTAAGACTTAAATAAGAAATCCTCGCCGATTTTCCTGTTTTAAATGAATTAATCTCGTGCCATAATGTGTTGATCAATACTGAACAGAGCTTTGACAAATTGAAGGTTCCACAGCTGGGAAATTTAATGAAGGTATGGGGAAAACTCAGAAAGGGACTCGGCCTGCAGCAAACCTCCATAAGTTGGTGCCATGGGAATTCAAAGTAGAAGAGACAGCTAGCCGACCAAGCAACATGGTGCTCCACTCCATTACACAGAAAAGGAATCGACTTGCAGCATGCCTCCATAAGTCGGCGTTGAATGTAGTCAAAGGGGAATTAATAGAAGCCAACCAATGCAGCAGTAAACCACCTCAACAACAGGAACGTGGCTCCACCCGAAGCCTCCACGGAAGCAACAAGGGACACTTTCTCCTCCTCACTGGGATCCTTCTATCTGCTCATTCATGCCAATATTTTCAAACCATGTTTAAGAATTCGAATAGGCAGCACAACTTGAGAGGACACCCTTCCTCAGTTGAGAAGGCAATCTAATCTGGCAACAGAAAATCTCGACCCATGAATGCTCATGTAATAACCATTAATGCCTTGAACCTCCTTTTCTTAGAAATAGAGGGACTGGATATTGAAAAAGGGTTCGAAAATCTATAAAGAAAAGGGTTGATTTTGTAACTCCTGTGATAGCTTATAGATCTTCAGAATACCACAAATTGGTGGTGATTCCTCCTTCTGAATTTTGCAGTTTGTTTGTCCAATAAAATTACTTATCTATTTGTTCCTCAGTCCTCCTGTTCATGCATCAATAAGCACCGCAATGTCTTTAAATTCTCCTACAGATTCATTTGTATTTCTTTAAATACACATGCCTGTGTGAAGTTTCGAAATTACGTTTGCAACGTTGTATAATGTGAAGTTATCTTTCTTCTATTGTCTATTCAACACTCCATTTTTAAGTCAAAAAGTAGATCATCTTTGTGGTTCCATGCCCATGCTATGCATATGGATTCCTTGATGTTGTGAGCTCTATAATTATGAGTTTCCTTCCTCTTTTTATCTGTTATCATTCACTTTAAAACAATTTGATTACATTGTGAAGTTCTTAAGGGCAAGGCATACACTGTCTTATTTTATTTTTGAAATATACTTTTGTGTATCAAGGCTTATATCATTGGCTTACATCTTTTGGGAAAAAGAACCATTTTCTCATGTTCATTTTTTGAAACATAAGTGTTGTCTCTTGTTATCCAAAAGTCATTTGACACACACTGATCTAGATGACCCTAGGCATTGGTCTTGTCAACAATCCAAGGCTGTCTCTGGGGGGCTTTCTCTATATCATGCTACATTCGTGCTGCATATGCAAGTTTTAGTCACAATAGGGTCCATCAAAAGTATGCAACATGAGTACTCCTTGGATGTGGAATTAAATTATGCATCAAATGAGTGCTTCCTCTAGAAATTTGAGTAAAACCGTAGGGAGATAAGTTGAAAATACAAGTTGAAAAAATAGTATTTTTTACTTTTTTATTTTTTAATCCTTTTACTTTTGTACTCCAAAAATGGTGAATCATCCCCCATGGTTGAAATCATCATCTTGAATCCTATTGGTTCTTATAAAGTTAATTTTGGTTGTAAATTTTTGTTTTCAGGCCCGTTTTAGACCTCAAAATTTCTCTAATGAACAATATGACAACATAAACACAACAAGGAAAGAGACTGGTTACAAACTAAAGTGTTTGATCTAGGAGATTTTTCAGCAACATATGAAAAAACATGGTCAGGAGACCATGTAATTTTTCCACCTCGGGATTATCATGCAGGAGCATATTGCCTCCAAGACAAACTTTATTTGTCTAGACTTGGGTTGTTTCATTTACCAAGGGAGTTGGTTCCCTAATTTATGTAATTAAGTGTAATTGATTTAATTATTTTATTTTTCTAAGTTGTAAGGATATTTTAGAGAATATTTATAGAAATTGTTATCAAATCTATTCCTTAGGGTACATCTCTGGAATATTTGAGAGAGTTAGAGAAAAATGAGGGAAGTTAGATTAGTGAGATATTTGTGGATCTAAGAGTCCTAGATTAGAGATTTAGGTGAGGATTCTTTGGATATGAACTAAATCAGTTCATAATCCATTTTCATGTAAATAATAGTTAGAATAGAGATAGAGGAGTGTGTGTAGAGACAGAGCGTGTAAGCAAGAGGTTTGAATCCAAAACCCGACTTAGAAAAAAATGGGCCAAGTGATGTAAATAAGGCCAGAAAGGGATTTTTGTAAATCCGTACCTGTATTCAACAATACAATATTATGATTAGTTGTTAATCTGTGTGTATTTTATGACCATATATGTGATATGAATCATTGCAGGAGAAACCAAGCTTAGGAGGGATCCACGCCTTCAGATCCTGTTAAAAATATGCAACTGCAGTCAAATTCCACTTTGTACAACAAACTTGTTAGAGATAATGATTGTATTGAATTCATTTTTTCGAGAGGACCAAAACTGACCTAAATATCACTTAAATCAGATAAGGGAAAGTGTACTTATGAAGAAAATCCCACATGTGCATATTTGATAAGGTTGACCCTAAAGCAAAGTGGACCACCTTGAAAGGATAAAAATTCAAGTGCTCACTACCTCATTTAGACAAAATGATGAGACACTCTTCTATAGTATTTTTAGCTCACACAGGTCTGAGGCTCATCTACGGAGGATCAAGTTTGCTCTAAGGTGAAATTGGAGGGTTTGAAACTCACATCTCCGATTTTGGCTTTTGGGCCCCAGTTGCAGGCACAACATAGGATGACGTCAATTCCAGTCACTCGCATAAAATATCATCCATGCGATTGGAGCCTTCCAGTCGCACAGTCAAATCTCCATCCATGTGACTGGGGGTTTAGGGTTTCCACAATCTAGATTTGACCCCAATCGCTCACATTCCAAGCTTCAGGGAACGAATATGAAATCTATATTCGCTCACATTGATCCTCCTCTGTGTGGCTAGGAGCTAAAAGATGAAATCTCAGTCTTCCGAATATTTCACTGAGAGACCATAGGGTTCGACATTTGACTGCAGGCAATGATAGTTCATTATAGAGTTCAGAATCATATTTTGAGTATAAGCATTATTGGGTTCAATTCATGGATGGTGTAGTTGTTTTGTTGGATAGTTTCATAGATGAAGATATGGATCATTGTACTCTCTTTTGCTGAATCATTTGATGAAAATCTAAGAAAAATAATTTTCAAGGGTTTTTCCCATAGTGGGTTTTGCCATGGTCTCCAACCAATCCCGATGTATCTATGTGTGAATTATTTTCTTATATTGTTCCTTTATGTTCCGCTACACTGATGATGAGGATGTTTTTCTTTCTACATAGTTTCATATGATGATGAATAATGATGTAAATATGAATATTGTTATGATGTTATGGGGTGAACTTAATGTGTTACCGAAGAAATGCAATTATCAAAGAAAAGAAAATTATAACCCTATGAGAAATTAACATGGTATCAAAATTGTGCTGAAGAAAAGTCATGGAGATCACCCCCATGGAGATACCTTTGACAGAGGAAAGAGAAGCTGGTGGAGACCTAAAATAATTCTAGGGTTTGAAGAAAAACTTGGGCAATTTGTGTATTAGGGTTTGATGGATATTATGAGGTTAGGGTTTAAGAGAAACCTTGGATTATGGAAAATATTTCAGATATGAAACCTTGCATGGTTGATGTGAATATGTTCAAGCATTTATGATAGATTTGATGAAGCCCTAGATGGGATAGTCTCTAGTAGGACTGGTTGTTGATAAAGTTGATTGATGGAAACATTGTTATGTGGAAAATGAAAAGTGATGGCTCCTGAAGGGTACAACTGTTGTCTCCCGACCACACAAAGGAAGGAATATGGGTGCGAGTATGCCTGCAGGGCACAAAAATGAAGTTTTGTGCATGAAATCAAAAGTTCACCAGAAGGGAGTCAGTGCTACATACATGAAGTATAGGAATTTATATGAACATGGCAATTTGAATGACTTGCTAGAATGTGAATATGTTGACTAAACTTGTGTTTGTAGGTGACGAAAATATGCATTATGCTTGAAGTTTGTGCTACAAGAGCTTGAAATGATTTGGTTGATTGATATAGATGAGTAGTGTTTGAATTTTAAACATGATGCTTGATAATGACTGAAGAACTTTGACTTGATATATTTTGGACTATAGATCTCACTATGATAGAAAAATTGAGGCTTGACCTAATGACTAATGATTTGACTTAAAGACTGATGATTTGCATCGATAACAATGTTATATGGGCATAATGACCTTCAATGGATAATATTGGTGTTCGACAATAGTTTTGAATTGGCCTCATTGTTTCTAGCACAATGGTTGAAGTATTGACAAATGTGACTTAGTATGAAGTAACCTCACGATAAATGAATGGAACCTGCATGACTTATTCTTGGTATATGAATTTTCATATAGTGAATTATATTATGACCATGAGGATGACTTGATGAAGTTTGGTTTGATATTGCTTCACAAATTACAACTTTTTGGCATGACAATAGATGAAGTCATGACTTTGAGAGAGCTCTACTTGTCACTTGGTCTAAAGAATTTGATACTGTGATATTGTGATGATTTTGATATTGGTTATGATATGATATTTAAACTTTGATGAGCTGAATTAGTTTATTTGATTGTACAATATTGATTTATGTGAGGATGAGAATATTGGTTTGGAAAAGTATTATGTTTACAGAGAGCACTGTATGAAGCAAGCTCCTCGATCTTGATATGTCTGCTAACAGTTATATGGTGAAGTCAGAATGATGTGTTGATTCAAACCTCTACTTCAGAAGTGTTTCAAGGTATGACTTTGATTTTGGTTTTGGTTTTATATACTTATGGTCTACTATTGACAGGTAATAAGCCTCTGATAATCTACGTAAGAGGGAGATGGCTTCTGAAGCTCGAAATAATGAATCATGGCATGACCTATCGATTTTTGAAGTTGGGAAAAGATACTCTTTATTGAAAATATATTGAAGAAGTATTGGAAAGTGGAAATGAAAATCCTTGGACACTCCAATTGAATTTCAAGATGTTGTGAAGAAATACCCGTATGTGTATGTGTGTATATATATATGATTTTAATAGAACCATAATGAGTTCATGATTGAGCCTCTTCTATCACATAGAGTTTCCACTGAGCATCCTTCGAGATATTTGCATGGGATGATGAATTTTTGGTGTGAGACATTCCTCCTGTGAAATGTGACTACTTGGATGTACTGATGATGATTAAGATCGTTATCGATGAGATGAGAACATTTGGATGTTTCCTTAGTATGAGATCTACCATGATATCCTAGATGAGAGGTCCGTAGCATGACCAAGGTTGAGTACGATGTTGCTAGCATGACTAGTTGTGAGGTAAGATGAAGAATCTCCTTAAAGCATCATCTGAGCAGGATCTGGATACATTATGATGACAAAGAGAGGGAAAAAATTGGCAGAGAATCCCGCATATAACTGGGATTGAGATAACTTCATATATTGAGACAATGCTGCTATATGAGACAAGCTCAGGCTTGTGGTTAGCACCTCCTTGAGAGGGAGGATGACTATGGTATCTTTTTTGTGATATATATATATATATATATATATATATATATATATATATATATATATATATATATATATATATATATACATACATATTAGTTCTAATATGATATTTTATTTTATGTCCTATATGAACAAGACACAACTACTATTGAGACATGATGATTACCAAATATGAGTATGATGAGAGAAACGCTGATCGAGGACACTGATCCAACTCTTCCACCCCTGTTTGAGCTCCCAGGGTGTGGAATTAAGATAGAGGGCTCCTAGGGTTGAAAAAATATGGACAATAGGGTATCACCCCTATTTTTTACCCATAGGGTTGGAGATGTTTCTCCCCTATCTTCATAGGGTTAGATATGTTTCTACCCTATCTGGTATATGCAGAGTATACCCCAGTTGGAATCATACCCGCAAGCAAGGCTTGCTGGGAATACCACTCACTGTTTGGCCAACAGGTTGAGAGTGTAGTTGGGGTGTACAACCCAAGTCAATTATGATGCAGGTGTTCTACCACATGACTGCTTAGAGTCATTGATGCTAAGATCAATAGGTAATAGGATTGGGTTGAGATTTTCTCCCCTATGCGATTCTGAGTTGAGAATGAGCTCCCTGATGTGACTCCAGGGTTTAGATGTACTCCCCTATGTGTTTTGATATCCTATTGCTCGATATGGGGTCGTAGTAGTAGCTCCCCCATGAGATTCTGGGTCGAGATGTGCTCCTTGATGTGGTTCCAGGTTGAGACGTGCTCCTTGTGGTGAAGTAAAATTATAAGTGCAGACACAAACGAATTCCTGTAGCTCGATAATGGGTCTAGCCACGACAGATACATTCTATGGAAGATTTCCTTGGGTTAGAATCAATCAAGAGTGCCTACCTCTTGGTCGCTTATCCTTCTTGATGGTGTCCTCGCTTTCTCACTCCAACAATCTCTCGCTTCCTTCTTCAAGCTCCTAAAACAAGTAAACAACAACAACACACAAACATAATAATAGACAAATTGCAATTCAACCTACTTAATGAGTCAAGAAGAATTAATACATGGATATGTAATATTACAAAACATGTAGGAAATCAATCGATAGTTGCATATATTAATATCAAAGAGAGATTATAACCATTCGTCTTGATATTGCAGTCTTCCTCTGACAAGACCAGGTTCCCACACACTTTTGCTAGCATTCCACGATGGCTTCAAATAACAATAGTTTAAAGGCTCTTCCCTTTAGGCTTCAATCCAAACCAAACACACTTCTCCCTCACACAACTAGATGGCCACAACTAGTAATAACTTTCTTGTCTAATCCAAAATAATATACTCACACTCAGCCAGAAACTGCAACTAGTTTGTGCTTGGGAAGAAGGGAGGTTTATATAGGAAATATGGATGGGAGATGGATCCTCTTCTCATGGGAGAAGAACTTATCCCTTGAGGTAGTTACATCATTATAGATAAAAGGAGCCCAAACTGTCATCCCCAACCCCATCCTGCCAAACCATTTACTAGACTTCCGTTACGGAGCTTCTAGAGTTGGAAGATTCGGCTCCAATTTAAAAAAAATTCCATAATAGGACCGGTGCGACTAAAACACAGCTCAGTCGCTCCAGTTGACGTGGGGAGTAGTGCTAATATCCGCACATTGGTGCAGGGGAGACAAAGGCCATTAGTGTCAGTCTTGTAAACTGGGCAAAACAAAAGTTTTAGGGGAAATGGTGCAAAAGGGAAATGATCTGCTCATGAAGAGGGACATAATGGGAGTTTCTTCATGAAAGAAAAGCATAAGGGGTTCACTGTAGGGGTCCTCCAGGATCAAGGAATGGGGAGTACAGGGACAGTGACAAAATGTTGTGTCACAGATGGCCCCTAAAGCATGAAGGCCGAGCAGGAGTGAGGGATGAAATGCTTTATAAATCAGTGTGGGGAATCGATCTGCCATCGGAAAACCTGCAAGCAAGTACAGATACATATACATAAATTGATAACTCTGTCAAATGATACATGAATCATGGCATGGACACAACCATCCAGAGAATGATCATGTAAATGGATCTAGGTATGGGCGTAGCCATCCAATTATGAGAAGGATAACATATGATAACACATGGTCTAGTCGTAGCCAGCCATCTGAAAGAGACATGCATATCATCATAAACCATGTCACACCACTTTGCAACCTGGACTTGTGTGATATAAGTCCAGGGTCTTACGCTCCAACATGACCCGATCAAAGTACAAATTCTAGCATGCGAATAGATGTGTTGATGTCGAACATGCTAGAAAGTCGCTTGATTGCCAGTCGATGATGTAAACTATTAACAAGCACGAGAGAAACCACCAATAATGTCAATGGTCCTCAATGTACCATCAACACAATTTACGGAATGTGAATACAGGTACTGAAGTCGAACACCCGTGAAATCATTTGATCGAAAGCCAATGATGTGAACTTGTCGTCGAGTAGAAGAACTTGCCACTAGGGCATGCAAGCTCCAAGGTACTGGAAGGGGGTCTCTCGGTCAACTTCCCAGATAATGAGTTGAAGTCGACGGAAAGCAACCATGTCGAAGGACGGCCATAATGAATCCAACATCATCAACACGAGACGAGAGGATGCAAAATGATTTTGGATGATACAAAGAATCAGAGGTAAGTATAACTGCAGAAGGACAATGCTTGAACATATCGGCGACACAATTGGAAGTTTGGAAGCTTTTGGATCCATGGGATCGATGGTCATGATGACGTGGTAGAGATCAAATGGAAAGAAAAAATGAATGGCCCAAACCAAGGAAGGTCAACGATGCAAAGGAGGATGTCCCAACCCGAAACGAAGCAAAGAGTGTCATGTTCAAGAGTGAGCTACCGACATGACTGATAGATTTCCAAATTTTCCCCCACCATTTCTGGCGAGTACCCCAATTATTTTTTAATCGCAAGCTTGAAGGGGATAGCATATGCTTGCATTGTAAGTTCATCCTTCGGACGAATCTGACCTAGTAAATTTAATGAGCCCTAGGAAGGAGAATCTCATGTCCGTCATGGCGACGAATCCGATGTCATTTAATAGTTTAGCGAGTCCAACAAAGGTGTAACTCGGTATCTTTTTCATGTTTAGAGAGTTTGAAAAATACATCTAAAAGAAAACTCCACATGGTCCCTTTTCATAAATTTGTGTCTCTTGAGCCCGAAAAGGTACAAAACAATACTTGAGAGAATCGTTTGACCATTTCAGTCAAGGAATACCTTTTCCGTAAACAGTGCCTCCTGTTAGTGTCAGTCTTTTCAGCCTTCCTCCAGTGATCAAATATGCTCTTACAAAGTGGTCTCAGAGTGTCAAGGTCAAATTTTTTCATTTCAAAGAGTTTTCAAGCAAAATTTGGTCACTAGGCATTAGGTCTAGGGTTTGCTTTAACTCCTTCTAAAGTTGTCCAAATGTCGGTCCATGTCACCATTCAGCTGAGTTTATCATCATTAATAGGGTTTTCACTATCATGTCAATGTCTAATGAATCATTTTACACCTTGTTCATGCTTCAGTTGTGCCTTGGCAAGGTCATTTCTCTCTCCTAGGGTTTTGAAGGCATTTTCTCTTGGACAGTCAAATCATTGGCAAAACTTGTATCCTGATGTTCATACACCTTCCCCTGTCATTAAAATACCTTATCGAATGCTTCCCATCACTGAGATTCCCCAAATTCCTCATTTTTGCACAAACCCTAGTTTCTAGCTACAACCTGGCAATTTTCTAGGTTTGGCCTGTGTTTTTCCCTTTTGGACCCCTTCCCCTCGCTCAATCTCTGAGATTCCACTTTCTCCTGCTTCCTAACATCCCTCCCCACTCCCAAAAATTTCCCCAAGAATTTAGAAGCCCCTTATCCCCTTCATTTCGCTCCATTTCGACAAAATTCCTTGTTTCACACATCGGGACAAGTCGCACTCAAATGATGTTCCAGAGCAATAAAAGATGAATTTTGAAAAAATGAGAGAGGTTTTTTTCCATAACATGCCAAAGAAGAAAAACCTCCTTCACTTTTTGCACAGATGTCATGGTTTTAGAGAAATGTCAAAATTGCAATCGCCAGATCCAAGGAGGTTGGCCAAGGCACTAAAACGACGGAAAAGGCCCGATCCACTCCAAATTTTGGCCAAAGCCTCCATGACTGAGCATGGTACTTTATTGGGGACTCCCAACCCAAATTTCAAGAAATTTGGAGAAAATTTTGTCAATTGTGAATTTTTTGTGCCAAACACAGGTTTTTCCGCTTGACGGGTCTCACCCCCCGCGCGACCCTTTCACTTGGCAACTCTATGTTCAAAAAACTCAGCATTTCTGGATTTGGCATGAAAAGTTACACATGCTCACCCATTTCCAAGAGATTTTATGAAGTTTTGGGCCTCCTAAAAGTAAAAAAACAAGCAAAAAATGAC
This sequence comes from Pinus tabuliformis, assembly GCA_031772625.1. NCBI lineage: Eukaryota > Viridiplantae > Streptophyta > Pinopsida > Pinales > Pinaceae > Pinus > Pinus tabuliformis. The sequence goes on from CM062817.1 coordinate 229,594,328, forward strand.
TTTCTGCCACATTTTTGACACACAGAAAGCAGTCTTGGGAGATTGCCATTTTGGAGGGGCAAATGACAACCAAATTCAGAAATTCTAGTTGGGTTGGAAAGTAGACTCACAGAACTTTCCAACAAGCCTACTCGTGCCTCATTTGGACACCTGGAAGTGCCCCAAAAGTGCTCTCAAAGGCGCGCGACCCGTCAGGATTTGGCGCGCGACCCATCAGGCAAATTTCATAATTTTTCACTTACAGCTCATGGATTCGCCCAGCTATTACTAGTTTTGACTTTTGATGGGGTTTTTCACCCTCTTTGATGTAATTTATGTATTTTCATGTTGATGTGACACTTATTTACCTATTCTAGAAGATTCATTCATGAAATAGCTTGTATTTAATGAATGAATTGGTTTCCTAGCTTATAGAGGCAAGTTGTTTTGACTGCCTAGATTTTAGTGCTCAGTTTAGAATTAGTTGAAACAGCTCCTAGAAGGATGAGCTCGACCCCTAGAGGAAAGGGAAGAGGTTGGCTTGCCTATATTATGTATTTTCTTAATCATTTTCAGAGGTTGGAAGGTTGGAAGGTTGGACTCTTGAGGGAGAAGCTCTTATTGTATTATTCACTGTATCTCAGCAATTTTTGGCTAAGGAAGACCAGGGTTTTGCAGTCCTTTTTGGGATTCTTGTGGTTACATGTATTGATGGTGTGTTTCTCTATGTACTTGTAAGTGTTTTATGTGAATCATTTCCTTTCTTTTCCTTCTGCACATTAAGCAAATGAAGTGTTAAAGTAGAACTCATGACTGTCATGCTCTGCTTTTAAGTTTGTTTAATTTCAATGTTTTCTACTGTTTAAGGAGAATTCAAAGTTATTGTTTGCTCTCCTTAACTCCTCATCTGTCATTCCTAATCATCAACCTCAATCAAAGGCATCAATACTGTCTCCTACCTCGCCCCAAAGAACCCCCTGCAGAAACTGTGTCCAATCCCCACACCGAAAATTGCTACCTCCTCAATTTGCCACCAAAAACCCTAAAAATCCCAAATCAACCCTTTGATCAGTTTACTAGCCTAAAATCAGTGTTTTCCTATTGGTCATCTCGCCCATTGAAGATCTTTACTGAGATAGACCGGAGAGAGCCCTCTCCTGCCCCGTAGGGCTAGCTACGAGGCTAAGTGGTTTGATGTTGCCTTGAAGTTTACCTTTCTCAGCCTGAGGTGAAATTTCAAGCGCTAACACCTCCCAGCCTAAAAAAGGGGGTAAACTTATACTGGGCGCACGACATTTTGCATCCATTAACGAGTCTGAAATGACAAGGGATCGACCATATTTTCACTTTTAAAGGGTCAGAAAAGAGCTGAAAGTAGAACCCCCATTTTTATTCTCTTTAACGAGTCAAAAAGGGAAAAAATACTCTGCAATATTTTCATATGAGTTTAACGAGTCGGGAAAAGAACTGAAATGTGACTCATCTTCATCGTCGAACATCCATCACCTGTCGCTGCACAAGTAAGGCAAAGTGTATTATCGAGTCCTTGAGGTAAAATAAGTCAAAAATATTTACAAAACCTGATATTTTCATGAAAAAATGAATAAAAAGGGGAAAAGTAAATATATTTTTACCATTGACCATTTTATCTTTGCAGTGAAGACTTTTTACCCACTTTTTCCCTAGTTGTTCTGGAGCAGATTGTGGGCGATCTGGGAGGTCAATCAATGAGCCGTCAGTCCCAGGTAATAGTCGAAGCCTTGAGCTCCATTTTCATGCCATTCATTTATGTTTTTAACCATTTTTTTGGATTTTTAGGGAGGTTTTTGAGAATTTTTTCCGCCCTCGGTCAGCGTGATTTCTGGGCACAGGATCGCACCAGTCGAGGGTGATTTTCACGACCATTCGCGCTAATCGCCGCAACTATTTTTAAAGCAGGCATGCCAACACCGTGGATAGGGAAAAAAACCATTTTTCTCAAAAACTGACCGTTTAAACTTGAATTTTATATGCCAATGATTATTATTGACTTAAATTAATGGCTTTTGCAGGAGAGAAATCACCGAAAATGGTGGATTGGAAGGAAAGAGAACATGAAGATGTTGACACCCAAACACTGAATGATCCAAATTGCCTGGAGGCTTTGAGGGCTTGCGGGCTCCTCAAATTTTTCCTTACACCAGGGATGCGGGCCCAACCCGAGTTTCTTCAATACTTGATAAGCCTTTGGGACATTAATCGCGAGATTTTTGTCATTGGAGACCACGAGCTGGAGTTGAAAACTTCAGATATCTACTTCATCACTGGACTATCTCACAGAGGTGAGCCAGTGAACTTGTATGGGTCACGTCCGGTCAGGGCAAGCATATCTTCCCTGCTTTCTGAACACTGCCTTGAGGCCTTGAAATCCAAGAGTGGGAAGATATAGATTTCTAGTGTGCAGGATTTGAGACTAAGGGTGCTTCTGTTGACCATCAACAAAGTGGCGGGGTCCCAGGTGGAAAATGAGACTAACAAGTCGAAGTTCCTTTACGCTATTGACTGCACAACTCCTACGATCTTCAACTGGGTAGAGGCCATGAAGATGAACATCAAGTGCCAGTTGTCCAAGGCCAAGGCGGGGAATCTGAAACAATTTGGCTTCGGATTAGTACTTGTGACCTTTTTCCTGGAACGAGTGCCATTGTTCCAATATCAATTGACTGAGGTTGATCCTCCTGCGCCGCAGGATCTGCGGATGGCCCGCTGGAGTTGTTTGATGCCTACGATCACTAGGGGTCAGCATATGTCATATCGACCTGCATCCTTCTCATGGCTACGATGACAGAAGATTGTCGTGGAGAACTAGCCATACAACGACACTGATTTCCGTGGAGATCTAGATATGCCCTTACCGGATGGAGAGGACTTTGATGACGAAGGTAAAAAATAAAAAATAAAAAATTTTGAGATTTTTTAATTGTTTTTGGTATATGCATGCTTACAACATTTCTCTTGTTTATGCAGATGTTGGACCAGAGTGGCCAGCCGGGATGTCCTCGATAGTCAGGCGCATCCCCCGTCCTATTGATGTTGTTGGCCCTTATCAGGAATGGAGCGACAATGATGAGGAGATCACAAGGAACCTCGTGGGGTTAACGCATGGTATCCCAGAGTATGCTCGGATAGGAGACATGTCCCGTCGCTACCAGAGGCACACAGTGGGAGTCTCAAATCGGATCCGTCGACTGCTAGTCGTGTTGCATGAGCTGTCTCGTGCTACCATGACCACCATGCTAAGTAGTTCCTAGGTCCAGTACTTACATATTTTTTGAGGCCTGCGTGCCACAGATGTACGAGGCCTGCGAGCCACTGATGTTATTATAGACACACATATTATTTTTTGGGGTTCTGATGTATCAAACATTCTCACATATATATATATATATATATATATATATATATATATATATATATGTTGTATTTTCCTGTCTATTATGGTACAAATGGTTTGTCTTATCTTTTACATGTTTCGTAAATGTCTATCCAACACGTAATTAGCTAATGCATTTGTCAATGTATTTATGCATCTAGGAATATGATGATTTGTAATATGATCAAAATGTCTTTCCAATAGACGGATACAGAGATACATTCGTAATATTTGAGGGTTCCTGACAGAATATTTCCCATTGAGATGAAGGACGACAAGTTGTGAATCCAGGTTGACAACCAATTCCCTGATGCCTAGAGAGATGGCTTCTGACATCAGTTCGATGACCGCACTATGTTCAGCGATGTTGTTGGTTGGGCGACCCATGCAGATACCTTGAAGGTCAATCAACTCACCGTTAGGTCATAGATAGCCCATGCCATGGATGATAGGTTCTGTTTACTACGACAAACACCATCGGTGAAACCAACGTGAGGAGTCGCAAACATCTGCAACGCAAGAAAAGCATAGTAAACAGGAAATTTGTTTGAAAACTATCACACAAAGCCATGTTGTACAAAAATGAATCACACACTAATGTACATAAGTAACCATGCAAGATGACCTACGCATAGTACTTCATGAGGGAGTCCATGCTGGGACTTGGGTAATCAATCAACGCAGTAGGACACTGGATTTTTACCGTTGTCATGATGAGTGAGCATCGAATCGACCAAATAATGGAGTAGAACTCATATAAGGCTTTCCCCCCATGCCCCCTCGGCAAGGGAGAGTTACGAGTCAGATGGAAACCCCATGGAAATAATGGGCAACCGGTGAAAACTCAGGTAGGGTGAAAAATCCTAAATCCATGAAGGGATAAAGGTGCCCTCAGTTGAAAGATCTTGATCATGTCAGGGTAAACTGACACATCAATGGGTAGCAGAGAAGAGCATTCTTCGGAAAAGGTAGACATGACCGTCGGGCGAGGCAAGAACAAGGAGTGATGATGAGGATCGATCCAAGGTGGTTCCTCGAGAGACATGATTTCCATGATACCTTCATCAGTGAGGAAGGTCTCCACTAAGGAATTGGATGATTCCAAAGTGCCAAGCCAAGGGGATTGAGAATACATATTGAGAGAGGTCTTCGACATATGAGAATCAAAGGATGCAGAGTTCGAAGCCGAGAAAATTTCCACGTAATTGACTTCAACGGGACTAAGCGGCATAACCTTGCCCCAAGTATCAACAAGATCTGGCGCAGATATGACCTATGTTGGCATTATGACACAGGTTTGGTGCTATGGCATAGGTGTTGTCCTTGATGGCAACTCACTCTGGTGACAGATCACAGTACAGGCTCTCAGAATGAAGGAAATCATATATACGCAGGTTCACCTTGACGAAGCCACGTATACACACGGGTTAGACGTTCCAAAGACGCGTATGCGTATACACGCACTTTCACGCAAGGGAAAGCGCGTACATGTGGGAGAACTTATTTTTGGTCCATGGTATTTAGTCCTTGGTATTTGAACCTATGGTTTTGGACCATGGTATCTCATCAAGAGTGTTGATCCCAAGTATTGGGTCCATGGTATTGATTTGTTAAGGTTTTGGACCGTGGTATTGAGAAAGGCATAAGACTATAAAAGAGGAAAGAGATCATTAGGCAAAGTCATCATCTGAATTATTGAATATCTGATAAAGTGCTAGATCTGGTATACTGGTGATTGGGTTATGGTGCAGATCTGGATCTGAATGAAGGAGGAACCTGAGCGCAAGGATAAGTTCTATTGATGGGTCAAAATCTTAAGGCTTGAATAATAGTATCTATGTATGATTTTGATCTGTTATGTGGTGCACGCTTGATCTATAAATCTGATAATCTGGGTTAACTAATGACTGAATGTTTGAAATAATGAATTATCCTTTATAGATCTAGCGAAGGCGCATATACAGGCTGTTTCTGTGAGTCTAAGAAGCGTATACGCAGGTTGATCTTGACACAGAAGCGTATGCACGCAGGTTTCTGGTTATTGAAGTGGCGTACGTCTCTTGAATTATGCTCTAGTTGCTTCTGTTTATTGCTGCAGTGTTCTGGGTTCAGAATTGGTGTGTGGTTACTGTTACTGTGTTCTGGGTACAGTTGTCAGAGAGGTGTTTATTTGATTCAGTTTTGATTGGTGAAGAGGAGATTGTTTGATGCAGAAATTCTTGATGTTTGATTGATGTTATTCATGGATCCACTATGAAAATTTATGAAACGTGGTCCCTGGAAGAAAGAGAAGGTTGTAGCCTTCTGTAGGTCAGCACCTACGTACTAGCACCTAAACTAGTATAAGAGATAAGGGGGTTGTAGCTCCCTTCCGGGAGAGGCTGGAGAACAAGAGAAGGTTGCAGCCTTCTGCAGGTAGAAGCCTGCGTACTGGTATAAGTCTACACCAGTACAGAAACATTGTAAACAGAAGTTTCTAATTAAAAGAAGATAGAGATGAATTGCAGCAGGTGGTTTTCACCCACATTGGGTTTCCACCTTATATCTTGTGTTCTTGTGTGTGGTTGTCTTTTGCTCTGTTTTACTGTTTCTGGTTATTGTTTATTTGCTTCTGGTACACAGATTAATGATAAACATCTGTAGAATAAATTAAATTATAAGTCTGCATGGTATACGTTGGTTTCCTTATCTGTAGTTGTGTATATACGCAGTTTTCTCTAACTGAAGTAGCATATATGATCTGGGTGTGAAAAATAAAATAATTGGCTTGATAATACTGATTCACCCCCCTCTCAGTATTATTTCCAACAATTGGTATCAGAGCAGGTCCTTCAGAAGAAGCTTGATCGCTTGAAGGAAGATCTATCATCATGAGCAACTACGAGAGAGAAGCATCAATCAGGCCACCAATTTTTGATGGAACCAACTTCGTCTATTGGAAGGTAAGAATCACTACCTATCTTCAATCTCTTGGTACAGAAGTCTGGGATATCATAGATACAAGGTACACATTTCCATCAACAACTCCTATAGATCTGGCTGGTAAGAAGCAGTATGAAACAAATGCAAAGGTTGTCAATACTTTATTAGGGAGTCTATCTCAAACAAAATTCGTCAAGTTTATGCAGCTCAAAACCGCAAAAGAAATATGGGACAAGATCGTTTTGAGCTATGAAGGAGATGAACAAGTAAAACGAGAAAAACTTCAAACCCTCAGAATTTAGTATGAAAATCTCAGAATATATAATGATGAAAGTGTGGCTAACTATTTCCTTCGTATAGATGAGATTGTCAATTGTATGAAAAAATTGGGTGAAGAAATAAGAGAAGTTGTTTTAGTTGAAAAGGTTCTAAGATCTTTGTCTTCTAAGTTTGAATCAAAAGTTTCTGCAATAGAAGAAAAACAGAATCTACAGAGCATTACCATGTCGCAGCTACACGGAATTCTAACTGCTTATGAAATGAGGAAAGGGGGACCATCAGACAGAAGAGAAACCACATTCAAGGCCTCAGGAAAAGGAGATTCCTATGACTCAGGACATATGTCAAAAGAAGAGGAAGAATCAAATTTTGTCAAAACCTTGAACGGGGTGCTAGCCGATTCAGAGGTAAGTTACCCTTCAAATGTTTTGCTTGTGGAAGAGTCAATCGCTATGCTGCCAAGTGTCCTCATAAAGATAAGCTTGACAAAGGGAAGGAACCAGTTAGATGGAACAAAAAACAAAATGTAAATAAGAAAAGCTATTACACTCATGAAGACAGTGATGGACTTTCAAATAGTGATGAAGATGAACAAGGTAATAATTATAGACTTTTAATGGCTTTTGAAGATGATGATTTCTTGGATGCTATAGATGAAGAAGGTCTTTATGAAGAGATTTCTAGACTCAAAATTTGTTTAGAAGAGAAGAATGTGATTATAGATACTTTACAATTCCAACTTGCTGGAAAGGAAAAACATCATGAAAAGTTAGAATGTGAAATTGTGGGACTTAGAAAAGAGATTGAGAAAACTAAAGCTCTTAATCTTAGATTTGTTAAAGGATCTGAAACTTTAGATGAGATTATCAAAGTGCAGCATTCTCCACTAATCAAGACAGGTCTGGGATATAATGAAGAAGCATCTCAAGCACAGAAGCCATCCACCTCCAAAAGTTATCTTGATGCAGCAAGGAGAAGTGAACAAATTGACAATTGACAACAAAGGCACAATGCTGATCACCAGGTAAAACAGGGACATTTTTCTTCAAGAATGAACAAAGATCACCAAGTAAATCAGGGGAAATCTACTTCAAGGATAAATAGAAGCTAAAACAGACCACAGGTAAATCATTCTCAATTTGCCTCAAGAATGGATGTAAATGAAAACTACAATCATTCGGTCCGTAGGGTTGATAATTGCAGGAATTTCTTCAATGTCCAATGTTTCTCTTGTCATAACTTTGGACACAAAGCAGCTCAGTGAGTTTCCTACAAAACTATCATGACTAGAGAAGCTCAAAAACAGAGGAGTATGACTGGGATCATGAAAAGGACCTACAATAACTTTTCTGCTCTTGAAAATGAAATAGAATGTTCTATTTGTAATAATTTTGGTCATGAAGATTCTGAATGTAGGAGCAGGTTTCGTCAGACAACTCAGAAGGAGCAAGCCCCAAATATCAAAACATGTAGAATGAAAGAACCACAACCAGAAAGATGTGGTATAGCCTTATATGCGGAAGGGCAGGAAAATCAATGGTACATCGACAGTGGATGTTCGAAACATATGACAGGTGATAAAGAGAAACTTCGGCCATATAGTGCCTTAGAGAAGGAGAAGAATGTCTCTTTTGGAAATGACACCCCTGCACTCATAAAAGGTAAAGGTTCTATTCTTTTAAAAGAAAAGGTCAAAGTAGGAAATGTTATGTATGTTGATGGCTTAAATCATAATATATTGAGTGTCAGCCAATGTGTGATCAAGGAAATGAGGTGATATTTCGATCAAATGGGTGTATCGTTCATGAGCTTGGTACAGGAGAAACAGTGATCAAAGGCATAAGGACTCCAAATAATCTATATATTCTGAAGGGAGGACAACAAAAATGTTATCTGAGCAAGAATGATGAACACTGGTTATGGCACTAGAGATTGGGGCATCTGAGCTTCTCATAGATAAGGAAATCATGCAAATACCAGGCAGTTCGTGGTCTTCCAGACATCATAATTCCAGACAATACAATAAGCAAACCAGAACTAACTTCCCTGAGAAAGAAGGATCAGCTAGCAGACCACTTGAACTTTTCCATACTGATGTATGTGGTCCATCTAGGAAAAGGTCACCTCGAGGAGAAGAATACTTTATATTATTCATTGACGACTTCTCCAGGATGTGTTGGATAGGACTTATGAAGCACAAAGACGAAGCCTTCGAAAATTCAAATCTTTCAAAGCCTTGGTTGAAAATGAATCAGATCACAAAATCAAATGCCCTAGGTCTGATAGAGGTGGGGAGTTTACCTCAAATGAATTTTTCGATTTCTGTGAAGAACATGGAATAAGAAGGGAATTCTCTACTGCAAGAACTCCTCAGCAAAATGGAGTAGTGGAAAGGAAAAACAGAATGGTTCAACAAATGGCTCGTGCTATGATGGATGAGTTTGGAACTCCTGCAACTTTCTGGGGTGAAGCTGCATTTTCTGCTGTTGTTATTCCCAACAAGACAAACGTCCGGGTGAACAACATGCAAACTCCTCATGAGCTCTGGTATGGCAAGACTCCTATGGTAAAACATTTCAAAATTTTTGGAAGCAAATGCTATATTAAAAAGACTGATGAAAATCTTGGCAAGTTTGAACCTAGAGCAGATGAAGGCATTCTCCTTGGATACTCTCCCCACAACAAAGAATACAAGTGTTACAATAAAAGACTTGGAAGAATTGTTGACAACATTGATGTAGTGGTTGATGAAGAAGGAAACATTCCTAGGCAAGTAAATTCCAAAAAATTTGAAGATGATGAGGACCATCCTTCAACATCAAATCAGACTTATGATGAAGAAGAAGCTCAAGAGGCACTAGAAGAATAGATAAGGATAGAATAGAAGACTCCATCCAGATATGTACAAAAGAATCATCCAAAAACTCAAATTCTAGGGCAGAAAGAGGCAGGTATACAAACAAGAAGAACAATTTCAGAAGCTTCAAGCTATTTGGCATTGCTCTCCTCCACTGAACCACAAGATGTAAGAGAGGCATGCAAAGATGAATGTTGGCTCAAGGCAATGGATGAAGAGCTTGAGCAAATCGAAAAGAATAACACTTGGGAGTTGGTTCCTAGACCAAAAGATAAGAATGTCATAGGGACAAAATGGATATTCAAAAATAAGTTGAATGAAAATGGGGAAGTTATTAGAAACAAGGCCAGACTTGTTTGTAAAGGGTATGCTCAACAAGAAGGAATAGACTTTGAAGAAACTTTTTCTCCCGTTGCTAGACTTGAGGCCATCAGAATGTTCCTTGCTCTCTCTAGCTTTCAGAAGTTCAAAGTATTTCAAATGGATGTGAAATCCGCCTTTCTGAATGGAGACTTCGAAGAAGAAGTGTACATTGAGCAACCAGATGGATTCATCCTTGGTAATGATTCAAATCTTGTATGTAGACTAAAGAAGGCTCTCTATGGTCTTAAACAGGCTCCAAGGGCTTGGTACTATCATCTGGACAAATACCTTCATCAACAAGGTTTTTCAAAAGGATCAGCAGATAGCAATCTTTATATAAAAATTGAAAATGACAAATTGCTAATACTTGTTGTGTATGTAGATGATATTATCTTTGGCAGCAATGAAGAAGCTATGAGTCAAAACTTTGCCTTGGTGATGCAGAAGGAATTCGAAATGTCATTGCTTGGAGAACTGACATATTTTCTTGGTTTACAAATCCAACAAAATGAAGGCGGTATCTTTTTATCTCAAACCAAGTACCTCAAGCAGATCTTGAAGAAATATGGCATGGAAGATTCGAAACTAGTATGTACCCCTATGGTCACAGGATGCAGCCTCAGTGCAAATGATGAATTAGCAACAGTGCATCAACCAACCTATAGATCCATGATTAGAAGTCTGCACTATTTAACGGGTACCTGACCAGACATTATGCATGCAGTGGGAATGGTTGGAAGATTTCAGGCAAATCCAAAGGAAACTCATCTTCAGGCAGTAAAGAGAATTTTCAAGTATCTTCAAGGAACTCAAAACTATGGCCTATGGTATCCTAGAGATACAGATCTCACTCTTCATGCTTATACAGATGCAGATTGGGCTGGAAGCGTGGATGACAGAAAAAAGCACAAGTGGTGGTGCATTCTTTATGGGTTCTAGATTAGTATCTTGGTTCAGAAAGAAACAGAGTTCGATTGCTTCATCTACAGATGAAGCAGAATATGTGGCTGCTGCATCTTGTTGCACACAACTCCTTTGGATGATGCAAACTTTGCAGGATTTTCAAATCACTTGTACTCCACCTATCTCCATCTTATGTGATAATACAAGTGCAATCAACATTTCAAAGAATCTTGTCATGCATTCAAAGACCAAGCACATACCTATTAAATATCATTTTCTTTGGGAACAAGTGCTTGAACAATAGGTCAAGTTGGAATATGTTCCCTCTAAGGAACAAGTTGCTGATATACTCACGAAACCACTACCCAGGGAAACATTTGAATACCTCAGACAGAAGCTGGGAGTAGTTGATGCATCATCCTGCTGTTGAAACTTGTCTATTCCAGAGAAAAATGGTTGTACGCGAGTTTCATGAGGAGGATCCGCGTACATACGCCGATTTATGCAGATACAGTCGCATATATGGTGGTTTGAAGGAAATCAGTGTGGACAGATTCTGGTTGAAGAGAGTCTGATATGGGTCTATCAGAGACCATCTGGCACAGGTTCAGGGGGAGCAGATAAACTTCTAATAATGCATTGTTGGCATTACCTTAGAAGCTCTTGGTTCAAGTACACAAGCTGTTTTTGGGTTCAGGTGGATCAGCTACAGAAAGGAGAACAGAAGGAGAACATGGTTGATGGTCTGAATAGTGATTGACAGATGCTGCTGATAGTAGCTATTGGTGACTTTCATAGTCTTGCTCTAGATATTTCATCTCTATGTCATGTATATCTTTTTTTTTTTTTTTATCAAGGTCATGTAACAGCCTATTTTGGTTTCCCCACTATGCCTGGGATGAATGATGTAATGTACTTGGTTGTCATATGTAAATTTCTGATGTATCCCCACTTGGTTGGGTGATGGATGTATGTATAGAGTCTTTTGGTGATAGGAAAGTCGGTTATGATGTATAAGTCATGGTTCTTCTTGAAGAACATATTTTTGCAAATCTTGCCTACAGTTAGGGGGAGCATGGTCAGCACATCAGAGCAGAGATTTTAGCATGTACTCAGGGGGAGCATAACCCTTTGCCCTTGATGACAAAGGGGGTGAATGACTTTGAGGATCTTTGGGTTGCCATCAAGTCCAAAGGGGGAGATTGTTAGCATTATGACACAGGTTTGGCGCTATGGCACAGGTGTTGTCCTTGATGGCAACTCACTCTGGTGACAGATCACAGTACAGGGTCTTAGAATGAAGGAAATCATATATACGCAGGTTCACCTTGACGAAGCCGCGTATAGACGCGGGTTAGACGTTCCAAAGATGCGTATGCGTATACACACACTTTCACGCAAGGGAAAGCGCGTACATGTGGGAGAACTTATTTTTGGTCCGTGGTATTTAGTCCTTGGTATTTGAACCTATGGTTTTGGACCATGGTATCTCATCAAGAGTGTTGATCCCAAGTATTGGGTCCATGGTATTGATTTGTTATGGTTTTGGACATTGGTATTGAGAAATGCCTAAGACTATAAAAGAGGAAGGAGATCATTAGGCAAAGTCATCATCTGAATTATTGAATATCTGATAAAGTGCTAGATCTGGTATACTGGTGATTGGGTTATGGTGCAAATATGGATCTGAATGAAGGAGGAACCTGAGCACAAGGATAAGTTCTTTTGATGGGTCAAAATCTTAAGGCTTGAATAATAGTATCTCTGTATGATTTTGATCTGTTATATGTGGTGCACGCTTGATCGATAAATTTGATAATCTGGGTTAACTAATGACTGAATGTTTGAAAGAATGAATTATCCTTTATAGATCTAGCAAAGGCGCGTATACACGTTGTTTCTGTGAGTCTAAGAAGCGTATACGCAGGTTGATCTTGATACAGACGCATATGCACGCAGGCTTCTGGTTATTGAAGTAGCGTACGTCTCTTGAATTATGCTCTAGCTATTTCTGTTTATTGCTGCAATGTTCTGGGTTTAGAATTGGTGTATGGTTACTGTTACTGTGTTCTGGGTACAGCTGTGAGAGAGGTGTTTATTTGATTCAGTTTTGATTGGTGAAAAGGAGATTGTTTGATGCAGAAATTCTTGATGTTTGATTGATGTTATTCATGGATCTAGTATGAAAATTTATGAAACGTGGTCCCTGGAAGAAAGAGAAGGTTGTAGCCTTCTGTAGGTCAGCACCTACATACTAGCACCTGAACTAGTACAAGAGCTAAGGGGGTTGTAGCTCCCTTCCAGGAGAGGCTAGAGAACGAGAGAAGGTTGTAGCCTTCTGTAGGTAGAAGCCTGCGTACTGGTATAAGTCTGCACCAGTACATAAACATTGTAAATAGAAGTTTCTAATTAAAAGAAGATAGAGACGAATTGCACCAGGTGGTTTTCACCCACATTGGGTTTCCACCTTATATCTTGTGTTCTTGTGTGTGGTTGTCTTCTGCTCTGTTTTACTATTCCTGGTTACTGTTTATTTGCTTATGATACACAGATTAATGATAAACATCTGTAGAATAAATTAAATTATAAGTCTGCATGGTATATGCTGGTTTCCTTATCTGTAGTTGCGTATATACGCAGTTTTCTCTAACTGAAGTAGCGTATATGATCTGGGTGTGAAAAATAAAATAATTGGCTTGATAATACTGATTCACCTACCCTCTCAGTATTATTTCCAACAACCTAGGGATCATATTTGACCGAGATCATGTTGACAGAGGCAACATGAGGAGGTGGGAGTGGAAAAATTCCCATTAAGGCAGAATCTTTGAAGAGACCCACCCCCACACTCTTATAGGGAGTAACAGAGTGCTTGGAATATGGAACATTGCCATCCAAGGAGGAAGAGGCAAAGAAAGACATATGATCAATGGTGACAATCTTCCCTTGATGGAAAAACTGGATCACGCGAAACAAAGAGGAGGCCACGACATGCATGGCATGAGTCCAACTTCGGCCAAGTAGAATATTATAATTGAGATTGGCGTCAACAATCTCTACTTCGACTTGCACTGTCTTGCCTTCCAGGGTGATGGCAAGGTTAGGTAAGACACCGAAGGGTCGTGAATCACACCCATCGAAAGCTTCCAAAGTGTTCAAAGACTGGTTCAGTGCAGGGGAACCAATAGCCTTCTAGCATGCAGTTGACATGATGCAGGTGGAAGCACCTTCATTGATGACAATGTGGCAGATGGTCTTCTCGTTAATGATTACCTAAATAATAAAGACAATCTGATGAGGGGGCCATGGAACATGGTTCTCCAGATCGAAACATATCAATTTAGAATCGGTGGGATCGATGCCCCTGATAGCTGGCAGAAAATATTTCCACTGCGATGGGAAGCTTTGGAGTACCTCGAGAGCCGACATGGCTGATGGCGCCTAAGCCAAATCCTCAACAATATTGTAGTGCTAAGCGGCTCAGGCATTGGGATTATACGAGGATTTCCGTAGCACACCTCGAGAGGGTGGCCACATAGCGGAATCAGGGTTAGGCCGCTCAATTTGTAGAGGGCCAGAACTCGGGGTAGAAGAAGAAGGTGCAACTTATTTTTCTTTCCCAGCTATCAGAGCTGGAGTTTGATACTCTTTCAACCGGGTAGCCACATTAAAGGGCATGCTTATCATGAACACTTGAGATGCAGAGGAAGTAGATCGGGGTTGGTCTACCACCATTTGGGTTTGCTGAGACAGAAAAGGTTCTTTAAGGACAGTAGGGGTCCCTTTGAGTAGGCGACTAACTTCGGATCATCAAGGACAATCCTTAGTGTAGTTATCCTCCTCGCAAATGAGGAAGGGATACTTAGGTTTCCATTGCGAAGATTAGCCAATAGATGATTTGGGAGGACCCTGTTTCGGGGCATCGACTTTAGCTTTGCCTTTGCCTTTCTTTTTTCCTTTCAAGGATTTGTCCGCTACAGTAGATTGAACAACACGAACCTCTGAGGTTTTACCAAGGCTAGGTAGATTCTGAGATGAACTATTAGGAGCAGCATTCAAGACCGACTTCTGTTTGGAAGAAGTTTTAGCAGGGGTTTGGGATACTGAACCAATAACTCCATCAACGGGAGGAACAACTGGTGACTTTGATGTTGCGAGATCAGATGATGGTCGCGGAGCATTGGGTAACAACTCGTATAAAGTGCTAGATTAAGAGTAAACCAGATCCAAGTACTGGGCACGAGCGATGGCTTGCTCTTCAGTGACGCATCCACCCATAGCTATATTGCGAGAAATTGGGGCTATGAATGATTTGGTAAACCATTCAATGAGCAACTGATCAGCTATCTCGAATTTGATCAGGCGACGTCTACATCTCTAATCATGGATATGATCAGAGATGTGTGTCGTAGTGTCTTTCTTAAGCGAAGTGAGAAAATAGGTGCCAGTTTCATAGTGAACCAGTAGCTGAAAATGCGTGAGGAAAGCCATGGCTAATGAATTGAAGTCATGGAAAGTACTTTGAGGTAGCTCAATGTACCATTTCACTGCAGCACCCGTGAGGGTTCACTGGAAAATACGAACACAAATGGAATCGTCCACGTATGAGTTCGACGAGCACCAGAGGTGATATGTCATCACATGGGCTTGAGGATCTTCTTTAGCTTTTCCATCGAACTTTGGGTAATCACTTGGTATCTTGGATGACACCGGAGGCCAATACGGCCAATGAAGGATTGGATCATTCATAAGGCACGATACATCTGGCAACTCAAGTGTAGCCAAGAAAGGCAATTAAGTGTTAAAAGGAATGGGAGGTCAATAAGCGGGCCCATAGGGAGGAGTCCATCCCTGCTAGTAAGGATTTTGGCTCCAAAGTGGGGGATTTTCGCCATATGGCATCTGAGGCTGCCCCCATTGCGGATTACCTTGACCATAGGGAGGATTGTGACCTTGAATACCCTGAAACTGTCCAAGCACAAGTTTTTGATAGGCAACGTATGGGTTAAAAGGTTGTTGAGCCTGTTGACCTTGGACATGTGGATATGGGACCTATTGCCCTAGAACATAGGGTTGTTGAGCATGTTGTCCCTAAACAAGAGGGTTCTGGAGCTGTAGTCCTTGGGCATAAGGTTGATACATTTGTTGCTCTTGGATGTAAGGGTTTTGTACCTGGTGCCCTTGGTCGGTAGGATTCTGAACCTGTTGACCTAGGATAAGAGGATTCTGGGCCTACTGCTGCAGGACTTGACCTTGACCCTGCCACTACAAAGGTTGACCTTGTTGATATGTATACAAGGGTTTTTGCTACCCTGGTTGGTTTTACTGTTACAAGGTATAACCTTACAGTTGCAAAATTTGTCCCCAGGGTTGCAGAGGTTGGCCCTGCGAGGGTATGGGTTGAGAGGTATGCAAAGCATATTGCATCTGCTACTGCGCAACTTGCTGCAACTGTTGTAAGGATTGGCCTTGCAGTTGTTGCAGGAGACCTTGCTACGAGATAATTTTCCCTTGTTGCGCAGAGAGCCCTTTCTGTAGCAAAGGTTTCCCTTGCGGTAACAAAGGCTTCCCTAGTTGTTGTAAAGGTTGTCCTTTCTGTTGCAAGGGTACTTGAACAGTGCCCAAGAAATTACCAAACTGAATCTGGTCGTAGCTAGGCTGGATGTATTGCCCAGATTGGAGGGTGTAAGATTGATTAACAAATCCTTGAGAACCATATGGAATGTAAGGATTTTTGTATTGGAACTCAGCCCCATAGGGCTGCTGATATTGAATATTGCTTGATCCATACGGACCAACGGGATTCTGAACATGTTGGTACTGGAAATTGCTTGATCCAGTAGGAAGCAGGGTCAACAGGGTTATAAATAATACCAAAGGAGGGCTAGTTTATACCAAGCATGTGAGCTTGTGAACCACTCACATTAGTGGCACCTGACACCATAGAGAAATTTGGGTTCTGCCCCCCAGGTGGTGGCACAATCTGGCCACTAACTAATGGGACAGAAGAACTGATAGAGACAATCTTTGAAACTACCGATTGTGACTGACGTGTAACTGGGATCGATGATACAAGAGTATTCAGAATGGTGGGTTGCACCGGGACTGAAGTAACAGCCTGTTGGGAAGTCGTGTTCGTGATGAATGGACCTGACGTAGGCTTGATGCCTGACGCCCATACAAGATTATGGTAGAGTGATGAGGCACTAGGTGTGCCTGAAACTAAGTGCCCCAAAGACACATAGTTGGGTGGAAAACTGGCGGGAATACCTTCCGAATAAGGGAAACCCTCGGGAGGGAACTACAATTGCAATTCTTCCCCCTCAACAGTGTGTGGAGTAGAAACTTCGGACTCATCTAGAGATGTGACTGGAGCATCGCCTTCGGGTTCCATGTTTGAAAACAAACGACGATGAATGGTCGAACGTGTACTGGGGGATAGTTCCAAAGGAACACCCGACTGGTCGTACAGACTGTAAGGACGCTATGGTGATATCTCAACAACATCAAACAGAGGGTTTGGAGGATAGATAACCAGTCCAAGCTGACCATTAGTGGTCGGCAAGTTCTCTGGAGTTCAAATGGGATTGTCCGGAGATTCTGGGCCAAGATCAGCAGATGACCCTGAATCGAAAGTAGGCGAAGGACGAGATGACAATGGTTGAACACTCAAAACAATTGCAAGTTCAACATTTTGGTCCTCAAGTGACTCTGATAACTCAGGAAACGACTCCTCAGACAATCTTTCAGACGGAGGAGAGGAAGAGGAATTGGGTGAACCAGATGGTTCAGCCATGATGACCTTATCTTAGTCGACAGAAAAAATAACTTCAAGGCTTTAAAATTTCCTTTTAATGGAACTCATGATTTGGTCAAAAGACTAACGAGATGTTTTGGATCATGGGAAATCAATTATTAAGATGCATAAAAGACTCATGTTCTTTCATTTTTTAAGAGTCGAGAGAGAAACAAAGATGACTCTATCACTTTCGATTGGAAACGAGCTCGAAAGGACAAGTGCTCGAATTATCTTTTAAATTTAATGAGTCAAAAAGATCAAATGACTACTCTGGATGATCTAGGTAAACAGGATTACCAGGCAATCGTGAACTACAGAATACCTCTTGGCGAACCAAGAATTACAAGCAGGCAATCTCCCTAAATGTTGTGTTTGGTGTATCATGTTCAAAAGGCAGCCAACTCGGCTTCCTAAGGATAAAAGGATTGCAGCCTAGTGGGGTCTCCCGTTATATACTCGACAGTACGGGAAGCACAAATCTGTGTTAGTGCTGTCTAATGCCAAAGCTAATGACAACTGCTAGGTTTAAAGATGCCGGAACACATCTCTAGCCTAGACCTTCTAGATATGATCGTTAATGTCAAATGTGCCTTAGGTTAATTGAATTCATTTTAGAGTTGATCTTGAGTTAAGTTTCAGTTTTCAGGTCTTAACGATGCTACTCGAAAAACCTAAAATGCAACTAAATGGGACAAGACCTTTAAATTCAATGAAATGCCTACACTAAAGAGGGTAGAAAATACTCAATCAAATGCAAACAATCAAGCAACTGAAAATGAAATGATCTTTCACTACTTCACTTTTTCAAAAAAATAAACTAATGAAAACGGCATTCCAATTCCTAATTCCCTGACAAGCACTTATCTATTAGTCCTCTCAAAATGAAAAAATTTCTCTTCCTTTTTCAAATGCTGATGTAATTCTAGTCTTTAAGAGATGCAAATTATTGTAACATAATGATGCAACAAGCTAGAGTTTCACACTTTCTCATGAAACAATGAAACAAACTTTTCACGTACAATCTTTCAATGAAAAAGTTTTCGAGACAATGAGCTCTTCAAGTAGATGAAAACATGAAAAGAGAAGTTCATTCAGATCAATGAAACACCGACTTTACCAAACACAAGACTAATAATGTAATCTATGCCAGAAAGAAACGTTCAAGCTAGTAAATGAAAATTTTTCAAACTTGTGCAAAAAAGTTCAAAGTCATAAAAAGGACCAAAAAAAAAATTCAAGGAGCAAACACACCCACAACCTGACTTAATGAATCCACAAGCTGTTGAATGGGTGACTAACTAGATGCCCTAGTGTCACTGGCCACTCAATGACTCAATCAATCAAATAGAAAGATGACAAGCCAACAAGCAAGCAAAACCAAATGAAAAGTATCTTTCTAATCAGGGAGAAAACAACTAAAAAGGTTCACGGGGTAAAAAAACACAAGAGCAGAACACACTGGCCAGGATTGGGGTCAAGCTCTAATCTTCACTTACAGGCATCAGTGCGACTGCCTAACTGAAAACAAGCGCCAGAGGCTGGTCGGCGTGACTATCAGTGGATTAAGCGCGCTGGCCAAGGTAACTAAGAAAAATAAAAAAAAATCAAAACAAGGACCAGATTTGCTACTACGAATTTTAGACTTAGGCTAGTAAGCAGGAGAAACGAAATAGAACCAAACGGAAAATGTGAAACTAGAAAAGTTCTCACGAAATCATGAAATCTAAAACAAACAAAATGATGGTATCCCCAGCGGAGTCGCCAATTTGTGGTGAAGTAAAATTATAAGTGCGGACACGAACGAATTCCTCTAGCCCGATAATGGGTCTAGACACAACAGATACATTCTATGGAAGATTTCCTTAGGTTAGAATCAATCAAGAGGGCCTACCTCTTGGTTGCTTATCCTACTTAATGGTGTCCTCGCTTCCTCGCTCCAACAATCTCTCGCTTCCTTCTTCAAGATCCTGAAACAAATAAACAACAACAACACACAAACATAATAAGAGACAAATTGCAATTCAACCTACTTAACGAGTCAAGAAGCATTAAGACATGGATATGTAATATTACAAAACATGTAGGAAATAAATCGATAGTTGCATATATTAATATCAAAGAGAGATTACAACCATTCGTCTTGACGTTGCAGTCTTCCTCTGACAAGACCAGGTTCCCACACACTTCTGCTAGCATTCTACGATGGCTTCAAACAACAATAGTTTAAAGGCTCTTCCATTTAGGCTTCAATCCAAACCAAACACACTTCTCCCTCACACAACTAGATGGCTACAACTAGTAATAGCTTGCTTGTCTAATCCAAAATAGTATAGTCACACTCAGCCAAAAACTGTAACTAGTTTGTGCTTGGGAAGAAGGAAGGTTTATATAGGAAATATGGACGGGAGATGGATCCTCTTCTCATGGGATAAGGACTTATCCCTTGAGGTAGTTCCATCATTATAGGGGAAAGGAGCCCAAACTCTCATCCTCGACCCCATCCGGCCAAACCATTTACCAGACTTCCGTTACAAATCTTCTAGAGATGGAAGCTTCGACTCTAATTTTAAAAAATTTCCATAATAGGATCGGCACGACTGAAACATAGCTCAATTGCTTTGGTCGACACGAGGAGTAGTGCTAATCTCTGCACATCATCGCGGGGGAGATAAAGGCCATTAGTGCCGGTCTTGTAAACTGGGAAAAACAGAAGTTTCAGGGGAAATGGTGCAAAAGGGAAATGATCTGCTCATGAAGAGGGACATAATGGGAGTTTTTTCATGAAGGAAAAGCCAGTATCAAGGAATGGGGAGTACAGGGATAGTGACAAAATGTTATGTAACACTCCCTTATGGTAGCATCTCCAATGATGATATAGATCGCAAATTTAGCTCCCCGCCATCATCCCTAGGTAGTAGCCCACTGGTAGAGATTCCGGGTAGTAGCCCGATGGACAGAGGGTGGTAGATTGAGCTCCCCTTTGATTTCAAAATTATGCTTCTTTTAGATTCGATAATGTTCAACACATGAGCAGGAACTATCAAGAGATAAGAAGGAATAAGTAAAAGATGAATCGAGATGATCAATGATGATACAATATGATGAGATACTTGAGATTGGATATGATGACAGGATGACATGTTGATCGATGGTCTGATATTGGCAGGTGGAATTCTCCCTAGTTGAGAGGGAGTGTTAAAAATATGCAACTGCAGTCAAATTCCAGTTTGGACAACTCACTTTATGGAGATAATTATTTCAATGATTTCATCTTTTCGAGAGGACCAAAATTGACCTAAATATCACTCAAATCGGATAAGGAAAAGTGTACTTATGAATAAAATCTCACATGTGCATATTTGATAAGGTCAGCCCTAAAGAAAAGTGGACCACCTTGAAAGGCTATAAATTCAAGTTCCCTTTACCTCATTTAGACACAATGATGAGACACTCTTCTATCTTATTTTTGGCTCGCACTGTTATATCATTATTCAACACTCTTGTAGTTATGATGCTCTTATATGGCCTTGGGCAACCCTTTCCCATTCAGACTTGGTCGTTTATTAAAAAAACATTTTTTAAAATTCCGTGTGTGACTCTTCCCTTATAAAAGCATGTGTACACATGGGTTCCATAATACCAAACCCACATAAATAATTTAAAATATAAAAAAAATTCCTATTTCCCAGGCAGGGTTTACGGGTTTCACTGAAATCCCACCTACAAGAGCACATGGCCTAACTGAAGCAACTGATTTCTAGCGAAATAGGATATAGGATATCGAAATTCTAACCCTTTTTTCCCCATATCAATTCTAATTTTCCCTGTGCCTCTTGCACTCCCAGTCATAGGAAACCCTTGTTGCCTTGCAAAGATGTTCATCTTCCATTATATGACATCCTTTTGCACATATTGAGGTGATCTTTGAGGATTGGGTTGGATGGATCTAGAGGAAGGTTCGTTGGTGTCACATGGTAGGATCAGGTTGTATTCTTCCACTCCTATTTGCTGCTGTCAATAAAGAAGCTTTGTCTTGTTCTTGAAATCTTGTGGTCTCATGTTTTTATAATTCATGTCTAGCATATCATGCTTTATATATATATATATATATATATATATATATATATATATATATAGATAGATAGATAGATAGATAGATAGATAGATAGATATATATATATATATATATATATATATATATATATATATATATATATATATATATATATATATATATATATATATATATACTTGATGATCTAACATGTTTAATATGCACATTCTTTGAAATATTTTCTATGTATATGCTTCTTTGGTTTATGTTGTAGGTTTGAATGCATTGGAGGAAGCAGAGGGTTTCGACCCTACGAGATCAAAATCAAACGTAGGACCTCCAGGTATTCTCCCTAAACCAAAATTTAGGAATTTTCATAGTTTGTTTGCTTAAATGAGTGCTTCTTGTTGATAGTCTACCTTCAATCTATTAAGGTTATCAATCCTTACCTAAGGGAGGTTTCTCTCGCTAACAGAATTGGCGACTCCACTGGGGAATAAAATCTTGTATTTCCTAGAAGGGTTGTTTTATTCTTGATCTGCGTTCTTTTGTATTGTTTCTTAATTTTTCTAGTATTATTGATTCATTTTCAGTCTGGGTAGACAAACTGACCTATTGGATCAGGACTGTACTTTTTATTTTCCCCTATTTTTCTGCATATACGTGTTTTTCTTTGTACACAGTCACGTATACATGTGGTTTATTCCAAAGAAACTCGTGTACATGCGTGTTTCTTCAATCATAGTCGTGTATACACGCGAATTTTCTGATACACAGTTGCGTATATATGGGAAAATTCGAATTTTTAAAAAATCTTCCTCTAGTTTTGGGAAGTAGCCTGGATTTCCTTCTTTCTAAGAGTCATTTGTTGTCAGGAATGATTTGGTTTCTTGTTGGTGTCGTTTCTTGGTCTCTTTTTGAAAAAAGAATTTGTCAACTTAGGGTTTTCTATTTGTTGAAGTTTTGTGATTTTGAGCATTGGATTTCAGACCTTTTGGTAAAGTGTCTCACTGTTCTATACATATGGAACAAAGAATTGTTTTTCAACTTGCCTTAAGATCCAATCTTTTCATTGCTTCATTCACATTATTGAAGTTGCCTTTTTTGTTTCCTTTTTTTGGTTTGAGAAAGATTTGCAACTTTGGTTCAGTGAAATATTTTGGTTTTCTGAGATATTTTGTTCGTTGAATCCTTTGTGTGTCCTTTAGATCAAGTCATTCAAATGTTCTTTAC
This sequence comes from Pinus tabuliformis, assembly GCA_031772625.1. NCBI lineage: Eukaryota > Viridiplantae > Streptophyta > Pinopsida > Pinales > Pinaceae > Pinus > Pinus tabuliformis. The sequence goes on from CM062817.1 coordinate 229,617,129, forward strand.
CTTTTTGTTGGTCTTATCATTTCAGTGATTGTTTATGGCCGATGAACTTTGGTGTCTTTTCACTTGATTTTGATCTTAAGGTCATTAGTTGTTTCTTCTTAAATCTTTTATTCAAAGCACTTTAAAAGAAAAAATAAAAAACATTTGTTTTTGCCTTTCTTTTCTTTGATTTTACTTTTTGTTTACCAACAAGTGTGTGAATCTTTGTTTGAAATTATAATTTGCTTGGCTTGAGAGAATTTTTTTCTTGGATGTTTGTTTCTCTTTTTTTGGTCAAATTTCGACTTTAGGATATTAAAGGGCACATTTGTTTGTTTAGAGCATTCCATAGAATCTTGCACTTAGGCATTCTAGCATGCACTAAGTAGTTTGCATTCTAGGCATTTCTTTTAGTCTCTTTAGACAATGATGAATGTGTGAGTGTGTTTAAAAAGAGAATAAGAGTTTTTTGTTTTCATAGGTTTCTCGTAGAACCCATGTAGAGATCACTTTTCATTGAAGAAAAGGAAGTTGCATATCACATGTAGCCTAGTTTTCTATTGATTTATTTTGTGTCATAACATCATATGTTTCACTTCCGCTACCCCTAACTTAAAACAACCACTTAAAATAAGCGCTTAATTAAAATGAACTAGACTTTTATTTTTGTCATAGATACATCAACTAGTCTAGGACATTTAGGGCCTTGGAATAGGTGTGTGGAGAGTAAACTCTCCAAGGCCACATTAAAATGAAACATAAAAATTGATTAAAGAGTGCAAAATCCAGTCTCATTAAGTTGTCTGGGAAAGCTCTTCTAACACATGAGTTAAGCACAAGGATGAGTGAAGACAAGGAAAGAGAGATACCCTCTCTCCTACTTGTTGGATCCTATGCCCATGATTGTTCCGCCGGACTTCTGATTAAGAAATGGTAACCTTAGTTGCCTATCCTAGGGACCACACAGGGACTGTGGGGGGGAATACTCGTGGTACCTAAGACAAACGTTCTATCACTTTAATAGTACTTCTGGAGGGTGCCCTTGTGAAGCTTGGGTATTTGCACCAAAAAAGGCTATTGTTGGAGGTCAGCATAACTGTTTATGATACCTTCGCTGGTAGGATTGGGCCGTAATTATCCCAAACTATCTTCATAAGGTCCTTATTTTCGCTTTCTTGTATTTTGGTGTCCGGTCCTAATCACCTAGAGCGAAAATACCCAGAAACTACTTGTTTGGTTGTATCTTTAGGGATATTTTTTTAGTGAGTGCTCTCTGCTCCTAGATCGCCATAAGTTTTTATTTTTTGAGTCTTCAAAAAGTTCTCTTAATATTTAAAAGTGGTTGATTGACATGTTCATTGGTCTAGCAAGCTTTGTGGGTTTTCACCTATGAGTGCCAAGCCTTCATCTAGAAGGCATATGAGTAATTATAATGGTGATTTTCAACCAGTAGTAGATGACACATCGAAGATTAATGGACCAACTTTAGGGGCTCTTATTTCATAGGGTGAACTTAGTGTGGTTCGTAATTTGGATAGAAACACTTTCTTCCTTGCTAGGGTGCTTTTCCAATTAGAAGACGAGATTGATATTGAGGACGATCTTGAGTCCCCAATGACTCATTCGACACCCCTTCCTTCTCATCTTCCATACATTGTATCGTACGTGGGCACACCGATTCACAGGCCGACAAGCCCTATTGACTCTCCTTATTCTTTCTAGATGGCCAATGTTAGTGGTGTAACCATGGCTGCAGATACTTATGGTGTGTAGACCCCTCCTTCAATTGTAGGAGGGGGTACTATTGCTATCTCTACTGTTACACCTAGTACAGTAGCTGTTGGCTCTACCTCCATTCCAGTTCTGAGTGGGGGCACCCAACCTTTTTCTTATTTCATTGGTACCTACCCTTTCGGGATGCCACCTAGTGGGATTCCCTCAGTTTCCTTAACCTTTCCATCTGTTGTTTCCACATCTACGACTTCTATGCCAAGTGGTTCAACATCCTTTCAGGGTTTTGTTTTTGGAAGTGGTCATATCCCTCCTTCCAATCCATCGTTGAACTTGGGACAAGATCATAATGTTAATCCTTTCCAAGGAGCTCAAGGATGGCCAAATCCTTTCGTTAGTGGGTTACGGGCCAAGATTTCATCCCATTTATTTGGTTAGCAGGGGAGTATGCTTTCCCTTCTGCCAGAACCTCACAAGTCTTTCCTTCGTTAGCTGGTGCATGTAATCCTTATCAGGGGTTATCCCCTTCTTTTAATGTCCTAGTAGGTGGAAACTATCCTATGTATGGTAACCCTACGACAGGGGGTGGATACACTCTGAATAATTCCAGACCACAAGGATTTCCTTATGGTTTAGTTCCTTCTATGAGTGATCCATGGCAACCTAGTGCCTCTTCCAATCTAGGATACTCTTTTCATAATGTCAAGAATTCTACTCTTGGTGGGTGGAATTCTCCGGCTCCTCTGCGCTTACTGTGCTTGGAAACCTTAAACTTTCCAGATATTTCGAAGTTGACGAATGATCTGATCCGTTACAATCTAGCTTGGCCTCTGGTTCCAACCAAACTTTCGTCTGATATTCATAAATTTGAAGGGTAGTTTGGGGAAGATTCAACATATCATATAACCACGTTCCACTTATGGTGTTCATTCAATTCCTTGGTCGACGATTCAATAAGGTTGAGATTATTCCAATGCACCCTAACTGGAAACACTGCAAAATGGTATATTGAGCTTAGAGGGGGTACCTTTGCTATGTTTGGAGAGCTGGCTACTATGTTTTTAAACCATTTCCAGTTGCCTGTTTGATATGATGTCGGAACTAAGCTTTTAGCTAGTTTCCAACAAGACAAAGCAACTCATATTTATGACCACATCCAAGAGTGGTGCAGAAGGAAGAGGCTCATTAAGGCCTATATCCCTAATGAGTTCCTTCTCGAATGGTTTTTAAAATATTTATAGCCAGAAATTTCTAAGGATGTGTCGCTCTCCGAAGTGTTCACTGAAGAACAAGCCATCTTTAGAGCCCAGAAGTTAGAACTTATATATTCTTAATTTGGAGTCCTCTATAATATTTTTCCTGATGCTCATATATCAAAGATTGATCTAGCCAAACCTAAGTCGGGATCCCATGCTGACGAAATTGTAGGATCGATTGATAATAGCATGACTAACCTGATAAATCATTTGCAACATTTGTCTTTACAATCTACTTCTCTAGTGTAGGCATCGTCATCAGTGCCTCTAACTTCCCAACCTTCAGAAGTTGATGTTGTCCAATCTTCGAACCCCAAAGGAGGCCAACAATCTAATGGGAAGAAGAAGGGACGTGGTAAGAAGAAAGATAAGGATGGGAAAGGGAATGCGAATTAGGGGATTTTTGAGGTCTAAAATGGGCCTCCTAAGGAAATTATAAAATAATAGTGGAAATAATAAAATAATATTAGATTACATCATCAAAGTTTAGAAGGGAAAAAAAAACTATTTTTTCAATCCGTATTTTCAACTTATCTACCTATGGGTTTACTCAAATTTCGAGTAGAAACACTCCTTGGATGCAAAATTTGATTCCTCATCCAAGGAGTACCCATGTTGCATACTTTCAATGGACCCTGCTACACGAAAAATGAGAAATACATGAAAAAAACGTTATTACAATCATGTTTTTCATGTATTTCTCATTTTTTGTGTAGCAGGGTCCATCGAAAGTATACAGCATGGGTACTCCTTGGATGAGGAATTAAATTTTGCATCCAAAAAGTACTCCCTCTTAAAATTTGAGTAAAACCTTAAGGAGATAAGTTGAAAAAGTAGTTTTATTATTTTATTATTTTTTAATCTTTTTAACCTTTTACTCCAAAAATGGCGAATGATCCCCCATGGTTGACATCATCATCTTGAATCCTATTGATTCTTATAAAGTTTATTTTGGTTGTACATTTTTCTTAGGAGGCCCATTTTAGACCTCAAAATTCCCCTAATGGAATAGATCCAGTAATGATACTGGAGAGGGCAAGAAGGAATAGAAAAACAAAGTAATGTTCCCATGTAAGTTATGTAGTGGGGATCATCTTACCCATCTTTGCCCTAAGATTCAGGATGCTCAACGCTTGTTAGCTCAACAGAGTTCTTCGAGTTCCCAGGCTATGTTGACTAACCCTTTTCCCCAAGGGAAACAAATGTTTGTTGGCGCTAATGTTGGTACTGGAACCCCCACAGGGGGGCAACCAGGAAGGGGAATCTACATCGAATGTATATATGGTAAGGTCCCATGTTCATGTTTCTACAAGATCACATGATTATGGTGAACCAGAACCTTCTAAGGCTAAGAATGTTTTCGATATTCCAGAGTCACTCCATATGGAGAGGCCCATAGTTGAGAATATACCTCGGATGTGGAAAGGCTCTACAAAACGTTTGACTATTAATCCCAATGCTAGGGTTGCCCAAAACTACTCTATTGTTGAAGATTTGGCTCAAAACCCTTGTGCCATGTTAGCGTTAGAGGTACTCCAATCATCTCCTGCGCAAAGGGCTGCAATCGAAGCAGTGGATCCGAAAAACACTAATGCTAAGAAGAGACTCCCTCATCACATGGCTTTCCAGATTAAATCTACATATTGAAAAATGAATATCTTTCGAACTATAGTTGATGAAGGGGCTTCCACATGTGTTATGTCGATGTCATGTTGGAAGGCTATTGGATCTCTGAAGTCTGTTCCTTTCCCTACTCTCTTTATCGCATTTGATGGTCATTCTCATAGGCCTCATGGAATTCTTCTAGCCTTTCCCATCTTTGTTGGGGGTAAGGTTGTCAATGTTGAGGTGGAAATAGTTGATGCCAATTTGGATTATAATCTGTTGTTGGGTCGAAATTGGGTTTATGCAATGGATGCTATTGTTTCATCATTGTTTCATGTCCTATGATTCCCCCATGAAGGGAGAATTATTATGATTGATCAAATGGCTTATTCTCCTAATGATCCCAACACATCTTCTAATTCTACCGTCCCCTTGGTGAAGAATACCAAGCAACCTGTGGAGAATTTGGGAGTTGGAATGTATTCCTCATTGATGGGTACTTTTGATCTTCCTTCTCCTATTTCTCATATTAATGTTATTTCATCTTCCAAGGTCACTCCTCGAAGAGGTTCTTTCAAAACCCATTATTTTTATGATCCTTGGCCCTTACCCCCCTCTACCGCCACATTAGAGGAAGGGCAAGTAGGTGGAATGGAATACCCTATATCTACAGTAGAAATTGAGTACCAATCTATAGTTACTTCTGCAAATTCTGATCCCATCCCTCTCTCATTAGAAGATGTGGATGGAGATGTGGCTCCAGTCTGGACTCTCGACTCTACTTCAGCTATGGACTGCCTTGATATAGTCTTACCATCTGAAGAGGCAATCCTATCATAAATGACTGGTGTAGAAAGACCATGGGATGACTTGCATCATTAGTCATATTTTCTCCCCGACTTGCATTGACCTGACTCAAATTTGTCCAATCCTTCAACTGGAAGTGTTCACAAAATCTTAAATGCTTTGGCCCCAACACAGATTTTTGCTGAAGGTAATATGTCCAATATTTCGGAAACTATTCCAGTGAACATCTCTAGGAATCCCAATAGTATTGAAAATGTCTTCATTGTAGCTATGTGTTCCCCTAAAGAAATCAAGATTTATACCGACCTTTTCAAAGAATTCTGAGATGTGTTTGCTTGGTCTTATAAGGAAATGCATGGAATCAATCCATTGATAGTTCAGCATGAGATCAAGACTTATGAAAACGCCAAGCTTGTACGGCAGAAGCTTCGACTGAGAAACCCTAGGAAAGAAGCAACTATTAACGTTGAGGTTGAAAATCTACTAAAGGCCGGTTTCATATACCCCGTTTTGTTAACTGAATGGGTCTTGAATCCAGTCCTTGTTGATAAAAAACAAGGAACGATCTGTGTATGCATTGACTTTAGGGATTTGAATAAGGCTTGTCCTAAAGACAATTTCCCCATTCCATTTATCGATCAGATCATTGACGAGTGTGCTGGAAATGAGGTGTTTTGCTTCATGGACAAATTTTTAGGGTATAATCAAATAACTATCCATCCTGAAGATCAACAAAAGACAACATTCATTTGTCCTTGGAGTACATTTGCATACAAAATGATTCCTTTTGGCCTTAAAAATGCTGGAGCCACATTTCAGCGGGCCCTGTCTTATGCTTTCCACGACATCAAATACATTATAGAAGCATATTTGAACGATCTAGTTGCTCATTCTCAAAAGAGAATTGATCATCTAGATCACATTCGCTTGGTTTTTTGAATGATGTGGTTACTATAAAATCTGGTTGAATCCTAATAAATGTTTTTTCGCTATCACATCCAGTCGGTTATTGGGGTTCACAGTATCCAATGAAGGGATTCATGTTTATCCCTTCAAGTTTGAGGTAATACTTCAATTCCCCCCCTGTCAACAATTTGTCAACTTTAGAGTCTCCAAGGTAAAGCCAATTTCTTAAGGAGATTTATTGTAAATTACGCCAAGATCACAAAAGGATTTATGATATTGTTGAAGAAAGGAGTTCCATTTGTTTGGGACGGTTTTGCTTAGCATTCCTTTGATGCTTTGAAAAATGCATTGACCTCTGCTCCTCTGTTGAGTCCATCCGATTATAGCAGGTTTTTCCTTTTATATCTCACTGTGGAAAAATCAACCATTGGGATGGTTTGAGTTCAGGAGGACCATGCTCTTAGAGAGCATGTAGTTTACTATATGAGTCAAGGCTTAGTCGATTCTGAACTTCGATATTCTCATATAGAGAAATTAGCTTTGGAAGCAGTTCACACTGTCCAGTGACTTAATCATTATATTCTTCTCAGAAAAACTTTTGTGTTTTCCGATGTCAACCCATTTCAGTTTGTCCTCAGTAGGTGAGTGATTGGGGGCAAATATAACAAATGGATTGTGATGTCACAAGAATTTGATCTCGAATACATGTTATCCAAATCTAAGATATCTTTAGTATTTGCAGAATTGATCTTAGAGTTGCCTTGTGAAGAAGATGTTGTTTATGAAGAGTCATTTCCTAATGAACATCTCTTCCTCATTTCTTCACAAGATCCTTGGTATGGAGACATCATAGTATATCTCTAGACTTCGAAGTTTCCTCTAGCTTTTTCGAAGGATGAACGTAGAAAATTGCGTCACCTAGCCAAAAATTATGTTATTATCAGTGACACTTTGTATCGTCATGAGATTGACTTAATCCTTAGACGTTGTTTAACCTTAGAAGAAGCTGAGTCTGTTTTAAATGACTGCCACAATGGAGCTTGTGGAGGTCATCTATCTGGGCTTGCTACAACCCAAAAAATCTTGCGTGTAGGCTATTTTTGGCCCTTGATTTTTAAAGATTGCATGGAAGCGGTCAAAAAGTGCCATCCTTGTCAAATATATACTTGGAAAATGCGCGCTCATCTAGCTCCGCTTTTCTCGATCATCATCGTCAGTCCATTCACAAAGTGGGGTATTGATTTTACGACTTGTAACCTGACTTCGGAAAAAGTTCACAAGTACATCATCATATCAATGGACTACTTTACGAAGTGGGCCAAAGTTATGCCTACTTTTTCCAACGATGGTGAGACAACAACTCTTTTCCTTTTCAACCAAGTCATTTCTCGTTTCAGTATTCCAAAGGAGATTGTCACTGACCATGGAAGTCACTTTCAGAATAAGATGATGTTTGAGTTGGCTTTAAAGTTTGGATTCCAGCAGGAGCATTTATATCCATATTATCCTCAAGCCAATGGTCAAGTTGAAGCCATGAATAAATTCCTTAAAATCGTCCTTCAAAGGATGATCAATAAAGCTAGATCCAATTGGCACATCATGCTATATCCTGCGCTTTAGGCATACCTCACGTTGGTTAAGACTGCCACACGTTTTACTACTTTTCAGTTAGTTTACCGTTTGGATGTTGGAAATACTGAGAGAGGGGGGGAGGTGAATCTGTATTTCCTTTCAATTTTTATTTTACCAGTTAAAACATTTATATTCAGAACACAAGATGAACAACAAGAATAAATGATTTTATTAATATAATCTTTGCAATAAAATAGATACATATATATATATATATATATATATATATATATATATATATATATATATATATATAGATATATATATATAGATATATAGATATATGGTTCCAATCTGTTGCTAAGCACCAACTTTGACTTTTGTGAGGCTCCAACCTCCAGAGAACCAACTCTGTTTTGTTAAGGCACCAACCTTGGACTTAGGAGCACCAACTCCCAAGACACCAATCCTTCCAGTTCTGAGGCACCAACCTCAAGGACACCAATCCTTCCAATTCTGAGGCTCCAACCCCAAGGGCTCTGACCCAATCTTGTCAAGGCATGTTTGATAGTGATTCTCTGCTCCCAAAAATCTTCTTTATTGAATTCTGTCTATTTACAGCTTCACTATAGTCTCCATGCTACAACATCAATGGAAACCAGTCTTCATATGAAGAAGTCTTTACAACTCTTCATACTGTCCACACAGGGTCTGCAAAAGTTATCTCATGATGATATCAAATAGCCATCATGATCTCTGATAAGTCTCCACACAGCTTTAGTGAGTCTACTATTAGCTGCACTAAGCTCTGCACAAGAACCAACTCTCTGTTTCAAGCCTCTGATCTCACTGTCATGGTGAATTCTTCTAGCGTGACTACTGCGCATTGTTCTTGCTATCCTAGAAATACATTAACATATGCTTCAATACTAGTGCTGGCTATTGTTCCCTTCAAACGATATCAAATGAAACTTTATTTATCTTTTCGCAAAATTGTTCTTCAGGTTGTGTTACGTACCTTATTAATTCATCGCTGGTCCGAGCCTTTCACAGGTTAGCACGATCAACAGAGTTGCTCATCCGTCAGCTTCCTCTTGTCCTGCTGGACCTTCGGCCCTTTTCTGTCCTGCTGGACCTACTTCTTGCCATTTTCTTCCAGTTCGCCAACAAACACTCACAAAGGCAATTCTTTGTTTTCTTATACTGATACGCCTAACCTTTGGCTTCCCTTTCTCTCGCTTGAACTTCTACTTCCTCTGTGCTCGCTCGACCTTTTGGCTTCCTCCTTTGATCGCTTGATCTTCGGCTTCCTGATCTCTAGCTTCCTCTGTCTCTTCGTGTTCACCAACGCTCACAGGACACGTTAATTCAGAAGAGAGGCCGAATTACAATAGAGTTACATATTAAAAAAATATCAAAGAGGCCCTTTTTAATATTCATCCCTTTTTAATATTTATACAATAGACTTCATTATTTATGGAGGATTTCATAGGAGAGGTTGTACCAACAGGGAGGTCCCACATGCCACGTCACTATCTCAATCGCAATCGGAGCTTTAATATGACAAGGCCTTAAGCCTTTAAACCCGGGACCATACAACATATCGGAATACAAGGATGCACAGGAAATACACAGAAAACCCCGCTCCGAAACACTTAGCCGGACTTCAAATATTTATACACCCGGACCTATATATCGTCAGGTCTATATGTATATATCGCAATCAATAGTTTATATCGTTACAATCCTTCAAGACTTGCGTTAAACGACGCGACACAACCTCCACTGTCTGATCAAGTCCCTTATCTGACGGTCAGCTCGTCGCCCAATCAATAATGTTGCTCAGTGTTCCTTGGTCGTAGATCAAACCTCCAGTTGATCCGGCGATCAAAAGCGATTTCGGGCGAACAAAATGCATGACCCTTAATCAAATTCTAGACCCGATGGAAATTATAAATCGCCAATGTAAAAAAGTTCGGGTTCGACCTATCGCTTAACACCCATTCACTTTTTAAACCCGAAATCCATCGGATGATTTGGCCCGAGTGTTCTACAGCTTGCAGGATTACACTAGCGCGCAGGTTAGTCAATAAAATCAACGGTGTAGGATGACTGTGGTAAGTCGCTTTTGCGTTAGGAGCTAACTCTTCCAACCCTCTATGGTTGTAAATATAACGACAAAGGATTTTAAAACAATCTCACTTAGACTAATTCTATCAACCAAACATAAATTCAAATTGCCCTTATAAATTCAGCCGAACCAGAATTGATGATAAACAGAGGATTATCGAGGAATGCACACCTCTGGGATTGACCAATTTACAGTGGAAATACACAGAGCTTAAGTTTCTGCAATTTTATTCATATAAGGCCAGACAAGCCGAATCAATTCCAATCAGTCCAAATCCCCGTTTCATCATTTGAAACTTACATTAATACACTCCACTCCGGGATGAACTCTTTCGATATGCTTCTCTTGATAGCTTCTGTGACTTCCGATATTCTCTGCTCTGATATTCTGCAATACTCCTTTGATGTGTTCCTCTTCTGATGGCTTCCCTAATGGCTTTGCTCCTTGGTTTCTTGCTCCTGTTTCTTCATGGATCCGCTCTTCTTGGCTTCACATCATTGTTTACTCATCCAAAATATTGCCATATTGACATATTCCTATTGCTTCATGGATCTGCTCTACTTGGCTTCACATCATTATTTACTATCCAGAATATTGCCATATTGACATCAATGACAACCTATATTAACAATCTCCCCCTTTGTTATTGATGGCAATATTCTTCTTCTCTCCCCCTTTGACATCAATGGCAAAGGAGTGCACAAGGACTCCCCCTGTCGAACTGCTACTCTTCTTCATGAATAGTAGATCTTCATGGGTCTGTTACTCCCCCTGTCATAGTGCTCTTCTTTTTACTCAAGATAGAAGGATTGCTGCAACTAGCACATTATCCCCTCTTCATGTCTTAGAACTACTTTATCATGGCTTCAACAATGCTTAGAGATTCTTCACTTCAATGCTTCTAAACAAATTGCAAATAGCCACACACCAAATGTTCAAGTCCAAGTTTTTATGCTTCAATCCATATTTTGTTGTCTCCATAGTCAGAATTAAGGGGCCTTCATAGTCCGATCAAGAGAAAAATTGCCACTGAAATTTCTATCTTTCTTCAGATCCAAGTTCCTTTGTATCTCTATGCTTCTTCTTAAGTTACTGAGCTATATTCCACTGCACAACATTCTCCTTTCTATAGTATTTTTGATGAGCCATCTTTTCCTTGTGTTCTTGTAAAAGTTTCTGCAAGTTATCTCCACTAGCTGATTTTTATATCCAATCTGTGACTGTCTTTTAAATTCTTTTTGTTGATTGGCATCTTTTTGCAATGCTTCAGTTTTGTTAGATGCTGCCAACTGCTCTTGCTTCATACTTCATTCCCAGATGTATCTGTTTGTTTGAAGGTTGCCTTTATTTGTGTCCATAATTTACCTGTTCTCACATTCAATCCTTGAGTCGAGACATAAACTTTTGTAGTAGCAACAACATAGTTATATGCCCTATTTCTCTAGTATTAGATGACCTTCTCTGTTGCTCCAATTTCTACTTAGTGATCAAGTGGAAAACATCTTCAACAACAGTCCAAAGAATTGTTACAAGATCATATTCTTCAATGGAGTACTCCTGAGAAATGATCTTTATCAAAGAATGATTGTTAATATAGATCAACAAGGATTTTATAAGGACCATTTCACGAATAGCTTCTGCAATAATGATCAAGAATCACAGGCTCCCCCTAACTGTATGCATCATTTCTTTTGGCAGAGTCTTCCCATCAAATGCTAAGATTGTCGAACGTCAGGTCAACAACATGTGTTGTTGGCTGGAGAGTTCAAGGGACTTTTGGATTGTATTTGCTTCCTTCTCCATACTTGTGTAACTTTATTCTTTTGCATGGTCCTAGCTTGTGTAAAATCCCAAGTTAAGTTACAATCACGTGCCATATGACCAATGTTATGACACTTTAAGCATTCCACATTGTTCATGAATAAGAATTCATGATTTCTTCCTGCAAAATTGTTCCTTGGAGATTGTTGGGGACCATAATATCTATCTTTATGATATGGTTGGGGACCATAACATCTATCTTTATGATATGCTTTACAATATTTTGCCATGTGACCAAAGTTTGTACAAGAATAACAATAGCCAAGAAATAAACTTTGGTACCTCGGAGATGGAGATTTCTTTGATGTACTTCTAAAGTCTTTCTATCTTGAGATCCTTTGATGATAACAATTTCTTATAGCATCCTTGACATTATCTACATTTCTTCTTGGAGCAGGATTTCTTCCATTGTTGCCTTGACTTTTCTCCTTTCCTTTGCTGGAAGTGGGAGCATGACCATTTCTTTCTGGCTTCTTCACATCCCTTTTGTTTGAAGCATTATCATTCTTGTTTGAGGATTCCCCTGCATACCCGAGACCTGATTTATCAAATGGACATCTTTGATGGCTGAGCATGTTATCCAAGGCTTGAGAGCTCTTCAAGGTTTTGTTCATCCCTTCAACCTTTTTCCTGAGGAAGACAATATCTTCTTCCAATCTTTCACACTCATTATTCTTCTTAGCAAGTTGTTTCTCAGTTTCTTCCTTGATATGAGCAGCGTCATTTGCTTCTATTTTAAGGGAGATGATATCTGACTTCATTTTCCTTTGCTATACTGCTCTCCATTTCTTCCTTGATCCTTGTAGTTGTACATGTTTCGGCCTTGAGAAGTTTGATGTTAGATTTTAATTTGAAAATTTCTTCATCCTTTGCTTTTAGTTGACATATCATGGTGTTTCTCTCCTTTTCTGCTTCATCAACATGTTCTTCTATGATTGCCAATGCTTCCATTGTCTTCTCAGCTCCTTGTGCTAACTTTCTTGCTTCTTGTAGTTGAGATTTGAGAGAGGAGACCTCTACCTTGTACTGACCAATCTCTTCTTCAATTTTGTTCAAGCTCTTGTGCCTTTGTTCAAGTTGACTTGACAAGGTATCTTCTCGTTTCTTTGCTTTATCCAATTGATTTTTCATGGATACGACTTCTTCATGATGCTTTCTTTTGTTTTGATGAAATTCCTTCTTAAGCTTGCCAAGTTCTTCATCCCTTTCCTGTATTTGAAGCTGGACAAGGTCAACTTTCTTCCTTGTTTGGTCTTGGTCACCAGCTAGTGCTTTCTTCTTAAGTTCCTTGTTTTCCTTTTTCAAATTGATAATCCCTTCCATGGCAGCTATAAGTTGAGTGAGGAGATCTTCTACAAAATCTTTTTCATTCTCTTCATCTTCTAGGTCTTCTTTAGCCTTGATTTCATCATTCTCATTTTCAACTTCTATGATGGGTTCTAGATTTCCTTCTTGATTTTCATCATCTTCTTGACTGATGGTCATAGTCAATGCTCCTTTTGAGTGAAGTTCATGAAGTTTGTCCCATATACCCTTTTTTGATGAATATTTTCCTACAATGTTCTTTGTAGAATCAGGTAGCACATTCAAGATTGCCTTCATTGCTTTTTCATTATACTCCTTGGATTCTCCATCCATCATGCTATCAACAATTACTGATTTCCAGATTTCAATGCCTTGAGTCTTTAAGAAATTCCTCATTCTTGCTTCCCATATATTAAAGTTTCCATTGAACCATGGAGCCTTCTCAAATTCATTGTCTTCTATTTTAGTGGTAGAGGGAGACACGTCTTTAGGAGGATTGGAGACTTTCTTCCTTGGCTTCGCCATTTGTGTTCTAAAGATCAACCTTCAAGCTGTTAGACTTTGAGTGAAGGTACTGCCTCTGATACCAATTGTTGGAAATACTGAGAGTGGGGGGCTGGGGGGGGGGGGGGGGTGAATCAGTATTTCTTTTCAGTTGTTATTTTACCAGTTAAAAAACTTATATTCAAAACGCAAGATGAACAACAAGAATAAATGATTTTATTAAGATAATCTTTGCAATAAAATAGATACAATATATATATGGTTCCAATCTGTTGCCAAGCACCAACTTGGACTTTTGTGAGGCTCCAACCTCCAGAGCACCAACTCTGTTTTGTCAAGGCACCAACCTTGGTCTTAGGAGCACCAACTCCCAGGACACCAATCCTTCCAATTCTGAGGCTCCAACCCTAAGGGCTTTGACCCAATATTGTCAAGGCATGTTTGATAGTGATTCTCTGCTCCCAAAACTCTTCTTTACTGAATTTTGTCTGTTTACAGCTTCACTGTAGTCTCCATGCTACAACATCAATGGAAGCCAGTCTTCATATGAAGAAGTCTTTACAACTCTTCATACTGTCCACACAGGGTCTACAAAAGTTATCTCATGATGATATCAAATAGCCATCATGATCTCTGATAAGTCTCCACACAACTTTAGTGAGTCTACTATTAGCTGCACTAAGCTCTGCACAAGAAGCAACTCTCCGTTTCAAGCCTCTATTCTCACTGTCACGGTGAATGCTTCCAGCGTGACTAATGTGACCTGTTCTTGCTATTGCAATCTATTACTTCCCAAAAATACATTCACATATGCTTCAATACTGGTGTTGGCTACTGTTCCCTTCAAGCGATATCAAATGAAACTTTATTTATCTTTTCACAAAATTGTTCTTCAGGCTGTGTTATGTACCTGATTAATTCATTGTTAGTCCGAACCTTTCACAGGTTAGCATGATCAACAGAGTTGCTCGTCCGTCGACTTCCTCCTATCCTGCTGGACCTTCGGCTTCCTCCTGTCCTGCTGGACCTTCAACCCTTTTCTGTCCCGCTGGACCTACGACTTGCTCCTTTCTTCCAGTTCGCCAACAGCCACTCATAAAGGCAATTCTCTATTTTCTTATACTGATACGCATGACCTTTGGCTTCCCTTTCGCTTTCTTAAACTTCCGCTTCCTCTGTGCTCGTTCGACCTTTTGGCTTCTTCCTTTGATCGCTTGATCTTTGGTTTCCCGTTCTCTGGCTTCCTCTGTCTCTTCGTGTTCACCAACGCTCACAGGACACATTAATTCAGAAGAGAGGCCGAATTACAATAGAGTTACATATTAAAAAATATCAAAGAGGCCCCTTTTAATATTCATCCCTTTTTAATATTTATACGATAGACTTAATTATTTATGGAGGATTTCATAGGAGAGGCTGTATCAACAGGGAGGTCCCACATGCCACGTCACTATCTCAATCACAATCGGAGCTTTAATATGACAAGGCATTAAGGCTTTAAACCTGGGACCATACAACATATCGGAATACAAGGATGCACAGGAAATACATGGAAAACCCCGCTCCAAAACACTTAGCCGGACTTCAAATATTTATACACCTGGACCTATATATTGTCGGGTCCGTATGTATATATCGCAATCGGTAGTTTATATTGTTACACTCCTTCAAGAATTGCGTTAAACGACGCGACACAACCTCCACCATCTGATCAAGTCCCTTATCCGATGGTCAACTCCTCGCCCGATCAATAAAGTTGCTCAGTGTTCCTCTGTCGTAGATCAAACCTCCAGTTGATTCGGCGACCGATAGCAATTTCGGGTGCACAAACTACACGACCCTTAATCAAATTCTAGACCCGATGGAAATTATAAATCGCAAATGTAAAAAAGTTCGGGTCCGACCTCTTGCTTAACACCCGTTCACTTTTTTAACCCGAAATCCATCGTATGATGAGGCCTGAGTGTTCTACGGCTTGCGGGATTACACTAGCGCGCAAGTTAGTCAATAAAATCAACGATGTAGGATGACTGTGGTAAGTCGCTTTTGCGTTAGGAGCTAACTCTTCCAACCCTCCGTGGTTGTAAATATAACGACAAAGGCTTTTAAAACAATCTCACTGAGACTAATTCTATCAACCAAACATAAATTCAAGTTGCCTTTATAAATTCAGCCGAACCAAAATTGATGATAAACAAAGGATTACAAAGGAATGCACACCTCCGGGATTAACCAATATACAGTGGAAATACACAGAGCTTAAGTTTCTGCAATTTTATTTATATAAGGCCAGACAAGCCGAATCAATTCCAATCAGTCCAAATCCCCGTTTCATCATTCGAAACCTACATTAATACACTCTGCTCTGGGATGAACTCTTCCGATATGCTTCTCTTGATAGCTCCTGTGACTTTCGATATTCTCTGCTCTGATATTCTGCAAATACTCCTCTGATGTGTTCCTCTTCTGATGGCTTCCCTGATGGCTTTGCTCCTTGGCTTCTTGCTCCCGTTTCTTCATGGATCTGCTCTGCTTGGCTTCACATCATTGTTTACTCATCCAAAATATTGCCATATTGACATACTCTTGTTGCTTTATGGATCTGCTCTACTTGGCTTCACATCATTGTTTACTGTCCAGAATATTGCCATATTGACATCAATGACAACCTAGATTAACATTGGATTCAATCTTCCCTGTAGAATGTGAGATTCCATCCCTTAAATTAGCAGTTGAACTTCTTCCAGACACATCTAGTCTCGAAGAACATCTTATTCATTTGGAACATCTTGATGAGCAGTGTGGAGATGCAGCTACAATAAATGAGGCTCATAAAAAAGAGAAAACCCAATATGATAAGGTTGTGCGTCCTAGGTTTTTCTCTGAAGGTGACCTTGTCCTAGTCTACGACCAAGATGACAAAGGCACTTTGGGGGCATGCAAGTTCAAACTTATGTGGTACAATCCGTTCATCATTAGAAAGGTCTTGAAAAACATTTCTTATGAGTTGGTTGACTTTGAAATAAATGTGATGTCGGAGCCCATAAATGGGTTCTATCTTAAGAAGTATTATGCCTAGGCTATTGCCTAACATTTGCATTGTTTTGTAAATATTGTACATAGTTGTTTATTTTTGTCTATGGGTCTCATGGTAATAGTGGTATTTTGGTCTGCTTTGGTAGGTGTCAATGAGTGATCTAGTGTATCTAGGATTCGCCGATGGTGCTAGTAGACATACTCGGAACTTAGCTTCTGCCGCTTGGGTAATTTACTATCCATCTGGTCAGTTGTTAATCACAAGAGGCACATGTATTGGTCTTGCATCCAATAATATGGCTGAATACAATGCTGTCATTAATTTTCTATCTGAAGCAATATCTGTTGGTATTGAATTATTAGTAGTTTAATTGGATTCACAATTGGTGGTGTCTCAACTAAATAACTTATATCATGTGAGAGATCCTTTATTACATCGCCATTTTCTGAGAATGAGATTATTGCAAAGATCATTTATTTTTATTACTTTCATTCATGTTCCACAATTAGAAAATTCATTTTCTGATTCTATAACTAATCAAGCATTATACTCGCATATTAATCATTCATCACATTGAATATCAAAATAACATGAAATCAGTTGTATATATGATCAAACCATCGAGAAATTGTTTGTATATAGATATGAATAATATGTTCAAAATATTACAGAATGTGGAAAAATGTCCTACAAAATTAGGGGTTAGGCTCGATCATGTCCATAAAAGATCAGTGATCTAAAAACTAAGTCTGTGGGCCCTGCCCTAGATGTGCATCATGGAAGTGGACGATGGAATTCACCACCCGTCAAAAGAGATGCACCCACTCTCGTGGTACTCCTACCACCCGCCTTTGAATACCATCAGGGAGGTCTTCTATAACTTCCATTGGAACCTAGCGAGTTAGACCCTCCAAGTTCCTCTACACTATGTGTAAGAACCTATCAGTCTCAGTTGTTGTTTTCTTTTCGTCTCTCCCACGACGCCTATGTCTAGGTTGACCCTTAGGTCTAACTGGTCCAACATCTGCATCATGATCATATAATTTGGTAAGATTTTTGTTTCACAAAAAAGATTTTTTAACTTCTTAAATGTCATATTCATAATAAAAAAATCAAATAACATAAAATTAAAAAAAAATTACCCATCTCGCCCCATGCATCGCCCTCCAAAAGGGCCAGATCCAGGTCCTCTAGGTAGTCTATGCCTGCATAGGGATAATTGTCTATGGCTATGATTTGTTCCTCCCACCAAAGGAAGAACTCATCATCGAATGTTGCTCAGGTGACCTCACCTCCACCTAGTCACCTGATCAGATCTGGCCATCCTCGAATCTCTAGGACTGCTGATGGTGGTAGACACTCTGGGTCGGAGTGCTGAAACTCTCTCAAAGAAGAAGGAGAAAAGTATGCTACCATAGCCAAAATGCTTTGTCTTCCCTCGTCTCACTGAAGTTAGTTTCTTTTTCATGCAAGTCAGGAGGCCTGTGCACCAATCAAATACTTTGGGTCGAAGGCACTCTATTGCCAAGAACATGGCTGGTCAAGAGGCCTGGTGTAGAGATGCTGAGCTTGCCACTCTAACAATAGTGAAGAGAATGATTTTGATTGGCAAGTTGCTCACATTTTTTATCAGAATTTGAGATCCAACTTTATTTGTTCCTTCTCTGCAGTAGATGCCTATGTAATCAGAGACATTTAGGCCTCCTCGGGCCCTCTCTTTTAGATCAACTACATCCCCTTTTCGGGATAGCCTTGTAATGAAGTAAATATCCTCTGCAGTTATTGCCAAGGGCATTTGATCTATCATAAAGACCTCTTGGTCGAGGTCCTAGTAATGGATAAGCATTTCTAGTAATCGAGTTTGGGTTTTCATGTTTGACAACATATAGAATTTGAGAAATCCACAATTTCTCAAAGAATTTAATGATTCTTGATCTCCTAAAACCTCATTATCAACCTCACTGTGCTCCCATTCCTTCCAAACGATTGGCACCCTGCAATTTGAGACATTTTCATCCATTAGTTTTTTTATTTTTTCAAATCTTCCTACGTATACGTGTTTTTTATGAAAGACAACGCATGTACACATGGCTTCTCTTTTGTGAACATGTGTGTAGGGCTTTCTACACGTGGATTTCAAAAGCTAAACCTGCGTACATGTATAATTAAAATTTTAAATCAAAATCCCTACGGTGAAAGATCATGGGAGTCGATTCAAATTGCACGAAATAATCATAAATCGAGTTTAGAATTACCCGGAAGTTGTTGATTGGAAAATGGGTTGAGGAAATTGTCGGTTGTGGATGCCCAAATATTTCTCCCAAGCTCTTAAACTCTCAACACTTACAAGTCAAAATGAGTTGTGGTAAGCACAAATGTCTTTTTATAATGAAATTTTAAAACCCACTTTTTGAAAGTTCATATTTTTCAATTTGAATTATTTGATGAACTTTTAATTTTTTGTCTTGAAATGTTGGGGAAGGTTGTTTTTCAGGGTAAAGGAAGACATTGAGATGTTGTTTCAACACTTTGATTCCGCGATCGCATACCTATCGTGGCAGGTATCGTTTTCATTACTATCATATAGGTTAGGATATATCATTTTCCATTGCATTATCCACTTTAACCTCATATTGCTAACATTTTTTCCATAGCGTCGACCCCATTATGTAATGGTTTTTAACCACTTCCACTTGCCATTTTATAAAATCGTAACATAATGGTAGAGCCATTCCTTACATGGGCTTCTTAGTTAAATCCTCACAAGAATATGTTGCCTATGCTGCAAAGAAATGCTTAGGCTTGGGAGTCCTCTTTAGTTCCACGATGAATTTGTGATGAAGCCTCATTTCTCTTCTTCTTTGCTATTTTTCTGGCTTTATACCCTAGAGGCTCCCATGTGTTAAGTTGCATTGCTGCATTTCATATTGACTACTTGTATCCTTTTGGCCCTAAGTCGACTTCATTTGGACTCATGTATAAACCACATTTGACCATGACTTTTTGCAAAATCAAAACCATGCATTCATTTTCCTCTGCGACTTGACACCTTACACCCATGGAAAGAAAATCCCTTTGAGTGTTGACGACTAGTTTTGCCACCTTGCATTGAGCATAGGAATGTTCCAGCCCCACGAACTAAAGCATATGTTTTTAGACACTCGCTCTTTCCAATGTACTATATGCATTCTTTTATTCATTTCATGCTTTAAATATCAAAAAGACAGAAAAAGTATATATTCCAAAAAGAGCAGGAAAGGAACATTTACTTCCATACTTGATGGTAGCAACATTCAGTTATGTCTACCTTGAACAAATCACTCAAAACAAGCTTTTCCTCCATTTGGGATGGGGCTTAGTTTGACTTTAGGAGAAAACCTTGTTATCGAGTCAGCCCTCCTCTAGTTGGTTATCTCTTCCAATCATATGGAGAGTTTGTTACTGCCCCCTGCATTGCAAAGTTATACAAAGTTATTTTATGCTTCCATATAGTCACATATGAGTCGTGCTTTTGTTCAAGGGAAGTTAATTAGTGTCGGCCATTATGCGGTGTCTCTTGACTCATTTTCAGTCAGCCATACTCGGTATGTCAGAATTATCTTCAGTATCACATCAGTTATTTGGTCATTTTCTCATGTTGGTTAAGAAGGTCTCCATTGACTTCTTGCTAGCATTTCTACTATTATCGACTTCGACAAATTACTCTAAGAGTAGGCCTAAAGCCACACCCTAGCCCTATTTACATCATTGATAGGTAATATTGTGCTCAGCATCAATCAATATCATGGGTCTTTGATTGAGTGGTTTCCCTTGTATTCGATGCCAGCTTACATTATCACACATTGGGATTCGTGCAATACCTTAGTTTGCATTTAGCCCTATAGGTGGATTCCTCGTCTCTGTGTCAGCTTTCACTATTGGTTGGTTCAGAGGGTTTCTATCGTGCGCTAGCCACATCTTGTGTATGCCTTAAACATACTTCAGAATGGTTACTTCATCTCTTTTCGTCCGAGTTCTTCCAAATTATTGGCCTGCGAGTTACACTCACACTAGTTGATGTGGGATGCCTTAATGTCTTCCTTCCAGCACGTCTTTTCCCATCGAATTCAGTGCATTGCTCTGGGAATAAGATATAGAGTCACTTTTTCAGTACCTTAGGGTTTGTAGTCATTATTGGCAGGCTCCTTTGCCATCGACAGTGAGAATACATCAACGTCTCCTGATTGATAGATTCTCTCAAGTGTTTGAGTTCAACACATTTATTCGCACTTGTTAGATTGTACTGGGGTACCTTGACTCTCATCATCATTATCGGTGAGTTGTCTCATGTTCGTTAACGGTATACATCAATGATTGGTAATTGAACGATTTCTCACATTGTCGACATTAGCTCATTTATTCCCATCATGTAGAAATGTACCATTTGTGGTCGATGAAGACCTAGGGTTGTGTTAGCATCCTAGTTCACTTGTCAGTCCTTTCAATTTTCTGCCGATGCATCCAGTCACCCTTATATGTTGCAGTTCATTTCAACAACATTCTATATGTTTGCACCCGAGTTTCATGCAATACCACTATTCCACCTATATGATATGGTACTATTATAAGGATCAGTTATGCATTATCAGTGATCAGACATTATTCAAGCATTAGTGATCAGTTCTTATATATGTGATACTTAGACATAGCTTCGTTATACTCCTTTGCAGCGATGATTAGACAATCCACTATGTATTCTCCAGTCTTCTTTGTACACTTATGTATACATGACGGATCCACTTGTACTTGATCAAAAATGAGTCTTCTTTTTTATTCCTTCTACAAGTATTTAACTGGCCAGAATCTAATGATCTCCTCTCAAGTTCTCAAATGATCTCTCTTTGTACTTAATACATTTCGGCCATCATGTACCCCTTCTGACCTCATATATTAGGGGGCATCTATTATAGAATTATTCAACACTCCTGTAGTTATGATGCTCTTATATGGCCTTGGGCAGCCCTTTCCCATTCAGACTTGGTCATTTATTAAAAAAACATTTTTTTAAATTCCATACGCGACTCTTCCCTTTTAAAAATGTGTGTACATGCAGATACCATAATACCAAACCCGCATACATAATTTAAAATATGAAAAAAATAAATAATTTCCTATTTCTCAGGTGGGGTTTATGGGTTTCACCGAAAGCCCACCTACAGGAGCCCATGGCCTAACTAAATCAACTAATTTCTAGTGGTATTTATACGCCTCATGGGAAGGCCTAAAACATAGAAGGAAACATGATATCGACACTAAAGCCCTTTTGTCCCCAAATCAAGTCTGATTTTCCCTGTGCCTCTTGCACTCCCAGTCATAGGAAACCCTTGTTTCCTTGCAGAGATGTTCATCTTCTATTAAATGACATCCTTTTGCACATATTGAGGTGATCTTTGAGGCTTGGGATGGATGGATCCAGAGGAAGGTTCGTTGATGTCGTGTGGTCGGATTAGGTTGTATTCTTCCACTCCTATTTGATGCTGTCAATAAAGAAGCTCTGTCTTGTTCCTGAAACGTTGTGATCTCGTGTTTTTATAATTCATGTCTAACATATCATGCTTTATATATCTATACTTGATGATATAACATGTTTAATATGCACATTCTTTGAAATATGTTTATGTTTCAGGTCTGAACGCATTGGAGGAAGTAGAGGTTTTGGACCCTACGGAATCAACATCAAACGTAGGACCTTCGGGTATTCTCCCTAAACCCAACTTTAGCAATTTTCATAGTTTGCTTGCTTGAATGAGTGCTTCTTGTTGACAGTCTGCCTTCGATCTGTTAAGGTTCTCAACCCTTACCTAAGGGAGGTTTCTCCTGCTGACATGCACGGGTCTGAGGCTTGTCTGCGAAGGATTAGGTTTGCTCTGAGGTGAAATTGCAGGGCCTGAAGCTCGCATCTCTAATTTAGGGTTTTGGGCACCAATCATAGGCCCGACACAGGACAAAGTCGACCCCAATCGCTCACATAAAATCTCATCCATGCAACTGGAGCCTTCTAGTTGCACGGACACCTCTCCATCCATGTGACTGGGGGTTTAGGGTTTCTGCAGTCCAGATCTGACGCCAGTCGCTCGCATGTTAGGCTTAAGGGGGTGACTAGGAAAGCTATAGTTGCTCGCATAACTCCTCTGTTCAACCAGGAGCTAAAAGATGAAATCTTAGTCTTTCAAAGATTTCTCTCAGTGACACCGCAGGGTTTAGATGTTGACTGCAGATAGTGATAGTTCATTACATATTTTAGAGTCAAATTTTGATAAAAAGCATTATTGGGTTCAATTCATGGATGTTGTAGTTGTTTTGTTGGATAGTTGCATAAATGAAGATATGGATCATTGTACTCTATTTCGCTGAATCATTTGATGACAATCTAAGAAGAAGAATTTTCAAGGGTTTTCCCCATAGTGGGTTTTGGCCTGGTCTCTGACCAATCCTAGTGTGAATGTTTTTCTTCTATTGTTCCTTTATGTTCCGCTGCATTGATGATGAGAATATTATTCTTTCTGCATAGTTGCATATGAT
Organism: Pinus tabuliformis; assembly: GCA_031772625.1. NCBI lineage: Eukaryota > Viridiplantae > Streptophyta > Pinopsida > Pinales > Pinaceae > Pinus > Pinus tabuliformis. The sequence goes on from CM062817.1 coordinate 229,640,344, forward strand.
GATGAATGATGATGTAAATATGAATAATGTTATGATGTTATGGGGTGAACTTAATGTGTTAATGAAGAAATGCAATTATCAAAGCAAAGAACAATATAGCCCTATGAAAAATTAACAAATCCACAAAAGCATTACACACAAAGACAGAATTCAGGACAGAGTTGAGTGTAGACGAGATCAAGTCACAACGGAAGTGTGCTTGGAGAAGAGTAAAATGAGCAAATACTTTGTGTTTTAAACCTTGGAGGAGAGATCTGCAGAGAATAGAGGGCCAAAAGGAGTCGAAGTACAAAAGTCGAGACTAAGCCAGAGTCGAGGAAATAGAAATAGCACTAGATAGAGTCGGGGAAATAGATACATGCCCTTTTCATGATAAACAATCTTTATTGAGTACTATTGAAATCTAGAATGCTAAATCCAACACGTACCTTAAAGCCACACTTCATATAGGTCTCATGGAAACTTGGTTATGATACCATGTCACAAACTACATAGGCTTGGATTCTAACACAATACATGTTCCTATCTAGTGAATTCCTATACAATTGAGTTATATATCTATCTCATCACAAGTACCTTTAATGGATCATTACGTAGGTGTAGATTCTCATTTACAAGAGGTGTGGGGAGAAATTGCAGAAGAATGAGATTTTAGTTGAAAATGGACATGGCTTTTAGAGTCGTAGTGAGAATGCAATAATAATGATGATAGGGAAACAATTCTTTAAATTGGTCATTTGAATTCCACATTTGACATAAATATTAGCTAATTCATTTTCCCTTTATTCAATTGTCAAGCAGTGCTAGGTGACAATTTTGTTGTTGATTTTTTGTAGCATCGAGAGTTATTCCTGCATGACTAGTTTTAAAGATTCTCTCACCAATTTGATAGAGAGAGATTCAACATTGTAGGTGGAACTTAGAGATAAAACCAAGTATGAAGTGAAAGGATAGTAGAGAAATTTTGAGGTCCAAAATGGGCCTCTTAAGGAATATTATAAAATAATAGTAGAAATAATAAAATAAGATTATATCACCTCATCAAGTTTTGGAAGAAAAAAGAAAAAACTAATTTTCAGCTTATCTCCATATGATTTTACTCGAATTTCGAGCATGGTCACCTGTTCGATGCAAAATTTAATTTTGCATTCAAGGAGTACCCATGTTGCATACTTTCAATGGACCCTACTACACGAAAAATGTGATTGATCACCTTTTTTCATATATTTAATATTTTTCATGTAGTTAGGGTTTATCGAAAGTATGCAACATGGGTACTCATTAGATGCAAAATTAAATTTTGCATCCAACGAGTTCCCCGCTTGAAATTTGATCACATATTTTTCATGTATTTCACATTTTTCATGTAGTAAGGTCCATCGAAAGTATGCAACAAGGGTACTCATTGGATGCAAAATTAAATTATGCATCCAACGAGTGCCCCCACTCAAAATTTGGGTACATAGGGAGATAAGTTGAAAATACGAGTTGAAAAAATAGTTTTTATTTTATTTTATTTTTTTATCTTTTTACCTTTTTACTCCAAAAATGGTGAATCATCTTCCATGGTTGACATTATCATATTGAATCCTTTTGGTTTTTATAAAGTTGATTTTTGTTTTGAGGCTCATTTTTTACCTCAAAAGTTCTCTAATGAGTTTGGACAACAACATTTCAGCTGGAATCCAAAGATTCTCTACACATGAAAGATGTTTTATTTGTACCAAGAGTTAAGAAGAATATGTTATGTATCGAGGATACAAAATTGCATTTGTGGATGGAAAGGCAATAATGGCCTAAGGGCTCAAATATAGACTCAACAAAAGTGATTAGTGTTCGAGAGGGATGATTATACTCACTGATGGAATGACCAATCCAGACATTGATACATAATAATATCAATTTATGTGAGTTATGGCATTGAAGATTTGCACACCTGCATTATAGGGCTTTCTCAGCGATGAGAAAGATGGTTACAGGTCTTCCAGAGCTCCAGGTAGAGCATGACAATGTTTAAAGAGGATGTGCACTTGGCAAGTATTTCCGAGCAATGGTAGTAGATCCAAGGGGATCTTGGATCTAGTGCATTCATACACATGCAGACCAATAACAATTCTATTCTTGGGAAACTACTTTTATTATGTGACATTCATTGACGATTTTTCCCAGAAGACTTGGATCTACTTCATAAAGACTGAGGATGAGGTATCCAACAAGCTCCAGGAGTTCAATGCACAAGTAGAGAACCTAACAGGGAAGGAGGTCAAGGTCTTCAAGTCAGATAATGGAGGAAACTATACTTCCCGAGGCTTCAGTGATTTCTGCAAGGAAGTAAGTATCAAGAGGGAGTGGATTATTCCTTGCAACACTCAATAGAACAGGGTTGCGGAAATGAAAAACAGATCCATTGTGGAAGTTGTGAAGGCAATGATGCATGATAGAGATCTACCCATGTTCTTATGGGTAGAGGCATCCAACACAATTGTTTAGGTTTAGAACAAGAGTCCTCACCGAATATTGGATGACAAGACTCTTAAGGAGGCATTCATAGGAGTGAAGCAAGAGATCAATCACTTGAGGATCTTTTGTTGTCCAATATATGTTCACATGCCTAAGGAGGAGGAAGAAAAAGTTGGAACCTCCTAGTAAGAAGGGAACTTTTGTGGGATACAACGAGACTTCGAAGGCCTACAAAATCTACATTCTAAGACAATGTCAGACTTAGGTTAGTCAGGATGTTACTTTGGGTAAGGGGTTAGCCTTCAGGAGGTCTAAAGAGTCCCACATGGACATTGATAGTGAGGAGCAAAGGGATCCAAAGGATACATGTATAGGTCCTATTCCAATTTATCATCCTTTAGACTATCAGGAGTCAGAAGAGCTAGCAGAGCCAATAGATCTACCTAGAGATGTTGTTGTGACCAAGAAGAGGCTGAAATGGATTTGTGACACTTTGTAGGATGCAGATGGGCATGCAACTCCTTGTGCTACCGTCAGGGAGAGTAAACGACCACATAAGTTTTCGATATATATGGAATTGATGAGCCACATCATTGATTCCAAGCCTTCCAGTTATGACGAGGCACCATGCCAATAGGTTTGGATGGATGCCATGATGAAGCAGTACTAGTCCATCATGAAGAATGATGTGTGGGAGATAGTTTCAAAACTAGAGGGGAAGTTAGTAGTGACTTCCAAGTGGATCTAAAAAATTAAGGATGCAACAGATAAGAACATTGAGAAGTACAAAGTGAGATTTATGGTGAGAGGGTTCTCCTAGAAAGAGGGAGTGGACTATGAGGAGACATTTGCTATAGTCACCGGGTACATTTCTATCAAGATTATTGTTTCTATTGCTTCAGTCATGGGTTGGAGTTTACATCAAATTGATGTAAAGACCACATTCCTCAACGGTGTAATTGAGGAGGAAGCATTAGAGGAAATTTCAACCTAAAAGTGGCCATGAGATTTCCATGTCATAATATGTAAACCAATCAAAATCCTTTAAATTTAAAATGACATACATGTAAATATTTTGGAGGAAAAAGAAAACTATTTTTTTAATTGCAATTTCAGTTTATCTCCTTATAGGTTTACCCAAATGTCAAGTGTACACACACATTGGATGTAGAATTAGATTTCACATCCAATGAATACCCAATCTACATACTTTTGAGAAGACTCACATTGAAAAAACTTGAAGATACAAAACAATGTGCTGAACACATTTTTTTAATGTATCTTCAGTTTTTATCAATGTGGGTCTTCTTAGAAGTATTCATAGTGGATACTCATTGGATGGGAGATTTAATTATGCATCCAACAAGTGTCTAAACTTGAAATTTGAGTAAACTTATAAGGAGATCAACCAAAAATACAATAAAAAAATAATTCCCTTTCTTTTTCTTTAAAAAATCATAACTCTTATTTTATTATTTTCCTTAAGATGTTGCTTTTAGACTGAAATTTACTATAATGTGTACATAGAACAATCTTAGGGCTTCGAGATACATGGGAAGGAGTCTCGTGTTTTCAAATTGAAGAAGGCTTTGTACAAACTCAAGTAGGAAGCCATGGCATGGTATTCAAGGATTAATGGATACCTAATAAGCTCGAGCTTCACCAAGAGTGTTGTGAATCAAGATCTGTACTTCATGATGGTTGATGGTGATCCTTTGATCTTGGTGTTCTATGTGGATGATTTGTTCCTTACTGGGCAAAGAGGCTCATTGTCGGGTGCAAGGAGTTCGCATCAAAGTTCGATATAAAGGGTCTTGACCTGATGCATTGTTTGTTGGGAATAGAGGTGTGGCAAATATATGATGAGATATTCCTTGGACAAGGGAAGTTCATTGTTCAAATTTTGAGGAGATTCGACGTGATATATTGCAAGTCCATGACTACGCTTATGGGGACCAATATGAATAAAGATGAATGGTTTCGCTTCATATTCAGATTTGGTGGATCCCACAATGTATAGGAAGTTGATCAGATCCTTAACGTACCTAGTTAACACTAGGCCCGATGTTTGCTTTGCAGTAAAAACCCTGAGCCAGTTTATGGTTGAGCCAAGACATGCAATGAAACATGTGTTGAGGTATCTGCATGGTATACTTGGATATAGTTTATATTGATTCAGATTGGGCCAAGTGTAGAGGACAGAAAGTGCACCTCGAGGTGTTGCTTCAGCTTGGGATAAGCTATGATATCCTGGTTTAGCGAAAACAGTCTTCTGTCGCACTCAATGTAGCAGAGGCAGAGTATATCACAGTCAATGTCGCAATTCTTGAAGCATTGTGGTTTCAAAAGCTTCTTGCAAGACTATTTCATCGGGTCACTTCATCTAAGAGGTGGTGCAAAAGGGAGCAGTGAAGCTGCAGTATATATCCATAGACGAGGAGATTGCGGACATTCTCACCAACCATCTGTCTAGAGCGAAGTTTGTACACTTCAGAGACAAGCTTGGTGTGATCCAAAATGTCTCCCTCATTGAGAGGGAGTGTTGATGTCTTTGCAAGATTAGGTAGACTATCTCCTGAGAAACCATGCTAATTTGGATGGGTCATGCTGATTTAACCAAGGGAGATGGATCCATTCACTTGAGTAGCCATGATGACTTGGCCAGGGGTGAATGGCCCAAGGGAAGACCTTCTCCTGAGAAGCCATGTTGATTTGGCTAGGCTGTGCTCACTTGGCCAGGAGTAAATGGCCTAGGTTACTCACATTTCCTGCTCCAGGATGGAGTGATCTATATCTATAGACGTGTGTGTGAGGAGACACTACAACATAGCAAACTCATGAGCTTTTCTTGAGGAAGGAGAAATTTCAGTTAAGTGGAAATATGTTTGCAACTAAGAAGAATACCTCCCTCGCTAAGAGGGACTGTTGATTTTTTCTAGCTTCAAGAGGTATTCTCGCATGGCAAAAGGAGTCTCCAAGTCAGTGTAGAAAACTTGAAATAAAATTTATTTTTGGAGTAACAAGTTAGCCCAACCAAATGAAAGGGTGTGTCACTTCGATTATTTTACCCCATTCGGCAAGTATAAATATATGATATGAGATCTCATTTTCTACACCAAACAAATCAAGTTTCTTCTCTCTTGGACAACTGCACATGTGGAGGAGGTTGAATTTCACTGGGCATTGATTGAGCTGACTTTATCTATATTTAGCTAAGTTGACCAGACTGTTGACTGAACTATTTGATCTCTCTTTGACCGCAGTCCGTACAATGTTGATCGAGGGTTTGACCACAGTTTGTATAATTTTGACCACAGTGTGTACCATGTTGACCAAGGGTTTGACCAAAGAGGTTTCACTACACTTGACCACAAGGTTTTGACTGTAGGGCTGAATTTGATTGCAGGTTGAATCTTTGACCAGGGTTCACTTTTTGGCTAGTTTGACTTGTGTTGACTCACTGTTGATTTTGACCATGTTGGACTGGTATTTTGACTTGGATATTGGCATTGATTTATAAACAAATTATTGACTTGTAAACCTTGCTGAAAAATAATCTCTCTTAACGAAAAGCTGGGTTTTCTCCCAAAGTTGGGTTTTCCAAAGTAAAAATATTGTCTCTACTATGCATGGATTTTTCCTATGATCTTTACTATTTTTGCTTCATTTACTGTTGAAATTTTCTAAGTGTAACTATTCAATGATAACAGTGGCATAAATATTGTATAAAAAAGCATTAGGACGTAATTACCTAGCAGAAAATTGTATCTACTACACATCTTAGAAAAAAATCAACATTTGTTAGAGTTAGTTTTCGGGATAAAAATATGTATAGGGTGAATTGAGGATGGTAATTTCTTCACAAATAAGTTGTTAAAAGCAACAAAATATTATTTTTGTATAGAGTTAAGGGAAATTAGAAAGAAAATGCAATATTTAGTAAAACTGCTCTCTCGAGTTAAATATAACCCATAATCTTTCAAGATTTATGCATATCATATGAATATAAAAATATACAATAAACAATTTATTAAATTTACATTATCTAGAAAAGAGACTGGGTAGAAAACCAAGAATACGATACAATCTTCTCTTTCAAGAGGCCCAACTGTTACGCACATATAATTGATAATTTACATGGAGACCACAAGGAAGTCAAACATCTATCATTTAAAGGCATTACCCTTGACATTATTTGTCACTGAACATAACTCATAGAAAGGGTAATTTGTGGCAATGTTGTCCACTAGAAAGGGAGTTTAATTTGTTTGCATTTATAATGTTTGACATACGTCTTGATCAAGAGTCGTACGTCAGAGTCTCTCAAATCTTTCTTAGGTATTCTTTCTAATATTAGAGCAGCATCCTTTTGTTTTCCCGAGGCAAGGAAAGCCTGAAATATCCTGCAAACCACATATATTAGGTTAATAGGATTTCAAAATACCAACAGATTAAAACAATGTCAAAATAGCATAACTATACCAAACCACAAAAACATGTTTGTCAAAATATGTAATACGTAAGTATAGAGCTGAAACACAAATTCGGAGAAATAAAAACTAATCGGGCACCTCAAGTTTTGAACTAGTTATGTTCTTTCAACATAAAATGGTTAAATCAAAGGAACATATCAATGTCTCCTCGTGTTCTTTCCTAGAGTTACATTTATTTGATCTTCCTAAGAATATCCTATCTAAAGCCTATATCAAGGCTAGTATATAATAACTGTAATCTCAAATACTATTTACTTTGTAGTCTATGCATAGAACCAATGTGAGACGTACCAAGGTAATACAAAAATTATCATACGATATTATTGCGAAAATCCAAAGTGGTGATACAATTACTTGTATATATCATGACATTCTAAATTATCACGATAATTTAGAAATTACTCCTCTGCCTGTGTCAATATCACTGTATAACCACCAAATTCTTGGCCATTTTAACATTCTTTGCAAAAGTGAATTAGGGGATTGAGCTCCAAGGATGCTGTGACTATTTTCCATCAAACAAACAAAGGGAAATCTATTATTTTCATTTCCTATGATTTATCTCATGTGATGCATATCCTATTGCCCTTTTACTTAAATTTTTTAACATTACCATTAATTGTTTTAGGATGTATGTGAGTGATTCAAACCTATTTGGATTTCATATGGAGAAAGCTGAATTTTAGATCTGATTGGAAATTCAATGGCATTAACAGTTTTAAGATTTTAGAATTGGCAGAATAACAACATTTCCATTGGATTTGTCATGTACGAGGTTATGAAATTAACATTTAATCGAGAGCACCAAGCCCTCTATGTACCTCAATGTGGGTGGCAATGATTGTTGAACTACTTTGTCATGAACTTAGTAAAAATGTACCTTGCTCAAGAAATATCACTAATTAGGCATGTTAAGCCTTTTCTATCTTATTTTAATGCTTAGAGGCTGATATTGATGACGAGGATGCCGATATAGGCAATAAATTCGATGCTATGTAGCTATTTGTTGTAGCGTGCATTTTTTTTACTCTAGATGCCATTTAGAGCCTCTTTCTTGATGTATTTTGGTTTAGAGATGGATTGCACTTAGTGCTATTTTTGTAAAATATGTTGGAAAATTAGGAGGCTTATTGTTCTGATAAGATTTTCCTTTCTTTGATCACTGCTTGTGATTTTTGTTGGTTATTTATTTATGCTCTTGAGTCTTCATCAAACAGTTATCAAAATGTAGACATGAAGATCACAAGAAAAACAGAGAGCACAAGATATAGGCTCCAAGCCAAGGCAAACCCCTCCAAGGGGAAAACCCAGAAAATTATCTTGTTATAGAATTAGATCAAATGAAATATCCAAGACCCATAACCACCAAGACTTCCTCCTCTAGATGCCAAGTCAAACCTTCTTTCCTTCCGAAAGATCCATTAGTGAAAGATCAACAACAAAAGATGCATCAAGGCAGATCTTCCACAAACTCTTGTTCAAGAAGATATCTTCTCTTTCAAACTTCGGCTTTGTACTTTCGTCTCTTTCCTTTCTGCAATATTTCAGACCAAATCCATCCAAGTGTGTGTCCAAATGAGCTCCGACTTGACATGTAGGTTGACCTGGCACCTAGAGGGATTACTGACCCAAAAATTACATATAAAAAAAAAACTTTTTCATTTTCTTTTACAATGAGTCCAAATAGGACTTTGACTCAACGTTTGCAGTAGCAGAATCAACACCAGGTGGAAGAGAAAGGCAAAGAGAGAATTTCTCTCATAGGGTTTCTAGCCTAGAAGTCTGATTTTCCCAGTTGCGGTCAGTAGTAGCTGCAAGAAAAAGTTCCCATTTCAGAAGGGAGTACGAATAGCAGATTCAGGAGCCAAGCAAAGGAAGAGGGAGATTTTCGATCAGATTCAAAGATGGCCACGATTGGGCTTATTAGAGTACAGGAAAGAGATGGAAAAGGCAAAGCGGATGACCTTGAATGGTGTCCAAGAACATATAGTCTCGCATATATCTGGCAAGAACATTGCCAAGGAGATGTTAGATGCTCTTGACCAGCCATATCAGAGTTCTTCCGAGCAGCGGAAGATGTTCCTGCAGGAGAAGCTGAGATGCATCAAGATGCAGAAGGGTGAAGGCATTGATCCCTTCCTCACCAGGATTCAGGAGGTCCGTGATCAACTTGTGGCTGTTGGGGAGGCACCTCAACCAACAGATTTTGTACGATTGGCATTGGATAATGTCTCAGAGGAGTGGCAAGTCTTTGTCCAAAGTATCTTGGGTCGAGACAATTTGCCTAGATGAAGCAAGATGTGGTTTGACCTACAATAGGAGGAATTGAGGTGAGCTCTATTAAAGAGAACCATCAGTAGAAGAAGTAGCAAGGGTGATAGAGTTGGTGTGGTTGGCACTGGAAAATGTCTCAGAGGAGTGGCAAGTCTTTGTCCAAAGTATCTTGGGCCAAGACAATTTTCCTGGATGGGACAAGATGTGGTCTGACTTATAGTAGGAGGAATTGAGGCGAGCTCTATTAAAGAGCACCATCAGCAGCAGCAGTAAGGACGTGAAGGGTGAGAGGGTGAGAAGGAAGAGGAGAATGTGGCCCTAGTATCAAAGGGTCCCAATCAGGGATAGGGGAGAAGAAGAAGAAGAAGAAGAAGAAGAAGGACTTATCTAAGGTCAAGTGCTTCAAGTGTGGGCTACTATAGTACCCAGTGTCCTCTTGGTAAGGAGAAGCAGGAGAAGCAATACCAAGCGACAACATCCACAAAGATAGACAAGTTGTCCTCCCAGTTGGAGGAAGATTTTTCTATGTTTGCAACTATACCTCAAGGAGTGAGGTGGGGCAAAATGGAGTTGTAGTCCTAGAACAGTGCAAAGATAAGCATGGTCCATTAACGTGTCCTCCTCATGGATCATTTCCTTGCTACGGGGTCCCTGTTACCGCTCAAACTAGTAGGGGTCCTCAAGGGCAACTACCAGGTCAAGGGCAACAACGGAGCGATAGCCCACTGTCACCTCAGCTAAGGCTCACTGCGCTTTACGGACTTTCATTGATGGGAGGAGACCCTGTTTGAAGGGAATCACCTAGATAAATGGGTCAATAAAGGGAAAAGAGTGATTCCTGAAGAGGCCTATTCACAAGAGAGGCTCAATGTATGGCTTGCTTGCCCAAGAGGCAAGATGAAAGGCTCTCTAAGAAGGGCCAAGAGGGTCTTAGGGGCTAGGTTTTGGGAATGAGACCTCTTAAGGAGGGACCTAGTCCTAAAAACCCTTGTGAAGACTTGGTTTCCAAATGGTCTTTCAGAGATTATCTTCGAAAAGTTACGGGACTACACAGGACCAAGTGGACACAAAATTAGGTCAAGTAAGAGGGATTGGTCACTCAAGGAGGGGCTTGACCTAATTGTGGAAGAGAAGAGGATCAATGGACAAATATTCTTGGAATAGAATGCAATGATCCAAAGATGGTTACTAGCCAAGGGAAACCTAGGGCAAGAAACAGTCCTCGATCTAGGGCTTGCAATATCTCGAAATCCCACTGTCAGATTTGTTTTAAATTTGGAGGGCCTCTAGAGCAACCACCAACGCAATTTTGGACCAAAAATCGAAGTGTTTGGATCACTAGATTGTGAGATAATTGATGTCGTAGGTGACCTATGTAGGCTAGACCTAGAAAGAAAGAGAGAAAGGTGAGAAAAATATGTTTTAGGGTGATCACCTATGGAGGAACAATGCCTAATCCTTTGGGAGAAATAGAGTCAAGATGATTCCAATGTTTGGGATGGTTTCAGTTCATCAAGGAGGCCTTTAGAACAATATCTCATGGCAATTAGGGCATAGGACAATTGCTTCAAGGTCTTTATACTTCGATGTGCAATATGTGATGACTTGTCAATAAAAATTTCAATGAAATATCTCTAGGAACATTCACTTATTCAAACATGGCCCATAACATGATGCAACGCTAATAAAAGACAAATTTATACCCTTTCATCCAAGAAAAGCAGCAAAATTTCAGCCTAGTATAGCGAAAATCCCAACATCATTTATGTGACATAGAAAAGAATGACAAAATAGCATTAAAAGAGAACTTACATGTGAGAACAAGTATATCCAACCATCATCATAATACCAATATAGAAGCTCCAAGACAAAAATGAAGATATCCAAACATCAAAACTCATCCATCCATCCAATTTCGTCTTCCAAAGAGAATAGCGAAAATCTCACAAGAGAATATGATCAATCCAAGTGATGATGAGAGAATGAATCAACTCATCATCTATTTATACAATGTCTAATGAATTCAATTTAGCTTATTTTGGCCTAATTTAGCCCCTAGAATAAAATAACGTGCATAATAACAAAACTTTTGGTGACAAGCCCACCAAATAGCTCAATAATGTAAAGATAAGCCTCTCAAGAGGGTCGAATGATCAACAAAGTGATGTCGTTGGGCCTTTGAGGAGACTTGATGAAGTCCAAGGGGTGCCATGATGAAGAAAAGGACTCCAAACATAGTGGACAAGGGGTTGGCCCTTTGTTATCCAATCAATAACCTGTGGTGCTCCCAAGTGGGTGTGGGGGCACGAGGACAACCTCATGGGTTTCCAAATGGATCAAATATGCTTGTAAACCATCTGTAAGGGTTAGAGTGATGACAAAAACCCTCCATTTGCAGCAGGAGGCATAATGGAACATCTGCCAAGTGTATGGTGCAATTGTGGAGCTGGTTGGGCATGGTGGACCAGGAGCATCATCCTCATCCAAAAGGTGCAACATGAGCAATCAATGAACACTCTTGGAGATCCATGAAGTAATATCTGCTATGGTGGAGACTCGTGGCTCTCAACGCTCACCCTACAAGTGCCAATGTTGCCCTCTAGAGAGCTAGGACCCCGTATAGGGAGACTAAGCCCTAAATGAAGCCCCACCTACAATTTTGCATAAGATCCAATGCATCCCCTGCCCTCCAATACAACAAATCATTAGAATAATCAAGTAATAATGCTTACAAGTTATGGCACCAATGGGGAACTTCATGGTGGCATGCCCTTCGATAGTGGGCTTTGGCAAATAAAAGTGTCTCCAAGCTCAAAAGGGGGTTTACCAAGGACCCTATTAGGTGGTTTCAACTTCTAAAGGGGATAGCATGGCCATAGTAAATCCTTTAAGAGGTAGGTGGCAAATGATATAATGATGGAATGGAATGGGGGTGAGGGGAAACCATCTAGACCACATGTCAAGGTACATTGGGTAGCTATAATAAGGGAAGCCCACACCTAGGTATATGAATGTAGGAGGGAACAAATCGTGGTACATAAGTTACCCTGACCTTTGTTTTTCCACCCTTCTTCATATGTTTTTTTTCCTTTGATTGATTTTTCTTTTTCATAACTGCTCGGGGCTCTAGGGGATGGAGAGCATGATGTGTAATATGTAGCAATGGATACTCCCTTGAGGTGGGGCAGTTCATCGCCCATCAGGGGTTGGGACAATCATGGGTTTCTTAATAATGGAGGGGGCTCATCTAGGGCCCATAGGAACCAGGGTGATGGCCATGCATAAGGGGTAGATCTCATGTTCAACTTTTGCCCACGTGCAAAAATTGTATGTCTCGATCATCTTTTGCATTTTGTGGTACATTTCCTGTTGAGAGTGGCCCAATTATGCTTTTTAATTTCTTTTTAATTGCATCAACCTTCGAGGCATCAATACAAGCCCGCACCAAGGTGTGGACAAGGGGAGGGGGAGGCTAACCCTATGTGGACCCAGTGGACACATGTGGACCTGGATGGGAAAATAGATGAATGGGGCTCAAATGAGTGGAAAGGGAGTAATGTAGGTGGTATCAAAAGCGGGACCATGCAACCAAAATCAATATTTTCCATGTAATGCCAACTCTAAAGCTAATGGCCAGTAAAGGAGATCCCACAGGACTAGGATACAAGGGTAACCACAAAATCGGGCAATGGAGACAAGAATACAAACCTAACCCACTATTTTTGGCGAATACCCCCCACCAATTCATGCCCCAAAGTGCCCATGACAAGTAAGGAAAATTACTCAACTATACCAATGAAAAGTCATACCTTTGGGGTTGGGAGGTCCACCTTCAAAAATACATTCATAATAGATGGACAAGGCACCACATGGTTGGCTTAGGTGGTGGAGAAAATGGCACATCGAGCTATTTGGGGTTGCACGGGGCTATTGGCTGCCAACTGACGACCATCTAGGAAAATAAAATCTCCTATATATACTAACCACAAGTGGTGGGTAACATCTCGCTCCAATTGGGACATGAGCTCTTGGACAAGTGGGCAAAGCTACTTGAACGGGAGATCATGAGAACACCAAAAATCTCTTGGTTACTATAGATCTGTTACCTACACATGTCAAACACTAAACGCATGGGGCAACATGTTTTTGTGGTGTCTTATGATCACCCATGCTTAGTGTTAGGCCGTAAAATCAACAGAAAAGTAAAAGCATGCAAATTTGATCTAAATGCAACTACTCTACCATGAGAAATATCATATGATAGTTCTAATGAGAAAATGAGCATGTAATGCATCCTACCCTAACATGACAAGGCTAATATTAAGTGTAATCATAAAGCCAGTGCAACCAACATATCATCAAATCAATATAAACATGCTTGCCTATATGATTACCTGTGTAGCAAATCTCAACGTGAATGCAAACACAATCACATGGAGGATGAAGCGGGCGGGAGGTGGGAAAATATGATTTCCATGCGAGGTAAGAGAAAGCTGTAGGAGAAGGAAAATAAGTCAATCCAAAAGTGCGGGGCTTTCCCTCTAAGAACACAATGGTGGAATGAATGATCACCCTTAGGAACTCCCTATCACAATCACTGCTCATTATATTATCCTTTGTAGATGCTGGAAAGGGACAACCTATTAGTTGCTCAATGGAGTGATTGTATTCACAACCCTGAGAGTATGAGGAGGAAGGAGGGATGCATCTAGTGGATGACTCTTCTTCAACATCATGCCTAGGGAGGTGAAAGGGCCCATGGTCATTGGAGATCATACCTAAAGGGGCGAGGGAATCACTTGTGGAAGACTCAAGATGATTAACGAGAGAAAAGGGCAAAGGGGAGGGTGAAGTCTCACATTCAACGGGCTTCTCCTTCTCAAAATCATAATTTGAAGGCTCAATTGATTTGAATATAGAATCACAAGGAGGATAGGTGGTAGCTTTGTCGATTTCATCATTATTGGTATCAAAGATTGGGTCTTTCCTAAAAGGAAAATCGATTACTTCGAATTGCCCCTCTTCATGCAAGGGAAAATAATAATTCTCCTTCCCAAGGGTATCAATGGATATGTCATCATAAATAATGCCCAGGAGGAATGGAAGACTAGTCTCAACATCATCCTCCTTATCGGTGTCATAACTGGGAGCAAGGCCAAATTGAGGATCCACCATTTCCCATTTCCCTTTTCAATGCAAAAGTAATCTTCCAAGGGACTAATGGAATCACTTTCCCCAGGGTTCCCAAAAGGAGAGTCGTCAGGAGTAAGGCTAGCCTCAACTTCACTTTCCATAGCCTCATCTTCCCCAACACATGTGTCCACAACATCATCCTTCTCATCATGTGAATTCAAGGGGGTCTCATCCTTTTGCTCATTATTTAGGTTCTCAATGTCTTAATGATGCTCTATGAAGGTTTCCTCTTGGATGCTTAATGCGCGATATACTTGAAAATGTCTAAGAAAGCTATCAACGAACTCCTCAATAGATGAGATGCTCCTATGTTCGTGATCATGCAACCATGAGTTATGACCATCGAGAGATCCCATGAACAACAACATAAGGACATCCTAGTGAACCACTTTCTCTTTTGAAGCATGTGCATTAAATCATTTTACATGGTCAATTACGGAGAGTCAATCACCATCAAACACATGCACCCCACGTACCATCCTCCGTCTGAAATGATTAGGGTGCCCAAGGACGCTAGCGATGTACAAAGTAGGATATCCATCAAAGAAAGACAACCTATTTGAGATATACATTTAGACTATGTAGGAGTCGCCAGGGTGAATTTAAAGATGCCTAGAAAAATGCTTGCTTCACCCTACAAGCATCAACTTTAAAGTTCAATGAAGAACTAGGGCTTCGTTCTTCCAATGGAGTCGCCAATAATGATATGTCAATATGTTGTATGGGGAACAAAACACACGTCTCATGTCCTCGAAAACGGCGCCAAAATGTTACTGCTCAAACTAGCAAGGGTCATAGGAGGGGATCCTATAGGGCAACTACTAGGTCAAGGGAAACAATGGAGCGATAGCCCACTGTCACCTCAGCTAAGGCTCCCTGCTCTTTACAGACTTTCACCAATGGGAGGAGACCCGGTATGAAGGGAATCACCTAGATAAATGGGTCAATAAAGGGAAAAGAGTGATTCCTAAAGAGGCCTATTCACAAGAGAGGCTCAATATATGGCTTGCTTGCCCAAGAGGCAAGATGAAAGGCTCTCTAAGAAGGGCCAAGAGGGTCTTAGGGGCTAGGTTTTGGGAATGAGACCTCTTGAGGGACCTAGTCCTAAAAACCCTTGTTAAGACTTGGTTTACAAATGGTCTTTGTGAGATTATCTTCGAAAAGTTATGGGACCACACGGGACCAAGTGGAACCAAAATTAGGTCAAGAGGGATTGGTCACTCAAGGAGAGGCTTTACCTAATTGTGGAAGAGAAGAGGATCAATGGACAAATCTTCTTGGAATAGAATGCAATGATCCAAATGAGGTTACTAGCCAAGGGAAACCTAGGGCAAGAAACGGTCCTCGAGCTAGGGCTTGCAATATCTCGAGATCCCACTGTCGGATTTGCTTCAAATTTGGAGGGCCTCTAGAGAAAACACCAACACAGTTGTGGACCAAAAATCGAAGTGTTTGGATGCTAGATTGTGAGATAATTGATGCCCTAGGTGACCTATGTAGGCTAGACCTAGAAAGAAAGAGAGAAAGGTGAGAAAAATATGTTTTAGGGTGATCACCTATGGAGGACTAGTGCCTAATCCTTTGGGAGAAATGGAGTCAAGATGATTCCAATGTTTGGGATGGTTTCACTTCATCAAGGAGGCCTTTAGAACAATTTCTCATGGCAATTAAGGCATGCGACAATTGCTTCAAGGTCTTTATACTTCGATGTGCAATATGTGATGACTTGTCAAGATAAATTTCAATGAAATATCTCTAAGAACATTCACTTATTCAAACATTGGCCATAACATGATGCAACACTAATAAAAGACAAATTTATAACCTTTCATCCAAGAAAAGTAGCAAACTTTTGACCTAGTATAGCGAAAATCCCAACATCATTTATCTGACATAGAAAAGAATGACAAAATAGTTTTAAAAGAGAACTTACATGTGAGAACAAGTATATCCAATCATCATCATATGCCACTATAGAATCTCCAAGACAAAAATGAAGATATCCAAACATCAAAATTCATCCATCCATCCAATTTCATCCTCCAAAGAGAATCGTGAAAATCTCACAAGAGAATATGATCAATCCAAGAGATGTTGAGAGAATGAATCAACTCATCATTTATTTATACAATGTCTAATGAATTTGATTTAGCTTATTTTGGCCTGATTTAGCCCCTAGAATAGAATAATGTGCATAATAACAAAACTTTTGGGGACAAGACCACCAAATAGCTCAATAATGTAAAGATAAGCCTCTCAAGAGGGTCGAATAATCAACAAAGTGATGTTGTTGGGCCTTTGAGGAGGCTTGATGAAGTCCAAGGGGTGCCATGCTGAAGAAAAGGACTTCAAACATAGTGGACAAGGGGTTGGCCCCTTGTTATCGAATCAATAACCTGTGGTGCTCCCAAGTGGCTGTGGGGGCACAAGGACAACCTCATGGGTCTCCAAATAGATCAAATATGGATGTAAACCATTGTAAGGGTCTGAGTGATGACATAAACCCTCCATTTACAGCGGGATGCATCTTGGATGTTGATTTGGGGTAGCATCGGATGTGCTCTAGCCACGAAAATTGGTGGAGAGGCTAAAGCACATGAGATCTCCAATACCCAGAAAGGGTTTGGGCAGATTCTAAACAGTTTGGGAGAAAATAAAATAATTAATATTTTTAATGGAGTCCCTAAGTCTAAACTTAGGGAAAATAAAATATTAATGCGTATTAATATAAAACTGTGTTAGAATGGTCCAAAAGTCATGGATCAAGGCAAATCTAATCTTAGTAGTTGATTAGGGACTTAATCTCGGTCGTTGATTTTTCAACTAGAAAAGTATGAAAGGAGGCTTGAGGGTCACTTGGAGAATATATCGAGGGAGACCAGGCAATTCAATTTCTAGAGCGGGGTTAGCTGATAAATTGAACCAGTTGTCTGGAGAGCAGTCAGGAGGTAGCAAGTACAGAATAGAGAGATAGGAGATCAACACAAAGGCAGATAAGGCACACGCAGAGGCAACAGAGACTGCGCAAACCCAGCAGGGCCTGCATCATCCACGGAGAGGCTGCAGGAATGACACAGGAGGTCAGAGAGGCTGCGTAGAGTTTCAATAGGCTAACACAGAGGGTTTCAGGTCATGCAGAGGTCAGTAGGGCTGATGCTGGGTTTAGAAGAAGTGTTGGAAAATTTGTCTATCTGTGGGTAAGCCAGTTTGGCACCCTGTTGTACTAGAAAATTGTTGAAATAATAAAATCCTCCCTTGCTGCACCGGTTTTCCCGCATTGGGTTTTTCCGGGGACATTAGTCCAAAATAACTGTGTCAATGTGTTGATTCTTGTGCATATGTTTGTTTCTGTATTACGATGTGATATCTGCAGTGGTATTTATTTTAATGTTTATTGAAGTAATTTTATGAATAACTTACGGTGAAATAAGTAGGAAAAGTAAATCAGTCGCTGCAGTGATAGAATTTTAACATGGTATCAGAGCAAGTAATCAGAGACAAAGGGAAAATCAATTATGGGTCGAGACCACGATGCAGAGGCATCCACCTCAGGGGACTCATGCAGATTTTTAGAAGATTGCACAAGAGAGAGATTTTGATTTCTCTATGTTGGCTTCCAAGTTGGAAGAAGAAGTGGCGTGCATGACTAGTGTTGCATCATCAGAAGTATGGTATATAGACAGTGGAGCCTCGTGGCATATGATGGGAATCAGGGAGTGTTTCTCAGAATATCGAGAAGAGAAGATGAACTTTCAGATCACCATGGGGAACAAGACAAAGTGTACTCTAGTAGGAAAGGGTACCATAGTTTTTC
Source organism: Pinus tabuliformis (assembly GCA_031772625.1). Lineage (NCBI taxonomy): Eukaryota > Viridiplantae > Streptophyta > Pinopsida > Pinales > Pinaceae > Pinus > Pinus tabuliformis. The sequence continues at coordinate 229,658,578 of CM062817.1, forward strand.
AGATAGAATCGGGAGAGCGGTTCCGTGCTACAAATGTGTTGCATGTACCAGGATTGGGGATGAACTTACTTTCCGTGTCACAACTACAAGGCAAGGGCTATTACGTCTACTTCATCAAGGAAAAGGTATACGTCAAACATTCGAGTTGGAAAAAGAAAGTGCAGATCAGGATCAAAAGTAATCGGTTGTATAGATTACAACTAGAATCACCAATGGCACTAATAGGCAATCATGGGGACAAGGACTTGAACGAACTATGGCATAGAAGGATGGGTCACTTGCACCATGGAGCTCTGAGAATTCTCAGGAGCACTGTAACAGGAGTTCCGGATCTGAGTACGGAACGAGATGATGTATGCAGGGGATGCGCTCTAGGAAAGTATGCCAAGGCGGCATTTCCTAGGAGCAAACACAGGGCCAAGAGTGTACTAGGATTGATACACTCAGATATTTGCAGACCTATGTTCGTCAAAGCTCTCAACGGTGCCGAGTATTTCCTTACCTTCATTGATGACCACTCGAGGAAAACTTGGATTTATTTTTTGAAAACCAAGGATGAGGTTTTTTGTCGATTCAAGGAGTTCAAGGCTCTGGTGGAGAATCTGACTGGGAAGAAAATAAAAGTCTTGCGCTCAAATAATGGTGGAGAGTATGTCGATAAGGACTTCACTGATTATTGCGCTAAGGAGGGCATCAGAAGAGAGTGGACAACTCCCTACAATCCGGAGTAGAATGGGGTGGCAGAACGGAAATATAGGACTATTGTAGAAGCAGCTAGGGCCATGCTGTATGATTAGGATATGCCAAAATTCTTGTGGGTGGAAGCATGCAACATAGCTATCTACGTTCAGAACAGGACTCCTCATCGAGCATTGGGCAAGATTACTCCAGAGAAAGTCTTCACTGTGAAGATGCCTGAAGTCAGTCATTTCAGGATATTTGGGAGTTTAACATATTGCCGCATACTCGAAGAAAAGAGGAAGAAGCTAGATCAGACTGCAGAAAAGGGATATCTGGTGGGATATAGCGAGAACGATAAGTCATACAGAATCTATCTTCTAGGGAGTAGGAAGGTAGTAGTACGACGAGATCTAAAGTTCATGGAGGACAGAGCTTTCAGAAGATCTCGCGAAATGCCTTTCGAGGAGCAGTCGAAAAAGGATTCGTTGGTTAAGCCTCTTCAACCAAAGGAAGTGAAGAATTCTTCCTTAGGTCAGGAAGATTCTCAGGATGAGGAGGAGGAGCGAACAGAAGCACCTGTTGGTAAAGGAAGAACTAGCAGGGAACTTCGTCAGATTCCGCGTGATGCAAAGAACTTCATCGGTGAGCCAAGCAACAGTAAGAGGGAGCGAAAACAGCTAGACAGATATCAGGCGTTAGTAGCTCAGGATGGAGAGCCTACCAGTTTCAAGGAGGCAGCTCAGCATCAAGTCTGGCTAGATGCGATTGTAGAGGAGTATAACTCGATAATGGTGAACGATGTCTAGGAGGTGGTGTCAAGGCCTCAAGATAGATTTGTTGTGGTTTCAAGATAGGTCTACAAGATCAAATATGCTGCGGACGACAATGTTGAGAAATACAAGGCCAGGCTTGTGGCTAAGGGTATGCTCAAAAGGAAGGCATTGCCTATGAGGAAACCTTCGCCCCGGTAGCCAGGTATACATCTATTAGGACCGTGATATCTCTTGCAACCCAAATGGGATGGGAGATCCATCGGATGGATGTCAAGACGACATTTCTGAACAAGGTAATAGAAGAAGAGGTATACAATGAACAACCGAAGGGCTTTGAAACTCGTGACAAGAAGTCTCATGTATGTAGACTAAAGAAAGCCTTGTATGGGCTGAAGCAGGCACCGAGAGCGTGGTATGGTCGAATAGATGGATACTTGCAGAAGATGGGGTTTGTCAAGAGTGACGCGGATCCGAATCTCTACAATCTAGTCGTAGAGAACGAGCCGCTTATCTCAGTATTATATGTGGATGATCTCTTTCTGACAGGATCATCCAGACTCATTGAGGACTGCAAGAAGAATTTAGCCACAAAGTTCGATATGAAGGATCTGAGACGAATGCACTACTTCCTAGGGTTGGAAGTTTGGCAACAGAAAGGAGAAATCTTCCTTGGGCAAGGGAGGTATGCTACAAAAAATCCTGAAAAGATTCGGGACGGGAGACTGTAGACCTATGGCTACGCCAATGATCACCAACTGGAAGAAGATTGATGCATTAGAAGACAAGGATGTCGATCCTACCCTATACCGGCAGCTCATAGGGCCCCTGATGTATCTGGTCAATACCAAGCCAGATATTTGCTACGTTGTCAACACCCTCAGTCAGTTTATGGTGGAACCAAAGAGGGCAAACTGAGTAGCAACCAAACACGTTCTCAGGTATTTACAGGGAATAGTTGATTATGGGCTCTTATACACCAAGGGGAAGGATATCAGGTTGAGTGGATTTACTGATGCAGATTGGAAAGGAAGTTCAGTGGATCAGAAAAGTACCTATGGGTATTGTTTCAACATTGGATTAGGAATGACCTCCTGGTGCAGTAGGAAATAGATGTTCGTGGCTCTGAGCTCATCTGAGGCAGAATATATGGCAACAAGCACAATTTCGTGTGAGGTCATATGGCATAGAAAACTGCTGGTGAACCTATTCAGAAGAAATATGGAGGCGACAGTTGAGCTACACTCCTACAGGAGAACAGGTGATAGATATCCTCACCAAGGCCCTTGGAAAGTCAAAATTTGACTACTTCAGGGAAAATATGGGGATGGTAAAGAACCCCTTTCAGAAGTAGAAACGAGTGTGTTAGTAGCACAAATGAAAAGGGAGTTGTAGTGCAGATGCAATGTTGGGAGAAAGGACCAGCAACAACACAAATGCAGAGGGAGTTGCAGTGTTGGGAGAAAGGACCAGTAGCAGCACGAATGCAGAGGGAGTTGTCGTACAGATGTAGCAGTGGCAGTAGCAGAGTCATGGGCAGCAATACAGGATGCAGCAGTGCAGAGGATATTGGGCAGGGAGGCTTAACATCAACACAGGGACTGATGCTAGATGATCAGGGTGATACTCAGTGAGGAGTATTACTAGAGCACAATCCTCGCTAAGAGGGAGTGTTGATTTGGGGTAGCATCAGATGTGCTTTAGCCATGAAAATTGGTGGAGAGGCTAAAGCGCATGAGATCTCCAATGCCCAGAAAGGGTTTGGGCAGATTCTAAACAGCTTGGGAGAAATTAAAATAATTAATATTTTTAATGGAGTCTCTAAGTCTAAACTTAGGGAAAATAAAATATTAATATGTATTAATATAAAACTGTGTTAGAATGGTCCAAGAGTCATGGATCAAGCCAGATCTAATCTTTGCCGTTGATTAGGGACTTAATCTCGGCCGTTGATTTATCAAGGAGAAAAGTATAAGAGGAGGCTTGAGGGTCACTTGGAGAATATACTGAGGGAGACCAGTCAGTTCAATTTCTGGAGCGGGGTTAGTTGAGAAATTGAACCAGTGGTCTGGAGAGCAGTCAGGAGGCAGCAAGTACGGAACAGAGAGACGAGAGATCAGCACAGAGGTAGAAAAGGCAGACGCAGGGCCAGAGGAAGCCACGCAGAGGCAGTAGAGACTGCGCAGAGCCAACAGGGCCTGCGTCATCCACGCAGAGGCTGCAGCAGTGATGCAAAAGGTCAAAGAGGCTGCCCAGAGTCTCAACAGGATGGCACAGAGGGTCTCAAGTCACGCAAAGGTCAGTAGGGTTGACGCTGGGTTCAGAGGAAGTGCTGGAAAATTTGTTTATCTGTGGGTAAGCTAGTTTGGCACCCTATTGTACTAAAAAATTGCTGAAATAATAAAGCTGCACTGGTTTTCCCACATTGGGTTTTTCTGGGGACATTAGTCCAAAATAACTGTGTCAATGTGTTGATTCTTGTGCATATGTTTGTTTCTGTATTACGATGTGATATCTACAACAATATTTATTTTAATGTTTATTGAAGTAATTTCATGAATAACTTATGGTGAAATAAGTAGGAAAAGTAAATCAGTTGCTGCAGTGATAGAATTTTCACACTGGAACATTTGCCAAGTGTATGGTGCAATTGTGGAGTCGAATGGGCTGTTGATTTCTGGTAGCATTGGATGTGCTCTAAGTCTCAAAATTTGCAGGGAGGCTTAGACACATGCATTCTCCAATACCCATAAATCGTTTTGGGAAATTCCACACGGAGACAATTTTATTAAAATAATTAATTATTTTTTAGTAGGACGCTAAGTCTAAACTTAGGAAATTAAAATAATTAAAGGGTATTAATGTAAACTGTGGGTGAAAGTTCTAGAAGAAGGCGGAGATCAAGTCAATATGATCCTAGCCATTGATTAGGAACTAATATGGGCCATTGATTGATCAACGAGAGGATTATACGAGAAAGCTTGATGGGCACTTGGAGAACACACTGAGAGATCAAGAGATCGAATTTCTAAAGTAAGAAGTTCTCAGGAGGAAATTCCGATCAAGTAGATTTCTTGCAGTTGAGGGGCAGAGATAGCATTCGGAGAGAGAGATTTTCTCAGCAGGAGAATCATCAATAGAAAGAGGCACAGACTGATCTAGTAGCTCTCACGCAGAGGTTGACATAGGGCCATGCAGAGGCAGCATAGAGGGTGAGAGAGAATCCAAAATTTTGCAGCAGAGTCAGTTTCAGAAGCCGAGAGTTGGGGTATGAGACCAAGAGGCTAAGAGCAATGACTACGGGTAGAAAATTGATCAGCTAGCTGGGTGATGCAGTGCCTAGAGGGGTTGATGCAGGGACTGAGCAGAGGCAACATAGGGACTTCCAGAGGCACCTCATCTAGTGAACGAATTAGCCAAGATTTTTCTCAGTGATTGTGTGAGGTAATCTCACAAATCTTTTTGCCAATATTTCTCTCTCTGTAATTGAATAATCCTTGAGGTATTCAGAGATGTATTCAGAATTTGCTAATGCATAATAATAATAAACCCCATGGAAAATTTTTGGGGCGAATTTTCGCCCTTAGGCTAAATTAAGGGGTTTTATATTTTTATTGGGCAAATATTTTGTATCATAGTACATTGTTAGAAATCGCCTCAAATTTATTTTATAAAAAAATTAGGTTTGGAGGTTAGCCCACCTTATTTTAAGGGAGGGTAAAAAAAGTAAATTTAGCCCTTGAAATTAGGTGTTACAATCTTCCATTTGCCCTCATTTTCAAGAAAATGTATTTATGATAGTTATAAATAAAAATATTAATACAATGGAGGTATGGTAAATAAATAAAAGCTCTTTTTATACTTACTCCATAGGTATGGTAAATATACCATAAATAAAACCTCTTTTCATATTTAGTCCATAACCCTCTTTCTATTTAAGAAGGCTCAAAAACGAGGTTTCATTTAAGTGAATCCTATGGGCCAAATACCATATTTATAAAAGAGGTATGGTAAATTAATAAAAATATAAATAAACGAGAGGTATGGTAAATAAATAAAACCTCTTTTTATACTTCAAAGGTATGGTAAATAAATAAAAATATAAATAAACTATAGGTATGGTAAATAAATAAAACCTCTTTCTATATTTAGTCCATAACCCTCTTTCTATTTAAGAAGGCTCAAAAAAGAGGTTTTATTTAATTGAATCCTATGGGCCAAATACCATGGGCCAAATTATTATTAATACCATGCAAAAAAACATTATTAACCCTAATATTAGTATTAATAAAAATAAAGATGGCACATGGTATTGACCCGTGGTATTCACATGGAATGCAACCTATTTAAAAGGGGGAATTAAACTAGCATAGATCCATCTTTACTCTGGATCAAATATCGTGATATGCAAACTAACATAGAGTGAAAAAATATTTGATCCCTCTCGGGGCTTGGTAGATCAAGAGTAAAAATGGATCTTGTAATTTAATGTCACTTAAACATTTTAACTTGGTTAAAATAAAAAAATAAAATAAAAATCAATTATTAATTTTTATAAATTACTAATAGTAGTTTTTAAGCTCCAGGTTTATGATAACCCATGGTAATACCATGGTATTCATGTGAGCATAGACTATTTAAAGGGGAAATTCTATCAGCTTAGATCCATCTTAATTCTGGGTCTACCAAGTGCTGGGAGGGATAAATAGATTTCATCCCTCTAAGAGTGGTAGATGTGGAGTTAAGATGGATATAGGTTGGTTTTTATGATAATGAAGATATTAAATAGACTTAGGAAATTATATTGTAAAAAAAATCTTAAGGTGAATGGTTAAAGCTACATTTAGTCACTTCACAAAATTTAGTAAAAAATACCGATATCTCCATTAATATTGGTTTTTCTGATTTAACAAAAAAAATTCAAAACAATGAAATCTTAACTCTTTCCGCATCACCCTCGCAGAAGAGAGATAGTCGCTACCCAGATTTCCCACCATTTTTCAAACATTCTCAATATGATATCTTCATGAAAAAGTTAAGGTATTGACCTTGGATTAGTTGTTTGAAAAATAAGCTGGTTTGTACAACCTTTCATCTTCTCTACTATTCTTAGTTTGTCGTAATGATCGACAGGGGTTGGGTCACTGCACCATATTGTCCTAAAAGGCGGATATTGTGCACCAAAAAGGAAATTAATCCACATGTTACAACGCTGTTAAAAATGGTATGAAGGTAGGGAATTATGCTAATAAGAAATTTAGATTGGGAGAGACGTAATTAAATTTTATTATTTAATTGAAGATTTCCAATTAAAATAATAATAAATCTACATTTATATATTTATATATTGATTGGAAGGCTTCTGACAACGGTCACTTCTTTCCATTAGATCCCCTTCAGGCCTTTGGGATACCTACTACTTCATTATATTATATAGTTGGGGCTTGCTACTTGTTGGCGTGTTGCAGTAAACAAACTTGATGTGGTTTTTTTTTATCTCGCAGTTGGAGTCTATGGAATAAGAAAGAAATTTGATAGCTTGGCAAAAGTGGTAGCTTGACAAAAGTGGTAGAGAAAACATTAATCTCTCCTACCATGACAAACATGGCCACTAAAACTTGCAACATTGTTTGTAGGAAGTGAAAATTATGTTTCTTTTTTCCAAACATGTATGTTAGTATATTACAGTTTAATGAATATGTTTTATTATTATCATATATTGTTTCATACTTTAACAAAACATTCGCCAAGACTTCGCAATGTTTTATTATTCAATGAAAGATTTTCCAAGATCTTACAAGATTTTATAATTCACTGAAAGATTCGGCATGACTTTACAAGATAATATAATCTGGTGAGAGATTCGCCAAATATATATATATATATATATATAGCTCTCAACGCTCACCCTACAAGTGCCAATGTGGCCTTTTGGAGAGCTAGGACCCCATATAGGCAGACCAAGCCCTAAATGAAAAACCACCTGCAATCCTACATAAGATCCAATGCGTCCCCTTGCCCTCCAATACAACAAATCATTAGAATAATCAAGTAATAATGCTTACAAGTTATGGGACCAATGGGGAACTTCATAGTGGCATGCCCTTCCTTAGTGGGTTTTGGCAAGTACAAGTATCTCCAAGCTCAAAAGGGGGTTAACCAAGGACCCTATTAGGTGGTTTCAACCTCTAGAGGGGATAGCATGTTCATAGTACATCCTTTAAGAGGTAGGTGACAAATGATATAATGATGGAATGGAATGGGGGTGAGGGGTACATCCAAACCACGTGTCAAGGTATATTGGGTAGCTATAACAAGGGAAGCCCACACCTAGGTATATGTAGGAGGGAGCAAATCGTGGTACATAAGTTACCCCGACCTTTATTTTTCCACCCTTCTTCATATGCATTTTGCCTTTGATTGATTTTTCCTTTTCATAACTACACGGAGCTCCAGAGGATGGAGAGCATGATGTATAATATGTAGCAGTGGATACCCCCTTGAGGTGGGGCAATTCATTGCCCACCAAGGGTTGGGACAACCATGGGTTCCTTAATGATGGAGGAGGCTCATCTAGAGCCCACAGGTACCAAGGTGATGGCCATGCAAATGGGCTAGAGCTCATGTTCGACTTTTGCTCACATGCTAAATTTGTATGTCTTGACCATCTTTTGCATTTTGTGGTACATTTTTTGTTGAAAGTGGCCAAATTATGCTTTTTACTTTCTTTTTAGCTAAATCAACCTCTGGGGCATCGTTCCAAGCCCAACACATGTGGACCCAGATGGGAAAAGAGATGAATGGGGCTCAAATGAGTGGAGAGGGAGTAATGTAGGTGGTATTGGGAAGTGGGACCGTAACCAAAATTAGGATTTCCAATGTGGTGCCAACCCTAAAGCTAATGGCCAGTAAAAGAGATCCCACGGGACTAGAATACAAGGGTAACCACAAAATCGGGCAATGGAGACAAGAATACAAACTTAACCCACTTTTTCCGTTGAATCCCCCCATCAATTCATGCCCCAAAGTGCCCATGACAAGTAAGGAAAATTCCTCAACTATACCAATGAAAAGTCATACCTTTGGGGTTGGGAGGCCCACCTTCAAACATACATTCATAACAGATGGGCAATGGACCACATGGCTAGCTCAAGTGGCGGACAAAATGGCAGATCGAGCTATTTGAGGCTGCAAGGGGCTATTGGCTATTGACTGAGGACCATATAGGAAAAAAATAATCTCCTATATATACTACCCACAAGAGGTGGGTAACAAGTCCATAGTATTCAGAAATAGGATGGATCAATGTCAGTTGATGCAGTCAGATTCCAGAGTGACAGTAGCAGACTAGTTGCAATCGGGTGTTGAGAAGCACAAATGTAGTGTTGACAACAAAGCAAGCGGCTCAGTGCAGTGTCAGCAACAAAGCAGATTCCCTAGTGGACAGTGTAGAGACTAGTAGCAGTAAGATGCTCGGGAGACAGATGAAGCACAAAGACACAGTTGATTCCGTATTTTGGATGCTTCTCAATTGCAGTGGTTGCAGTAGCAGCAACAACAAATGAGAGGAGTTTCAGTGCAAATGCAGAGTTGACAACAACATAACAATATCAACAGCAGCACAAAAGCAGCATTAGAGTTGCGCAATGGCTGGTGGGCGGTGGCAGGTAGTCACAGTGGCCAAACATCAGCTGCGTGTACAGAGGGTGATGCAGAGACATGGTGATGTAGCAGTAGTGTAGCATTAGAAAACCTTCCTCACTAAGAGGTAGTGTTAGATTTTTGTTGCATCAAAGGTGTTCTAGTCTCGAAACTTTGTGGAGAAGCTAAAACACAAGAGCTCTCCATACCCCAGAAATTGTTTCTAGAAATTCCACCATGAAGTGTCTCAATTAGATTATTGGCCTATTTTTAAATATTTCCTAAGTTTAAACTTAGGAAAAGGGGTTAATTAATCAATATTAATTGAGAAAGGTGTGAATCATCTAAATCTCATCCATCGATTATGTTTTAATCTTGGTCGTTGGAGTCCCAACTGAAGATTATAAGAGGAGGTCGATGGGTAGATGGAGAACACAAACTTGAGATCGATTTTGCTTGGGCACTCAATTTTCCAAAGAGAAACAATAGTTGTCGAAAGAGTTCGAGCCAAAGAAAAGCAGCAAAGACAGAGAGGGGCAAGGACAGTGATCTGGAGGAAGGTTTTTCCAGTTCCAAAGAGTACATTGTAGAGAAGCGGGAATAGCCATAGAGAGGTTGCACAAGCACTATGCAGAAGCCTTTAAGAGGCAGAAATAACCACAAAGAGGTTGCGCAAGGACTGTGCAGAAGCCTCTAACAAGCAGTTCGATTTGCAAATTCGGGAAGTCGTTTCAGAGTTCTGGAGGCATGAAAATTTCGCAGAGGCTGGGAGGAATGTTTCTAAATTTAGTGGCAAGTTGAAGAGGCAGCTCAATATGAGATCCAAGCCATACAGATTTAAGCCTGCGTAGAGCCTGCGCAGAGGGTGACACAGAGCAATTCGTGGAAGGGTTTCAGAGGTGAGTCTTCAATGCCAGATTGCTTGTGGGGTGAGGAAAATTTCTCACTAGATTTTTGCCGATATTTTCTCTCAAGATTGCCAATTTTCGGCATCTAGATTGTACTCAGATTATTTCACTATTGCTTAATAATTAAAACCCTCAGTTGTTGCATCGATTTTCCCAAGTTGGGTTTTTCCAAGGACTTTAGTCCAAAATAACTGTCATAATTTTGTGTGTGTAGTTTTTCCAAGGACTTTAGTCCAAAATAACTGTCATAAGTTTGTGTGTGCACTCCAGTAATTTCTCAGTTCTCATTTTATCTTCCACAAAATTTAATTTGGTGAAAATTGCAGTTGTGAATTATTCATTGTTTGTGGGAAAATAAATTGTTAATTAATTTATAGTTAGAAGAATAATTTCTAGCTGCTACAATAGTTGAAAATTTCACAATGTCTTAACTGCCATTATGCATTTATGCAACATTTTTCTAGGTAGCAAAACCATATACAACTGGATAACCAATACCAAATCATCAATATGATAGCCTTTTGTCAAGATACGAGATTCTACTTACTTTGAGATCAACATCCTTTTGCATATTGTACAAAAATTCTTCTCCATGCTTTTCACTTTTCAATGGAAATGCCCATGGAACGAACTAATCAACAAGCTACAATATCTTTTTCCTTGAAGTTGTCATTGTCAACTCTCTCTCTTTCTTCAAGAGACCATATTTTTTGATGTTGATCATCAAACAAATTCTCCTTCCAACCTTTTCACAGGCTTTTTCAATATGTCCTACCAGGGAGTCAAGTCATATCCTAAGTAGATCATTAAGATGAGAGCTTATAATAGCCTCTTTAGACATAGTGTCAAATTTTGCTATTTTCTCCCTCTGAAGTCAATATTTCTTTGCACATTTTATCTTCATATTGCAACAGATTCTGCTTCATATTTCAATCATAAATGTGTTCCTGGAATGAACTCATCAGCTAGAAGTTTCAACATCATGTCCATTAGGGTCCTTACAATTCCCTCTTTTCATCATGCTCATCAATTTCAAGGAGTCATAAACAATCACGAGTGTTGCTTTGCTTGGTTCTTCCATCCTTCTCATCTTGCTTCCATTATTATGTACCTGCAGTTTTGACTGACAATTACAACCAAGCAAAATATACAAAGACAAGAGCATGATGTCAATTCTGTCAATCTAGGGTTTTCGTGGTTTCTCAGAAGGGTGTACTTCTAGGGTTCTAATTACAAACCCTATATTTCTTGATCTAACCCTTGATAGGGTTTTTATTTTTAGCGGAAACATTAGCCCTATGGTTTAACCTTTCAAGCCCTAGGGTTTATTCAATTCAACCCTTCCTAGGGTTTTATCACATACCCTAGATTATCCTTTCAAAAATTAGATTTACAAACCCTAGATGTCAAGAGCTAGGGTTTCCTTAGAGGGAAAAACCAATTAGGGTTAGGGTTTTCACTCCTAGGGTTAATTCAATCAACTAGAATTTAGTAACCCCAAGTATAAATAGTCTTCAAGACTACACATGTCTATAAACCCTAACAACTTTATAGTTATCAAAACCTACCATAAAGGAATTGTAAAACCCTAACTACAAGAACCTAATCATACTATATACATACCTCATATGCAAAAAGGAAAAAGTAAAACTACGTACCTTTGTCTTCCATTATTATGAGGAACTGCTTTAAAAAGACTTTTGAACTAGAATGCCTTCTTCAAAAACACATTCTGCCATTTTATTATATCTCCTCTTTGCGAGATCTTTGTTTAGTAGCTAGATTATGCATTGACTTCAACCACTTCTTGTAGAGATGATCTTCATCAAACTCAAAGTCTTGGTCTTCCTTTTGGTCAGCTCCATAGCTAGAGTAAGTTCTTCATTTATATTTCCTCATACTTGTGCTTATCACAAGATACAAAACTGGAACTAACTTTGAACTTTTCTTTCTTGGACCATGTCATCATGTTACTAGGAGATTATCCAAACAACTATTCATTGACCATCATTGCAATACATACGATCAAGGTAGCTATCAACAAGGTTTCAGTTATTATAGTCAACTTTGTATCACAAAACTATTGTACACGCCATAACAAATCGACTGGCACATAGCTCAACGAGCATAAAAACAAATCGAGCCATTGTAATGCCATTCTCTGACATTTGCGAGCCAGTTTAAAGAGAGTTAATGCACAATAAGGCAGCTTTTTCATAACTGCTATAAATATTACTATCGAACCATGTCTTGCTATACGTAACTCCGAGACACTATCTACACAAAAGACGTTGCAGCTACTATGCCATACAGTCCCAGTAATGCCATGATGATACTTAAACCACGGGGGCTTCACTAGGGGAGAAATAGCATACCACATGGGTTCATATTGGGGGATATATATTGAGGAAAAAATGGCATAATATATTGGGAGAAATATAGGGGGTAAAGGGTTTTTATATTGACAGGTATAAAAAATGGAGGTCAAAGTTAATAAAAAAATATAAAGGGGTATGAAAAATTTTAATGAAAAAATGGATGCCTACAATATTTAGTGGATGCAGGTGTTTTTTAAATTGGGAAGGTGTATTGGGTTCATATTGGTAGGGGGTTAAATAATGTGATTTTTAGGGGTATTTTCCAATATGTAGTCAAATTAAGGGTATTGTTTAGTATGCCACGAACGCACGTGATAGGTCAGAGGTTCACTGACTGAAGCCCTCATGCTTTAAACAAGACAGTGGTGATGCAATTCAGAACCACTATAATGTGATGGTGTGACACAGAACCCTTGAGCCACAACAGTGTTGTCATCATATTCTTACAATCGTAATTATGATGCCAAAACTGACTACCATATCAAAACCATTTCTCACGGTCATTGTTATCATGTATTGAGACCGTCCATTTTAAGTGCGAGACCATTTGCTCCAGATCACAGTCACACACTATGTACATTTTATAGCAAACAAAGTGATGTCACTGTAATTGAGCTATAAGAGATTAAGCCCGTGTAACCGGGCTATAACAACAAGCCACGAGCATTGTAACATGTATGCTTTAGAAGTGATCCGAATCATTCGTCCTTGACGTGTCATTGTCTCATGAACCTCAGAACAATGTCACTATTATAAAGTCAGACGCATGCGAGAGCCATAGAGGTTGTGAACTTAGAAGATGCAATTAGAGCGGACCACATGAGCCTCAGATCATACAATCGAACCATAAAGATAACCGTGATTCTTCAGGGATCAATAGAGTGGCACTGCAATTTTTAAGATGTGAGTCTTTGTATTTAATACAACGTGCCACCATACAAAGATCTCTGAGCCATTGAGTTGTTGATTTGGGGTAGCATCGGATGTGCTCTAGCCATGAAATTTTGTGGAGAGGTTGGGGCACATGAGATCTCCAATACCCAGAAAGGGTTTGGGCAAATTCTAAACAGATCAGGAGATATTAAAATAATTAATATTTTTAATGGAGTCCCTAGGGAAAATAAAATATTAATGTGTATTAATATGAATTTGTGTTAGAATGGTCCAATAGACATGGATCAAGCCATATCTGATCTTAGCCATTGACAAAGGCCTTAATCTCGGCCGTTGATATGTCAACAGGAAAAGTATAAGAGGAGGCTTGAGGGTCACTTGGAGAATACACCAGAGTGATCAGTGATTCTATGCTCTAGAGCGGGGTTTGCTAAGAGAGATAGAATTAGTGATCGGGAGATGCAGCTGAGGGGCATTTGAGTAAAGAGAGACAGAAAGGCAGAGATACTGTCCGGAGAGTAGCGTAGTAGCCAAGGAGAGTGACGCAGAGCCAGCCAAGGCTCACGCAGGGCTACGCAGAGGCAACCGGGAGCTACGCAGAGCCTCAGAGAGGCCAGCATTGCTGATGCAAAGGGCCAGAGGGCTAACGCAGGGCATCCCAGGGCTGACGCAAACCCATCCGAGGTGACGCAGGGTTAGCGTGGGACAGAGAGGGGCTGACGTAGTCCAGAGAGAGGCTGACGCTGGGGTTTTTGGGGAAGATTTGTGCTGAGTAGTTGCCGGAAGGATTATCTGAGGTTTCAACCAGGAGATTTGTTAGAAACTGAGAGGTATTACTGCCAAGGAAATTCTCTGTGTTTCGGCATTGTACTATGATATTGCTTAATAAGAAAACCCTTAGATCGCTGCACCGGTTTTCCCACATTGGTTTTTTCTGGGGACATTAGTCTAAAAATAATGATGTCATATGGCATGTTTGTTTCTGTTTCTTTTAGTTGCTGATCTGTAATATGTTGAGCATGCACTAGTGTTTATTTTCAGTATTTACATTGTAAATAACTTGTTAAGTAAAATAACAAGTAGGTAGGAATAAATCAGATAAAGTGCATGGAGGGTTTCTAACTAAGTAAACTTAGAAACTTCAACATGAGTATATTAATTATTATGACCACAGAGTATGCGATGCAATGCAATGCAATTCCTAAGCCATGCATAGAGAATACAATCACGGTAAAATTAATGCGAGCCCTCCTGAACCATAGCAAGTCATTCGATTCACTATGAATCACAAACTAGATGTGAGTCTCTGATTACATCTACGAATTCTACGAGTTACAAGACTAAATGAGCCATAAAACAAGCCACTGATGTATATATATTTGAGCCATAGATTCTTAAGTCACCAAGGATTATAAACAAGTGGCAGAACGAGTCATATAAGTCGTTGTGATAGATTTCGATCCCCTTTGATGTTACAGACTTGATGACGATTATTAAAGAGTTTGGGCTAAGTAGTACCCACGATGCCTACAAAAGTCAAGGATACTGCATGGGCTATGATTGATGGAAAAATGACCTGCAAATATTGCCAAAAATCTATTGAAGGAGGGGGTATTTACAGGTTGATACAACACTTGGCTGGGATAAGAGGCCATGTCAAGCCATGTAGAGCACTAAATGAGGTAATAGGGCATACTAGGGAAGAATACCATCATAAGTTTGAGACTCAACCAACTGAGTTTGATCATTGATGAGAAGTGATCATGTTGATTACTGATATGTAGACTTGTAGTAGGTCTGTGGCCCCATAGCTTGTAGCATTGCTTTTGGACTCTAGAGACCATTTAGAGCCTCATTGATTATGTATATTGTCACTAATATGTATTGCACTCGGTGCCGTTTTGATATATTCACCTTTGCTTGGTATATAGATGAGCAAACTTTGCATATTTTGTCTCTATTGGTTTGGAATCATGATTTTAAATCTTAAAAAATAAAAATTCATTCAAAATTAATTATGTCGTGTATTTTTTTAAACACTGGTTCATTGAAATCTGACCAGTCCCGGTTTTACCAATTCTGGGTTGAAACCCGGTTTGATGGGTGGATCGGTCCGACCACCGGTTCCAGTTTTGAATACTATGAGGACAAGTAATATTTTTATATAAGAATGTTGAATGTACAAGATATATGATATGATATGTTTGCAAATGAAAGCCCTACTTATATACCAGGCAAGGTGCCCCTTCACAAATAGTCATGTCCTTTGGGACATGTTTCTTCAATAACTAATTTTTATTTAATTAATCATTATTACGATTATTATTTATTTATATTATTTTGATATATTATATTCATAACACATGTTGTGGGATTGCCAGTTTTCCAAGAGATGGCAGCATGTGTAGTCACAGCTTGTGACTATTATTTAGGGAAAGTGCATTGGAAGACAACATTGTTTGGTGACTCCAGGTCTCTAGTTAGGTTTTCTCTCACTGGGATTTGGCATTGCATGAGAATCTCTGCTCTGTTGGTTTTCTAGAAGCTTTGGTGCAAGTTTGTTTTCAAGAATGAGGTTAACTATTTGTCTACTTAATTTCATGTGGTAAGATTAGGTTCACATGCAACTTTGGCAAAAGATTGTTTGCATGTCATAGATGCCAAATTATTTGAACCTGTAGTGATCCGAATTGGATCCATAGAAAGAATGTCAAAGAACCATGACTGAATCAGGTCGAACAAATCTCTAAAGAAATCCAAAATAGTATCAAAAACACCCTGAACCAGTGGCAATGGCAGCGGACGTGGAACAACGAGGACCTCGGTCAAAGCACGTTGACCGAGGCCCATGGAGACCGCGCAGGAGGCCGACGTAGCCCCTAGGAGCCCTGAAATGGGAAAAGGAAAAGGTTTTTGATGCATGATTAGCGTAATCGCGCATTGCTAGGCGAACAGGGCCGCAAAGGAAAAGGGAAAGCACTCAATCGCGTGGGGGAACCGGAGGACCGCGGGCAGAAAAGGAAAAAGCGCTAAAACACAATGGCGGGACCCACGCTCTGGAAAACCGACGGTTTTGATTGGGGTGCCCTTGAACGGTAAGAGGTTTTGGATAGGAGCGGAGCGATCCCATACACCGATCGACGCGTGGTAGGCGGAGGTGAGAGAAAACCGCTGTTGATCGCGCGCTATTGGTCGAGCAAGTCAAACGCGTGAAATGTGCGTATGGCGTCAGATCTGGAGGGCCCAGATCGGATGGTTGACATTGCACTCGATGGAAAGAAGCGGAATCAACATGGAATTAAGCCGCGTTTGAAGAGATTTGGAATCCATTTGACTACCACGGTGGAGGAAGAACGCATCCACGGCGTAACCGAAGAAACGAACCGACGAAGCATGCTGGCGCCATTTAGAGGAGGACAAGTGGCCACTCCCTGAGCGTTCATGATGATGCCGAACATAGGGAACTCCAAGCGCAGCTGCAGAAGGCGAATCAGCACAGGCGGAAGGGGAACCGAACAGGCATAGGGATTGAATGGCTAAAGCCATGAACAGAGAAAGAAGACAGTCAGAGTCGGGGTAGAGAAGAGTCCAAGCGACCAAGAGAGACAGTGAACAGTGAACCCGAAGAGGAGGACTGAACACAAAGAACAGTAAAGCTAAGCAGAAGAGACAGAGGGCCGAGCTGACCAGAGGCAGCATCGAGCACCAGAGAGCTTGAAGATTCAAGCCTTCCCATAGAGGAATCTGTCTGGACAGAGCATCGCATTTGGCTCTTTCCACTGTAGACCAAAAGGTCACAGAGCTAGTAGGAAGAAGAAGAGTCTGTGTACTCCAAGTGGCTTGGGGAATCCAAGAACCACCCTGCCAAGCTAAATCTGCTTCAGGAGAACTCATATTGAGTCCTTGTATTGTATTTTCTCTGCTTGAAGACACAATAAAACAAGGCCACCATTGAAAGCTAGACCGGAGACATAGCCCTGGAGAATAGGGTGAACTCCTTATTAAAATTGCTTGTGTCTTTATGTTTGCTTACTGTATTTCTCTGTTGTCTTTCCATTTTATTGTCTGTGTATTGGCAATCTGATCGATCCATTGCTTCAATAACACAGAACACACACACACCAGCACATGAGTCTGTAATACCTTAGTTTAATAAATCTTTAACTGATGTCACTCATAGGGTGAATATCAGATCAAGTGGTATCAAAGCTCTAGGTTGTAAGGTTAGACAAGCTTGTGTTGGTATAGCTGTGAATGCTCACAAGATCAAAGCTCAAGTTAGGAGAAGGAGAGTTGGTGGAAACTAATCCTGAAATTGGGAGAGTCTATCCTCGAAAGACCATGTCAGAGGAAGGTTCTATAGGGCCAAACCCTCAATTCATAGAGAGTTTCCTAGCTATAAAGTCCATGGTTGAAGAAATGTACAGAGACTTTAGAAAGCAAAAGGTGGAAGATGCATCAGGCTCTAAGCAAGAGAAAGAAGAAGATGAGTCTCACTTCCATGACAACTCCAAAGGAAAGGGGAAAGAGGAAAACTTTCTCACACCTCCTAATAGCCCTGTACATAATAAGAAAGCATCTTTGATTAAGTTAGATGTTAAATTTGATTTGCCTATATATGATGGAGAGCTAAATGCTGAAAAGTTGGACAATTGGATTAGACAAATTGATGTGTATTGCAGGGTACAGAACATAAACTCAGACAAGAGTAAGATTCAGCTGGCAAGCCTACGCCTAGGAGGCACTGCCTTGGTTTGGTGGGAAGGTAGAACCCAAGCTAATATGAAAAGACATGGTAAGACCCTCTTTGTCTGGAGTGACTTTGTTTCTGCAATCAAAAAACAGTTCTATCCATTGGCCTACATGCAACAAGCCATGATGAGTTGGCAAACTCTTCGACAATTGAAAGGGCAAAGTGTGCAAGGGTATACTCAAGAGTTCAGAAAGAGAGCATTGACGTTGGGTATCTCATTAGACTCACCAGAGACTCTTCTGAAGTACATTGGTGGTCTACACAGCTACATGAGGCATACCATCCTCATGTTTAATCCCACTAGTATAGATGAGGTATCTGTACAAGCTACTCATCTAGAGGCTAGAGGAAAGAATGGCAATTCAGAAGTTGGGGGACCATCCCAACCCACTGTAAGCAAGAGCAAGGAGAAAAGAAAACAGAAGTGGAAAGAAAGGAAGGCTAACACTGCACAGAAAGCCAAAGATCCATGCACTCATTGTAAAAAAGAGGGGCATGATGATGAACATTGTTGGATTCTGCATCCAGAGCTGAGACCTAAGAAGTCCGAGGGCAAGAAGAAGATGACAGCTGCAGCTATTCAGAGAAATTTGGGGTCAGACTCGGGAGATGAAACAACTATAGCAGCCACAGGTATAAAAGGTAAGAATTCTGAAGTATCTACTAGTAATTTTGCTCAATCTGTTATTGATGAAGAAAATGAGAGAAAAAGGCAAGAGCTTTTCCATATTTGAGTTATTTCCAAAAGTCAAAATATTGATACTTTGTTTGATAGTGGCTCACAAGTAAATTTTATTTTTGAAGCAATTGTAAAGAAATTGGGATTAACAACTACACCTCACAAGAAACCATACCCATTAGGATGGTTGAATGATAAAGCACAACTACAAGTGACTAGACAGTGCAAACTGAAGTTTTCTTTTGGGTCAGCATTTGTAGATGAGGTTGAGTTAGACATAATTCCTTTGGATATATGTGGAATTGTTTTAGGAAGTCCTTGTATGATAGAAAGGCTATTTTCTATAAAGCTGAGAACGAGTATCTACTGGTTAAAGATGGAATCAAATACTTTGTAAGAGCTCATAAGCTCAAGAATAATTATACTCTCATAAACTCAGGACAGATGAAAAGAATGATTAATTCATGCAAACAATTCTTACTGATGGTTGTAAAGGAAAAGAAACCTGATAAAACCAATGTATTTGAGGGCTGTAATGCTGAACAACAAGCTGATATAGAAAAGGTTGTTTCAGAGTATGATGTCTTGTTTCAAGAACCTAAAGGTCTGCCACCCAAAAAGGGAATAGTACATGATATTATTTTGCAGCAAGATGTTCCATTGCCTAACATTGGGATGTACAGGTTGTTTGCTTTAGAGAATGTTGAAATCAAGAAGCAGGTGCAGGAGTTGCTCGAGAAGGGCTTCATCAGGCCTAGCACATCACCATGTGGATCACCAATCGTTTTGGTGAGAAAGAAAGATGGCTCGTGGAGAATGTGCATAGACTACCGAGCACTAAATAAGATAACAATAAAAAATTGGTATCCCCTTCCTTGCATAGATGATCTTCTAGATCAATTAAAAGAAGTTGTTTATTTCACCAAGCTGGATTTGCACAGTGGATACCATCAGGTCAGAGTTACAGAACAAGATGCATGGAAGACTGCTTTCAAAACAAAGCAGGGATTGTATGAATGGCTGGTTATGCCTTTTGGCTTAACCAATGCTCCTGCTACTTTCATGAGATTAATGAATGATGTACTCAGACCTTTTCTTGATGATTTTGTTATTGTGTATCTGGATGACATTTTGATTTTTAGTAAAACGTGGGAAGAACATTTAAAGCATGTTAAGCAGACATTAGATGTTTTGAAAAGAGAAAAACATTATATTAAACTCTCAAAATGTGAATTTGGCAAAACATCTCTAAACTACTTGGGTCATATAGTAGGGGGAGGTGAATTGAAAATAGATCCCTCTAAAGTGGCAGTCATTGTGAACTGGCCTAAACCCAGGTCTGCTACAGAAGTGAGAAGCTTCCTAGGAGCAGCACAATATTGGAGGAAGTTCATTTCTAACTTCTCCTCGATTGCAGCTCCCTTACATGCTTTAACAGGATTGAATAAGGTGTTTCAGTGGGGAGGCAAACATCAGAAAGCCTTTGACACCTTGAAAGAGAAAATTAGTACAACACCTGTACTAGCACTGCCAGATTTACAAAGACCATTTGAGATCCAAACTGATGCCAGTGACTATGCCATGGGAGCAATGTTGACACAACACGACAAACCCATATGTTATCATTCTGAGACTTTTAATCCTGCAGTAGTTAACTATCCTACATATGATAAAGAATTGTATGCATTAGTTCAGAGTGTGAAAAAGTGGAAACATTACTTAATGGGCAAAGAGACAGTAATACATACTGATCATCAGCCACTTCAATATCTGCACTCCCAAACTAAGTTGCAACAATCAAGACATTACAGATGGATGGGGTTTCTACAACTGTTTCACTTAGTCATCAGATAAAAAAAGGGCATACATAACAAGGTTGCAGACATGTTATCTATACCCATTATAAATGCATCTACCATACTTAGGCATAATTCTGTGCTACATGAAAGTTACATAGAAAAATATGCTCAAGATATGGATTTTAAAGATGTATATACAACTTTGAGTCAAGGCAAAAGAGTGAAAGAATTGGACTATGTAAAGGACCGACTCTTATATCATTGTGGGAAACTCTACATCCCACAAACTGAGAGGATAAAGATAATTAGGGAAGCACACACTTCTCCGATATCGGGTCACTTTGGGGTAAGTAAAACAGTTGCATAGCTGCAAAGATTATGCTATTGGCCGAAAATGAATGAGACAGTTTCTAGATATGTAAGAGGGTGTGCCATGTGTGCTAAAAGCAAGCCCAACAATAGAAAACTAGGCTTGTACACTCCATTGCCAGTTCCTTCTCACCCTTGGGAAAGTGTTTCCATGGATTTTTTTGGAGGACTGCCTAAATCTAGGAAAGGTCATGATTATCTATATGTTATTGTGGATAGGTTCAACAAAATGTATATTTTAATACCTTGTAGTAAACAGATCACAGCTGAACAGACTGCAAAATTGTTCTTTGAACATGTATGGGTTCATTTTGGATTACCCACTTCCATTATATCTGATCGAGACACCCGATTTGTGGGGAAGTTTTGGTCTAGTCTGTGGGAACTGATGGACACTGTTGACCACTACGGGTCGACTACCCATAGCAGTACACTCCCTTTTTCGCAAAAGGGATAGCGCTTGATCGATATGTCCGTGCCATTCTACTGTCGTCATCAGCCTGATCATGTTATGTTGTAAACCCAGTCTGCATGTGTAAATTGTAAATAATCTTAGCAGATCTGAGTCATGTATGTAAATTGCCTAGGTGGACCTAAGTTTCTAGTGATAATCTACGTTCCGGAAGGTTTTTTGTCTCACCGATCCATGATCGACAGAGTTTTCCTTCAGTCTAACCCCAAAGCCGGAATGAATCTTGTCATTAGAATCTTAGGGGAATCCTAGTGCGTTGATCTGCTAGATTATATTTGGTTGCAAAACTGGGTGGTCTATGAGGGTCTATGTCAAATGGGTTTTCCCCCTTGAGATGTAAAATTCATGATGTAAAGTGTCTTGAGGGTTAGAAAATGTTTTAATCCCCTCATAAGTCCTAAGTCCTAGGTCCTAGGTAGCGTTTCCAAAGGCTAAGTTCGAGGATCCAAAAAATAAAAATTAAAAAATAGATAAAACTAATAATAAAATTATAAAATTTTTTAAAAATATAAAATAAAATTAAAAAAAAAATAAATAAAAATTAAAAAAAAATAATAAAATAATAATAAGTCAAATTTTTCAGTAAATAAATGCATAATTTTATTTTATATTTTATATATTAAAATGCATTTAAAAATTCGACGGTTGAGATTAAAAGAAATCTTGATCCTCCTCGACAGTCGAGATTAGTTTGACATGGATCACTCGAACTAGCCGTTGGGAATTTTTCCTTTAAATAGGGTGCTAGGGGTCATTTGAGAGGATTCGATCTGTGAGTCTTGTGCTGAAGAGAGCTCTCTTGTAAACTTTTTCTTGTGCAATAAAGAAAGACTTTGGGGTTGAAATCTTGCTGGTGTTACTCTTCTGAAATGTTGTAAGCTGTTTCATTTTTTGCATAATTCTATTTTCAGCGATTGGTAATAGCTTGATGTAGAGTGATGTTGAACACAAGTATCTTGTTCACTCACTAGGGTTTGAATGGTAATAAACTTTCTGAAAATAATGGCAGGTATCTCCATTAGATTTGGGTTTTAGTACTGTTTTTCTCTCTTTATTGATAGTTGAAGTGAGCTGTGCAGGAAAATCTAACTTGTAAGGATCAACGGGCGTTTGGGGAAGTTCTCGACTGAACTAGCCAACTCCCGAAAAGCATTCTCTTGTAGAGCTTAGCTAGTTTCAATTCTTGGTCTACCATTTAAATTTATCTTTTGAATGCATGAGATATTTTCTGAAGTATCTCATAGTAAATTTAACATTCTGAAAATATTTTTGTGGATTATTGAGAAATTTGGCTGCTTAGAGTCATAAATATGTGAATGTTGTAATTTAGCTGGTTCTTACGGATTTTTAGGGTTTCATTTATTTTTTACATCTTCAGGTTCTGGCTGTTTGTTTTTATTGTTTTTCAGGTTGCAGGTACATGTTTCAATTTTTCTGAAGAGGGTCAACTATCTGTTTACTGGGGTTTCATTTCTGCAGAAAAATTTTCAAATGTTTTTTTAGAGAGCCTCCTGGATTGCTGCCAAGTTTCAGCACTGTCATCTTTCAGCTCAGCTCCCTGTCTATCAACTCTTGCAGGAAAATCTAAAACAGGGAATTTTAAATATTGATTTTGTGGAGAGCTTCAGTGGTTTTCCTGGGCAATTTGTTTGCTGTTGCCTGGAGTCTTCAAATTTTTTGGGAAAAAATTCGAAATTTCATTTCTTCAACTGTCCAAACCCTTGGACCTGCACTTCTCCATTCACCGCTGCCAAACCTGCACCCCTGCGTTATTCCTCTACTGCTCTCACGTCCATCCCTGCAAACTGCAGTCACACCCTTCCTTACGCTGCCATATTACGTCCCTCTTCTTTCCTGCAGCCTGCTCTCTCATCACCTTCATCATCTGCGTGTTTTCTCCATAAACCCTCACCTCCTTGGCTCTCTCTCTCGGCTTCATCGAGGGCTCAGTCTTATACATGCAGCTCCTTCCACGCTTCTCCTCACGCTGCATACCTGCACACATTGAAACACAACAGCTGCATTCTCCGCTGCTGTCAAAACGTCCAGGCCTGCGTTCCTCCTGCCGCCGTCGGGCTCAGCTACACTAAAACGCATTTCTCTCTTTGGTAACAGGTTTAATCGTAAGTATTTTTTTTAATGCGTACGATGGCTTGGTTTTGGATAAGTTTAGATTGTGTTTGAATTTTTTTTTAAGATTTTATTCAAAGCGTTAGATATTTAGATTATGTTTTGACGTATTAGGTTAGCATATAGTTTTACATTTCTTTTAGTTTAGTATTAGTTATATTTTAGTTTTATTTTTTTTCTATTTAATAAATCATAAAAAATTAAAAGTTAAAAAATAAAAAAAACTCAAAAAAGAAGAAGGCAAATACGATTTCTTTCTTTTACGTTAGGATTATAGTGTTGTTACATAGTTTTAGTTTTAGATTTTTATTTACGTAGATTTA
Source organism: Pinus tabuliformis (assembly GCA_031772625.1). NCBI lineage: Eukaryota > Viridiplantae > Streptophyta > Pinopsida > Pinales > Pinaceae > Pinus > Pinus tabuliformis. The sequence goes on from CM062817.1 coordinate 229,682,375, forward strand.
ATTTAGTTTAACGTAGTTTCTTTTGGTTTTTTTAGATTTTGAATTAATTAGTATCATTTCGTTTTGACTTTTAATCAAAGAAAAATATAAAATATAAAATATAAAAAGGCATAAAAAGTTTTTCTTTTTTACTTTAGATTAGATATTAGATTTAATTTAGTTTTATTTGATTTTAGTTTTTTGCTTTGCTTAGTTTTGTTTTATTTGAAAATATAAAATATATATAAAATTTTGGAAATATTTTGCCAGATTTAGTCTTGGCTCAAGGATTTGTCATGCTTGCGATATATCTTTTCTGCTGAGGCTAAAATTTTGATGTGGAATTAATATTTATGATTTTTTATGTGGTTAAACATGATTATATGTTCATTTGAAGATTAGCTATATGAAAGTGATAACTGGTTAGCATTTAAAATTACGTGGTTATTTAAAGCATTTAATCTTTCGAATTTTAATTGCTGGAAGATTGTTAAGCCATTGAGCATTTATCGATTATCTTGCATTTGGTAAAAGTTAATCTTTGTTTGAGTTATTTGATGGTAAATGATTGTTAATGAGTTCATATTTCTGCAGCATTTGATAAATAATCATTTAATCATTAACTCCATAAGGCACTGATCTATTAATTTCTAAAATCAATCAAGTGCTTGTTTCCCCTTGTTGTGTCTCCCAACCCAACTGGTCCACAGTTGGTCATCCATCATCCCATAGGGTCTATCCCCCTTAGCTGCGGGAGATGGCTTAAACAGAGAGAACGAGGATTAGGGTGACAACCCCCGATCTGAGCGTTGTCGTGACAATCTGTGCGACAACATTTTTTGGCGCCGTTGCCGGGGATAGAGTTTTTTTTGTCCTTGGTCCTTTCCTTTCGAGCTTTTCCGTGTTTCACTTCCTGTCCGGGTGGCGACTCCACTTCATATATCATCTACAAGAGTGTATACTAGAAGACATCCAAGTAGTCTATGCAATCCTGCTCCTAATCCTGAAAGGGCTCTCAGGGTACGATTACACAAACTCTCTTCTTGTACTCTTCTTGTTAACCTCGGACAAGAAGCCCTCTCTGATATCCATTTGCTTTTTACTAGTCAAGTTGGGCATGACATCATGAATATATATGCCCCTTGCAATTTTTCTAACATCCCAAGGTATCGCAATGATCTTCCAGCACTTGGGATAGATAAGTTGCCTAGCTTTCAGGGAGATAATGTGATTAGTGCTAATTCGCATCTAAGAGATTTTAGTATATGGATGGCTAAGTATGCAAGGTCTGCTGATTTCAATCATGAGGATGTTAGAATGACTCTTTTTATTTTAACCTTGGGGGGCGATGCTTATGATTGGTTTTCAGAAAAACCTCAGAATTCATTTGATTCCTTACAATCGATCATTGATGCCTTTAAGGAAAAATATGGAGATAAGAGAGAAGGAAGACACCTCGTGAAAGCTATTAGCCTAATAAAAAAGAGAGAGAATGAAACCGTTGAAGAGTTTAACAAAAGGTTTAATGATATTATTAAAGAATTACCTCAAGATTATAAACCTACCGACAAATCTCTTCGAGATTTTTACATTGATGCCTTTGGTCCTGAGCCCTCTTATGAATTAAGGCGTGCTAAACGTAATGCTTATAGGGATTGCCAAGTCTTAGCAATAGAGCTTGAAAAGGACAAGGCAGCATCTGGCAAGTCTGAGATCCCAAGTTTCGATAGTGCTGCTACGAAACTAAAAGAACCTAAAGGAAAAGCAGTTCAAGAGCCTGAAAGCGAGCTTGTTCAGAAATTGCTACAAAAGATCAAAAGCATGGAAATTAATCATAACAAGGAGATAGCTACTTTACAGAATAGGTTGGTCCAAATGGAAAGAGCGCAAATGCAAAATTTCCAGCCTAGAAATAATAATAACAAAAATAACAATTGGCAAAAAAAGGGTCAATCTAGTGAGCAAAGACCTAATCCGCTTACTAATTTGGTCGATAATGCTCCACCTTACTGTCGGGTTTGTGATACTCTTCATGAAGAGGCTACTTGTCCCATCGTTAGAAGAATTTTAGATAATGGAATGTTTGGGGCAGGTGATCAAATAAATGTAGTAGGTAACAAGTTTCCTTTGTCTATGGATAATTGGATGGAGGTCAAAGAAAATAGTCGTGACGTTATGAATCCTTCATCAGCTTTTAGTATAAATAACCTTGAAAATGAAGATGACATTTTGGCTAACTTATATGGTGAAAAACCCTCTCCAGAACAAATCATGGAAATTGCTAGAGATAAAGGTTTAACCTATCAAAGAAGGGATAAAGATTAGAGCGGGAATCAAATTCCCCCTCAAACTTTTAACCCTGGTTTAAACTCTTGATTAGATGTCGAATTGGGAAGTTGGTTTAACAATGCAAAAATCTGGGTTCCTGTCTCTGAGATTGCTAAAATCCCTTCCCAAAGAGATAAGTTACTAAAAGCTATTCAGGGTCCTCAAGTAAATATTTCTCAACAGAAGACATGGAAGTTGACTATCACGATGCTCCCATATATTTGCAAAGCTTAGATGCAAATAACAAAGATCACCAACCTTTCTTTATCACCTTGTTAGTTAATGGATATAAATTGAAATATTGCATGTTGGATTCTGGTGCATCAGCTTGTGTCATGACTAAAAGGGTCATGGAACAACTTAACTTAAGAGTTTCTAGATCGTACTATAATATATGTGCCATGGATTCTAAAAAGATTGAAGTGCATGATTTGATCAAAGATTTACAAGTTCATCTATCAGCTTACCCAGACATCATGATTGTTATGGATATTGTTGTTGTTGATATGCCTGATGCCTGGGGTATGATTTTATCCAGAAAGTGGGCCTCTGATCTAGGAGGAAATATTCAAATGAATTGGTCATATGCTATGATTCCTTCTCCTAGAGGTGATGGTTTTGTAAGACTTAATAGAGAACCCGAAAGAAAATTCCATGTTGAAGATCCTAAGAGACCTCACAACGAGATAATTAAAGAACAATCTGACATTGGGAATTACCTTATCATGTCTAATTTCATAATTCCTCCTGATGATAACATTAAGGATCTCAATGATAGAGTTTGGTACATGTACTTTGATGGTGCATCATCTAGGCATGGTAAAGGTGCTAGAATAGTGCTTAAATCTCCCCTTGGTCACATCTTCAAGTTTGCCTATCGATTAGAATTTGAAGCAACCAACAATGTCGCTGAATATGAGGCTTTATTGTTGGGTCTTGAATTGGCGAAGTCTTTGAAAATTAAGTTGCTTAGCATTAAGGGGGATTCTGATTTAATTATCATGCAGCTTAAAAATAAATTCACATGTAAAAATCAAAGATTAAGGAATTATCAAAATGTTGTGTGGGATACTATGGAGCACTTTGATGCCCTTGACCTCGAAGCTATCCCAAGAGAGCAAAATAGTTTGGCAGATGAACTTGCCGTAGCTGCTACTACCTTCTAGTTATCTGATGATCTAATTAAGAATAAGATCAAAATGGAAGTAATATTTAGACCATCTGTTCCAAATAACTCAGAGCATTGGCAAGTCTTTAATGATGAAAAACAAGTCATTCGTTTTCTCAATGGTCTGGATGAGTTTGAAGATTTCCGGATAGATTCTGAGAAGGATGGATCTTTTAATCATGAGCATATCATAAATCCTACTCCTAGGAATGTGGTTGCCTTAGAGCAACACTTTGATCGGCATGATGCCACGAAGTTGAGAGAGGAAAATAAAATGGACCCAGGTGAATATCTCGAGATAAACATTGGTACTCCTGAGAACCCAAAGATTGTTAAAATTGGTAAAGGTACTAGTGTGGAGGAAAGAAAAAAGTTAACTAATTTACTTCACGAATATCAAGATGTTTTAGCTTTTTCTTATGATGAATTAAAGGGCTATAGGGAAGATGTCATGGAACATACTATCCCCTTAAAAGATGAAAATGCTAAACCCTTTCGTCAGAAGCTCAGGTAGATTAATCCTAAGTTAGCCCCTTTGGTTCAGAAAGAGCTTGCGAAAATGCTTGCAGCAGGAATTATCGCTCAAACAAGGCATTCGACATGGTGTTCAAATTTGGTGATTGTTAGGAAAAAGAACGGTACAATAAGGCTTTGTGTTGATTTTCGAAATCTTAATCTAGCATGCAAGAAAGATAATTACCCTTTGCCAAACATGGAGACTTTGTTGCAAAGAGTAACCAGTTATGGAATGATGTCATTACTAGATGGTTTTTCTGGGTACAATCAGGTATGGGTTAAAAAGGAAGATCGTCACAAAACCACATTCACCACACCATGGGGTACATTTGAATACATTAGAATGTCGTTTGGATTAACCAACACTGGGGCTACATTTCAAAGGGCTATGGATTATGCCTTCAAGGGGTTAATCGGGAAATTTATTGAGATTTACCAAGATGATCTTACTGTATTTTCTAAAGATGGTATCAGTCATATAAATCATCTTAGGCAGGTTTTCGATAGATGTAGAGAATACGGGATTTCTTTGAATCCAGCTAAGTCTGTTTTTGGAGTAACCGAAGGGAAATTACTTGGCCATATCATTTCTAAATATGGAATCAAGATTGATCCTGAAAGAATTGAAGCAATCCAAAAGATTCCTCTTCCTCATAATCTTAAATCCCTTCAGTCTTTCCTTGGAAAGACAAATTTTCTTAGAAGATTTATTCCAAATTACGCAGAAGTAGCTAAGCCTATTCAGAGTCTTCTGAAGAAAGATGTAAAATTTGTTTGGCAAGAAGACGGCAAAAGGGCTTTTCAAGAAATCAAATGCGCTATTGCAAGAGCCCCTGTCTTAGTGAGTCCTGATTATTCCAAGGATTTCATGATTTTTTCTTTCGCTTCCGAAGATACCATTGTTGATGTCTTGTTACAAAAGAATAAAGATGGTCATGAGCAGCCTATTGCTTTCATGAGTAGAGCGCTTCAAAATTCCGAATTAAAGTGCAATACCATGGAAAAGCAAGCTTATGCCCTGGTCAAGTCTCTTAAGCACTTCAAAACTTATGTGGGTTATTCTAAAATCATTGCTTTCGTCCCACATTCTGTTATTAAAGATATATTAACTCAAACTGATTGCTTAGGGACTTGTGCTAGGTGGGTTACTAAAATACAAGAATATGATTTAGAGATTAGACCCACCAAGCTAGTCAAAGGCCAGGGTTTGGCTCAAATGTTGACTGAAAGTAACGAAAAGACTCTTAGTTTGTTTTGTCTTAGCAATCTATCTTTGCCGGAGTTGCAAAGATTAGGAGAGCATGAGTGGTACAAGGACATTGTTTATTACTTGATGAATCTTACATGTCCTAGCCATTTAGTTGCGCATAAGAGAAGGGCTCTTAGACTAAAAGCCACTACGTATTGCCTTATGAAGGATGGCCTTGGGTGGAGAAATCCTAAGGGCATAGTACTTAGGTGTGTCGATGAAATTGAGTCCAAGAAATTAGTCTCTAAGTTTCATTCAGGATTTTGTGGTGGTCATTATGCTGCTAGAACTACCACCCACAAAATTCTGAGAGCTGGTTATTATTGGCCTTCAATTTTTTTTGATGTGCATAAGTTTGTTAGGACTTGTCAAGCCTGTCAACTGTTCACTGGGAAATAGAAGCTTGCTGCCTTGCCCCTACAACCTGTCATTGTAGAGGCACCTTTTCAGCATTGGGGTTTGGACTTCATCGGGAAGTTCCATGAAAATTCTAGCAATGGCTACTCATGGATTTTGACTGCTACTGATTATTTCACTAAATGGGTTGAAGCCATTCCTGCTAAGAATGCCACTGAAAAGGTTATTATAGATTTCATTGAAAATAATATCATTACTAGATTTGGTGTCCCTGCTAAGATCACTACTGATAATGCCAAGGCTTTTAGTTCTTCAGAGTTTTCATCTTTCTGTTTCAAATATGGCATTATCTTATCTCATTCATCAAATTACTATCCTCAGGGTAATGGTCTAGCTGAATCAAGTAACAAGAATCTCATAACCATTATCAAGAAGATAGTAGGAGATAATAAGAGATCATGGGATAGCAAAATCAAGTATGCTTTATGGGCAGATAGGATCACTAAGAAGAAAGCTACTAGTAAATCTCCCTTTGAATTAGTTTATGGCTTGGATGTAACCTTCCCTGTGCATCTGAATTTGCCTACTTATCAGCTCTTTCAACATTTTTCTACTAATAAAGATATTGTTCAGAATAGAATAGATCAGATTGTGGAGTTAGATGAGGCTCGAAGGGCAAATTTTGATGCTATATGTAAAAATCGATCTAACATTAAGGAAAGCTTTGATAAATTCTCTCGATCTAGATCCTTGCAGGTGGGAGATATGGTACTTCTTTGGGATCGCAAGAATGAAAAAGCAGGAAAACATAAGAAGTTCGACAGTTTGTGGCTGGGACCGTACATCATTCGAGATATAGCTGGACCAAACTCATTCCACTTGCGCAGATTGGATAGTGAACCAGCATCCTTTGTATTGTATTTCTAACCCTACTCCTTGTCATTTCAGCGTTTTATTTCTGTTTTAGGATTAGATTTACTTTCCTTGTTACTAGATAGTTTATAAATGAAGAGCTTATATCTTTCATGTGCTTAATGTTATACGATGATTTTTGGATGGACGCTACTTATGTTTTGTTGTGTGTTGCGTGGATGCAAATTGTGGATTCTCACATTCCTACAGTGCAGCAACGTGTCCCCAAGTAGAGCTAGATATTGACCACTACGGGTCAACTACCCATAGCAGTACACCCCCTTTTTCACAAAAGGGATAACACTTGATTGATATGTCCGTGCCATTCGACTGTCGTCATCAGCTTGATCATGTTACGTTGTAAACCCGGTCTACATGTGTAAATTGTAAATAATCTTAGCAGATATGAGTCATGTATGTAAATTGCCTAGGTGGACCTAAGTTTCTAGAGATAATCTATGTTCCGGAAGGGTTTTTGTCTCACCGATCCATGATCGGCAGAGTTTTCCTTCAGCCTAACCCCAAAGCCGGAATGAATTTTGTCATTAGAATCTTAGGGGAATCCTAGTGCGTTGATCTGCTAGATTATATTTGGTCACAGAACTGGGTGGTCTATGAGGGTCTATGTCAAACGGGTTTTCCCCCTTGAGATGTAAAATTCATGATGTAAAGTGTCTTGAGGGTTAGAAAATGTTTTAATCCCCTCATAAGTCCTAAGTCCTAGGTCCTAGGTAATGTTTCCAAAGGCTAAGTTCAAGGATCGAAAAAATAAAAATTAAAGAAATTAAAAAAATTAAAAAATTTTAAACATAGATAAAATAATAATAAAATTAAAAAAAAAATTAAATAAAATTTAAAAAATAAATAAATAAAAATTTAAAAAAATAATAAAATAATAATAAGTCAAATTTTTGAGTAAATAAATGCAGAATTTCATTTTATTTTTTATATATTAAAATGCATTTAAAAATTTGACGGATGAGATTAAAAGAAATCTTGATCCTCATCGATGGTCGAGATTAGTTTGACATGGATCACTCGAACTAACCGTTGGATATTTTTCCTTTAAATAGGGTGCTAGGGATCATTTGAGAGGATTCGATCTGTGAGTCTTGTGCTGAAGAAAGCTCTCTTGTAAAAATTTTCTTGTGCAATAAAGAAAGACTTTGGGGTTGAAATCTTGCTGGCGTTACTCTCCTGAAATGTTGTAAGATGTTTCATTTTCTGCATAATTCTATTTTCAGCCATTGGTAATAGCTTGATGTAGAGTGATGTTGAACATGGGTATCTTGTTCACTCACTAGGGTTTGAATGGTAATAAACTTTCTGAAAATAATGGTAGGTATCTCCATTAGATTTGGGTTTTAGTACTATTTTTTCCCTCTTTATTGATAGTTGAAGTGAGCTGTGCAGGAAAATCTAACTTGTAAGGATCAACGAGCATTTGGGGAAGTTCTCAACTGAACCAGCCAACTCCCGAAAAGCATTCTCTTGTAGAGCCTAGCCAGTTTCGATTCTTGGTCTACCATTTAAACTTATCTTTTGAATGCATGAGAGATTTTCTTAAGTATCTCATAGTAAATCTAACATTCTGAAAATATTTCTGTGGATTATTGACAAATCTGGCTACTTAGAGTCATAAATCTGTGAATGATGTAATTTAGCTTGTTCTTAGGGTTTTTTAGGGTATCATTTATTTTTTACATCTTCAAGTTCTGACTGTTTGTTTTCATTATTTTTCAGGTTGCAGGTACAGGTTTCAATTTTTCTAAAGAGGGTCAGCTATCTGCTTGCTGGGGTTTCATTTCTGCAGAAAAATTTTCAAATTTTCTTTTTTAGAGAGCCTCCTGGATTGTTGCCAAGTTTTAGTACTGTCATCTTTCAGCTCAGCTCCCTGTGTATCAACTCTTGCAGGAAAATCTAAAGCAGGGAATTTCAAATATTGATTTTGTGGAGAGCTTCAGTGGTTTTCCCGGGCAATCTGTTCACTGTTACCTGGGGTCTTCAAATTTGTTGAGAAAAAATACGAAATTTCATTTCTTCAACTATCCAAACCCTTGGACCTGCACTTCTCCATTTATCGTTGCCAAACCTGCACCCCTGCGTTATTCCTTTACTGCTCTCACATCCATCCCTGCAAACTGCAATCACACCCTTCCTTACGCTGCCATATTACGTCCCTCTTCTTTCCCGCAGCCTACTCTCTCATCACCTTCATCATCTGCGTGTTTTCTCCATAAACCCTCACCTCCTTGGCTCTCTCTATCGGCTTCATCGAGGGCTCAGTCTTCTACACGCAACTCCTTCCACACTTCTCCTCACGCTGCACACCTGCACACATTGAAGCACAACAGTTGCATTCTCCGCTGCTGTCAAAACATCTAGGCCTGCGTTCCTCTTGCCGTCGTCGGGCTTAGCTGCACTAAAACGCATTTCTCTCTTTGGTAACAGGTTTAATCGTAAGTATTTTTTTTTAATGCGTACGGTGGCTTGGTTTTGGATAAGTTTAGATTGTGTTTGATTTTTTTTTAGATTTTATTCAAAGCGTTAGATATTTAAATTATGTTTTGATGTATTAGGTTAGCATATAGTTTTACATTTCTTTTAGTTTAGTATTAGTTATATTTTATTTTTATTTTATTTTTTCTATTTTAATAAATCATAAAAAATAAAAAGTTAAAAAATAAAAAAAATCTCAAAAAAAGCAAATACGATTTCTTTCTTTTACGTTAGGATTATAGTTACATAGTTTTAGTTTTAGATTTTTATTTATGTAGATTTAATTTAGTTTAACGTAATTTCTCTTGGTTTTTTTAGATTTTGAATTAATTAGTATCATTTCGTTTTGACTTTTAATCAAAGAAAAATAATAAAATATAAAATATAAAAAGGCATAAAAGGTTTTTATTTTTTACTTTAGATTAGATATTAGATTTAATTTAGTTTTATTTGATTTTAGTTTTTGCTTTGCTTAGTTTTGTTTTATTTGAATATATATATATATATATATATATATATATATATTTGGAAATATTTTGCCAGATTCAGTCTTGGCTCAAGGATTTGTCATGTTTGCGATATATCTTTTCTGTTGAGGCTAAAATTTTGATGTGGGATTAATATTTATCATTTTTTATGTGGTTAAACATGATTATATGTTCATTTGAAGATTAGGTATATGAAAGTGATAACTGGTTAGCATTTAAAATTACGTGGTTATTTAAAGCATTTAATCTTTCGAATTTTAATTGCTGGAATATTGTTAGGCCATTGAGCATTTATCAATTATCTCGCATTTGGTAAAAGTTAGTCTTTGTTTGAGTTATTTGATGGTAAATGATTGTTAATGAGTTAATATTTCTGTAGCATTTGATAAATAATCATTTAATCATTAACTCCATAAGGCACTGGTCTATTAATTTCTAAAATCAATAAGTGCTTGTTTCCCCTTGTTGTGTCTCCCAACCCAACTGGTCCACAGTTGGTCATCCATTATTCCATAGGATCTACCCCCCTTAGCCGCGGGAGACGACTTAAACAAAGAGATCGGGGATTAGGGTGACAGCCCCCGGTCTGAGCGTTGTTGTGATAATTTGTGCGACAACAGACACCAAGTTGAAGAAAAGCACAACTTTTCATCCACAAACAAATGGCCAGACAGAAGTAGTAAACAGGACTGTGATCTAGTTACTGAGAGGATATTGCAGTAAACACCCTAAGCTTTGGGATAAACACTTGTGTTATGTGCAGCATGCTTAAAACAGAGCCAAACACTCTTCTACACAAAGATCTCCTTTTGAGAACTGTTTTGGTTTCACACTAAGGTCCCCTTTGGATTTTGTCTTTGGTAAAGATATCATGGTTGATGGACACAGTGATGTGGACAAGGCAACTAGGTTCATTGAACAGATCCAGGAGATCCACTAGGCAGTACAGGGACAGTTGGAAAAGCGCCAGGCCAAGTACAAGGCTAGGCATGATAAGCATCGGATGGAACATAGTTTTCAAGCTGGAGACCAAGTCTAGCTGTATATCAGCAAGGACAGGATGCAAGGTGAAGGTAAAAAGCTAAAGCCTATCAGGTATGGACCTTTTATGATACTTGAGCAGATTGGTGAAAATGCTTTTCGCCTTCATCTACCGGCTTACATGCACATCTACTCAGTCGTAAATGCTGATTGCTTGAGATTGTTTGAACCTTCAATGATTGAGGACCCTGAAGAGCAAAGTCAATTGCCTTCTATTGACGACCTGCTACCTAAATACCTCAATGAGTTGCAGGAAGACACAGTGTTGGACAGGAAGGTGAGGACAATGCGCAGGGGAGATGTTGAGTACCTCAAGATTGGGCTCAAAGGTTCAAAGCCGAGTAGCGCAAAGTGGATTGAGATTGGACAAGTGAAGAAACAATATCCTCACTTAGTCAATGCTTGAAAACCAACTTTTGGTGGTCCAAAAGCTTTTTAGTAGGGAGGCCGTGATCCGAATTGGATCCATAGAAAGACTGTCAAAGAACCATGACTGAATCAGGTCGAACAAATCTCTAAATAAATCCAAAACAGTATCAAAAACACCCTGAACCAGTGGCAATGGCAGCCGACGTGGAACAACGAGGACCTCGGTCAAAGTGCGCTGACTGAGGCCCATGGAGACCGCGCAGGAGGCCGAAGTAGCCCTTGGGAGCCCCGAAATGGGAAAAGGAAGAGGTTTTTGATGCGCGATTAGCGGTAATCGCGCATCGCTAGGCGAACAAGGCCGCAAAGGAAAAGGGAAAGCACTCAATCGCGTGGGGGAACCGGAGGACCGCGGGTGGAAAAGGAAAATCGCTAAAACACAATGGCAGGACCCGCGCTCTGGAAAACCGGCGGTTTTAATTGGGGCGAACTTGAACGATAAGAGGTTTTGGACAGGAGCGAAGCAATTCCATACACCGATCGACGCGTGGCAGGCGAAGGTGAGAGAAAACCACCGTTGATCGCGCGCTATCGGTCGAGCAAGTCAACCGCGCGTATGGCGTCGGATCTGGAGGGCCCAGAACGGACGCCTGAGATTACACCCGATGGAAAGAAGCAGAATCGACAGGGAATTAAGCCGCGTTTGAAGAGATTTGGAATCCGTTTGACCGCCACAGTGGAGGAAGAACGCATCCATGGCGTAACCGAAGAAACAAACCGATGAAGCATGCTAGCGCCATTTAGAGGAGGACAAGTGGCCACTCCCTGAGGGTTCGGGATGACGCCAAACATAGGGAACTCCAAGCGCAGCTGCAGAAGGCGAATCGGCACAAGCGGAAGGGGAACCGAACAGGCATAGGGATCGAATGGCTAAAGCCATGAACAGAGAAAGAAGATAGTCAGAGTCGAGGTAGAGATGAGTCCAAGCGACCAAGAGAGGCAGTGAACAGTGAACCCGGGGAGGAGGACTGAACACAAAGAAAAGTAAAGCTAAGCAGAAGAGACAAAGGGCCGAGCTGACCAGAGGCAGCATCAAGCACCAGAGAGCTTGAAGATTCAAGCCTTCCCATAGAGGAATCTGTCCGGACAGAGCATCGCATTTGGCTCTTTCCACTGTAGACCAAAAGGTCACAAAGTTGGTAGGAAGAAGAAGAGTCTGTGTACTCCAAGTGGCTTGGGGAATCCAAGAACCACCCTGCCAAGCTAAATCTGCTTCAGGAGAACTCATATTGAGTCCCTGTATTGTATTTTCTCTTCTTGAAGACACAATAAAACAAGGCCACCACTAAAAGTTGGACCGGAGACGTAGCCCTAGAGAATAGGGTGAACTCCTTATTAAAATTGCTTGTGTCTTTATGTTTGCTTACTATATTTCTCTGCTGTCTTTTCATTTTATTGTTTGTGTATTGACAATCTGATCGATCGTTGCTTCAATAACACAAAACACACACACACACCAGCACATGAGTCTGTAATACCTAAGTTTAATAAATCTTTAAATGATGTCACTCATAGGGTGAATATCAGATCATGTAGCCTATTTGGATTTTATTTCTATTCTAGTAGAGTTGAGGTAGAGGATATAGGGGCCATTGTATAGACCCTTCTACTTTTGTTTTTTATTCGATCTAAATATAAGATGTATTTTACCCAAAAAATGTGTTATGACTTATGTAATAAAGTCATTAATTTGATGTTAAGTGTTGAGGAGTTAACGTACTCTATGTACATTCCCCAACACATAACTTAAAAGTATAACTCACTGACTATTTAATCAAACATTATGCAGAACAAGAATAAATCATCCAAGTATCTTCTCTCTTTCCTGCATTATTCTCTCACAGAGTATTTGTTTAATGCCGAGGATCTATCAACCAATGAATTTTGAAAACCAAGCGTGCTTCTAAAACCATTAACCAGTAAAACAGGATACATATGTAAAACACGAGTCATGACCTAATATGCCATTTTAATGACCAGCATTCAGTACAATTCAGTTTCTAATATATGCCATACAAAAAAATAAAAGAAAATAAAGACGAATTAAAGGCACATACCTCAGAAAAGTAAGCACATTATATGGAATTCCTTCTCTAATGTACTCTTCAAAGATCAATTTTGCATTCTTTGAGTCTTTCCTGCTAACACAGGCTGTAAGAAGAAAATCTAGCCCCATTCGTGATGGTTGAAGATCCATATCTTTCCTCATGGCTTGGAGTAAAGCCAAGCCATCCTCCAAATTTGGTTTGTCTGTTTCACATATAAGGTAAAAGATCTGCACCACAAGAGCTTTTGTCATGGTCTCAATAACAACCAAGAACAGGAACTCAGAAAACTGAACAAGATGACATCAAAGAAATCAACCAAAATAAGCTACACAGTAGAAATACTGATCAGCATTGAACATGATAACATTAAAAAAGGCTGGAACCTGGTCACAAACAATGTCCACAAGAGATCTGTCCATCTCTTTCAGCTGCTGGAGGAGGTCAATGGCAGACCTGATTCAACATATAAAATGCCTTGATAAACGAAAGTAAAATAAAAATAGAAAATCACACAATGCCAACTAAAAGAACAGGCTCTTATGATTCTAAGAAATTTGCTTCTTGTGAAAGTGAATGCCACAAAGAAGTCATTATGCAAAGGTCTATACCTAAGCTGTTTATGCTTAATGCAGGAGAGCACTGATAAACTACAAGCGTAGCACCAATCCTCCTTATCTTTGTACTCATGAAGCAACTGAAACATTTCAGTGAATTTACCTTGCTTCCCAAGAGGCTCCTGTTATAATTACAGACAACCCATCTCTATTTTAGAATCTAACCCACGAATATGTATTTCTGAAAATGCCTGACAGTATAAAATTTGTCCCCAAAACTTATGTTGTATTATTTCATCTCTACAAACCCCATTATACATATCTACTTGCATGTGCTTATCAGAACCATATAAAATTGAGATATTAAAATGTATTAATAAGAAACCTGATTGCTTACTCACAATAAGGGACCTCATCGCTTTTGCCTCGGGAACGTCACCTGCTTGCTTTATTTCATCATATATTTCAAATGCTTCTGATACTCTTCCATTTGACATAAGTGCTATTATAAAGGCACTTTTAATCTCAGTTAAGTACTTTTCATGTTTTCTTTTATCCTTGACTATCTGCACCAAAATATTTACAACGAAAATACAAAAAGAATAATGTCAGATATCCATGCCAGACGATTGAGCATAGAAATATATAGTTTGCACTCTTGTACCAATAAAAAATAACCTGAATGAATCATACAACATTCCATATTGAAAAGGTTAAGAATTTTTATAATGCCTGTGATCTTAGGCAGAAAATACAGTGGTCACTGGTCAGTAATGACAAAAGATAAAGATATGCATAAACTCATATATATCATATCATGTTAAGTCTCATGGTGTTATTTGCGTACATTGTAAGCTCTTTAGATTCTCTTTGTCAAAAAGCATAATCACAACCCTTCATTTATGAGGCACAGATTGTTCATAGATCATTACCTACACCAAAAACTTTCCAAAACTGGATGTCTTTGGCATGCAAAGTCCCTGGGTCAATGTGATAGCATCCTCCCTCAATCTAGTACTAACATCGCTGAAAGGCTTGGTGCAATACCTTGTGGTTATTATCTATGTGATGTTGCAAGCCATCTTACTACAGTGACATATCCCTACATCTTACTTCAGTGGCATATCCCTATGTTGGGATTTTGTTCTACATTAATTCCCCCCACTCCTTCCACTTCCTAGTAATGCAATCAGTTAATGGATATTAGATAGCTTGCAAGCACAAATTCATTGATTATTGTTAATGTCTTAAATAAGTGGAAGCTTGTAAAGACACAATTAGCTTTATGCACCTGCAATGTATTAAATGATAGCCTAAGTTCTCAAAAAAAAAAGAAAGGCTGTTCTGATAAAATCAGGATGAATTAGAGCTGGAAGTGTGATGTGGACCCACCTATGAGACCACAAAGGTACCCACAGACAGTGGATCCAACAAGGTCAGAGCCCACATTAACCTCAAAATGTGCCACCCTAATATGACTTCCCTCGCCAACCACAACATGAACATGTTACCCTGTCACATCTAGGAGTAACTAGAGGAGACTTTCTCATATGACTCTTATCACATACAACAATTCCACAAATGAGATCCATGGTTCTCCACTGACAATTGATCAATGGTGGTTCCCACATTTTGCTCAGCTCACTCACATTTGATGATATGGTGCTTGACATACATTAAGTACATTATTTCCCTGCTTCATATTAAGTGTTAATGCCTTATGTACTTGTTATGAAAGTAATGATCATTTGTTGAGTCAGAAAATGGATCACGATGCTTTAAATTTGTGCCTTTTTCCTTGTTTCACCTTGGCAGTCATCATCATCTCCAATATAAGTGTTGTCACTCTTGGGTTGAGTTGTACAATCGGGGTGCTTTGAGAGGTGTAGCATATCCACATTCCTCCATTGGGTCTGCATAGGGTTAGCATGCCCCTTCCCCTTGCCCACACCTTGGGTCATGGTCTGGAATGAAGCCCAAAGGTTGATGCAGTTAAAAAGAAAGATAAAAGCATATATGGCCACATTCAACAGGAAAATGTACCACAAAATGCAAAGGATGGCCGGGACAAACACATTTAGCACATGGACAAAAGCCAATAAATGAGCTCTACCCCATTATCATAGCCATCACCCTGGTTCCTACAAGTTCTATGATCCTCCTTCATAATATAGGAACCCTTGATTGTCCCAACCCCTGGTGGGCAATGAACCGCCCCACCTTAAAAGGGTGTACTCCCTGCTATATCTTGTACATCATGCGCTTACCCCTTGAGCCCCGAGCAGTTAATCAAAGAAAATCATAAAAAAGCAAAAGACATATAAAGAAAGGTGGAAAAATCAAAGCCAAGGCACCTCATGTAACATGATTTCTCCCTCCTACACATTATAAACGCAAGTGTGAGCTTACCTCTTATTAGCTGCCCTTGTACCCCAACGTGTGACCCAGGGTTGCCCCTTCTCATGCCCTATTTCATTCACCTATTTGTCACATGTTTTGAAGATTTGGAAGACCCAAATTTCTACTGCAGCAACTGATTAAGTTCCTTCTATTTGTTAATTACTGAACAAATTATTTACTGCATCCTACAACAAATATCGAAACTAATACATTGCAGCCTTCACCAATTAAATTAAATGTGGAAACAAGAAACTGAGCAAGAAAGAAATACACAACACATGACACCGTTATTTTTGGACAAATGTCCCCAGAAAAACCCAATGCGGGAAAACCAGTGTAGCAGTTGAGGGTTTGTATTATTAAGCAGTAGTTTTTTGAATACAATCTTTGGATGCCTTGTTGGCTATCCAATACAGAGAATCTGATTGGCAGAAGATTAGTGAGAAATACCTCACACTATCATTGGCAATCCAACACTGATCTAGGCCCTGGATGGCTGGCCCCACGCTGGCTCTGCGCAGTCACTGCGTCAGCCTCTCTGGGGATCTGCATCACCTCTTCCCGGATCTCCTGCTGTCTGGAGCTTCGTTCCACTGGCTCTTCGGTCTCACAAGCCGACTTCTGGCACTGGAACTCAACTTCCCCGCTGAATTTTAGACTCCCTTTGAAGCTTTGCGCTTCCTCTTTCGGATCTCTCTCTGCCTCCTTTGCGATGTATTCCCGAATCAGGAAACTCTCCAACCGGAACTATCCCTAGCCCTCACTGCAAGAAATCACTTTGATCTTTTCTCTAGCAAATGTTGTGATACCCTCTCTGAGAAATTCAATCTCTTGATCTCTCTCCAATGTTGTTTTCCAAATGCCCATCGAAGTCCTTATAATCCTCCAGTTGAGTAATCAATGACCTAGATTAGATTCTAATCAATGGCTCAGATCAATTGGACTCGATCTCTATCTTCTTCTAGAAGTTTCACCCTCAGTTTGATTAATACCCTTTAATTATTTTAATTTCCTAAGTTTAGACTTAGGCATCCATTAAAAATAATTAATTATTTTAATAAAACTGTCTTCGGCTGGAATTTCACAAAATGATTTATGGGTATTGTGGAAAACATGTGTCCTAGCTTCCCTGCAAATTTTGAGGCTTAGATCACATCCGATGCTCGCGAGGAATGTGCTCTAGTAATGCAACCTGTTGAAGCATCACCGTTCTCTATAACATCTCCCTCTGCGCTACTGATGTCTGACATCGCTGCCCACCAACCACTACGCAAATTCTACCTCTGTACTGCTACTGACCCTTCCACTGCCAACACTGCATCTGTACTGCAACCCTCATAAGTTTTGCATTTGTGCTACTGCTGGCACTGCCACTGCAGTACTGAAACCTTCTCCAACTACTGCTGCTATTGCATCAACAATGGAAAAGCATCCAAAATTACTGAACAAGTGTTCAACATGATGCATCTGTTGCTAGAGCTCTAACTCTGCACTGACCCTCTGAAGCCTCTTAAGCCTCTGCGTTGCTGCTGACTCTACACTGCTACCAACACTACTCTGCGCTGCTCAGTCTCTGGTGCTCCTAGCCACTACAACTGTCACTTTGACACTCCTCTGCACCAACTGATCCTGGTCCATCCTGCTACTTCTGATCTGGGCTCACATAGCAAGGTATTGATCCGCGAGGTGGACTTCTCAAGGATCCTTCCCATTTGCAGTTCTTTCGAACTACAGTACTAGATCACCCACCTCTCCCTTAGAGGTATTTGGGTAATGATGGCAAACTCCTCCTCCTCGATCTTTGCGAATGCAGCCTTCAGATCATGCTTCTTGTCCTTGTCTTTCTTTTTTAGAGGAAAATGTGTAGCATAGTGACCAAGTTCACCACACTGGAAGCACTTGATCTTCGAGACACTTTTCTTCTTTCTTCGCTGCTCCTGTTGCCCCTTTGAATCAAGGGTTGCATTCTCTTCCTCCTCCTTAGGCTTCGTCCCACTGTTGTTGTTTCTATCAAGTTTGCACTTAACTAAGTCTCTCCTCATTTCTTCCTGCTAAAGAGCAGCCCACATTCCTTCCCAATCCGACAATCTCTCTCTGCCCAGGATACTCTGGACACACACTTGCCATTCTTCGGAGACTAAATTTAGGGCCAGCCTCACGATCTCGGTAGGCTGAGGTGTTGGCCCCACAACTGCCAACAAGTCTCGGATTTCCTGAAGCTTCGTTAGGAATAGATCAATGCATTCCCCCTTCTGCATCTGCGTGGATCTCATCTTCTTCTCCAAGTACATCTTCTGTTGTTCAGAAGATCCTTCGTATAACGTGGCCAATGTTTCCCACATCTGTCGAGCAGTATCCTTGCTAGCAATGTGACACACTACGTGATCTCTCACTCCGTCAAGGATCAATCGCTTGGCCTTTTCCATCTCACCCTTGTACTTCTTGAGCAAATTTGGATTCGCGGGTACAACTACCACACTGTCGACATAAGATTTGAGATCGTGCTCATTTAGAAGGCATGATATCCTTGCCTTCCAGACCACATAGTTGGATGCACCCTCCAATCGATCCTGATCTCTTAACCCATTAGCTGCCATCTCTGCCAACGAAATATCGAACTACCTCCTCTCTCCTTTGTGCTACTGCTGGGCTGGCCTACGCACTCCCTGCAGAAGTTAGTAGATCTTCTCCTTTCTGTTGCTGCTCTGCAATAGACAAATCGAATTCCCTAGCTAGGAATACTCTGAGGAAGAAATTCCCTCAACAATGTCTCCTTCTTCCTTCTGACGCTTTTCTGCCCCAACAACTGCTGCAAAAAACTGTGTCTCACTGCAAAACTGCTTCTCTGTTGATGCTTCTGCATTGCTCCCTTTGACATTGGCAAACTTCGATATATAAATTTCTCTCTGTCCACTCACTCAGAGAGATATTTTCCCACGAAAATTTTGCCTTCCTAGCCTGGACTGCGCAATCCCTCTAGGTATTCGATTTGCTGCCTACGCAACACTTCGACTTCCCTCCTCTTCAGTGCTAGGCTCTTACGACTCTACTCTCTTGTTTCACCTACGCTCTGATACCATGTGAAGATTTGGAAGACCAAAATTTCTACTGCAGCAACTAATTAAGTTCCTTCTATTTGTTAATTACTAAACAAATTATTTACTGCATCCTACAACAAATACCGAAACTAATACACTACAACCTTCACCAATTAAATTAAATGCAGAAACAAGAAATTGAGCAAGAAAGAAATACACAACACATGACAACGTTATTTTTGGACAAATGTCCCTAGAAAAACCCAATGCGGGAAAACCGGTGCAACAGCTGAGGGTTTGTATTATTAAGCAGTAGTTTTCTGAATATAATCTTTGGATGCCTTTCTGGCTATCCAATACAGAGAATCTGACTGGCAGAAGATTAGTCAAAAATACCTCACACTATCACTGGCAATCCAACACTGATCTAGGCCCTGGATGGCTGGCCCCACGCTAGCTCTGCGCAGTCACTGCGTTAGCCTACGCAATTCTGAGTCATCCTCTCTAAGGACCTACGTCAACTCTTCCCAGATCTCCTGTTGTCTGGAGCTTCATTCCACTGGCTCTCCGGTCTCACACCCCGACTTCTAGCACTGGAACTCGACTTCCCAACTGGATTTCAGACTCTCTTTGAAGCTCTGTGTTGCCCCTATGTGAGCTTACACTACCCAGCATAGCCTCTGCGCTGCTTGGATGGTGGCCTATTTCTCTTGTATTAACTTGTCCATTTCATTCTCCATCTCTTTTAATTGAGCATTTAACTGCAGAAGGAGGTCCATCATCTCATCTTTTTGGCTTTGACTCTCTAGAACTTCCTTGGTCTATGGATGTTCAAAAGGAGGCAATTTTAGTTGCTTCTTCAATGCAGCAATGTCTTCATTTTTCTTCTTTAGGAGCTTTTCTGCTGCCTTGATGCCATTTGGATTGTAGCCTATCTCAATAATCAATTCTTCTAGTGACTTGATTCTGTTATCCTTTGCTTGTGAGAATGCTTTCTCTAGCTTAAACTGTGTTGTGATATTGTCTAGAGAATTTTGAAGTTTTTGTACACTCATAGCCTTGTTGGTCATCGTTGAGTATATCATTTCTCTTGCTTGCTTATGAAATTCAATATGATCTATGGGATGAACATCCCTGGCCAAAACTTCAAATTTTGCCTTTCTGTAATCTGCTGATGACTTAGGCTATTGTACTGTAGGCTGCAAAAAGGTCATTTGCATTTTCCCTGTCTTAATGTCAAAATGTCAAATTATGGTATGTTCTATGCTTAGAGCAATTTACTTATTTTTCTTCTTATTAGCCACAGATTAGCAATCACATATACATTAAGTAAAGTGTAGATAGAACATTAAATGATCAACAGAAAACAAGCCAAGACAAGGGACAAAAGATGTGGCGGCTAGCCAGGGACAAACCCCAATGCGGGGAAACCCTTTGATCAAATCTTCTTTTATCTTCAATAGTTCAGCAGAGAAATAGTACAAACTCTGAATTCTATAATTTTATATCAGCAGCAGAAAACCCTAGATCAACAAAGTCAAACTTGGTCAAACTAGCTGAAATTGACCTCTAAAACACTTGGTCAATTTCCGATCAACTTGTCCTCGAACAGCCTGAAGAAACAAGCCTTGAATAGGCCCAAAAGTTCAGCCAATTTGCAGATTTCTGAAGTCAACTACAACCCTAAACTAGGGTAGTCAATACCGGTCAAACCAAAGGTTAGATCACCTCTATTTTCATGCCAAAAATTGCGGCTTGCCCAAGAGAGGCAACCATACCCAATCCGCACTTCTGGAAGGGAAACGTTAGTCAAAGAGATGACCTTCTGCCCCAGCGTCCTTCTTTCTACATCTTCTTTGCCCTAGGACGTCTTCCTTTCAGCGACACGTGTGAGAGAGAGAGAGAGGCTCCTTTTATGCGTAGGAGAGAGAGAGAGAGAAGATGAGTGAAATTGAATTGTCCAAATGAGGAGAATTCTCCTTGTATTTGTATGCAAACGTTGAGGTTGAATAGACATGACTATTGGGCTTCTGAGCCTACATAAGTTTGCTGGCCGACCTTGACAATTTGTCCATAATCAAAATAAATTCATATCTCCATAAATACTTATCGGAATCAAATGATCTTTAGATCAATCCTACACCTCTCAATGAGAGGAATCTAGGAAAAATATCCGAAGCCAAAAATAAGGTGATCCACATGGAGTTTGGCCCTAGTTGCCAATTTTAACACTCCCTCTCAACTAGGGAGAACTTCATCTGCGATCCGTCAGACCGTCACTGCTATCCATCCATCAAATGCACTGTCCTGTATAGCTTGACCCCACTCTGCTCTGCTCTGCTCGAACTATGAAGAAGAAGAAATGATCGAGGATGTATCATACCATCCTCCACTAACCTGAAGTCAGTCTCAGAGTGTGAACCACTCTTACTGATCCCAGATCAATGGAGGTCATCCTAGCATAGGGAGTATGGTAGATACATCGATCCATCCATCGATAGCAACTATGGTCCCCGTTGACCACTACGTGTCAATGACCCATAGTAGTACACCCCCTTTTTTCGCAAAGGGATAGCGCTTGATCAATCTGTCCTTGATCCTCACGACATTCATCATTCATCTTTCATCTCTCTCATCTTTTCATTTAAGCCGGCAATGACACCATTTTTTAGCACCGTTGCTGGGGACAAAGTTTTTCTGTCCTTGGTTTATTCGACATTCATCATTCATCTTTCATCTTTCTCATCTCTCATTCGAGCCGACAAAGTCAACATTTTTTTGGCACATCTCATCTTTTCCGCCGTTCATTAGCCTGTCGAACGGCCAAATTTTCCTGACGTCATTTGATCTTTTCATCGCCCTATCTTTCGTCATCTCGTTAATCATTTCATCTGTACCTTTAGCACCTGGACATCTCGGTTCGTTTCTTGTTTGGGTGGTGACTCCATTTCTTTTCATTTATTTTTTCTCAGACAAGAATCCCTCCCTTATCTCCAGTTGTTTTAGCCCTTTGGATATTAGAGTTAGATTCATGCTAAAGTGGTGACTCCACTTCTTTCATTTCTACTAGAAACTCACTTCTTCTGGATCTCTTGATTTTCTTGAGCAGAGGTCTCTCTCTATCATCCATTTGGTCCCTCATTATTCATCATGGATTATTCGTTTACCCCATGTCATTTTACTGATGTTCTCCATGATATTTCGGAAGTGGCCATTCATAAATTGTCTTTGTTCTCGGGTGGTGATTCAGTCGCTGTTAGAAAGAATCTATGCAGGTTTTCTTGTATAATGCTCATCTATTGTAGTTCTCCTCAGTATGATCATGAAGACGTCAAAATGCGTCTATTTGTCTTTTCTTTAGAGGGTGATGCTTTGAATTGGTTTAATAATTGTCCTGAAGATTCTTTCACTTCTTTACAAGACATCGTTCATGCTTTTAAAGATAGATATGGTTATCAAGATAGCTCACCTTGTGCCCCTAAAATTATGCAACAGAATGAAAGTGATTTTGCAAAGGATCGCGCTGTCGATGAAAGATTTCAAGACAATTCTCCATATCAGAATGTGCCATCCACCTGTACCATCGCAGATCAAATCCATGACAGTGGAAAAGCAGGAACAAGTTGTCAAGTCAGTGTTGACCATGAAAGGGAAAATTAGAGGCAAATTATAGAGGAAATAATGCGGCTGGTAAAAAATATGGAGATTAATCAAGAAAAGTTTGTAACTGATTACGTCAATGATATGAGAACTTTATACACCCACTTGGAAAAGCGAGATAAGGAGATGAAAACCATGAAAGCTAATCATGATAGAGAAATTAATTCTATGCAAAACAAGTTATTAACTATGGATGAAGAAATGACTATCATGACATTCAATTATAATAATCAGTTGGTTACCATGCAAGCAAATCATAAGAAAGAGATAAACTCTATGCAAAATTTCTTGATGACCATAAAGGAAAAGAATGAGAAAATAATAAAAGGTATGGAAGCTAGTCAGATATGTCTTCAAAATAAGTTATTGAGCATGGAGGAAGACCATGCCAGGGAAATCAGTGTTATGAAGGTTGAACACTCTAGCTAGATGGATGCCATTACAATACAAGTAAAGAGATTTCAACAGTGGTCAGAGGATGAAAGAAACAAGGAGACGTCGATAGATCAAAAGCCTCCTTATCTGTTGCAACAAGCTCCATCTTATTATGAGGAGGTCATTTGTTCCATTGAAAAGTGGTTAATTGAAGGTGATCAAGATAAAATTAAAAACAATAAAAATCAGATGCAAGATGAAGAAAGACATGTCACGCATATCTTACATACTTCATGTGAGAGTTTTGAAGCAGAAGGTTCCATGTCATCAGTGATACAGCCTGCCACAAAGAAAAAATGCAAGAGAAAGAGAACGAGAAAACAATTTGATGCATCAAATAGTCGTAAGCAGCTTGATTTTCGGATAGGAAAAAGTCCTACCATATGCAAAATTGGACATGGCACATCCGAGAAGTAGCCGACAGATTTCCCTGAAAGCAGGCAAATGCTCAGTATACACTATATTGAACGTATCTGATGCCATGGGGTATCTTCTGTATTTCTAACCCTACTCCTTGTCTTTTCAGCATTTCATTTTTGTTTTAGGATTAGATTTACTTTTTATGTTACTAGATAGTTAATAAATGAAGAACTTATACATTTCTTGTGCTTAATGTTATATGATGATTTTTGGATGGACACTACTTATGTTTTGTTGCGTGTTGCGTGGATGCAGATTTTGGATTCTCACATTCCTACAGTGCAGCAACGTGTTCCCAAATAGAGCCAGATGTTGACCACTATGTGTCAACGACCCATAGCAGTACACCCCTTTTTTTCGCAAAAGGGATAGTGCTTGATCAATGTGTCTGTGCCGTCCGACTATCATTATCAACCTAATCATGTTATTTTGTAAACCTAGTCTGCATGTGTAAATTGTAAATAATCTTAGCAGATCTGTGTCATGTATGTAATTGCCTAGGTAAACCTAATTTTCCCGTGATGATCTACATTCCGGAAGGTTTTTTGTCTCACCGATCCATGATCAGCAGAGTTTTCCTTCAGCCTTACCCCAAAGCTGGAATGGATTTTGTCATTAGAATCTTAGGGGAGTCCTAGTGTGTTAGATTGAGTCTATGTAAAAGTGATTTGGGAATAATCCTAACTATTTGGTTAGGTTATTTTATTACAAATTGCTTGATCTGTTGAATTATGTTTATATCATAGAACTGGGTAGTCTATGAGGGTCTATGTCAAATGGGGTTTCCCCCTTGAGATGTAAAAATGTAAAAATCTTGATGTGAAATGTCTTGAGGGTTAGAAAAATAATTTATCCCCTCATAAGTCCTAAGTCCTAGGTCCTAGGTAATTTTAAATTTTCCAAAGGCTAAATTCGAGGGTCCTTTAAAAAAATTAAATTTTAAGAGGTCCAGGGACTAAGGTTAAATGATTATTTTGCTAAATTTTATGCCCTTGGTCCCTAGGGTTAAGTCAAAGTCAAAATTTTGAGGAAATTAAATAAAAATTAATTTTTTGAATTAATTAAAATGCATTTAAATGATAATTTCGAATTTCCTCATTATTTTAATTTCGATGGATGAGATTAAAAGATTTTTTGATCCTCATCAACGGTCGAGATCGCTTTGACAAGGATCACTCGAACTAGCCGTTGGGAAATTTTTCTTTAAATAAGAGGTCAATGGTCAGTTGAGATCATTCGATCTTGGAGTCATGTGCTAAGTGAAAGCTCTCTTGTAATCGTTTTTCATGTGCAAATAAAGAAAGACTTTGGGGTTAATCTCTGCTGGTGTTACTCTTCGGAAAAATGTTGTAAGATGTTTTATTTTCTTGCATAGATTTACTTTCAGCCATTGATGTTAGCTTAAAGAAAAGTGATTTACACATAGGTATCTTGTTTGATCATTAAGGTTTGAATGATAGTTTAATTTCTGAATATAATGGCAGGTATCTCCATTAAATCTGAATTTCATTGTTGTTTTCTCTCTCTATGTTAATGGTTGAATTAAGTTGTGTAGGAAATCCTTGATTTTGAGATCATTGGGCATTCGGGAAAGTCTTCAGTTGGACCAGTCAACTCCCGGATAGCATTTTCTCAAGAACCCAGTTGGTTTTTGATCCTGGACTTATCATTAGAACTTCCGTTGTAGATGCATGAAGGGTTTTCTCTGGAGCACCTCACCTTAAATTTAAAATTAAAAAAAAAAATATGTGGCATACTGACAGATCTGGCTATTTAGAGCTTTCAACCTGTGATTACTGTAATTATTTAGCTAGGGTATTTAAGGTTTCATTATTGTATATTTTGTTTCTGGGCATTTTGCTTTTATCATTGTAGGTACATATCTTGAAAATTTTTCGGGGTTTTCATTAGACAAATCTGAAGTAGGGTGATTTAAAATTTACTAGAGAATTTGGAGGGTTTTTTGGTCCTTCTTTCTGCTGCTGCCTGGAGTCTTCAATTTTCAGAGAAATTTCGAAATTTTTTAAAGGGTGTTCACTGTCCAAACCCTCACGCAGCTGCACATTGTTTTCATTTCCTGCCTCCTCATTGCCTGCATACGAAACCCATCCAACCCTCAAACCCTCCATACTCTGCGTACTGGCCAACCCTCTCTCATTACCCGTTGTTCTCATTCAATCCACAGCCATCACGTTGCCTGAGCCCTCAGCTCATCCTCCTCTCTATCCACACAAGTCTTCATTCGATCTAGACGTCCACACCTATAAGCTCCCTCCTTGCTCCTCGTTCTTTCTGCCTACAGCTCCTGCAACACATTTTTGCCCAGCTCTCTTTCTCGCTGCCACAATTTCGCTGCCCGATACCTGCAAACCGCTCATTGAACCCTCATTTGCTGCCACGCTCCCGACACTACCCAGCAATCTCATCCTGACGCTAGCCATCTCTGGATTTCTGCGTATCCGTCCAGCTCTTCCCTTTTGTGGCTCCCTACGCTACCAATCCATTCCTGCAATCCTCGAAGCCTTCACACTGCCCATTGCTATCTCCTTCATCACCAGCGAAACCCTCAGTTCTGCCCTTCGATTCACCTGCATGCCACATTCTTCCACGCTGCTTCCGGCGTTACCCTCTCTCCTCCGCAACCAGCTCTGCACGCAACCTCCATCGACCCCTCACGTAGAAAATTTGTCATCGTCAGAAACCCTTAACCTCGTAGCCTCCTCTAAACCCCTCTTCGTTTCCTCCCTCATCGTCGTCGTCCAGTCGCTCATACCTGCAAACGCATAATAGAACAAATTCGATTTTCTTTTATGTATACGGGTTAGGTTGGTGTAGTTTTAGGCTCGGTTTCATTTGATTATTTTTTTTATTTTCTTATGACTTTCGAAACTTTAATTTCTGATTAGATCTTCCATAGTTTCGACTTGCCATTTTTCAAATTCGATTTTGTCCTTTTGGTCATTGGTTTGGTTTCAATTAAATCAAAATATATATATATATATATATATATATTTTAGGGTCCAAAAACATTTATAAAAAATATATAAATTTTTTTGAGCAATTTGGATGCGTTTGGTCATTTTAAACTGAAAATCTTGCATTAATTCTCGCTTAGCAAAAGGATTTTCTAAGTTTGTGGATTTAAAGCCTTTTGTGCTAAGGTTAAAATTTGAGGGAAAAGATTTTTATGGTCTCAGTATTTTATCATTTCACTATAGTTAATGTGCTTGAACTCTTATATTTGAAGATTAACTATTGAGGGTTGTAAAATTTTCCTGGATTTGGTTCTCTAAGCATACATCTTTTAGTTATGGGATTAAAAGTGGTGAATCATTAGCTTTTAAATTTCATGGTTGACTAAGGTATTTGATCTTTAGAAATTTTATTGCTAAGGCATTGTGCATCTATAGAAAATCTTTCGTTATTGCTTGAATTATATAATGCTCGTTACATATTAGATATTTTACAATTTTTTCAAGCAATCATTAATTATTTCGTAATCAGCAGCAGCTAATTGATTACTCGGCTCATCGATTCCGTAAGGCACTAGTTGTAATCATTTAAAATTCAATCAAATTCTAAGTCTCTCTAAGCCTTAATCAAGTATTCGATTGCTTCGTTGTCTCCCAAACTGGCTGATTCACAGCCTGTTTTCTTTTATCCCATAGGGTCTAACCCCCTTAGCTTGCTATAGGGAGACAGATTGAACAGAGAGATCGGGGATCAGGGTGACAGCCCCCGGTCTGAGCGTTGTTGCGGTGCTTGGACACTCTATGCGACAACAGTCCCTATCCTCATTTCCCTACTCATTGATCAGATGAGAGGTACTACCCATGAGTCCCAGATTGCATGGGTAGGATGCCTTGATAGGAGAACTAATCATCCTGTCCACAAGAGAACGAATCATCCTATCCAGTGGATGCCACGGAGAACTAATCATCCTGGCCTATAGGAGAACTAATCATCCTGCTCCACAGTCGCCACGGAGAATGAATCATCCTAGCCCACGGGAGAACTAATCATCCTGTTCCACAGTTGCCACGGGGTGTCACAGGGGAAGGTTGAACCTTTACCCTGTACATAGTGCACCACCAGGGGATGGTGAGTCACCCTGTGGTCACATGTCGCTCCACGAAGTACCCCGCGCCCCCCTGGAGCTCCCAGAGCTCAATACATCATACTCGACCCTCATAAGAGGGTCTCTGAACGACACCAAGTCGTTCTCGGAAAGTCAGGAATTTGACCTTTCCTAGGGGCTTTGTCAGAATGTCGGCGACCTGTTCATCTGTATCGATATGTTGGAGCCTAATAGCTCCTCCTTGCACCATATCACAAATATAGTGGTACCTGATATCGATATGCTTGGAGCGATCATGAAATACACGATTCTCTGATAAACGGATCCCGCTCTAGTTGTCACATAGAATCGCGGTGGCATCCAATGTAAATCCAAACAGCTCACTGAAGAGCTTTCGCAACTAGACTGCCTCACAAGAGGCCATGCTAGCAGCAATGTACTCTGCCTTAGCGGTGCTTAAAGCCACCAACTTCTACTTCTTGCTCATCCAGGATATCAAGGCAGATCCCAAAGAGAAACAACACCGGAAGTGCTCTTTCGGTCCACCACACTACCTGCCCAATCAGCATCAGTATATCCAAGTAGTCTCACATCTCTAGCAGTGTATCTCAACCCATGAGTGATTGTGCCACGAAGATATCTCAACAAATTCTTGGCACCTATCCAATGTGAGTGGTGAGGCTCAACCATATGTTGACTCAATGTGTTGACTGCAAAGCATATATCCGGACGGGAGTTCACCAATAAAATTAATGCTCCGACGAGTTGACGATACTCGGTAGCATTTCGTAAAACAGGTCCGGCAGAACTACCGCTTAACTTCTTGAAGTCAAGCTCCATCGGGGTAGTTATGGGTTTGCAGTCCACCATGCCAAATCTCTTCAATATCTTCACCACATATTTTCCTTGAGATAGGAAACTCTCCCCTGGTTTCTGCCAGACTTCCAGTCCTAGGAAATAGTGCATAAGTCCTAGGTTTTTCATCTCGAACTCAGAAGCCATCTCCCTCTTACATTCGTGAATGAGAGGGTCTGCACCTGTTAGAAAGAGGCCATCAACATATAGCACCAGTATGAGAGGCTTGTCATCTATAACCTTAAAGTAAAGGTTAGGGTCGACTTCACTCCTAGTGAATCCCAACTTCATCAAGTAGCTATCGATCCTCTAATACCATGCTTGGGGTGCTTGCTTTAGCCCATAGAGGGCCTTCTTCAACCTGCACACATGAGATTCTTGATCATAAATCTCAAATCCTTCGGGTTGCTCCACATAGACCTCCTCTTTGATCGAACCATGTAAAAATGCAGTCTTGACATCCATCTGATGTAGGTTCCATCCTTGTGAAGCAGCAAGGGATATGATCGAGCGAATAGTGGTATATCAAGCAACAGGTGCAAATATTTCGTCATAGTCTAGACTCTATACCTTCCTTCTGGGAGAAGCCACGAGCGACAAACTGAGCCTTATACTTTTCCGCACTTCCATCAATTGCATGTTTTATCTTGTAAAGCCATTTTGAAGTGACAACTTCTTTGTCCTGGGGTCTGGGGACCACATCCCAAACATTGTTTTTCATAATGGACTCATATTCCTCGGTCATAGCATCCTTCCATACTTGATGCTTGACGACATCTATGAATGATGAAGGCTTATTTTGGATGATCGTGCTCATGATGGTCAAGTATCCCTGATACTTGTTCGGCTTCTTACTTTCACGAAAGGTTCCTCGGGGTGCAATGTGTCCTTCAACATCATCAAGTGTCCCCCTAAGCCATGAAGGCCTCTTCCTAGAAGAGGAAGGCTCTTGCGAAGGAGGATCAATAGGATCCATAGGTTCTTCCACATCAAGCATCGTCTCATCTTCTTTTTCCCTCGGTTCCCCGGTGTCAGCTTCTTTAGATCCCCTTAAAGTAGGAAGATTGTCTACCTTGCTAAGAGTCATATCTTCGTCAAAGGTGACATCATGACTAATCTCAACTTCCCTTTGACCAGCTACATTGATTCTATAGCCCTTAGTATTTTCACTATAGCCCACGAAGATTCTATAACGACCTATCTATAAATATAGAGAACACAAGAATGATAGCAGGCATACGATGCATGCATATGATAGCTACATATGCATGTGTCGCATACACTGCATTAGTATTTATATACTAAATTAACTATAAGTATCAAATATCATGACACTTCTTCGAATAGAAGTTCTACTCACCCATTAACACCCATATTGCTTAATGTATCATGATTAATGGGTAAATACTAAATTTAAAATGTATAATGTAAACATAACTATAAGAGATATATGTTAAAAATTAAGCTAAATCCTAAAAGATGGCTATATAATTATATATTTTAGATTACTAATAGAATTATATTAATAAATTAATAAAATGATTAAAAAAATATAAATAATAACTTAATTAAAGAAAGGGTACTTAGTATAACCTTAGGATCTTTATATTAAAAGAAGTGTTTTATTAAATCATAAAAGAAATATATTAATTACGTGACATGGAAGGGTGTCACGAGGAGGCAAAGCGGTGGGAGGGCGGCCACCGCCAAGAAACAAGATATAAACCACAGAAAAGAATTTTGGAAGGGAGCCGGGAGGAAGAAAAAGAACGAAGGAAGGGGATACTGAAGAAGTGAGGATATCCATAAACTAGAGTTACCAACAGAAGAAGCGCGGATTGTTTTGAGGTTTCTAGGCACGGGGAAACAATCTGCTTCAACTAAGAAGCTTACTGGACTGAGTAGCGAGGTTTTGCTCAGTTAGGCTGGGTGGTTTCGGTCTTTTGGTAACCGAAGCAGAGTAGCTTGAGGCATCATCAACCGCAAGTGCACAGGTAGGTACCCTCATCAATTCTATTAGTTAATTTGTAAAATTTCAGGAAATTAATCACAGGCTCATGATGAAAAACCCTTTACTGTATTTACAATGGCTTTACAGACCTTAAATTTTGGTATCAGAGGGAGGTAGCTCAAGACCAAAACATTATATAGCCAAAACATTAATAATCTAAAATATATAATTATATAGCCATCTTTTAGGATTTAGCTTAATTTTTAACATCTATCTTTTATAGTTATGTTTACGTTATACATTTTAAATTTAGTATTTACCCATTAATCATGATACATTAAGCAATATGGGTGTTGATGGGTGAGTAGAACTTCTATTCGAAGAAGTGTCATGATATTTGATACTTATAGCTAGTTTAGTATATAAATACTAGTGCGGTGTATGCGACACATGCATATGTAGCTATCATATGCATGCATCGTATGCCTGCTATTATTCTTGTGTTCTCTATATTTATAGATAGGTCGTTACAGATTCCTTTCTTTCCAGATGCACCCAATTTATTCCTTTTCTCTTTCAGCACATGAAAATATACAGGGCTTCCAAAAATTCTAAAATGAGATACGTCAGGTTTCTTACCGGTGAACATTTCTTCAGGAGTCTTGGAACCCAATGCTTGATGAGGGCATCAATTTTGTACATATACGGAGGTGTTTGCAGCTTTGGCCCATAGAAACTTTGGAAGTCTTTGATCATGGAGCATAGCATGGATAGCTTCCACAATTGTACGATTCTTCCTTTCTGCCACACCATTCTGCTCAGGAGTATATGGTGTAGTAGTCTCCCTCTTAATGCCAGCCTCTTTACAAAAGTCATGAAACTCATTGGATTCATATTCAGTCCCATTATCAGTCCTTAAGGTCTTGATCTTCATTTCAGTTAGATTCTCGATCAAGGCTTTGAAGTGTCGAAACCAGGAGAACACTTCATCCTTCTTTTTCAAGAAGTATATCCAATTCTTGCAAGAATAATCATCTGTAAAAGTGAGGTAATATAAATATCCTCGCAAGGAGTTCACAAGCATCATATCGGATATGTCTGAGTGAACCAACTACAATATATCAGAGGTCTTGCTTTGACTTGAGGGGAATGGTCCTCTTTTGAGCTTTCCTTCGGCACATCTTGGACATACACCTTCTTGCTCTAATCTGAGCTCGAGCATCCCGATCACCACTTTTCTTACATCGGGTAGAACTTTATAATGAAGATGAGAAAACCTCTGATGCCATAGTTCAGACTGAAGAGATGTGTCACAAGACACGACACCCAGCGGACTTCCACAGACCTAATATAATGAATCAACTTGAAACCCAAGAATAAAAGCATCTTTAAAGTTCTTTTTCCATACACGTACCTTGCCATCGGTGAAGGCCACCTTGTGCCTTTGTCTTCCATTGCCGAAATGGACACCGAGTTCCTTTTGAGATCAGGTACATATAATACATCTTGTAAGTGGATGGTATTACCCTGATTCAATTGAAGAGTGACATTTCCTACGCCTGTCACGGGATATTTTGAATTATCTCCAAGAACAATTTCCAAGTTGGTTTCCTTCTCTATGAGATAATAGAGAGCTTCTTTGTAACCAGTGAAGTGCTTGAGGCACCACTATCAATAAGCCAATTTCCCAGCGAGTCGAGGGGAGCAATAGTAGATAGAGCTGTTGGTAGATAATATTCATCTTGCTTATTGTTAACAGTGTTAGATTCATACTTGGAATTTCTTGCCTTCTTGAATGGTTGTCCTCTTCCTTGATTTCCAGCACTTCTTTTACCTCTTCCATTTGACCTGCCATGCCTTTGATTGCCTTGAGAGGGATTTTGATCATCGTCCCGATGTGAGTCCCTTTTATCAAGGCACTCCCTTGCATAGTGACCCATTTTATTGCAATTGTAACAACGTGCTTTTCTTCCACCTTTAGGTCCAACTTTTCCTTTGAATTTAGTCCCGAAATTGTTTCTTCTTTTAGTATGAGAAGAAAAGGCAGAGAGATGACCTTTAAGTATGGGCATTTCTTGCTCTTCCATCCTCGTTTCTTCTTGAATGCGCCTGGCCATTAATTCCTCAAATCCAGGAATTACGTTATTGTTAAGAAGAGTAGTCCTGAATATGTACCACTCAGATGGCAGTCCTCCAAGAGTTGTGAGTGCCATTTCCCTATCAGGAATTACTTCCCCAATAGATAGGAGATCGTTCTTGATCATGGTGGTCCTTAAGAAATATGCTTACATACTCTCATCTTTTCCCTTCTTAATTTCCTTCAGCTTATATTTAAGAAACAAGACTTGATTTGCATCATTAACTTTAAATAAACACACCAGTCTATCGTAGATTTCCTTGGAGGTGTTCAACTCGGAAACCTAGGTCACCAAGCGCTTGTCGATAGAGACCCGGATGATCTTCCTTGCTTTGACTTCTCCCTTGGTCCATTTGTTGCTAGCAGCAGCGGATGCATTTGATGGAGGCTCAATAATCCCGCCTCTCACATGGTACAACACTTCCTGCTCTTCTAATGTTAGATCGAGAGACATCTTCCATCTGTGATAGTCAGATTTCTCATGGATTTTGTCTTCAGCAGGGAAGTGTGTTGAGGACCCCATGATTTCTTTTTAAGATAGCCTTGCCAACCTTCTCTTCGGTGATTGCTCTTGCTCTTGCTCTTGCTTCGGCTTTGTCTTCACCTCAGCTCTGATACCATGTCAAATTATGGTATGTTCTATGCTTAGAGCAGTTTACAATAGCAGGGCTAGAGTATGCAATATGGAACTAGTATCCATCTGCTTCTCCATATATATCAAGGTGTTTTCCAACCACTCTAATTGGTTGGCATATTTTTCAATGTCTGGCCTGGACTCATGCATAAAAGGGCTCAATTTAAATTTGAGTCTTAGTTTGTTTATGACTCCTAAAGGGTCACACTTCCATTTGAAACTGCTATTGAACTTCATTTCCTGTAAACCCTTCTCTGCTTCTTCTCCAGCTTCCCTATTATTGCCAATAAAAGGACCCAACTGGTTTTTTATTTTGAACTGTGTTTTCTTCCTAGTTGATAGAAAATTTACATCATTTGAATTTATAATATGCCTGATATACTCTAGTGCAAATATCCTCATGGGGAGATATTTGGGCAGCTTATAGGAAGTGAGTTGGTATCCATATATTCTAATTTCAGTGTGGTCCTGGTATAGATACCAGTCTCCTATTCTATTGTTTTTAGACAACTAGAAAACTCTCTTTATCTCATCACTGATCCTGGGTTGATTGCTACTGCTTAGCATATTAACAACTGGGTAAACAAAGGAATCAATGAACTCTTTGTAGCTGAAAACAGTGGAATATTTTTGGATCAAGGGTGTCCAAAAGATGACAGATCTAGGATGGCCTTTAGTGTCCAGCTTTTGGATGTTGACTGGAAACTTGTCTAATTGGAAATATAAGAACATGTGGAACAATACTGAAGAGTATTTGAATACTCTTTCATTTGGAAATCTAATCAATTGATCATGGATTCTATCTGCTAAGAACTGGGCAAAATTGAAAATTGCAGCAGGAGGCTTGCCTGGGCAAAAAATAGAAAGGAAAGCAAGTATAGGCTCATCTACATGCTCATCAATGGTATATCCTAGAATGCAAGAGAGCATGGTTACAATTTGTCTGGCCCTCTCAAAGAAAATGGTGGCAGAGTATGGAGGATTGTCTGTAGGAATATGAGCCTCTTCTAGGATGAAAGTCTGAAAAATTTGAGACCTCTTAGGAAGGTCCAGCTTCAAGTATAGTTCAAGTAGGTTTTCAATGGAAAATGGGGTTTCATTTGGTTTATTGACACTGCAGTGATTGTAAATAAAATCTGTTGGTTGGGAGAGACTATGGCTCTTTGGCTTGGGATATAACAGAGTTGGCATAGGTGGATGATTTCAGGGAACTGGTATACCTGTGGGAACAAGTATTTGGGCAAATTTGATTCCCATAACTGAATATCATCACTGTGGTTGAGGAATTTGTCTTTACTCCAGCAGTGGAGTTTCAATAGATGGCTAGGGGAAATTGTGTCTTTAATTTGAAAATCTCTGTCAACCAATGGGAGGTGGTCAATATCCAAGTGAGGGGTTTGCAGGGGCTTTTCATTCAAAATGCTCTGGGAAGCCATAGTTTTGTTTATTTTACTAAATTAATCACTCTCTAGCTTAAGGAGTAGGGTTAGGACCTCTGGAATAGTGTGAGAGGTGAATACAGTCTACAGGAAAGGGATTTTAGGTGCACAGTGGGTTTCTTTAGTTTGGCAAGGTTTTTTAATTAGTTCAATTAATTACCTTTTATAAACATTGTGCAGAGCTTAAGTACAGGGCCGTTTTGGTTCTTTTAAGAATACTTGGAAAATCGACAATTAGCTGTGCAGATAGGGTTCTGTGGGAGCAACGGAGGCTTTCTTAGGCTTCAATTGTCTTTGTGCTGCTTCAAATTGGAGTCTGCAGCGTCTTCTAGTTGTAACTGGGGTTAAAATAGTTGAATAGAGCTTCGGGGTTTAGAGTTGGTCGGCAGAGGTTGTTGGCAATGGAATAACAGTAAAAGGATAGAAAGGGCAGCTTTATTGGCTTTCAACCAATAGTGGTTAATTTTGGGCGCAGAATTAATGTGTGAACAGTAGGTGGTTTCATCCTACGTGGGGAGGAGGTATTATGGCTTATTGCACAGCTTTTGAGTGTAGGGTGGTATTTTTTGAGAGCACGCGATATAACGTGGGGCCGCCACATAGCAAAATGGTGATCAGAAAAACCGCGAATCTTGTGTGCTTTTGGGATATTAATAGTCGGACGATGAGAGCGCGCGATATGGGTATGGGTCGTTGCATCTGGAAGTGGGTAATCGGAGGGCTATCGCACGGTTGACTTGCGAGGGTTGAGTGGGGGAGTGGGGTCGAGTCTAATTATAATGAAATGTAATTAATTAAAAAGTAATTATGGAATTTAATTTATGCAATGGGTTAATAAAATGCGGGACCCGGGAAAAAATACACTAGGGATATAAGTTAAAAGGGTATTGGGGAGGGTTTTTCAATGGGGCCCGATACATTATTTAAACTTAGGATAAGGGGGTTTTAGTGGGTTTTCAAGGGAAAATGAGAAATTATAAGGGGAAAGGTAAAATGAAGGGGTAGGGATATTTTTACAACGAGAAATGAAGAGGGAAGGGTCCTTTGGAACCAAGAGGGGAAAAACATTAGGGAATGAAAAATAATGAAGGGGTAACAAAGGGAAATTGATAATTTATACATGTAAGGGGTTTAATGTAATGAGAGGAAATTAGTGAATGAGCTTTAGTGAATGACCTGTTAGGGTCCTATAATTATAGGAAATCTGATGATTCAGATATTATTTGTTGCTCTCATGATGAAGCTTTTGGCTTGTTGACTCGCCCCGCTTCCTCTCCATTTTGCATCATCCTTTACTCAACTTCCTACTTTATCACCCACTTTCCTTGTTAATTCATCTGAATATTACCCCAGCATAAGCCAAATACATGCTTTCAAATCATTAAGAATAGGTTTGTGTGACAAAAAGGTTATATATTACAGAGCTTTTGGTTTTAAAGCCTTGGATTTTATTGAAATTTGCATAAAAAATAAGCCCGAAAGCTTATCTCTCGCTCCATCTCCATGCGACCTGCATCCACAATACCTAAGCCTAGCACACCTAACACCATGCACAAGTGGGTAGGCTTGGGCTTATTTTGTCAAAACACAATGTAACTATGGGCTTATATAAACCATCATGAATAATATTCCTTTGTGAATGTGGGGTAAATCATATAAAGTAATATATATATATATATATATATATATATATAAAATCCCTCTTTTTACCCCTTACTTCACAAAACCCTATTAATATAAAGTTTTGGACTTTATATTAATTTCTCCCGCAAGCCTATACTACCTCTTCCCCCTGCAAAGTCAACCAATGGCCCACCCCGCACTAAGAATTAAACCCCCTTCATTTTTATTTGCCTTGAGATTCGTAAAAATAAATGAACGATTAAAATTCCATATCGCACGCTCAGCTCATCCAACACTTAACACTTCAAAAGCACGCGAGATTAGCGGTTTTCCTTGCCCGCCTTTTCGCTACGTGGCAGCACCACGTTATATTGCGTCCTCCAAAATAATACCACCCTACCACTCAAAAGTGGTGCGATAAACCATTAACTGTTTTGGTTTTAAATCTTATAAATGTTACGGGAATATAGGGTGGATTAATTTCAAGTGAAATACAGAGATATGAGAATGCGGTAATATTTCAGAGCTACGGGTGAAACCATACTTGAGGTAAAATTATATAGCTACAGCAATATGAGACTAAGGTTGTGGAATGAGATTCAAAGATAAAATGGTTTTACAGTGACACATGAAATAAAATTCACGGATGCCATGAATTTATCAAAGAAAATAAAAGGGAAAATTTCACATGAAATTAATGTACAGGTGAGCAAATATAGCATTCATGTAAATGCATTTCACAATAGAAGATTAAGGTGAAATCAATTTACAGGCATGGTGAAATCAATTTATAGGCATGGTGAAATCAATTTACAGGTGTAAAATCATGTTGCAGGTGAAAGTAAAAGAGTAAAGTGAGAATACTCTTCCAACCATACAAATAAATAAATGGTTTTGCAAAACCATCTAGGTATTCTACAAGGGTAAAAGGAATTTACATACAAATAAAATGAAATTACAGAGGAAAAAGTAATAAAAACAAAACTACACATGGTTTTGTGAATTCATGGAAAGAGAAAACAAAACCACGGATTGGAAACAACACATAGTTTTGTAGAAATTTAATTATAAATTTCATTTAAAATATTTTGGAAATATTATTCAAATATATATATTATTATATAGTTTCCAAAATATTTTGTGACATTAATGGATGATAAAACAGCAGGGCAGTCACAGGATCAGCCATCAGTGAGGGAAGTCTCAGATTATCAAGTCAGAGGATCAGCAAGCAGTTGAGTGAATTACTAAGAAAAAGAGAGATACATCTACATCTGCTAGTTCATTTGCCAACACAGCCACAAATTTGGGTCCACATCCTACCTGCTCCCACTTCCGAAGCGACAACATCTACACAACACATTCCACCAGAACTATTAATCTGTAGCACTTAGAGCTTTTTAGTTAATCTATAGTCTAAAAATGTCCTATTTGTTAGAGACAACATTTATTGTAAACAATTTGTAAATTTTGTATAAATACTTCTGCTTTTGAAGTATTAAAGGTGGATTGTTTGAGATCAAAAATATTTGTGAGTTGTTGGAGTATTGTGAGTTTTTTTTAAAGCACTGGAGCATCAATACTAAGCAAACCATTCATAGGATTCTTGTGGCTTAAATACTGGTGATGTTTTCCTTATGTTAAAGTGTTTCACTGTCATCTCTTCACTGTAATCATCTAAATTCCAATTGCAAAACAGAAATGTGATGAATAGGATTTACTTTTGAGTACCTTATTCTGGCTTCTTTTGCAATCTGTATGTTTTCTACTGAAGGCCACACTAAAGAATTCTTGACTGCTCTTTAGTTCTGCCTGATTGACTGAATGCCACACTAAATAATTCTTAATTGCTCTTTAGTTCTACTGAAGGTTTTCATTGTTCTGCCATCATCCACTTATTATTCTAAAAGATCTAGTAAATATTCCTAACTTGCCCTGAGTTTACTCTGTGAAAAATTGATGCAACCATCCAGTTTACCTCTTGACTCCATTGCCCAATAGATGCTAATTAAATTGAATACAATCAATCTTCCAAAACCCAAAACCCAAGTACAACCATAACTAGTCTAAGATTTTCAAGCAACAAAGATAAATTTTACAGAGAGAACCCTCTCTGGGACTGGAATAGCTAGATTCCCATCCCAAAGTTGGTTTGATGTTACATTCTTGTGATTTGTCCTACAACCTTCAAATTATAGGGTGATAACAGAGCACATCCGATGCTACCAAAAATCAACACATGCCACCACCTTTTGAAGGACGTACCTTGACTATATTATCCCCTTTAGAAGTAGAAACCACCTAATAGGATTATTGGTTAACCCCATTTCGAGTTTAGGAGACACTGGCACATCCCGAAGCTCATTATGGAAGGGCAAGCCATTTCCAGAAGGGAAATCGAGACCCAGAGGGAGTCGAATCAAGAACTTCCAAACGGGAAGTTGAGAGACTCAACAGGAGTCAAACAGAGGACTTCCAGTAGGGAAGTAGAGAGACTCGGAGGAGTCGAAAGAAGAGCAGCGAGATGGTCGTGAACGGGTTGAGAGATTAGGATAGGCTGGATGGAGCGTCCAACTTTGTGGCTTGGAAGGCCAGGATCTTGTCCATTCTAGACAGACATCACCTCAAGGGCTTCATCATGAAAGTGGTAGCTGTCCCAGTTGACCCGGTAGCTAATGAAAGGTACGAGGAGGCAATGGCGAAGGCTAAGTGCATCATCCTTGATGGGGTCAAGGATCATGTGGTACCGCATATTAACGAGAAGGAAATGGCAAAGGAGATGTGGGATGCCTTGAAGACATTGTACCAGCGTACTACCGTGCAGAGGAAAATGCTCCTGGAGAATTAGCAAAGGGCATACCAGATGCAAAAGGGAGAATAGATAAATGTCTTCCTTGATTGCTTGAAGGAGATCCGTGACCAACTAACTTCCATAGGGGCCACGCTGGATGAGGAATTGATGGTGAGGACCGCACTGAACGCAGTTTCCGAGGGTTCGAAGGTATTTGTCCAGAGCATACTAGGCAGGACGAGTCTTCCACATTGAGAAAAACTGTGGGCGACTCTTTTTCAAGAAGAGATTAGCCGGCTGACCAAGGCAGGGAGTAGCGGCAAAGGGGTCAGAATCAAGAAGGAGGAAGAAGAGGATGCAACTCTAACATCTGTGGGAAAACAAGAAAAGAGGAAGAAGAAGGACCTCTCCAAGGTCAAGTGCTTCCATTATGGGGAACTGGGTCATTTTGCGAACCAGTGTCCTAGGAAGAAAAGAAGGGAGAGGCTTCAGACTCAACGGCAGCGCCTGCAAAGGCGGATAAAGAAGTCGAGGAGGAGGACAATTGTGCCATGAGTGCTCATGTGCCACTTGAGAAGAAGTGGGGAGACATCGAGCTATAGTCAGGAGGACTACAGGTGATGAGGGGCAAGATTCTTGAGGTACCCAACCTCTTGGATTATACCATGCTACGGGAGCCCCGAAGAAGAGTAGTAGGACTGGCGAATGTCGGTAGAGACGAATGCGGATGAAGCAGCAGAGAGTGCTACAGTGCAGGAGTCCCTAAGCAGCGCGAGGCTAGCAGACTGCAATAGTGCGAGAGGCACGAGAGTGTTGCACCAGTGCAGGATGGCACAGAGAGGTGTGCAATGGTGCGAGATGCAGGAAGTTGTTGCAGCAGCGCAAAGGTCAGTAGAGGGAGCACTTGTTAGTAGCATAGAGGGCTTCAGCATCGGGAGTATTTCTAGCCTGACAAGGATGATAGGAGTTGGGTGGATCAGTTACTTACTTCTCAGTAACTGAGTTGCAATGCAGTAGCAGTATGCAATAGCACGATGCAACATGATGAGAGGGGATGCAGTGCAGATGCAGTGCTGGGAGGATGGACTAGCAACAACACAGATGCAGAGGGAGATGTCGTACAGATGCAGCAGTGGCAGTGGTAGGGCCATGGGTAGCAGTACACGATGCAGCATGCAAAGGATGTTGGGCGGGGAGGTCTAACATCAACACAGCGACTGGTGCCGGATAATTAGTGTGATACTCAGTGTGAAGTATTACTGGAGCATAGTCCTTGCTAAGAGGGAGTGTTGATTTGGGGTAGCATCGAATGTGCTCTAGTCATGAAAATTGGTGGAGAGGCTAAAGCACATGAGATCTCCAAGACCCAGAAATGGTTTGGACAGATTGTACCCGGTTTGGGAGGTATTAAAATAATTAATATTTTTAATGGAGTTCCTAAGTCTAAAATATTAATCGGTATTAATATAAAACTGGGTTAGAAGGTTCCAAAAGTCATGGATCAAGCCAAATCTAATCTTAGTTGTTGATTAGAGATTTAATCTCAGCTGTTGAAGGACAAACGAGAAAAGTATAAGAGGAGGCTTGAGGGTCAATTGAAGAACACACCAGAGTGATCAGTCATTCATTTCGCTAGAGCAGGGTTGCTAAGAAAAAGTGAATCAGTGATCAACAGCAAGGGGCTGTGAGTATAAGGTAGAGAGGCAGGGACAATACTGAGAGACCAACACAGAAGCGGAGAGAGCCAGAGCAGCAGCCAGTCCAGGCCACGCAGAGGCAGCGCAGAGTCCAGAGAGACTGCGTCATCCACGCAGAGGGCAGAGGGAGTGACGCAGAGGCTCCCAGAGGCTGCACAGTGCCTCAGAGGTCTAACGCAGAGAATCCTGGGACTGACGCAGGTCAGCAGGAGGCTAATGCAAAGGCCAAAAGGGTTAGCGCTGAGCTTCAGTTGAGTCGGAGAGGGTTTCGTGGAACAGGTTTTCTGAATACTTGTTTCCGACAATGTTTAAAAAACTGGAAATGATGACCGAACCGGTCCACCTACTGAATCGGGTTTCGAACCGGGATTGGTCAGGTCTAAAAGAATCGGTTTAAAAAAATACATTAAATAATTAATTTTTAATGAAAAAAACTATTTTTAAGATTTAAAACTATGATTCCAAGCCAATAGGAACAAAATATGCAAGGTTTTCTCATCTAAATACCATGTAGAGGTGAATATATCAAAATGGCATCAAGTGCAATACATATCCGCAACAAAATACATAATCAATGAGGCTCTAAATGGCCTCTAGAGTCCGAAAACAATGCTCTAAGCTATGGGGTCATTGAACTACTACAAGTCTACATATTAGTGATCAACAACATGATCACTCCTCATCATGATGAAACTCATCACCACTACTAGACAAGAGATCATCGACATGAGCTACATAAGTAATATGCCTCCGAGTTTGAGGACTCCTAAAATTCCTCTACAACTTTAGTAGTAGTAGCAAAAATAGACTTCAAAACTACAAATCATTGATCAACATGGTCACTCATGAAACTCATCATTGATTCAACGCTACTAGAAATACGTAAACATCATCAACAAGAGATACATGAACATCATCTAGCTCAAAGTCTTCAGACTTGGATTGCTCAACCTTATAAACATGATAGAAATTGAAAAGTTTTAATATGCCTAACCAATGATTTTGGTTTGAGTGAAGGGTTCATCTCCTCAACCTTATAATGTGGTAGAAAAAGATTAGCATGCCCAACAAGTTGTTTTCTTTTGAGTGAAGGGTGCATTCTTGTTAAGGCTATGGTAGAGGAGTTCAACAATCAATACCACCAACATCAACAAAGTTCAGCAATCAATGCCACCATGATCAATGTTCTTAAAGGGCTTCATGTTCTTGATCAAATGCCAATCTCATACCCTCACGCATGATAGAATCAAACGGAAACATTGCAAACCCCCAAACCATGAAATCCTGTAAAGTTAAAACCATTAAGTCTACTGAATTTTGAGTGAAATCTAAAATTCTAGTTTCTCCGTATGAAATCCAATGAGGTCGAAACCACTCTCAAACATCCTGAGTCATTTCATGGTAATGTTAAAAATTTAAGAATTTAACATTACCATATATTGCCAACATTATTAGGGTTTAGATGTGTTAGGAAAATGAGAGGGTAAGCATGTTTTTCTTGGAGGGACTATTTTTGGAGGTAAACAACCCCAAATTTCCCTCAAAACAGCTTCAAAACTAACAAAAATGCATTTTGTGGGGGTTATAGTTGCCCTGGCAATATACCGGCCAGTTTAGGACAAAACCGGCCAGTTTGACCACAAACCGACCTGTTTCATCCTAAACCGGCCAATTAGGACCGGTTAGGGCAAAAAAAGGCGAAATGAGGAGGTAAACCGGGTTTTTAAGTCATTTTGACCTGGTGGGCTTGCTAACCGGCCGGTTTGACCGGTTACCGGTTTAGACCGGCCAGTTTTTGAAACACTGGTCTTCGGAGATAGATGTATTGCTGCTATATATTTTTCTCTATCAGGTGGGCCAATTTAGGCACCCAATTGTACTCTAATAAACTGCATAATAATAAAATCCTCTGAATAGATGCATTGGTTTCCCCCATTGGGTTTTTCCGGGGACATTGGTCCAAAAGTAACGGTGTCACTTGTGTGCTTGTTTTCTTTCAGTTGATGATCTGTAGTTGTTGATATTGTACTTGTGTTTATTTTCAGTATTTACATGGTAAATAACTTGTTAAGTAATTAAACAAGTAGGAAGAAATAAACCAGATAGTACAGGAAGAATTTCTAACGAGTTAAACTTAGTAATTCCAACACATAGAGGCATGCAAGGATAGCTGAAGTAGAATTTTATATGGTTGAAGCAGTCATAGTACATGATAAAAAGGAAGTAGCTCATGGCATCTTCATTAGAAGCATAAAAGGATAACTAGAGTAGCAATTTGAACGAAAGAAAGTCATCTAGCAAAATAACCAGATACGAGATCATCACACCGCATCATCATTAGAAAGAAGCATTTGCAGAATGAGGATCATCAAGATCCTCCATTGGAATCTTTGTTAGAAGATTCACCTCTACTTA
This sequence comes from Pinus tabuliformis, assembly GCA_031772625.1. Classification (NCBI taxonomy): domain Eukaryota; kingdom Viridiplantae; phylum Streptophyta; class Pinopsida; order Pinales; family Pinaceae; genus Pinus; species Pinus tabuliformis. The sequence continues at coordinate 229,725,513 of CM062817.1, forward strand.
GAAGAAGCAAGTGTCTCGCAAATAGTCTACATTCCATCTAGTATAGGATCCACAGTTTAGAAGGATGATGGTATGATGACAAAGAAGTACAACATGACAATTTAGTTGAAGCATTTTCATCTTCAAGCAAGGAAAGGAAGTTTCCAAAGGAAGACTAGGTGACCGCATAAAGGAAGAGGTATGCATATATTTGATATTAGAAATCATGTCATCACATAGCTGCAGAGAGAATGGTTAGGCTGTTTTATCTCATAAGCATGATGAAACAAAAAGGAACTCTTCCTTCTATATGATGCATGAAGGCATGAATACAATGTCCCTTGAACTCTTCTACATAATGACATGATATGACCTCATGAAGAATATTAGGTGGTTGGGCAACTATGGTTTCTATGATGAAGGAACTATGTATAGAATATCTTAAGGAAGTAATATGTGAAGAAAGGTGAAAGAAGAGCTCGTGAAAGATGTATCTATAGTCACGTGAATTAAGATAAGTGATCAACATATGATAACAAGAAGGATTAGCTATGACATCTCCATGGAGAAGGTATGAAGACCCTGATATGTATGTGGGAGATGGAGAACCTTGGTAATGTATTTCTTGGAGATGGATTCATACAAGTATGTGAAATGATGTTGATGTTGCAAGAAGAAGATGTCATGAAAAAGGGCCATCATAAAGAGGTAATATTGATTTGATGTTCATTTTTTATTTTTAAAAGAAAGCATCTGGTTGGGTTGTAACAGGGCTACCAAAAGAGGGTTGTAGAAGTTCATCTACAACTAAGATTGGATGGAAGATCCTAATAGAATCATGACTTGGAAGAGGTAGCAGTATGAAGGATAGCCAAATGATGACAAGTAGGTCACTTACTGATGAAGACTAGAATGACATGACTGTAGGAATTTACAGGGTAAGTTCCTCAGAAAGAATACCAAAAGGACACCGCTCACAACTAGATCACAGATCAATACACCAGTATTTTTGACGTGGTTAAAACCCTCAAAGAAGGAAACAGTCCACGGCCTGTCCCAACGTGGGTACTACAGGCAATTTATTAATCAAAGAATGAAAATTTACATAAGCTTCTCTCATGCACGGATTACCCGAACAATGACCCTCCATGCGCTTTAAATAGAACTCATGGACCAATCGGGTGTCAAGCCACGGATCAAGTGTCGGTAATACCGAGGAGAGAATGAACCGTCGGATCACTACATATCGTGACCGTCGGATTGTAAGTTACAAAATGTACAACGGTAAAGAAACACACTTTACCTAACTCTATACTAGACCAAGTTGAACTTAACTATTTCCTATGTGTCGGAATATCCTAACATCCCCCCTTAAGAACAACTTGGGATAGGATTGAAGGATTTACAAATATGACACAATAGGAGAAGGAAGGAGGCACTAGAGCCTATCCCCCCTTAGTGACAACTTCCTGAACTCCAAGCATATATCGAAGTTTAGTGAACTTCGCCTCTGTGAGAGCCTTTGTGAAGATGTCTGCAACCTGATCATCTGTTGAACAATATTGCACTTCAAGAACATGGTCATGAATGAGCTTTCTGATGAAGTGCATGTGTAGTTCAATGTGTTTGCTGCGCTGATGCTGGACTGGATCTTTGCATAGCTGAATGGCACTTTGATTATCACACCAAAGTGTGGTTGGATGCTGCTGCTCAAAGCCAAACTCTGATAGGATCTGACGAAGCCACAAGGCTTCCTTACTAGCTTCCACGGCACCACGATACTCTGCTTCTGCTGACGAAAGAGAAATGGCAGCCTGTTTCTTACAAGCCCATGTAATAGGTCCTGAACCAAGAGTGAAGACATAACCGGCAGTAGACTTCCGATCATCAGGGTCACCAGCCCAATCAGAATCAGTGAAACCAACTAACAGAGGAGCTGCTTTGGCACTGTAATGAATCCCAAACTGTACTGTACCTCGAACATAACGAAGTATTCTTTTAGCTGCTTTCCAATGACTTTCACGGGGGTTTTGCATAAAACGAGCAACAAGGCCAACAGCAAAGGAAAGATCAGGACGAGTATGGGTTAAATACAAGAGTTTTCCTACAAGTTGACGGTATAAGGTAGCATCAACTTCAGGAGAAGTACAAGAGACTGAAAGTTTGACTCCAGACTGAAAGGGAGAAGGGGCTGGCTTACAGTCTTCCATGTGAAAATGACGAAGAATATCACAAGCATACTTGGACTGGGAAAGGAAAATACCCTCCTTGGATTGCAAGACTTGAAGACCGAGAAAATAGTGTAAGTGTCCTAAGTCTGTCATTTCAAATTTCTTTTTAAGGCTGGACTTCACATGGTTTATAAGGTTGGGATCACTACCAGTAAGAATAAGATCATCAACATAAAGAACAAGGATGATAAGAGAGTTGCCCACTTTCTTGGTGTAGACAGTATTGTCAGAATGACACCTAGAAAAGCCAGATTCTAAAAGAAAGCTATCCATTTTGGCATACCAAGCCCGAGGAGCTTGCTTGAGGCCATAAAGGGATTTCTTAAGTCGACAAACAAGGCTGGAGTCTGTTTGTATGAAGCCAATGGGTTGTTCCATATAGATTTCTTCCTGCAAGTCCCCATGCAAGAAGGCAGATTTAACATCCATCTGATGGACTTCCCATTTTAAAGAGGCAGCAAGGGAAAGAACAAGGCGGATAGAGTTCATTTTGGCAACAGGGGAGAAGGTTTCAGTGTAGTCAATGCCTTCAACCTGTGAAAAGCCCTTAGCAACGAGACGAGCTTTATGTTTATCAACTTTCCCATCTGGTCCATACTTGGTTCTGTAAACCCATTTACATCTAACAAGTTTGCGTCCCTTTGGTAGAGGAACAAGATCCCATGTATCATTTGTCATCAATGAATGATATTCTTCATTCATAGCTGCTTCCCAATGTGGATGGCCTGAAGCTTCTGCAAAAGTGTCAGGATCATGATTTACTGGAGCTTGAGCCAGTAAAGAAGAGGCTCTTTCAAACTGAGAACGTGTACGTCGCTGATCTGTAGGATCACCTGCTGCATCCCGAGTAGCACGGACCCATCTTGGAAGTTGAGGATCCTGAGAAGGTGGGGGAGGATTATCATCCTCGCTTTCATCATCTGAAGAAGAAATGTTTTCAAAAGTAGAAGAGATAGGAAGAGGTGGCACATCCGCCGGACTAGGCTCGCAGGCCGATTTATTTTCATCAAATTTTACATCTCTTCTAATGATAACATTTTTGGACTTAAATGGAATAAGTCTATAACCTTTTACATCTTCAGAATATCCAACAAAAGTACATTTCTCACTCTTAGGTTCTAAAGCTTTATGCTTTTCATCTGGAATATGGGCCCATGCTTCACTTCCAAACACACGAAAGTGACTTACATCTGGTTTAATGGAACTCCAAGCTTCTTCTGGAGTGATATTCTCTAGAACCTTAGTAGGAGTGCGATTGATTATATAATTTGCACAATTAATTGCTTCGGCCCAAAAACTAAGACTGAGTCCTTTAGATTGCAGCATACAATTAGCCATTTCCTTTAAGGTGCGATTTTTCCTTTCAGCTACACCATTTTGTTGTGGAGTGTATGGAACAGTATGTTGCATTTGAATTCCATTTTCGGTGCAAAAGTTGATGAATGTGTTTTTAACATATTCTCCACCATTATCAGTTCTTAGCTTAAGAATTTGATGTCCAGATTGTTTTTCAACAAAGGCTTTGAAGGCCAAAAATGTGTTAAATACTTCGCTCTTGAGTTTTAAGAAGTATACCCAAGTGCGTCTGGAGAAATCATCAATGAAAGTTAAGAAGTACTTGCAGCCAGAGAATGAAGCAACAGGAAGAGGACCACATAAATCACTGTGCACAAGCTGTAAAGGGGCTGAGGCGTGCCAAGAGGCACGTTTGTCAAAACTGTCCCGATGATGTTTTCCGAGTACACATCCGGAACAAACACCATCTCTGCAAGATACCATAGGAAGACCTGTCACCATATTTTCTTTACATAGATGCTGAAGGGAGCGATAGTTTAAGTGACCAAATCGCTCATGCCAAAGTTTGCTCACTTCATCATTATGAGCAACAAATACTGAGGGAAGATTTGATGACCCAAAGTTGTGAAACTTATACAACCTTGTGGAATCATCAGCAAGACCAGTAGCTAGAATCTGTTTAGGATCTTTTAGATCCTTGATTACAACATCATGAGGTGAAAATTCAACAATTTTACCTTCACCTGAATGAGTTATCTGATAGACAGATAGAAGGTTGCAGGATAAGGTTGGAACACATAATACATCATTAAACTGACCATTGTCTAGATGAACAGTTCCAGTCCCTACAACATTAAGAGATCTATCATCACCAACATATATATTTTTGGTGTTACAATCATTTAAAGAAGAAAACATGGCTTGGTTTTTGGCCATGTGATAAGAGGCTCCAGAATCAATGAGCCACTCATGAGAATGAGAAGAAGAAGAAGATACATTTAATGCATAACCAGACTGAGATGATTGACAACGACATGCAGAAAGTGCCATTCCGGAAGTTGAAGTTGAAGTAGGCTCCACATGGATGTTATGTTTCTTCATTGCGGCTTCCAAGGCTTCCATCTTCTTAAAGCATTTAGATTCTAAGTGGCCATCTCGATTACAAAAGTTACAATGTCTATCAGTCTTCTTCCATTTGTTTTTATTGGTCTTATCATTTTGCTGAAATGATCTTTCATTTTGAGGCTGAGTTGGTTTAGGACCATTCTTTTGAGGATATGACTTCTTAGGATTCTTTGAATTTGGTTGCTGCTGGGCGGCTAACGCTTTCGTGGAAGAGTTTCCAAGATTAAGAAGACCAAGGTGTAAGAGTTTTTCTTGTTCTCTTATTAAGGAATCACAAAAGGAGTCAAAGGAAGGGGCGTTGTAGTCTTTTCCTTGACAAATGAAAGCTTCCCTTGTAGAATGGAAAGTGGAAACAAATACAGAGTAGGCTGGTCCCAACTTAGTAAGGATGGAATAAATAAGGTTACCATCTTCTTTCTTAACTTTAACACCTTCCAAGAGATATCTAAGGGTCTTGAATTTGGACAAGAAATCTTCAATGCAAGAAAAATTATTAGGATCCAAAGTAAGCAACTCATTTTCAAGTTGATGGGCTCTAATTTCATTTTTAATCCCAAAAACTTTAGCGAGTTTTTCTAATGCTTCATGAGGAGTCTCAAGTTCTGCAATGTGGAATCTAAGATCAGGAGAAATAGACATCCCTATCAAACCACGTGCTTGATCTTGTCTATTTTCCCATTTTGCAGCCTTGTCTTCATCTTTTGGTTTCTTCTCTTGGTCTGTGGCTATTCTGAAGAGACCTTTACTTCTAAGTAAATCTTCCATGTAGGCTACCCATTGGAAGTAGTTAGTGCTGTCAAGAATGACTTGGCATGGACTTTCCATTTTTTTTAAAAACTGAAGCTGAAGATGCTGAAAGTAAGTGTTCCAATGGATAGATCTCGAAAAAATAGGCGGTTTTAAAAAAAACGGCTCTGAAAAAGGCTTCCGGATGAAGAAGTTATGGCTTTTTGAAAAAAAATTGTTGACGTTGCCGGCAAAGTGCGCGAATGTGCGGGAATGAAAAAAATCCGCCCCCACAAAATGGAGACTTGAACCCAAGACCTCTACTCTCTTAAAATAGCTTTGAACCAATTGATCTATACAAAAAATTTGAGAGAGAGAGAGAGAGAGGGGGGAGGGCCTTGGTTTGCGTGCTTGCCTTGAGAAATCTCTTTTTCCCTACAAAACACAAAACACAAAACCCAACACGAATATGCAAAGAAAAACGAACCTTGCGGCTCGAAGTTAGCTTTAGCCAAAAAACTAGAAATTTAAAAAAAAAAATCTCAAAGTTAGCTTTAGCCGAAAAACTAAATATTTTTCTCAATGTTTCTGATTTTCCGAGATCACACTAAGGTGCAGGGAAAAGAGCATACGCATGAGAAAAATCCTTCCTTTCTGTTTCTGATTTGCCCAGATCGCACAGAGTCGCAGGGCAAAGAGCATACGCAGAAATGAAAGGTATAGATCCGGCTAAAAAAAAAGGCTAAATAAACCGAAACCGAAATAAGCAGAGAGAAAATAACAGTAAACTGCAAAAAACACTGTATACCTCCCGATCTAAAAAATGACGCAGCTAGGGCTACCGGAAACCTTTTCGCGTGAAACGAAAGGGGTTCCTCACTGGAACAGATGCTCCGAACGCAACAGAGCAGTCCTCTCGGCCCGAAAGCAGTCAGAAACAGCAGATCTAGGAACGACAGCCGCATGCAGTTCTACCGGCTTCAGATTTGGATCACCAACGGACGCGGCCCTCAAATAGCTCTGATACCATGTAGGAATTTACAGGGTAAGTTCCTCAAAAAGAATACCAAAAGGACACCGCTCACAACCAGATCACAGATCAATACACCAATATTTTTGACGTGGTTAAAACCCTCAAAGAGGGAAACAGTCCACGGCCTGTCCCAACGTGGGTACTACAGGCAATTTATTAATCAAAGAATGAAAATTTACATAAGCTTCTCTCATGCACGGATTACCCGAACAATGACCCTCCATGCGTTTTAAATAGAACTCATGGACCAATCGGGTGTCAAGCCACGGATCAAGTGTCGGTAATACCGAGGAGAGAATGAACCGTCAGATCACTACATATCGTGACCGTCGGATTGTAAGTTACAAAATGTACAATGGTAAAGAAACACACTTTACCTAACTCTATACTAGACCAAGTTGAACTTAACTATTTCCTATGTGTCGGAATATCCTAACAATGACTATTGGTTCAACACTATGTTTTGTTGAAGGGAAGTGATGGAAAAGATGCCCGATGTCCTACGAAGAAGTTTTGGAAGAAGATGGCTCCATAATGAAGACGTGGAAGTTCATCCATGACATAATGATGCAAAAAGGAGGAGCTCTACAAGCAGTTGATAGTACCATGATCTCCACGGAAGAGAAGGTAGTTGTTGTTGATAACAAGTCCCTAGTTAAGAGGGAACATGGGTATATTCCTTTTATGGGAATCAATAGATCCTCCCTAGTTGAGAGGGAGAGAGATACATCATTCTTGTCTTCATGTCATGAAGAAAGAATGGAGGATTGGGTAAGCATCTGAATTTTGATACTCTTTGAGGATGAGGTAGTGCATCCAATAAGTAAGAGTAATCGAAGAGGAAATTCCATGAGGATGTGTAAATCTAAGATGGGAATGATCCTAGAAGGACATAACTTGTGAACATCCGGATGGGGTATGTTCCTTGAGAGACAATGATGAAGGTGTCTATAAATCATTGGTCTCCCCAGCATTGTGCTCTATTATTGTGGAGAGATAGAGTTGTTAGTCAAGGCCTTGCTATATGACAATGCTGGTTGATATGATGAGATGCACAGATATAAGTTGAAAATATGCTTATGAGATAGCTTACCAATCTAACTCTTCTTATGAGAATGTCCATGTACCATGTATGTATTATGAATACCTCCCTAGTTAAGAGGGAGCGTTGAAATATTTAACTAGGTTCGATCTTCATAATGTCTTATGTAATCATGATTTTATGTATTTGATGTAAAGAGAAAAAGAAAATTTATTATTATTATTTTGTACCATGGGTTTCATGCTGAATATCATTTTATTTATAGGTCAAGCACCCATTGAGTGCTTCTAGGGCATTGTCATAAAGTCTAGGAGTCAAAGAGTTATTGTCATATGTAAAAGACCCTATTGGGCATTTTGTATCAAGTCAAGAGAATTTATTGTAAGTTAAAAGGTGCCATAGTCCTCCTCTAAGACCAAGTCAGCCTACAAAGAGACAAGTTGGCCTCATTAGGGTTGTTCGAATCACAAGAAGCCTATATATAAGGAAGAACACGACCTCATTAGGAGATATCTAAGATCATCCAAGAAGCTCGTGGAAGAACAAGAAAGAGAGCGAGTAGAGGAGAAAGAAGAGAAGAAAGATTGAAATCTCTCACATGTGCAAAGAGTTAGGGCATCAAGTGCTACAGCAAAACAAAAATTTCAGACCTCCAAATAAGGCGAATTTTGGTGCCATAAGTATCAAGTCTGCTGAATTGCCAAGAAGAAAGAAGCAATCCAAGCGCAAGAGAGAGAAGGAAAAAGTCATCATATTTTCCTCACACATGCAAATTAGGGTTTCTGCAGTATAGGCCAAAATTGTAGTCCTTAAGCAATAGCTGAAATTTTGGAGAAAAGGCTGAAATCTGAAGTATGAAGTAGTTTGACTTGGGTTGGTTTTGTGAAAGACAAGTTAATCAAAGGAAAAGTTGACTTGGTCTTGGAGGGGTCTTTATCAAGGGTCTTATGTATTGGAATTTGTCATTTGAAGATTTTATAAGAAGAGAAGAATCCTTGTGGGTTTTATCATAATTCAGACAACCGCCTGTGACTTCACCTTACCTCAGATCTCTAAAGCAGAGGCTCGGAATTACATGTGATCAGCCTCTTCGAGGCACAATTTTGGAGCTCGGAACAGTGTGAAGACCTCACCTCAGACTTCAGTTCGGATTGTGGCTGCAATACCTTGGACCTACAGTGGAGAATTGCAGAGTTTGGACAAGGATTTGAACTATAGTCTCGGTCCTGTAGAAGCTAGTAGAGGAATAACAATTACAGTTAGCTTGGCTCATCACTAAGGCTCGGTCAATCTCTTGGTGAAGGTTCAGACTTAACCTTCAAGATCTATGTGTACAACCATCCCATTCTAGCTCAAACTTCGGGACAAGGGTAAGCACAACTATGGAAGAGCTACAATACTTCAGACCTCAGTCTTGTAGGAGCTCGGTTCTGTGACATCCTTGATAATCACAACATCTCGGTGCAGTGATTATAACTTCAGACTATTGTGTGAAGGATTAAACCTTGGACCTGTGGCACTTGGTAGGCAATTTGGCATCTCTTGAGAGTAGACTATTGGTCATTTGTTGAAGCAGCCTAGTGACCTTTTGAGAGCAAAACTAGTTGAAACATCCTTGTCTACAACTGGTGCGCTATAGAAGGGTGTTTTTGGAAGCACTATTAAAGGCATTTTTTAGAAACATTGTTGAAGCACTAGAGCTGTGACCAAGCATTATTCAAAGACCTCCTTGAGAAGTTATATAGCAATCTTTAAAGAACCATTGAAGCCATCCCTTGGTTGAAAACCTAGTGAAGCATCTTGGTGCAGACTTCTTGGTGGAAATTTTGATATACATCTTGAAGCAGATTTGGAGTCGTCTTGGGATATCCTTGAGCATACCTTGAAGCATTATAGAAGTTGATCTTGGAAGTATTATTGGAGACCATGATGCATTGAAGACATCATGAGGTAACCTTGAAAATTTTGTTTGGGTAACATGAAGAGTTGTGGAGACACCTTCTAAGAAGACAAAAGTTGTCATTGATGAGGTAAGTACTTTGAAGAACAATTGAGGGCATTGTTGAAGGTGAAGATATTGTCAGGGCTGGTTGCAAAAGATATTGTGAGCCTTGAAGTACCATTGAATCCATCTTGACGAATTGAAGTAGATGGTTGGAGCCCTAGAGGATAGGAGTCCTCAAGAAGACCAGGTTGGAGCTTGTGCCAGTGGAGAGGGTTGGAACCCTAAAGGTTGGTGCCTCATAAAGACAAGGTTGGAGCCATGGGAAGATAGGGTTGTAGCCCTAGAGGTTGGAGCCTCGTGAAGTCCAGTCAGTGCTTTGCAAAGTACAGGTTGGAGCCTGGTGGATTGGAGATTGGTGTCTTCATCTAGGGTTGGAGCCTTAATTATTATCGTAGTTGATTTATTGTAAAGAAGAGGATTAGAGTCCTTGTTATTTCTGATTAATAAAAGTATTTATTCTATTGTTGATTTTGTGTTTATCTAAGTGATCTTAACTGGTTAAGTAACAATTGGAAAAGAAATATTGATTCAACCGCCCCCCCGTCTTAGTATTTCCAACAACCCACTTGGGTGGGTAACACTGTCCTAACAAATTATCTTGTGCATTTTATTGATTTTGAATTAAAATTTCCCCATACAGTAGTGACCAAATCCAGATTCAAAGTTAAATAAACTCCGTGTATTTCACAGGAAAACCTTCAATCACCGACGGAAGACCCTCAGTGGTTGGAAAAGCACAAATTTGAAGTGACAAAGAACTTTAGCGAGGTGACATTAGTTTATAATCCCATAGTTATCCAGACCCCTCTTTGGTTTCCTATTAGGAATTTCCAGGTGATAATACATTTAATTTGACTTTTTCAATACAATCCTAGCATTCGGAAGGCCCAAGAATATTTCCCGATGGTCTATGCATGAGAGACAAATGTGACCACAGCTAGACCCCCCCCACCCTTGCACTGAGCAGATAAGCTTTCCCCAGCCAAGACTTTTGATTCCCACAAGTAGAAATGGACACAAGCCATGAATCAAACTCACTCTAGTATCACTTGTGACGTACCTTATTTGTCACAAAATGCCACAGACATTCATAAGAAAAATCACAAGGCCACATAGTGCAAAAGGATAAATAAATATCTACTACATGTCATCAATACAAGAGATGATGATATGTAGTCAAGAAGAATGACATTTATATAGTACATAAGAGACAAGACTAATTTAAAGGACATGACTTTTCACAATAATTATTAACATATTTTAAGTGCATTGCATAGATCTTCATTTCCGGTTGCCCATGTGATTTCACACTTCAATTCCTCTGCCTTTCTCTAATTCTACATCCCATGTGCCACATTCTTATGATTTTGTGCCCATGATGAATTAATCCTCATCGTGCCTCCACAAATACTCTGATGTCAGGGTTTCACATTTCCAAACACCACTTCACTGGCTCTAATACCATATAAACATTGAACATACAATTACACAATAACATTGCAGAGAGAGAAGTGATACCTGATATATCAATCAAAGTATAATGAATGCATCCAATCTGATGTCTCGTTAGACAGACATAAGTGGGTGGCAACCACCATACATAACCAAAAGATCATGAGGCTTAATTAAGATCACTTAAGTCACTTTACTTAATTAAGACCAGTAGCACAAACGCACTAAGTATAATACATTAACATGTGATGATTGGAAAACATACACTCAATCGTATGGCTCTTTTATGACCCTATCCCTTCTCCAGATATATAGCAAGTGGTGTAAGACCTAATCTTGGTACTTTAGAGCATTTTTACTCATACCTCTGGAACATTTTAAGACCTTCAATCTGGTACAACATTGTTGATAGATAAGCTCCAAACAGTTAATATACAGTCTCGTTAAGCTTCCATATGTTTACCAAATTCAAATAACAATCAAAATTATCATCATTTATGCATTGATTAAACATCAGCAACAGCATATTGTTTTTGTAGCCTTTTGATCCCCTTAGAGCTTCTAATACAAAATGTCTTATATAGAATAGCTACTTACTGCATTTGCATCAACCTAAGACATAAAAGCCTAAACAAAATAGATGCATATAGGTAAAGTGTCTACAATCCTCTTTTGCTAAATGAAAGTAGGAGGTAAGATGCCAATTTAATACCTTCTAAAGTTAACATGAACCTTCAGGATATTAACTCAAGGAAAAAAAAAATGCAACTACATAAAAACTAGAAGCATGACAGTACCTCCTTTGCTTTAAGGAAATTGCCAAAGTTCACAAAGACATGGATAAGTGCCATATATACATATTTTGATGATGGGATACCCGATCTTTGAAGTTCTTCATAGTACTGCAAACAAATAATTTGTCAGCTTACACTTTTCTCAAAGCAGGGACAAAAGAAAATATCTAGAAATGAAAACTAAGTTCAAGAATATCCAACTAAGTTTTCCTTACTCAGAAATTGACATTTTACTCCAACAAAATACAACTACAGCCATGCAAATAAAATAAATATTCAACCATCTAAAAACATTCAGATCTCTTCAGGGAAAACTGTATAGAGGGAGGAGTGGAGAAAATAGAAATGCCAATGTGCTCGAAGAATAGTTGGTTTCAGAATATTGCTTGACAAATCACTTGTTGAATAATTATTCCTCAAAAAATCATAACATATACCCAATCAGATAAGCTTGACTCTGAATTTAAATTAATGTCTAGAATATCATTAAAGACAACATGCTCTGCTAAGTCTTATAAATCAAATTTCTTAGACAAGTCTCTCTAAGAAATTATGAAACTATTTGTTTGGTGGCTAAATCAATGTTATCAAAAAGCAAACCAGACAATCCTAAAAACTGGAACTGGCACAAAATATGAAACAAAACCAATGGACCAAAAAATATATGAAATATTCAAATTTGATTAAAAAAATATATATTCATATACATCATATAAATTCAACGCTTTAAACACCAAATTGTAAAATTTTCTCATGTATAGGGCATTGTAAGGGTGAAAATTAATATAGGAAAATGGTACTAAGTGCAATACATATTCTGAGCCAAAATATATTAATATTGAAGCTCTAAATAACCTGCAAAATCCAAAAATAAGTACAATGAAAATAAATTAGATAGTCATTCATATCTATATCCTCTACATTATTTGCATGAGTATGCACAATATCTTAACCCAATGCCCATGAAGGCCCTGTTACTGCACAGATTAGCAACCTTGCAAAGGTCCAACAAGATGCTAGAATGGCACCAGACAGGAGAAGTGCCCACTGTTACCTCAACAAGGGTCCCCGCTCTTTAGGCCAACTCCTAAAATGCCATGGGAGGCTTCCCTATAGAATCAAAACATTCCACCACAAGGTTAATAGATCAGTGCCTATAAATATCTATTGGCTGATAGAGTCTAGGAGTTAGTTAAAAGTTAAGATGATTGCAAACCTGAAAATGATAATGTAAAAAAGTAAACTGCAGACCAGCAATTAGAACACTCAAAAATACAATGAAATAAGCCTTGTGAATGCACCAAAATTGAATGTAAGACAGCCCTTACCAATTAGGAATTGATTACCGTTGATTGTACCTTTGTATATGGCTGTAATTGATACTTTATGTTTGTTTCTCTGGACTTGTAAGCCTGATTTCCTACTTAAAGGACAGGAGCTGTGACCTAACGCCCACTTCAGGGCCACCAAAGGACCTAAGAACGTGTAAATAAAACTTGGCTATGGGTTGAAGGAGTTAGTACTCTGAAATACATTTCCAATGAAACTACAAGCACCTCAAAACACTGAGTACCTCAGAAGATATGGAAATCTCAAAAATACTGGTGCCACCAAAGGACCTAAGAACGTGTAAATAAAACTTGGCTATGGGTTGAAGGAGTTAGTACTCTGAAATACATTTCCAATGAAACTACAAGCACCTCAAAACACTGAGTACCTCAGAAGATATGGAAATCTCAAAAATACTAAGTTTTGGAGTCAAATCCCAACTAGGGTCAAAACCCAAATTTAACTCCTTGCCAATGTTAAATCGCAGCAAGCTTGAGACTTATGCCTCAAATAATATTCAATTCACTTCTAGAAGAAAAGAAAATGAAAGGATGTGATAGATATACCCTTTAGGGCAAAATTCCCCTTGAAAAGGGCTTCTTTAGCTTGTCACAAGTGGCTGGAACTTCTCGTTGCAGAACTGCAAACCCTAGGACAGTAGCTTGTTTTGATGAAATAAACGCTTATTTGCACACTCAAAGCTACTACCTTTCTTGGGGCAATTGATTAAGTCAAGTATAGCAGAATCCAAGTGCCAAACTAATGAAAAATGAGAAATTAAGCACAAGCTAGTAATTTTCTTTGTTTTTATTTGATTTTCTGATTTTTTGTTTTCTAAATATATATGAAACAGAAATTGAAAAGAAAAAATTGAATTTTGAGAGTTTTGTGATGAAATGAAAATATGGCTTACCTTTTAGCACACTAATTACCTACTGATGCCGATATGTGATCACAACCCTCCCTAAATCAGGCCTTGAAAATATAGAACAAAATGCAAATATGGAGAGCTTGCACTAAACGCCTCCACACTTTGTTTGAGATTCCTTCCGGTGCCAAAATTCAGCTAGGAGTAGCTCATTCGATGGAACACCTCCAGCCAATGGATCAACTATGAGACTAGAGTGATTTAATCCTTTAAGGAGGAACCCCCTGTTGACCACTCTGTGTCAGCTACCCTATAGCAGTGTGTTGCCGCTGTTCATTTGTGTAGCTTGGGAGGTACTCCAAGCCCTAAGGTTCAGGGTTTGGAGGACAAAGCATCACAAGGGAAGCTTGTGGGCTTGGAACCGAAGTGTGGGGTTTTGGCACCCATCGATATTTGGGACAAAACGATGATGGATTTATGACATGTGATGGATGAGGATGATAGTGCTTGGAAAGATGATTCCAATGCAACAAAAATCGTCTGAATCCGAGTTGTCATTAGAGAGATATTGATTTTTGAAGTTGACAAATTAATTATTGGCTGTCAAGTAGGCCGACTTGATGTAAAAGAGAGCCAATAGATGTGTCACTTCAAATGAAACGTTGAGCCTTAAAAGCCTATAAATTGAGGATGATTTGAGGCTATTTGAGGCATCCAAGTGTGACAATACATCACCAAGAGAAGCTCTGAAATTTCGTGGAGGAAGCCGCAGCAGAAGGAGCCAAGGAGCAGTGTGGAGGAGCCAACGACAAAGTGGGTATTTTCTGTGGTATGACCGAAGTGCTGTAGGTGAAAGCGTGGAGGTCTTAAGGCTGTTTTGAGACGTGATAAGGGCTGTCTTGGGTGTGGATTGCTGGGCAGATAAGGCCGCAGATCTGGAGGGCAAAACAGAGCTGTTTGGAGGCTGTTTGGTGGAGTTTTGGAGAGGGGCGAAGGCTACAGCAGCTGCTGTGCTAAGCCGCATGCCATAGCCAGTAGCAAGGCTACTTCTTGGTGCTGTGTTTGGGGTTAAACAAGGCCAAAAGAGCAGCGTAGGTGTGGAGGACCTCTTCCTCCGAGAACCCTAGTCTTTAGAGGGATGTTTTGTTGACTGCGTGGAGGAGAAGGGCTGAAGGTTGATGCCCTAACCAGTGATGCAGTGACAGCAGTGCAGCAAGGTGAACAGAAGTGTTTTGGGAGGTGTATTGGGTCAAGGTGTGACGAGTTTGGATCATGTTTTGAGCAGCCTACTGAAGCCAAGTGTATGACCTTCTGAGGTGGTGAAGCATCACACTAGGAGCATATTCAGCAGAGATGAGATTGGGTGTCATAGAGCTGGTTGGAGGGCAGCGAGTGGCCACCCAAAGTAGCCCTAGAGAATCAGACAAGAAGGACATTGTTGATGCGAGAGTAGCTGAAGTTGGCAGCCTAAAGAGCAGCACTTTGATGGACTAAAGTGACTGCTAGATTGGCAGATTGGAGCTTGGGAATTAGGCCTACCTGATGACCCTGTGTTCATTGTAGCAGACGTGACTTGCGGCAGTGATAGGAGGCAGCCCTCTTGGAGTCTCGATGTGTAGATGCCTTGATGGACAAAGGCACTACTAGTGAGCAGTACGGAAGTGAAGGACCGGCAAGACAAGATACGACATAGAAGCTGCAGCGACATTTGTCATTGTATCTTGTATATCATGATCTGATGTATTATTCGGAATTTGGTTTAATATAACGAAGATTGGGATTGTACATATCGTAGAATTTTGTTTAAAATTGTGTATATTGTGCAAATGTGATTCACTGCTTTATATTCCATTGTGCAAAGTAGTTTATGGTTGGGATTCTTGGTTTGGTAGCATCAGTGATTTTAAGACTCTAACCTAGACCCAAGATCGTGGAAATTCAAGATGGTATCAGAGGGAGGTTTGAACTACTTTGGAAGTAAGTAAATCAGAGTTGTGCGCAGCGAAGTTCAACGTGAGAGGGAGTTCGTCACATTGTGAGTGAAGGGTTCACCACAATGTCGAAGTTGTAGGTAGGTATCCGATATGAGGACAAGTTGGCGAGGTTGTCCAACTATAGTCCATGGAAAGAAAGGATCAAGTTGATCTTGCAAGTCAGGATCTGGGATTTTGCCGAAAAAGAGATTAAGAAGCCAACCGACCCTAAGGAGCTGGAAATATGGGAAAATTTCGACGCGAGGGCAAGACTGATCATCCTCGATGGTGTGAGGGATGCCCTAATACCTCATTTGTCCACGAAAAACACCGCACATGAGATGTAGGTGTCTCTTAAGAATTTGTTCCAGAATAAGAACGAGAACCAGGTACTAGTATTGGAGGATAAGTTGAAGTCCACCAAGATGTTAAAGGGTGAAAGTGTGACCTCGTATTTGACGAGATTGTCTTAGGTCAAAGATGAGCTTGCTTCCATCGGTGTGACTGTCTCAGATGGAGATATGGTAAGGATTTCCTTGAAAGGGTTCACCGAGGAATGGAAGCCCTTCATCAAAGGAATCGTTGCCAAGGAGAAGCTGCCAAACTAGGATAGGTTGTGGGATGACTTCATTCAGGAAGAGTTGCGAGACGAGGATCTTCAGTTGAAGCAGAAAGCTTCAGAGGATGACATGGCACTTACATCACAAATAAAAGGTAAGCAAAAGAAGGACTTGAGTAAAGTCAAGTGTTTCAATTGTGGCGAGATGGGTCATTTTTCATCGAGATGTCCAATGAAGAAGAAGGGAAATGATGAGAAGAAGAAAGGAAAGCAGGTTGTCGATGTTGCCACTTGATCTCTCTAAGAGATTGGAAGAAGAGGAATTTTCTATGATTTCTCATTTCTCGTAGAGTACTATCTCTGAGGATGGATGGTACGTGGACAGTGGTGCGACAACGCATATGACAGGGTCACAGGACGTTTTTGAAACTCTAGCCAGTGGAACTCGAAGTTGCACATGGTGTTGGGCGACAAGAGTCAGTTGGAGATCCAAGGATCAGGTGTTGTGCCGTTCAGGATGGAGACAAGACGTATGATGCGGGTCCAGGATGTACTATTTGTACCAGGACTCAGATATAGCATGATTTCCATCTTGATGATTGAGAGGAAAGGGTTTGAGGTCTTGTTCCAAGATGGGAACGAAAGGCTCAGCCTCAAGTTGAAGTTTCTAAGTTTACTTAGTTTAGAAACCCTTCATGCACTTTTTTTTATTTATTCCTACCTAATTGTTATTTTTTTTAACAAGTTATTTACAAAGTAAATACTGAAAATAAACACTAGTGCATGCTCAACATATTACAGATCAGCAACTAAAAGAAACAAAAACAAACACACCACATGACAACATTATTTTTGGACCAATGTCCCCGGAAAATCCCAATGCGGGAAAACTGGTGCAGCTATCTAAGGGTTTTCTTATTAAGCAATATCAGAGTACAATCTAGGTGACGAAACTGGCCTACCCAACAGAGAAGTTCCTTAGCAGCTATCCTCACAGTTTGAGAGAAATCTCCTGGCTGAAACCCCAGAAAATCCTTCCGCCAGCTCCTCAACACAAAATTGCTCTGCAACCCCAGCGTTTGCCCAATCTGGACTACATCAACCCCTCTCTGTCTCACGTTGGCCCTGCGTCAACCTTTCTTGGCCTGTGTCAACCCCAGGAGGCCCTGCGTCAGCTCTATGAGCCTTTGCGTCAGCTACGTTGGCCCCTCTAGTGCTCTACGCAGCACTTAGCTGCCTCTACATGGCCCTGCGTGAGCACTGACTGCTCCTGTGTCTCTCTCTCTGGCTGCTCTGCTGCTATCCCAGCACTATCTCTGCCTCTTTGTCTCTCTGTACTCAATGCCCCTCAGCTGCTCTCTCGATCACTGATTCTATCTCTCTTAGCAAACCCCGCTCTAGAGAATAGAATGACTAATCACTCTGGTGTATTCTCCAAGTGACCCTCAAGCCTCCTCTTATACTTTTCCTGTTGACATATCAACGACCGAGATTAAGTCCCTAATCAACGGCTAAGATTAGATCTGGCTTGATCCATGTCTTTTGGACCACTCTAACACAGATTCATATTAATACACATTAATATTTTATTTTCCCTAAGTTTAGACTTAGAGACTCCATTAAAAATATTAATTATTTTAATATCTCTTGATCTATTTATGTTAAAATTGGCAACTAGGGCCAAACTCCATGTGGGTCATCTTATTCATCTCTGATAATATTTTTGTTAGATTCCTCTCGTCGAGAGGTGTAGGATTGATCTAAAGATCATCCGATTCCGATAAGTATTTATGGAGATATGAATTTATTTTGATTATGGAATTATTATCAAGCCAACCTACAACTCGTGTAGGCTCAGAAGCCCAACAGTCGCATCTATTCAAACATCAACAGTGGTGTATAAATACAGGAGGACTTTTCCTCATTTGCACTCACTCATCTCATCACATCTCTCTCTCTCCCCTGCGCAGAAAAGAGTCTCTTCTCTACTGCGCAAAAAAGTGACTCTCTCTCACACGTGGAAGGAAGGACGCAGTTTTGGTGCAACAACTGTAGAACCAAAGTTTGACCAACGTTGACCAGAAGACTCCTTCCTCAGAACTAAGTTGTAGGTCCATCTGGATCTCCTCTGAAGGCCACATTTTTTGGTGGTCGAATCAAGCCAATCCGAAGATCGGTTTGCAAGATATTGTTTGCCCTAGTTTGGGACTGATCTAGGGTTTGTTGCTGCTAATGTAAATCTGATTTATGTACTATTTCTCTCTGCTGGATTATTGAAGATAAAGGAAGATTTGATCAAAGGGTTTCCCCACATTGGAGTTTGTGCCTAGCTAGCCGTCACATCTTGTGTCTCTTGTCTTGGCTTGTTTTATGTCGATCGTTAAATGTTCTATCTGCACTTTACTTTATGTACATGTGATTGCTAATCTGTGGATAATAATAAGAAAGATAAGTAAACTATGATAAGCATAGAACATACCATAACTTAACATGGTATCAGAGCTGAGGTGAAGACAAAGCCCAAGCAAGAGAAAGAGCAATCACCAAAGAGAAGATTGGCAAGACTATCCTAAAAGAACTATGGGGTCCTCATCACTCTTTCCTGCCAAGGACAAGCTCCGTGAGAAAGCTGACTATAACGGATGAAAGATGTCTATCGATCTAAGCCTAGAAAATCAAGGAGTGTTGGACCATGTGAGAGGCAATATTGTTGAGCCTCCATCAAATGCATCTGTTGCTGCCAGGAACAAATGGAAAACCGGAGAAGTCAAAGCAAAGAAGATCATCCGGGACTCTATTAACAAGAGGTTGGTGGCCTACATCTCTGACCTGAACACCTCCAAGGAAATCTACGATAGACTGGTGAGTTTATTTAAAGTTAATGATGCAAATCAAGTTTTGTTTCTTAGAAATAAGCTCAAGGAAATTAAGAAGGGTAAAGATGAGAGTATGCAAGCATACTTCTTAAGAATCACCGAGATCAGGAACGATCTCCTATCTATTGGGGAGACTATTACTGATAGGGAAATGGCACTCGCGACTCTTGGAGGATTACCATCTGAATGGTACGTGTTCAGGACTACTCTTCTGAACAATAATGTAATTCCTGGTTTCGAGGAATCAATGACTAGATACATCCAAGAACAAACAAGGGTAGAAGAGCAAGAAATGCCCATGCCTAAAGGTCCTCCACCTTTTCTTCTCATGCTAAGAAAAGAAACAGTTCCGGGACTAAATCAAAAAGAAAGGCTGGACCTAAGGGTGGAAGAAAAGGACGATGTTACATTTGCGACAAAGCAGGTCACTATGCAAGGGAGTGCCCTCATAGAAAGGACTCACACCGGGACGATGATCAAAATCCCTCTCATGGCAATCAAAGGAATGGCAAATTCAATAGCAAAGGTAAAAAGAGTATTGGAAGTCAAGGAAGAGGACAACCATTCAAGAAGTCTAGAAATTCCAGGTATGAATCCAACATTGTTGAAAATAAGCGGGATGAATATTATCTACCAGCTGCCCTATCTAGCTCTGCTCCTTCGAACTCAATGGGAATGGTGCCTCAAGGCACTTCACTGGTTACAAAGATGTTCTCCATAATTTGACAGAGAAAGAAACTAACCTGGAAATTGTCCATGGAGATAATATGAAATATCCCGTGAAAGGTGTAGGCAATGTCTCTCTCAAATTGAATCAAGGTAATACGATCCACTTACAGGATGTATTATATGTACTTGACCTCAAAAAGAACCTGGTGTCCATCTCGGCAATGGAAGACAAAGGCTACAAGGTAACCTTCAGCGATGGCAAGGTACGTATATGGAAAAATAATGTTAAAGATGCCTTCACTCTTGGGTTTCGAGTTGATTCATTATATCAGGTCGGTGGAAGTCCGCTGGGTGTCATGTCTTGTGACACATCTCTTCAGTCCGAACTTTGGCATCAAAGATTTGCCCACCTTAAGACAAATGGTAACAGGGATGCCCAAATTCCGAGTAGAGAAAGAAGGTGTATGTCCAGGATCTACCGAAAGAAAGCTCAAAGGGGACCATTCCCTTCAAGCCAAAGCAAGACCTCCGATATATTACAACTGGTTCACTCAAACATATCTGGGATGATGCCTGTGATCTCCTTGGGAGGATATTCATATTATCTTACTTTTACAGATGACTATTCTCGAAAGACGTGGATATACTTCTTGAAAAAGAAGGATGAAGTGTTCTCTTGGTTTCGACACTTCAAATCCTTGATCGAGAATCAAACTGAAAAGAAGATCAAAATCTTAAGGACTGATAATGGGACTGAATATGAATCTAACGAGTTCCATGATTTCTGCAAAGAGGCTAGCATCAAGAGGGAGACTACTACACCATATACTCATGAACGGAATGGTGTGGCGAAAAGGAAGAACCGTACGATTGTGGAAGCTATCCGTGCCATGCTCCATGATCAAAGACTTCTGAAGTTTCTATGGGTTGAAGCTGCAAACACCGCCGTATATGTACAAAACCGACGCCCTCATCAAGCATTGGGTTCCAAGACTCCTGAAGAAATGTTCATCGGTAAGAAACCTGACGTATCTCATTTTAGAATTTTCGGAAGCCCTGTATATTTTCATGTGCCGAAAGAGAAAAGGAATAAATTGGGTGCATCTGGAAAGAAAGAAAACTTCGTGGGCTATGGAGAAAATACTAAGGGCTATAGATTCTATGTAGCCAGTCAAAGGGAAGTTGTGATTAGTCATGATGTCACCTTTGACGAAGATATGGCTCTCAGCAAGGTGGACAATCTTCCGACTTTGAGGAGCTATGAAGAAGTCAACACCAGAGAACCGAAAGAAAAGGATGATGAAACAATGCTTGATGTGGAAGAACCCATGGATCTGATTGATCCTCCTCCACATGAGCCCTCCTCTTCTAGGACGAGGCCTTCATGGCTTAGGGGGCTACTTGGTGATGCTGAAGGACATGCTGCACCCCGAGGAACCTTCCGTGAAAGTAAGAAACCTAACAGGTATTAGGGATACCTGACCATCATGAGCATGATCATACAAAATGAGCCTTCATCATTCTTAGATGTCGTCAAGCATCAAGTATGGAAGGATGCTATGACTGAAGAATATGAGTCTATTATGAAGAATGATGTCTGGGAAGTAGTTCCCAGACCCCAGGACAAGACAATTGTCACTTCTAAATGGCTTTACAAGATAAAGCATGCAGCAGATGGAAGTACGGAAAAGTATAAGGCTCGTTTTGTTGCTCGTGGTTTCTCCCAGAAGGAAGGTATAGACTATGATGAGATATTTGCACCTGTTGCCAGATATACGACCATCCGCTCGATCATAACCCTTGCGGCTTCACAAGGATGGAACCTACATCAGATGGATGTCAAGACCGCATTCTTGCATGGTTCAATCAAAGAAGAAGTCTACATGGAGCAACCCGAAATATTTGAGATTTATGACCAAAAATCTCATGTATGCAGGTTGAAGAAAGCTCTCTATGGGCTGAAGCAAGTACCTCAAGCATGGTATGAGAGGATTGATAGCTACTTGATGAAGTTGGGATTCACTAGGAGTGAAGCCGATCCTAACCTTTACTTTAAGGTTGAAGATGACAAACCTCTCATACTAGTGCTGTATGTGGATGACCTCTTCCTAATAGGCGCAGACTCTCTCATTCACAAATGTAAGAGAGAGTTGGCTTCAGAATTTGAAATGAAGGATCTAGAACTGATGCACTATTTCCTAGGACTTGAAGTCTGGTAGAAGCCAAGGGAAATTTTCCTATCTCAAGGAAAATATGTGGTGAAGATATTGGAAAGATTTGGTATGGTAGACTGCAAGCCTGTAACTACCCCGATGGAGCTTGACTTCAAGAAGTGGTAGTGCTGCTGGACTTGTTTTAAAAAATGCTACCAAGTGTCAGCAACTTGTCGGAGCATTAATGTTCTTAGTGAACTCCCATCCAGATATATGCTTCACAGTCAACAAGTTGAGTCAACATATGGTTGAACCTCACTACATACATTGGATTGATGCCAAGAATCTATTAAGATATCTTCGTGGCACAATTACACATGGGTTAAGATACACTACCGGAGATGTGAGACTACTTGGATACACTGATGTTGATTGGGCAGGCAATGTGGAGGACTGTAAGAGCACTTTCGGGTGTTGTTTCTCCTTGAGATTTGCTTCGATATCCTGGATGAGCAGGAAGCAGAAGTTGGTGGCTTTGAGCACCACCGAAGCAGAATATATTGTTGCTAGCATGGCCTCCTATGAGGCAGTTTGGTTGCGAAAGCTCTTCAGTGAGTTGTTTGGATTTACATTGGATACCACTGTGATCCTATGTGACAACTAGAGTGGGATTCGTTTGTCAGAGAATCTCGTATTTCATGATCGCTCCAAGCATATCGATATCAGGTATCACTATATTCAAGATATGGTGCAGCGGGGAGCTATAAGGCTCCAACATATAGGTATAGATGAACAGGTCGCTGACATTCTGACAAAGCCCCTAGGGAAAGTCAAATTCCTGACTTTCTGAGAACAACTTGGTGTTGTTCAAAGACCCTTTGATGAGGGACCTGTATGATGCATTGAGCTCTGGGAGCTCCGAGGGGGTGCGGGGTACTTCTTGGAGCGACATATGACCACAGGGTGATTCACCATCCCCTGGGGGTATACATGTTCACCCCATGGCCACTATGTAGTAGGATGATTGGTTCTCCTGTGAGGTCTGGATGATGTGTTCTAAATGACAACTATGTAGCAGGATGATTAGTTCTCCTGTGAGGCCTAGATGATGTGTTCTCCATGGCGTTTATGTAGCAGGATGATTAGTTCTCCTGTGAGGACAGGATTGATTAAGTTCTCCTATCAAGGCATCGTACCCATGCAGTCTGGGACTCATGGGAAGTACCTCTCATCTGATCAATGAGCGGGGAAATGAGGATAGGGACCACAGTAGTATCGATGGACGAATCACTGTATCTACCGTACTCCCTATGCTAGGATGACCTTTATTGATCTGGGATCAATGATATTGGTCTGGGACCAATGGTAGGAGTGGTACATACTATGACGCTAACTTCGGGTCGGTTGAGACTGCTTTGGGACCAGTGGTACACACTCTGAGACTGATTTTGAGTCAATGGAGGATGATTCTGGTCTGGGACCAATGGTAAGAGTTGTACCCACTATGACGCTGACTTCGGGTCGGTTGAGACTAGTTTGGGACCAGTGGTACATACTCTGAGACTGACTTTGAGTCAGTATGATACATCCTCGATCATTTCTTCCACTTCATAATTCAAACAGAGCAGAGCAGAGCAGGGGTCAAGTTGTACAGGGCAGTGCATTTGATGGATGAATAGTAGCGACCGACAGACAGATTGCAGATGGAGTTCTCTCTAGTTGAGAGGGAGTGTTAAAATTGGCAACTAGGGCCAAACTCCATGTGGATCATCTTATTCATGGCTGATAATATTTTTATTAGATTCCTCTCGTCGAGAGGTGTAGGATTGATCTAAAGATCATCCGATTCCGATAAGTATTTATGGAGATATGAATTTATTTTGATTATGGAATTATTAGAAGCCCAACAGTTGCATCTATTCAAACATCAACAGTTGTGTATAAATACAGGAGGACTTTTCCTCATTTCACTCACTCATCTCATCACATCTCTCTCTCCTGCGCAGAAAAGAGTCTCTTCTCTACTGCGCAGAAAAGAGACTCTCTCTCACACAAGTGGAAGGAAAGACACAGTTTTGGGGCAGCAACTCCAGAACCAAAGTTTGACCAGCGTTGACCAAAAGACTCCCTCCTCAGAACTGCATTGTAGGTCCATCTGGATCTCCTCTGAAGGCCACATTTTTTGGTGGTGGAATCAAGCCGATCCGACGACCGGTTTGCGAGATATTGTTTGCCCTAGTTTGGGACTGATCTAGGGTTTGCTACTGCTAATGTAAATCTAATTTATGTACTATTTCTCTCTGCTGGATTATTGAAGATAAAGAAGATTTGATCAAAGGGTTTCCCCACATTGGGGTTTGTCCCTAGCTAGCTGCCACATCTTGTGTCTCTTGTCTTGGCTTGTTTTCTGTCGATCGTTAAATGTTCTATCTGCACTTTACTTTATGTACATGTGATTGCTAATCTGTGGATAATAATAAGAAAGATAAGTAAACTGTGATAAGCATAGAACATACCATAACTTAACAGTTTAGAATCTGCCCAAACCCTTTCTGGGTATTGGAGATCTCACGTGCCCCAACCTCTCCACCAAATTTCGTGGCTAGAGCACATCCGATGCTACCCCAAATCAACACTCCCTCTTAGCGAGGACTGTGCTCTACCAATACTCCTCACTGAGTATTACTCTGATCATCCGACATCGGTACCTGTGCTGATGCTAGGCCTTCCTGCCGAACATCCTCCGCACTGCTGCATCCTGTACTGCTGCCCATGGTTCTGCCACTACCACTACTGCATCTGTACGACAACTCACTCTGCATCTATGTTGTTGCTAGTCCTTCCTCCCAGCGCTGCATCTACACTGCACCTCCTCTCATCATGTTGCATCGTGCTGCCCATTGCTACACTGCAATTCAATTACTGAGAAGTAAGTAACTGACCTCCCTATTGGGCTAGAAACACCCACTAATGCTAAAGCTCCCTCTATCGTTCACAAGTGCTCCCTCTCTCTGACCTCTGTGCTGCAACAACTCCTTGCATCTCGCACCATTGCACACCTCTTTGTGCCTTCCTGCACTGGTGCAACACTCTTGTGCTTCTCGCACTGCTGCAGCCTGCTAGCTCTGCGCTGTCTCGAGACTCCTGCACTGTAGCTCTCTCTGCCGCTCCATCTGCATTTGTCTCTACCCACTCAGCTAGTCCTGCTACTCCTTGTTGGGGCTCCCGTAGCAAGGTCTAATCCAAGAGGCTAGGTACCTCAAGGATCCTGCCCCTCATCGCTTGTAGTCCTCCTAACTACAGCTCGATGTCTCCACACTTCCGCTCAAGTGGTGTGTGTGCAGTCATGGCACAATCATCATCTGTCCAAAGTTCCTTTTCTGCCCATGCTACCTTAGTCTTAGAAGACTCTCCCTTACTCTTCTTCCTTGGGCACTGGGTCGCATAATGATCCATCTCCCCACAATGGAAGCACTTGATCTTGGAGAGATCTTTCTTCTTCTGCTTCTCCTGCTTTACCTCAGATGCTAGGGCCACATCCTCCTCCTCCTCCATGACCTTCATCCCTTTGCTGCTGCTACCTGTCTTCTACCACCATCTGATCTCTTCCTGGCGAAGAGCTGCCCACATCTCGTCCCAAGGTAGGAGAGTCCCTCTGCCCAGGATACTCTGGACAAACACTTCCCAATTATCTGAGACATCATTCAAGGTTGTCCTCACCATAAGCTCCTGATCCGGTGTCGCTCCTATAGCAGTTAGCTGGTCTCGGATCTCATTTAATCCTCTGAGTAAGGTGTCAATCGATTGACCCTTCTTCGTCTGATACGACCTTATCTGGTTCTCGAACAACATTCTTCTCTGCACAAAAGTATGTTGGTACAGGTTCTTGAGAACCTCCCACATCTCAACTACCGTTTCCTTCTCGGCTATATGTGGTACCACATGATCCTTGACCCCGTCAAGGATAATGCACTTGGCCCTCGCCATTGCCTCTTCGTACTTGTCGTTATCATTGGGGTCGACTACGATAGCTATAACCTTCAAGGCGAAGTTCTTGACACGATTCCTGTCAAGCACTAATAATATTATGGCCTTCCAAACTGTGAAGTTCGATGCTCCGTCCAGTCTATCCTGGTCTCTTACCCCGTGAAGTGCCATGATGCTCCTCTACTTCCCTCTTGGGAGTTCTCTGTTTGACCCTCTGAGTCTCTACTTCCCGTTTAGAAATTCTCTTTTGGACTCCCTCTGAGTCCTGATTTCCCTCCTGGAAATCCTTCTGCCGCTTGTCGAGATGCCCCTACTCTGATCGACTTATGCAACTACACTGCTGATCCACGTTCCTCGCCTAAAAACCCTTGGGAACAACTCCTCTGGCCCTGCTCTATCAGGTACTATTCTGACTACAGTACCTCACCAGTTCCACTCTGCAATATTCTTGCAGCCTTCTAGACCCCAGCAACTGCCTCTCTGTGAACTGCGTTAACCCCTCTGTGCCTCACGATGGCTCTGCAGTACCCCAGATGGGTCTGCGTCAGCCCTGGGATGCCCTGCGTCAGCTCTCTGGTCTTCTGCGTCAGCAACACTGGCCTCTCCGAGGCTCTGCGCAACTCCCGGCTTCTTCTGTGTGACTCTCGCTGGCTCTGCATCACACTTCTTGGCTTCTGCGCTACTAGAAACAGCTTCTGTCACCTCGGAACAATTGTTTTCTGTTGCTATTGCTCCGCTCGAATGATGTCTTTTAGTCCTCCTGTGATCTACAATCACGCTTTGATACCATGTTGAACTTTCTAAGTTTACTTAGTTTAGAAACCCTTCATGCACTTTTTTTATTTATTCCTACCTAATTGTTATTTTCTTTAACAAGTTATTTACAAAGTAAATAATGAAAATAAACACCAGTGTATGCTCAACATATTACAAATCAACAACTAAAAGAAACAAGAACAAACACACCACATGACACGTTTATTTTTGGACCAATGTCCCTGGAAAAACCCAATGCGGGAAAACCGGTGCAGCTATCTGAGGGTTTTCATATTAAGCAATATCAGAGTACAATCTGGGTGCCGAAACTGGCCTACCCAACAGAGAATTTTCCTAACAGCTATACCTCATAGTTTGAGAGAAATCTCCTGGTTGAAACCCCGGAAAATCCTTCCAGCAGCTCCTCAACACAAAACTGCTCTGCAACCCCAGCTTTGCCCAATTTGGACTACGTCAACCCCTCTCTATCTCACGTTGGCCCTGCGTCAACCCCAGGAGGTCCTACGTCAACTCTCTGAGCCTCTGCGTCAGCTACGCTGGCCCCTCTAGTGTTCTGCGCAACACTTAGTTGCCTCTACGTGGCCCTGCGTGAGCACTCACTGCTCCTACGTCTCTCTCTCTGGCTACTCTGCTGCTATCCCCGCACTATCTCTGCCTCTCTGTCTCTCTGTACTCAATGCCCCTCAGCTGCTCTCCCGATCACTGATTCTATCTCTCTTAGCAAACCCCACTCTAAAGAATAGAATGACTGATCACTCTGGTGTATTCTCCAAGTGACCCTCAAGCCTCCTCTTATACTTTTCCTGCTGACATATCAACGACCGAGTTTAAGTCCCTAATCAACAGCTAGGATTAGATCTGGCTTGATCCATGTTTATTGGACCACTCTAACACAGATTCATATTAATACACATTAATATTTTATTTTCCCTAAGTTTAGACTTAGGGACTCCATTAAAAATATTAATTATTTTAATATCTCCTAATCTGTTTAGAATCTGCCCAAACCCTTTCTGGGTATTGGAGATCTCATGTGCCCCAACCTCTCCACCAAATTTCGTGGCTAGAGCACATCCGATGCTACCCCAAATCAACAACTCAGAGGCTCTAAGTCCGATACGATTATACTCGGAGTTAGAGAGTATGGTCTCTACAAGTTGATGGCCAAGCCTATGAATCATGGAAAGAAGTAGGTGGAGCAGGTACAGATTCCAGACAAGAAAGAGCAGGTGCAGATGCAAGCTTCAGAGGAAAAGGTACAAGTTCCTGAGAAGAAGGTATACTTTCCTGCGAAGGTCCAGGTTCCAGAGATTCGGATGGAGTCTAGTTCAAGAGGGAGCTTGCAGATTCAGAGGGAAGCTCTGCAACCCAAGAAGAGCGTGTGGTTAGTGGTGAACAAGGGTGCTCCTACAATTACCAAGAAGGAATCATGGAAAGAGTGGAAGACGTTACAAGATAAGAAGAAGAAGCAGGTTGCTTCCAACAGTGACAACGACACTTCTGAGAAGGGCGTAGTTCACCATACAGGGATTGTTGCAATTGTGAGCGCCAAGAGTTGGGCAAGTGTTGCGAGCAGTGATGATGATGACGAGATACTTCCTAGTCTTGGAAGTACCTCCCTCGCTAAGAGGGAGTGTTGATTTGTGTAGCTTGGGAGGTACTCCAAGCCCTAGGGTTCAGGGTTTGGAGGACAAAGCACCATAAGGGCAACTTGTGGGCTTGGAACCCCTCGATATTTGGGACAATACGATGATGGGTTTACGACATGTGATGGATGAGGATGATAGTGCTTGGAAAGATGATTCCAATGCAACGAAAATCATCTGAATCCGAGTTGTCGTTAGAGAGATATTGATTTTTGAAGTTGACAAATTAATTATTGGTTGTCAAGTAGGCCAACTTGATGTAAAGAGAGTCAATAGATGTGCCACTTCAAATGAGACGTTGAGCCTTAAAAACCTATAAATTAAGGATGATTTGAGGCATCTAAGTGTGACAATACATCACCAAGAGGAGCTCTTAAATTTTGTGGAGGAAGCCGCAGCAAAAGGAGCCAAGGGGCAACGTGGAGGAGCCAAGGACAACGTGGGTATTTTTTGTGGTAAGACCGAAGTGTTGTAAGTGACAACGTGGAGGTCTTAGTGTTGTTTGAGGCATGACAAGGGTTGTCTTGGGTGTGGATTGTTGCGTAGATAAGGCTGCAGATATGGAGGGAAAAACAGATTTGTTTGGAGGTTGTTTGGTGGAGTTTTGGAGGGGGTTGAAGCCTACACCAGCTATTGTGCTAGGCCGCAGGGCATAACCTGCAACAAGGCTACTTCTTGGTGTTGCCTTTGGGGTTAAACAAGGCCAAAAAAGCAGCGTAGGTGTGGAGGACCTCTTCCTTGGAGAACTGCAGTCTTTAGAGGGTTGTTTTGTTGACTGCATGGAGGAGAAGGGCTAAAGGTTGATGCCCTAACCAGTGATGCAATGACAGCAGTGCAGCGAGGTGAATAACAGTGTTTTGGGAGGTGTATTGGGTCAAGGTGTGACCAGTTTGGATCATGTTTTGAGCAGCTTGCTAAAACCAAGTGTATGACCTCTCGAGGTGGTGAAGCATCATACTAGGAGCAGATTCAACAATGACGAGATTGGGTGTCATAGAACTGGTTGGAGTGCAGCGAGTTGGCTACCCAAAGTAGCCCTAGAGCACCAGACAAGGACATTGTTGATGCAAGAGTGGGTGAAGTTTGTAGCCTAAAGAGAAGCACTTTGATGGACTAATGTGACTGCTAGATTGGCAGATTGGAGCTCGGGAATTAGGCCTACCCAGAGAGTAATTGATGAGCTCGTGTTCATTGTAGCAGATGTGACTTGCAACAGTGATAGGAGGCAGCCCTCTTGGAGTCTTGATGTGTAGATGCCTTGATGGACTAAGGCACTACTAGTGAGCAATACAGAAGCGAAGGACCGACAGGACAAGATACGACATAGAAGTTGCAGCGACGTTTGTCATTGTATCTTGCATACCATAAATTGTTGTATTATTCAGAATTTATTTTAATATAACGAAGATTGGGATTGTACATATTGTACAATTTTGTTTAAAACTGTCTATATTGTGCATATGTGATTTACTGCTTTATATTCCCGCTATGCAAAGTAGTGTGTGGTTGAGATTCTTGGTTTGGTAGCGTCAGTGATTTTAAGACTCTAACCTAGAACCAAGGTCATGGAAATTCAACAGCCATCTTGCTCGCACACCCAGGTTAGTTTGGGGAAAATCTCCAACCCCACAAAGTGTGATCTTGGTGGCAAATTAAGAGAATGGGTTGTTACCTAATCCCTACTTTCTTCGTTAAAGTTTTCTCCTAGTTAAGCCAAGGGGAGTGGTCCCTAAAGAAGGTTAGTTAAAGGAAATGTGAGTTTCTAGGAGACTAAAGTTAGAAGGAGGTACTAGTCAAAGATAACTTGATTTCACAATGTGAACAAGCATATAAATATATCAGCAATATTCAATGATATATTCAAAGTATAGACCAATGCTTCAAAGTAAATGACAAATGCTTGCTCAAAATAAAATTCAAGATACAATGATAAATAATCCTACAAAATCAAATGTTAGACCAAGATGAGCATATAAATATCACTTGCAACTATAAAGGAAATAGTACTTGGAAGAAAATGCTCAAGTGACAAGATAATGACATCAATTACTCATGAGCTAAATGATCATCAAAGTAACAAATACATGAAATAACTTGAAATAGCGTTGCACCAATGAAGAATATTCCAAGTACAAGAAAGCTAATAGTTGCAAAAGTAAAAGATTCACAATACTTGCATAATAAAATAAATGCTTCTTGAAATAAGGATGATATTTGCAAATAAGACTCAAATAAATCCAAGATAGCATTTTGCAAGTAAAGTAAAGTTGTGATGTAGATGTGCTCTTGGTTTATTTTATTAGTTGTATTCTAAAGAAAAGTTTCAATTGAGCTCCTATCCCCAGACCTCAACCTCGCCCGAAAATCTAGATCTCATGGTGAGGAGTCAATAGGGGTGGAGAGTCCCTCGAGTCTATACAACCAACTTATGTTGGAGGTTGATTTTAGAGATGCTTGAGAGAAAGTGACATGACAATGCCCAAAGTAAATTGCACTAACAACTTCAAAGGAAAATTAGAATGGAACCAACTAAATGATACTTGACAAGAAATTTAAATGGAGTTGTATGCTTCACAAAGTGCTTGAAAGCAAATGAACCAACTATGAAATTGCAATATTGCTTTCAAATAAAGATGTTCCAAAATAACTTATGAAACACTTTGCCAAGTAAGGAGATGGAAATTTGAATGTGAACTAATCAAAGCTTGTAGTAAACTAAGTACTTGCTCGTAAATTGAATGCAAATAAAGAAAATTTGCTCATAAACAAATATTGCAAGTTGTAGCTTGAGCAAAAATAAATTGCATACAAGTGTTTTAACATGAAAAGGAAATTAAAATTGTACAATTCCAAGTACTTGAAAATTGAAATGACAAACTAGACAAGCTCACTTGCAAATGGAAAAGTAAATGTGAAAGATATGTTAATCCCAAGAATTAATGTGAGTGTTGAGCAAGTTAGAACAAGTGAATGAAGTGTAAGAATTTGAACCACGCAAAGTCAATCCACCAAAGAGAAGCCTCCCTCTAAATGGGGAGATAGCATACAATGATGATCCTCTTCAAAGGCCTCAACTGTTGATTTGTGGTAGCATCGGATGTGCTCTAGCCTTGAAATTTTGAGGAGAGGCTAAGGCACATATGGTTTCCAAGACCTAGAAATCGTTTTGAGAAATTCCATCCAGATGAGAAGTTATTAAAATAATTAATATTTTTTAATGGGTTCCTAAGTCTAAACTTAGGAAAATAAAAAATATTAATGGGTATTAATAAAGATAAGGATGAGAAGGTTCTAAGAGACGAGGATCAAATCTGTTTCAATCTTAGCCCTTGATTAGGGACTTAATCTCGGTCGTTGATTTATCAACAGGGAAAGTATCAGAGAAGACTTGAGGGTCATTTGGAGACACACCGGCAAATACTCAGTATCTCAAGGAAATTCGATTCTCAAGGAAGAGGAGATCGATTTCAAAGGGAGTTGCACGGTGGAGGAAGAGGAGGGCTTCAACAGCAAGCAGAGATTGAGGAGGAGGTGACGCAGGGGCAGTGGAAGACATCGCAGAAGGAGAGACGCAGTCCAGAGAAGAGACACACCGCCTACGCACGCTGACGCAGAATCATGCTGGGTCAATCAGAGTGATGCAGGGGTGACACAAAAGTGGGAGCAGGGTCTCCAAAGTGTCAGATAGTATCAGAGGGAAAGTCTCAGGTGTTTTCTTTCAGTTCTCTGTAAAAATCATTCCTTGTAAAAGCAATTGCTGCTGAAGATTAATAAAGCCCTCATCTGTTGCATCGGTTTTCCCGCATTGACCTTTTTCAGGGACAATTGTCCAAAAATAATTATGTCGATGTGATTGATTCTTGTGCATGTATTTTTCTCTCGGTAATTGTGTGATAACTGCGGTAGAATTTATTTTAATATTTGCTAAAGGAATTTCGTAAATAACTTATTGTAATAAGTAGGTGAAATAAATCAGTTGCTGTAGTGATAGAATTTAAGTTTAGAAATTTTCACATGATGTTAAATTTTAGGTATGTTCTATGCTTAGAGCAATTTATTTCAAATTTCACAGTGAGCTCAATATCTTTTCCAGATTAGCAATCACATCAGCATTAAAGTAAACTACAGATAGAACATAAACATAAATCGCAAAAGACAAGCTAAGACAAGAGGACACAAGATGTAGCGCTAGCCAGGGACAAACCCCATTGTGGGGAAACCCTTGATCAATTCTTCTTATATGTTCTTCAATAGTTCAGCACAGAGAGAGAGAGAGAGATAGTATGCTTACAACATAAGTCAACACTTTGACTTATCTAGATAAGAGCATAGATCATCTCTAAGAAGATGATACATGAGATCAGTTGAAGACATGTTGCTTCAACTGATTCTCCAAGGTGACTCCTTCACCTATCATTGTGTTGCATTTCATCATCATGTTGCACCTCACTGCGTTGCACCATGCTGCACCCATCATTACTATGATGCATCTCATCATGCTTCATTAATCATAACTGTACCCATCACTATGCTGCATTATGTGCCATTGTTGCACCATGTTGCCATACTGACCTATGTGTTGGCTGCATCTTGTTTTCTTGTTGTCCCTACCTTGCTTGTTGTCCCTAGCATGCTTGTTGTCCTTAGCATGCTTGTTTTCCTTTGCATGCTTGTTGTTGCATGCTAGCTGTCCCTTGCATGCTAGTTGTAACATTGCATGCTTGGTGTATTTGCTGCTAAGTACCATACAACTGTCCTAATGTTAATTGGTTGTCCCTTGCATGCTGCTCTCCTACAGAGACAGATGCTCTGGTTGTTTAGCAGTTCCTGGCAGTTCCGGTTGTTCCTGGCAGTTCTGGCAGTTTTGGCAATTCCGGTTATTCCC
The DNA here is from genome assembly GCA_031772625.1 of Pinus tabuliformis. Taxonomy (NCBI): domain Eukaryota; kingdom Viridiplantae; phylum Streptophyta; class Pinopsida; order Pinales; family Pinaceae; genus Pinus; species Pinus tabuliformis. Next base: position 229,758,918 of record CM062817.1, read on the forward strand.
GGCAGTTCCAGCAATTCCCATTGTTCCCGATAGTTCTGGCTTCTGTCCTCTACGTCAGCTTTCCCACCTGTTCCGGCGGTTCCAGCAGTTTTGGCAATTTCGGCTATTCTCGGCAATTCCGACAATTTCGGCGATTCCGGCTATTCCCGGCAGTTCCAGTAGTTCTGGCTATTCCCGACATTTCTAGCAGTTTTGGCTTTTCCCGGCAATTCCGGCTATTCCCGACAATTCCGACAATTCCGGTTATTCCTAGCAATTCTGGCAGTTCCGGCGTTTCCCGGTAGTTTTGGCTTCTACCCTCTGGATTAGGGCAGCGTTATCCCTTAGGATCTCTCCTCCTACTAAAACCCAAAGACAAGTAGAGAGGAAGAGATCCCAAGTGTGTTGAAATGACTTGAAGGCCACCTCTATTTATACTAAAACATTGAGCACAAGTCAGGTTTATTTGGTTGATGGCCGACCATGAGGAATTGTCCCATAACACAAATAAATCCATATCTCCATGAATACTTATCGGAATCGGATGATCTTTAGATCAATCCTACACCTCTCGATGAGAGGGATCCAAAAAAAATATCATCTTCCATTAATAAGATGACACACATGGTGTTTGGCCCTAGTTGCCAATTTTAACACTCCCTCTCAACTAGGGAGAACTCCATCCGCTAATTCATGTCCCACTGTACTATCTCTACCATCAATGCCCTGCATTGCTCTGCTCTGCTAAGCTCTCCTTAGCTTTGCTCTGCTTTGCTGAACCATGAAGAAGAAGAATTGATCGAGAATGTCTCATACCATTCTCTACTAACTCGAAGTCAATTTCATCTGAAGAGAGTGTGTCACATCACTCTTATGGGCCTGAAGTTAGTTTTAATGATCCCAGATCAATATCACAAGAGAGTGTCTCAAACCACTCATACTGATCCCAGATCAATGGAGGTCATCCTAGCACTGGGAGTACGGTAGATACATTGATGTGTCCATCGATAGTCCTACTATGGTCCCTAACCCCATTTCCCTGCTCATTGATCAGATGAGAGGTACTTCCCATGAGTCCCAGACTACATGGGTAGGATGCCTCGACAAGAGAACTAATCATCTTGTCCACAGGAGAACGAATCATCCTGCCCCACAGTCACCACGGGAGAACTAATCATCCCGGCCCACAGGAGAACTAATCATCCTGTTTCACAGTTGCCACGGGAGAACTAATCATCCCGGCCCACAAGAGAACTAATCATCCTGTTCCATAGTTGCCACGGGCGAACTAATCATCCCGGCCCACAGGGGAACTAATCATCCTGTTCGACAGCTGCCACGGGAGAACTAATCATCCCAGCCCACAGGAGAACTAATCATCCTGTTCCACAGTTGCCACGGGAGAACTAATCATCCCAGCCCACAGGAGAACTAATCATCCTGTTTCACAGTCGCCACAGCGTATCACAGGAGAAGGTTGAACCAATCATCCTGTACATAACGCACCACCAGGGGAGGGTGAGTCGCCCTATGGTCGTATGTTGCTCTAGTAAGTACCCCAAGCCCCTCAGAGCTCAATGCATGCAACATGCGGGACCCTTATAAGAAGGTCTCTCAACGACTTTCCACGGGGCTTTGACAAAATGTCTGCGACCTATACATCAGTCTCAATGCGATGGAGCCTCCTTGCTCATCGACTTACCATATCCCAGATAAGGCAGTATCTGATGTCTATCTGCTGGAGGAATCATCGAATACGAGATTCCTCAATAATCGAATCCCCCTGCTGGTTGTCACAGAGAATCATAGTGGTATTCATCATGTGTACAAACAACTAACCTAAGAGCTTCTACAACCATGCAGCTTCACAGGAGATCATACTCATAGCTATGTATTCGGTCTTGGCAGTGCTTATAGCAACCGACTTTTGCTTCCTGCTCATCCATGATATCGAAGCAGAATCCAAAGAGAACCAGCACTAAGAAGTGCTCCAGTGATCCTCCACACTGCCTGCCTAGTCAGCGTTCGAATAATTATGCATTTTCATATTTCCAACAGTGTATCTCAATCCATGAGAGATTGTGCCCCGAAGATATCTCAAAAGATTTTTGGCACCAATGCAGTAAGGCTCAACCAAATATGAGCTCACCATGCTAACTGCAAAACATATGTCCGGACGAAAGTTCACCAAGAACATCAACGCGAATGAGTTTATGAGAGGCATTTCTCAAATCTGGTCTGACATCACTACCATATAACTTGTGAAAGTTAAGATCCTCGAGGTAGTCACGTGCTTGTAGTTTACCATTCCACATCCGGAATCCAACTCCCTCTTACTTCTGCAAGTGAGAGGGTCTACACCTGTTTGAAATAGGTCGTCCTCAGAAGGTGCTGGTATGAGAGGTCTATCATCCACAACCTTCAAACAATGGTTTGGATCGGCTTCACTCTTAGTGAATCTCAACTTCATCTGACAGCTATCAATCCTCTCATACTACACCCGGGGAGTTTTGCTTCAAGCCATAGAGGGCTTTCTTCCACCTGCATATGTGAGATTCTTGATCATCAATCTCAAACCCCTTGGGTTGTTCCAAACCTGTGGACCTGCTACATGAGGGGAATGGTCCTCTTGTAAGATTTTCCTTTGGTACATCTCAAACATGTACTTTCATGCTCTTTTTAAATTCAGACATCCCTGTCACCATCTGACTCACAGACCTCCAGTGCTATGTGTCAATGGACATGGTCCCCAGTGGACTTCCTGCAACTTGATACAACCTTGAACTCAAAAACATCTTTGAAAATTCTATTTTCAAACACGTACCTTTCCATTGATGAGTCCCACCCTGTAACCTTTGACTTCCATTGCTGAAATGGACACCAGGTTCTTCTTGCGATCAGGTACATAAAAGAGATTCTGTAAATGAACAGAGTTACCCTCATTCAATTGAGAGGCAACATTCCCTACACCATTTCCGGTATAGGTGCCATCGAATCCAAGTATAATCCCACGTTTGTTTCCATCTCTACCAAATTAGAGAGTGCACCCTTCTATCCGATGAAGTGCCTTGAAGCACTACAATCAATAAGCCAGATTCCCAAAGAATCTGAAGGAGAGGGCCAATACAAGATAACACTTCTTTATCTTATCAAAAACAACATTTGATTCTTCATTCCTAGGGTTCCTTGCTTTCTTTGAAGAGTCGGCCATTTCCTTGACGACCTGCACTACCTGCCATTCCTTTGATCATTAAAGATGTCCCTGGAATGATTGTTATCTTCATCAATAGATGTGTCTCTACTATTCGGACACTCCTTCGCATAATGGCCGAACTTTTTGCAACCAAGGCATCTGCCTTTCCTTCCACCCTTAGATCCGGACTTCCCAATGAAGTGATCTTTAGGTAGGCCATCAAAAACTTCTGCTACGCTATTTTGATAATATTCTCTGCTTCGACTTCAACCTCGGTGAATTTGAAGAGGGATGAGGAATCCACTGATCCTTTTGTCCTTTCCCAACTGTCTTCGGTGATTGCTCTTTCACTCTTGCTTGGGCATTGTCTTCACCTCAACTCTAATATCATGTTAAATTTTAGGTATGTTCTATGCTTAGAGCAATTTATTTCAATTTTCACAGTAAGCTCAATATCTTTTCCAGATTAGCAATCACATCAACATTAAAGTAAACTGCAGATAGAACATAAACATAAATCGCAGAAGACAAGCCAAGACAAGACAACATAAGATGTGGCGCTAGCCAGGGACAAACCCCAATGCGGGGAAACCCTTGATCAATTCTTATATGTTCTTCAATAGTTCGGCAAAGAGAGAGAGAGAAATAGTACGTTTACAACAGAGGTCAACACTTTGACTTATCTAGATAAGAGCATAGATCATCTCTAAGAAGATGATACATGAGATCAGTTGATGACATGTTGCTTCAACTGATTCTCCAAGGTGACTCCTTCACCTATCGTTGTGTTGCATTTCGTCATCATGCTGCACCTCACCGCGTTGTACCATGTTGCACCCATCATTACTATTCTGCATCTCATCAGGCTTCATTAATCATGATTGTACCCATCATTGTACTGCATTATGTGCCATTGCTGCACCATGTTGCCATACTGACCTATGTGATGGTTGCATCTTGCTTTCTTGTTGTCCCTAGCATGCTTGTTGTCCTTTGCATGCTTGCTGTTGCATGCTAGCTGTAACATTGCATGCTTAGTGTATTTGCTGCTCAGTGCTAAGTACCATACAACTGTCCCAATGTTAGTTAGTTGTTCCTTGCATGTTGCTCTCCTTCAGAGACAGATGCTCTGGTTGTTCAGCAGTTCCGACTGTTCTCGGTAGTTCTGGCAATTCCGGCTGTTCCCGACAGCTCCGGCAATTCCAGTTGTTCCCGACAGTTCTGGCTCTACCCTCTGCGTCAGCTTTCCCGCCTGTTCCGGCGGTTCTGGCAGTTTCGGCAATTCCGGCTATTCCCGACAGTTTCGGCAATTTCAGCAATTCTGGCAATTCCAGCTATTCCTGGCAGTTCCGACTATTCCCGGCATTTCCAGCAATTTTGGCTTTTCCCGGCAGTTCCGGCTATTCCCAGCATTTCCGGCAGTTCCGGCTTTTCCTGACAATTCTAGCAGTTCCTGCAATTTCGGCTTTTCTCGACAGTTCCGGCTTCTACCCTCTGGATTAAGGCAGCATTATCCCTTAGGATCTATCCTCCTACTAAAACCCAATGACAAGTAGAGAGGAAGAGATCCCAAATGTGTTGAAATGACTTGAAAGCCACCTCTATTTATACTAAAACGTTGAGCACAAGTCGGGTTTATTTGGTTGCTGGCTCACCTTGACGAATTGTCCCATAACACAAATAAATCCATATCTCCATGAATACTTATTAGAATCGGATGATCTTTAGATCAATCCTACACCTCTCGATGAGAGGGATCCAAGAAAAATATTAGCTTCCATTAATAAGATGACCCACATGGCGTTTGGCCCTAGTTGCCAATTTTAACACATGACGCAGAGCCACTCAGAGCCACGCTGGGTCAATAAAAGTGATGCAGGGGTGATGCAAAAGTGGGAGCAGGGTCTCCAAAGTGTCAGATAGTCTCAGAGGGAAAGTCTCAGGTGTTTTCTTTCAGTTCTCTGTAAAAATCATTCCTTGTAAAAGCAATTGCTGCTGAAGATTAATAAAGCCCTCATCTGCTGCACCGGTTTTCCCGCATTGGGTTTTTCTAGGGACAATTGTCCAAAAATAATTGTGTCGATGTGATTGATTCTTGTGCATGTATTTTTCTCTGAGTAATTGTGTGATAATTGCAGTAGAATTTATTTTAATATTTGTTGAAGGAATTTTGTAAATAACTTATTGAGAACAATAAGTAGGCGAAATAAATCAGTTGTTGCAGTGATAGAACTTAAGTTTAGAAATTTTCACATGGTATCGGAGCAGAGATCCAACAACAGGAGAGGAAAATCGATTATGGGTCAAGAGCATGATGCAGAGACATCCACTCAAAGGGACTCGCACAGATTTTCAGAAGGATGCACAAGGGATGAATATTCGATGTTAGCTTCCAAATTGGAAGAAGAAGTCGCTTGCCTTGCAAGCTCTGCCTCCTCGAAGGTTTGGTACATAGATAGTGGAGCTTCCTGGCATATGACAGGAATCCGAAAAATGTTTTTCATATTATCAGGAAGAAAGAATGAATTTTTAGATCACCATGGGGAATAAGGCGAAGTGTACTCCAGTAAGAAGAGGTACCATAGTTTTTCAAACTAAAGCAGGAGAGAGACTTTGGGCAACCAATGTTCTGCATGTGTCGGAGAGTATGTTGACAAGGACATCATCGATTTTTGCGCTAAGGAAGGCATCGGAAGAGAGTGGACAGCGCCCTACAATTCAAAGCAAAATGGAGTAGCAGAAAGGAAAAACATGACTATTGTGGAAGTAGCTAGGGATATATTGTATGATCAGGATATGCCTAAATTCCTATGGGCAGAAGCATGCAACACGGTAGTTTATGTCTAGAACAGGACTCCTCACAGGGCATTGGGAAACATCACTCCAGAGAAGGTCTTCACTGGGAAGACACCTAAAGTCAATCACTTCAGGATATTTGGGAGTTTAGCATGTTTTAGAACTCTGACTCTGACTCCAATTCGGCCGAGCGTCAACTCCGACTCCATATTGAATCGACCAGCTCGATTTCAATGACTCGATCGTTGTAAAAAATACATTAAATATTTATTTTTTTTATTAAAAAACATAATTTTAAATATTTTCATTCATGTTTCCAAACTCACAGCATCAGAATATAGAGAGAAGACAACATATGATCAAAGTAGGTTCATGAATATATCTATTATATCAAAATGGCAACCAGTGCACTGTCCAACACATACATGATAATGATATAGAGATCAAAACAAAAACACATAACCAAGGAGGCTACAAATGGCCTCTACAACAAAAGTAAACTGTGACCAGTACTACTGGCTACTGCTAGAGGAGCCAACATCATCTAGCTAAACCTTTGAATCAGAGTCAAACACAAAAAACCATGGCTCCTCATCATCATCATCTTCAACTGCAACTGTAGAAGTGGTAGCACTAGTGTCGATTTGGGGTAGCATCGAATGCGCTCTAGCCACGAAAATTGGTGGAGAGGCTAAAGCACATGAAATCTCCAATACCCAGAAATGGTTTGGGCAGAATCTAACCAATTTGGGAGATATTAAAATAATTAATATTTAATATTTTTAATGATGTCCCTAAGTCTAAACTTAGGGAAAATAAAATATTAATGTGAATTAATATAAAACTGAGTTACAATGCTCCAAAAGTCATGGATCAAGCCAGATCTAACCTTAGCCATTGATTAGGGACTTAATCTTGACTGTTGAATTGTCAACGAGAAAAGTATAAGAGGAGGCTTGAGGGTCACTTGGAGAACACACCGAGTTGATCAAGAATTCAATTTTCTGGGGCATGGCTTGCTGAGGAAATCGAAGGAGTGATCAGAGTTGCAGCTGAGGGGCAGTGAATGCAGTAGCAGAGAGGCAAAGATAGTACCGGAAGCATCAATTGCAGAAGTTCGGAGAGGGTTCACGCAAAGCCAACTAAAGGCCACGCAGAAGTAGTCAGAGGACACGCAGAGGCAGCTAGGAGTTGCGCAAAGCCTGAGGAGGGCCAGCATGGGAGACGCAGAGGCTCCAGAGGCTAACGTAGAGCCTCAAGAGGCTGACGCTGGGCCAGAGAGGCTGACGCAAACACTAGAGGTTGATGCTGGGAGATTTCATGGGGCAGATTGGGGTTGATATCTGTCTCTGACTGAGAGGTACTACTGTCGAGGGCATTCTCTATTGGGTGAGCCATATCTGGCACCCAGATTGTATTATGAAACTGTTTAATAATAAAAACCTCAGATAGCTGCATCGGTTTTCCCACATTGGTTTTTCCAAGGACATTAGTCCAAAAATAACGGTGTCACTTGTGTGCTTGTTTTTCCTTCAGTTGATGATCTGTATGTGTTAAGACTGTAATTGTATTTATTTTCAGTATTTACATGGTAAATAACTTGTTAATTAGCATAACAAGTAAGAAGAAATAAATTAGAAAGTACAGGAAGGATTTCTAACAGTTAGACTTAGAAATTCAAACATGGTATCAGAGTATGGTTGCAGATCACAAGATAACTGAGGGCATCAACCGAGCAGAGCAACAGCAGCAGAGGCAACTGTCTCGAGTGACAGAAGTTTTTCCTAGCAGAAAAGCAGCGAGGAAGGGGTGATGTAGTGCCTGCATCATCAGTTCGAGCCGGGAAGCGGATCAGCGCAGTGGCAAGGAGGAGCAGACCTGGCCTACGCAGTGCCCGGTCACCTTTCTCAATCAAGAAGGATTGATGCCCGTGGCCAAGAGGTGCAGATTTTGCTGGTGTCGGGATTTTGCAAAGCCTAGAGGCTCTAACCTTCAGTTTGTTGGGGCATAGGAGGCTATGGGTAAGTTGCGGAGTGAAGTTGGTGGGATACTGTGGTCAGAACAGTACCTAACAGGGCAAGACCAAGGAGGCGGGAGTTGCTGCCAAGGATTTCTAGCCAAGGAATCCGGATCAGAGGTGCAGCTGCACTAACGATCGGAGTGGGGGCATCTCAACATTGGCAAAGAGGTTTCCAGGAGGGAAATCGAGATTCAGAGGGAGTCACATCGAGAACTTCTAGGAGGGAAATAGAGAGACTCGGAAGAGTCGAAAGAGGAGCAGCGAAATGGCAGTAAATGGGGTAAGAGATCAGGACAAACTGGACAGAGCCTCAAACTTCGTAGTCTGGAAGGCCAAGATCTTGTCCGTTCTAGACAAGAATCATCTCAAGCACTTCGCCTTGAACACGATAGAGATCCCAGTTGACCCAGCTGAGAACGAAAAGTACGAGGAGGCAATGGCAAGGGCCAAGAGCATCAAGGACCATATAGTACCACATATTGCCAAAAAGGACACAACGCATGCGATGTGGGAGGCCCTGACGAAATTGTATCAGCATACTTCCATGCAGAGGAAGATGCTACTAGAAAATCAGTTGCAGTCATACCAGATGCAGAAGGGAGAACAGATAGACACCTTCCTCATGCAATTGAAGGAGATCTGGGATCAGCTAACTTCCATAGGGGCCACGTTGGATGAGGAAATGTTGGTGAGGACTGGATTGAACGCAGTCTCAGAGGATCGGGAGGTATTTGTACAGAGCATAGTGGGTAGGTCGACCCTTCCAGATTGGGAGGAACTGTAGGCGGCTCTTCGTCAAGAAGAGATCAGAAGGCTAACCAAGGCAGGAACCAACGGCAAAGAAGTCAGAATCAAGAAGGAGGAAGAAGAGGATGTTGCTCTAGCATCTGCGGGAAAGTAGGAGAAACAGAAGAAGAAGGACCTCTCCAAGGTCAAATGCTTCCACTGTGGGGAATTGGGTCACTATGCGAGTCAGTGTCTGAGGAAGAAGAGCAAGGGAGAGGCTTCGGAGACCAAGGCTGCGCCAGCAAGAGCGGAGAAAGAAGTGGAAACAAATGATGACTGTGCCATGAGTGCTCATGCGCCACTTGAGAGGAAGTGGGGAGACATCGAGCTGTAGTCAGATGGACTACAGGCGATGAGGGGCAGGATCCTTGAGGTAGGCAATCTCTTGGATTATACCTTACTACGAGAGCCCCCAAGAGGAGTAGCAGGACTGGTGGATGTCAGTAGAAATGGATGCAGATGGAGCAACAGAGGGAGCTACAGTGCAGGAGTCCTAGGACAACGTGAGGTAGCAGTGCGAGATGTACAAAGTTGTTGCAGCAACGTAGAGGTCAGAGAGGGGGTACTTGTCAGTGACAGAGGGAGCTTCAGTATCGGGAGTGCTTCTAGCCTGACAAGGATGTCAAAGTTGGGAGATCAGTTACTTACGTCTCAGTAACTGAGTTGCAATGCAGCGATTAGCAGTGGCAGTGTTATGGGCAACACGATACAACATGATGAGGGGTTGCAGTGCAGATGCAGCAGTGGCAGTGGTAGGGCCATGGGTAGCAGTACATGATGCAGCAGTGCAGAGGATGTTGGGCAGCAGGGCTAGCATCAGCACAGGGACCAATGCCAGATGATCAGGGTGATGCTCGTGAGGAGTATTACTAGAGCACAGTCCTCGCTAAGAGGGAGTGTTGATTTGGGGTAGCATCAGATGTGCTCTAGCCACAAAAATTGATGGAGAGGCTAAAGCACATGAGATCTCCAATACCCAGAAATGGTTTGGGCAGAATCTAACCAGTTTGGAAGATATTAAAATAATTAATATTTAATATTTTTAATGATATCCCTAAGTCTAAACTTAGGGAAAATAAAATATTAATGTGAATTAATATAAAACTGAGTTAGAATGGTCCAAAAGTCATGGATCCAGCCAGATCTAATCTTAATCGTTGATTAGGGACTTAATCTAGGCTGTTGAATTGTCAATGAGAAAAGTATAAGAGGAGGCTTGAGGTTCACTTGGAGAACACACTGAGTTGATCAAGAATTCGATTTTCTAGGGCAAGGCTTGCTGAAGAAATCGAAGGAGTGATCAGAGTTGCAGCTGAGGGGTAGTGAATGCAGTAGCAGAGAGGCAAAGATAGTATTGGGAGCATCAGCGCAGAAGCCAGGAGAGGGTTGACGTAGAGCCAACTAGAGGCCACATAGAAGCAGTCAGAGGCCATGCAAAGGCAGCCAAGAGCTACGCAGAGCCTGAGGAGGGCCAGTGTGGGAAACGCAGAGGCTCTAGAGGCTGACGCAAAGCCCCGAGAGGCTGACGCTGGGCTAGAAAGGCTGACGCTAGGCTAACATTGGGTCAGAGAGGCTGACGTTGACCCTAGCAGTTGACACTGGGAGATTTCGTGGGGCAGATTGGGGCTGATATCTGTCTCCAACTGAGAGATACTACTGCCAAGGGCATTCTCTGTTGGGTGAGCCATGTCTGGCACCCAGATTGTATTCTAAAACTGCTTAATAATAAAACCCTCAGATAGTTGCACCGCTTTTCTCGCATTGGGTTTTTCTGGGGACATTAGTCCAAAAATAACAGTGTCACTTGTGTGTTTGTTTTTCATTTAGTTGATGATCTGTATGTATTGAGACTGTACTTGTATTTATTTTCAGTATTTACATGGTAGATAACTTGTTAATTAACAGAACAAGTAGGAAAAAATAAATCAGAAAGTACGGGAAGGATTTCTAACAGATAGACTTAGAAATTCCAACAACTAGCAGGTTGTGCAGCTGGTGGTTGTTGACGAGATATGCGCTTCCGTCGTGGCTGAGAAGAGGAAGCACTTGCAACTGGAGGACTTGGGGCTGGCCCTGAGGCTGGTACAAGTGGATTTGCATTCAACTGAAAATTATGTTCAAGTGATGCCATCACCTGTAAATCCAAATCAAGATCCTCATCAGAATCAAACTCTATTGGATGACTCTCCACTACCCAATCTGATGTTGGATCAATGTCTTCCAACACAATGGGATCTGAATCAGGGCTTTTGTTCAGCCATTAGTTGCATCTGCGTTGGAGGTTGTATTAGACATAGACTAGATCATTTAATCGTTTTTGAAACGGTTTCTCTTCTTCGTGTGAATCCTCTCAAAGGCAGACCAATTGTGCTCACACCCAGTAGCACTACAAGTTTGATTCAAAATACGAATTGCAAACTTCTGCAATTGAGGACAATGGCTACCAAAAGCCTCCCACCATTGTGTTGCCAAAAACATAGGAGTGTAATGAGTTAGTTCAACAAAATTACAAATTATATCCAACTTTCAAATTATAAACGATTTAACAAAATAAGTATTAAGAATTTGAAAATTGAATTTTTTTTTTACCTGGCTCATCTGCTTCCCTTGCAATCTTTGCTAGGTTCTTCCCAAAGGTACCTATGGCTTTGCTGAAGGTTGTGACCTGTCAGTGTATCTCCCACTGATCACACTCCAATGGGATCATGCGATCAATGCAATCAATCAATCCATCTCTAACCTCCCCCCTCAAAGCTCCTACCGCTAGAGCTTTATAATGATACCGTGGGTTCAAAAAATACCCAGCTACATATATAGGGCGATGGAGTTGATTGTTCAATCTTTCATCAATGATTGCCCAAATGGGCCCATACTTAGCCACATTATCCTTTTATGCCCTCTTTATTTACTCCTTTGCTTGATCCATAGACTCATAAATGAAGCCCATTGCCAATCTTTCTTCGTCCACCAACCGCAACACCTTAACTAGTGGCTTAGCAACCTTCACAATCTCTGTTGCCTTTCTCCAAAATATTTCTTCATTAACTTTCTTTTTCAATTATTTGCCTTCCTGTTTGAGAGACCATTGGCTTTGATTCCATTCATCACTGGAAAATATCTTTTGCAAGTTTCTATGTCATGAAAGCATAAATTGCAATGTCAAAAAATGGGTAGCAAATCTAGTGATGGCAGGCCTAATAATATCCCTGCCCCCCGTGTGTCTCCTCATAAGGCTCAAAAACCATGAATGATTGTAGATAAATTTTGTTATTCTTTTGGCATGATCTAAAGTGTTTTTGACCCAATCTAATTTGCCAATATCTTCAAGCATGAGGTCTATGCAATGTGCAACACATGGGGTCCAAAATATGGTTTTGTGTTTTTTCTCTAACAATTTACCAAAAAGAACATAGTTAAGAGGCATTATTTGTGATGCCTTGAACAACATTAGCCACCCCCACCTCCTCAACAACCTCATCCAATAGCTGAAACAACAATTGTCCATCTTTCACCCTATCAGATGCATCAACTGATTTTAAAAACATGGTTCCCATGTGGGTAGAAGATAAGAAAGTTTATGATGGTGCGGTTCCTTTGATCAGTCCATCCATTTGACATGATGGTACATCCAATTCTTGCCCGTGAGTCCTTGAAATCTTTCAAATACTCATTAATGGAGGAAATTTCTTTCTGCAAACGATACCCCCTTATCTCATGCATAGTAGGGCCTTTGAAGCCTTTTCCAGCAGCATGGATGGCATCAAACATAGGGTCATAATATGGTGAACGGGAAGCATTGAAAGGGATATCAGCATCATACCACCATCTACATATGTAATCACAAGCAATCTCCCTCAATTCATTTTCCCAATGGTCATCTAAAGTGGGCTACAAAGTTACTAGCTTGAGGACAATGTGAATCTGATGGAGAGGAGGGTGTGACAGTGAAATAACTTTTGATATTCATATCACCCTTCTTTTTCATTTTACCCTTACCCTTTTCTTGAATAGACTCCAAAGAGGGAGGAACATATCGGAAGGGGTTGGATGCATCAGTACAAGGGATAGAAGAAGAACCCTCAAAATCAAAATGGGGGTTGGTAGCCATCATTTTTTGTATACTCCTCTTCCTCCCAATTTCAGCCTCTATTTCTTTTTGCCTAGCCTTTTCTTCTTTAAACTTCTCAAAGCTATTTAACAAATCCTTCCTAATCTCCCCAATTTCTGGTGATTCACATGGAGTAATTTGGCCTTTAATCCCTGCCAAGTGTTGTTTCAGCGTATTAATGCCCCCAGGACCCTCCTTAATTTTTTTATGGCGAAATTTTCAATGCATTTGACTATCAACCATTTCAACATATGTCCAAGCAGCATCTCTAGGTGCCATTTTTTCAGTTGGAAATCAAAGGAAAAAATCTGAAAATGAAAACAAAAAAAACAGCATTGCTTCAATGTTCATTTCTTTCACAAAAAACACTCTTTTCAATTTCTAGATTTGCACAAATAAATAAATAAGAAAAAACAGCTTTTTAGAAGTGAAAAAAAATACCTCTAGGCACAAACTGCCTCCTCAAAGTTACTCCAACAAACCAACTCCTCAATGTTGCTCCAATGGTTGCCCAAGAAGCTCCTCACTCCTACTACAATGCTTGCCCAAGACTCCTCACTACTGCTCCAAAAACAAACTCCACAACTCCTCACAAACTCCTCACAAATTCTCACTCAAATGCAATGAGATGGTTGTGAGGAAATGAGAGGGGTTGGGTGGGTTTTATAGGGTTTAGGAGAGGGAAATGGACCCCAAAGAACCCAAAGGCACATTAGAATGGGCTTTGGGGTCCCAAAAAACCGATTTAAAAAAAAAGCCGCTGAAAACCGCTGACTGGCCGCTCTTACCGAGCCGGCCAAGTTGGCTCAATAACAACCCAGTCGGCCGGTCCAAGTCACCCACCAAGTCGACCCGGTCAGCGCATGACTCAGTTTGACTCGACCAAGTCGAAGTCGATTCGGCTGTTTTTTAAAATAGAGCCAAAGAGAAGAGAAAGAAATTAGATCAAACTACTGAGAAAGGATATCTTTTGGGATATAGCAAGAATGTTAAGGCATACAGAGTCTATCTTCCAGGGAGTATGAAGGTAGTAGTTCGGCGAGATGTAAAGTTCATGGAGGATAGATCTTTCAAAAAATCCCTAGAAATGCCTTCTGAGGAGCAGTCGAAAGACGCGCTGTTGCTCAGACCACTTCAACCAGCGGAAACTGGTACCAGAAATCCTCCTGAAGACAAGGTTTCAGAACAGGAGGAATCTTAGGAAGAAGAGGAGTTGATAGATGTACCTACTACCAGTGGAAGAACGAGTCGGGAACTCCGACAGATTCTACAGGATGCAAAAGACTTCATTGGTGCACCCAGGAATAGTAAAAGGGAGCGAAGACAGCCAGACAGATACCAGGCCTTAGTAGCTCAGGTTGGGGAACCTTCTAGTTTTCAGGAGGTCGTTTATCATCAAGTATGGGTAGATGCTATGGTGGAAGACTACAACTCTATAATGGTCAATAATGTCTGGGAAGTGGTACCTAGGCCTCAGGACAGATCAGTGGTAGGTTTGGATGGATCTACAAGGTCAAACATGCTACAAATGACAGTGTGGAGAAATATAAAGCCATGTTCGTGGAAAAGGCATATGCTCAGAAGGAAGGGATAGACTACGAAGAAACCTTCGCCCCAGTAGCCAGGTATACTTCTATTAGGACCGTGATATCTCTTGCAGCGCAGATGGGGTGGGAGATCCATCAGATGGATGTCAAGACGGTATTCTTGAATGGGGTAATAGAAGAAGTATACATCGAACAACCAGAAGGTTTTGAGACACATGAGAAGAAATATCATGTATGCAGATTAAAGAAAGCCTTGTATGGGCTGAAACAGGCACCTAGGGCATGGTATGGTCGAATTGATGGCTACTTGCAGAAGATGGGGTTCGTCAAGAGTGACGCAGACCCTAATCTCTACTATCTAGTTGTAGAGAATGAGCCTCTAATCCTAGTGTTATATGTGGATGATCTCTTCCTAACAGGATCATCCAAACTCATCAAAGACTACAAGAAGAACCTAGCCACAGAATTCAACATCAAGGATTTGGGGCAGATGCATTATTTTCTGGGGTTGGAAGTTTCGCAGCAAAAAGGTGAGATCTCCCTGGGACAAGGGAGATATGCTACAGAAATCTTGAAGAGATTCAAGATGCAGGACTGTAGACCTATGGCTACTCCAATGATCACCAACTGGAAGAAGATTGATGAATCAGAAGATAAAGATGTTGATCCCACCTTGTACAGGCAGCTCATAGGGTCCCTGATATATCTGGTCAATACCAGGCCAGATATTTGTTACGCTGTCAACACCCTCAGCACTGGGCAGCAGGAAAACATGTTCTCAGGTACATATAAGGAACAGTCGGGCATGGACTATTGTCCACCAGAGGCAATGATATCAAGCTAAGTGGGTTCACTGACGCAGATTGGGCTGGAAGTTCAGTAGATCACAAAAGTACAACTGGGTACTGTTTCAACATTCGATCAAGAATGACCTCCTGGTGCAGTAGGAAATAGAAATCTATAGCTCTGAGCTCAGTTGAAGCAGAATATATGGCACAATGTTGCACGAAGCGGGAGCGAAGTGGAAGCGTTTTTTGGAAGCGGGGACGCCGAAGCGTCATTTTCCAAAAATCTAGGAAGCGAAGCGTCCGCGGAAGCGTCTGCTATATATATATATATATTATATTTTTTTGCATTTATACTCAAAACAAACATCCCAAATACCAAATTAATTGTAGAAGACATGAAAACATGCATATTTTTGCATAAATCAAGATAGATATAACATCCATTGTACATTAATGATCTAGAATCTAGATTCTTCTCCTCTTGTCTAGCCTTTGCCTCTACCTCGATTGTCTAGGGATATTAGTCAACATTGCCCAATTTTGATCAAACTACCTAATTCAAGACTTAAAATATGGTAGAAAAAGCTTAACATGTTTGATCGATGATTTTGACTTGATTGAAAGGTAATTTTTTGCTAAGGGCGTGCCACGTGACAAAGGAGTTCAACAATTAACACCACCAACACCAGGGTACATATAGGGCTTGGTGCTCTTGATTAAATGCTAATCGCATACCTTCATACTTGATATAATCTAATGAAATGCCACAATCCCATTGATCCTGAATACCTGAAAACTGTTAAGTCTGCTGAATTTTGAATAGGATATGAAATTCTATTTTCTCCATATGAAGTCCAATGAGGCTGGAACCACTCTCAAACATTCTGAGTCATTTCATGGTAATGTTAAAAATTTAAGTAAAAGGATGAAAATGAAAAATAAAGGAGAATGTCACTTTTACTTTAAGAATTTAACATTACCATGAGGGAGCATCTGCTATATTTATATTTTTTTTTGCTTTCATTTGTCACCCTAACCCAAGGTGGACCCACCCCCAACAAGCAAACTCACCTAAAATTTAAAAAAAAATTGAAAAAAAAAAACGATTTTCTAAATGCTTTTCCGGAAGCTTTTCTGGAAGCGTACGGAAGCGTCTGGGAAGCGCCTGGGAAGCGTCTGGGAAGCGTCTGGGAAGCGCCGTACGAAGCGCGCTTCGGCGCTTCGGAAGCGCCAGCGCTTCCAAATTTCCAGGAAGCGGCTAAAAAAGCCGAAGCGGCGCTTCCGAATTTGGAAGCGCCGCTTCCGGCCAAGCTTCCTAGGCGCTTCCGTACGGGACGCGCTTCGGGGCTTGGAACTGGGGGGGGCGCTTCGTGCAACACTGATATGGCAGCTAACGCAACTTCATGCAAAGTAATATGGCTTAGGAGACTGCTTGTGAATCTATTCAGGAGAAGGATGGACGCGACTAGGATCATGTGTGATAATCAGAGTTGCATCAAGCTCTCTGAGAATCCAGTATTTCATGATCGAACGAAGCACATTGATATCAGGTGTCACTTTGTCAGAGATTGTGTCCAATGAGGAGCAGTACAATTGAGATACACTCCTACAAGAGAACAGGTGGCAGACATCCTCACCAAGGCTCTAGGAAGAACAAAGTTTGTTCATTTTAGGGAGAAGATGGGGATGGTAAAGAATCCATTTCAATAATGGATAAGCATCAGAAGTTGCAGTGCAGCGGTTAGCAGTGGCAATGTTATGGGTAGCATGATGTGGCATATTGAGAGGGCGCTGCAGTACAGATGTAGCAGTGGCAGTGGCAGTGTCATGGGTAGCAGTACAGGAAGCAGCAGTGTAGATGATGTAAGGCAGCAGGCCAAGCATCAGCACAGGTACCAGTGCAGAGGATCAGTGTGATGTTTCAGTGATGGAGCATTACTAGAGCACATTCCTCGCTAAGAGGGAGTGTTGATTTGTGGTAGCATCAGATGTGCTCTAGCCTTGAAATTTGGAGGAGAGGCTAAGGCACATGAGATCTCCAAGACCCAGAAATCGTTTTGGGAAATTCCATCCAGATGAGGATTTATTAAAATAATTAATAATTTTAATGGGTTCCTAAGTCTAAACTTAAGAAAATAAAAATATTAATGGGTATTAATAAAGATAAGGATGAGAAGGTTCTAAGAGACGAAGATTAAGTCTGTTTTAGTCTTAGCTGTTGATTAGGGACTTAATCTCGGTCGTTGATTCATCAACAGGAAAAGTATAAGAGAAGACTTGAGGGTCATTTGGAGACACACCGACAGATACTCAGTATCTCAAGGAAATTCGATTCTCAAGGAAGAGGAGATCGATTTCAAAGGGAGTTACAAGGTGGAAGAAGAGGAGGGCTTTAGCAACAAGCAGAGATTGAGGAGGAGGTCACGCAGGGGCAGTGGAAGACAGCACAGAAGGAGAGACATAGTCCAAAGAAGAGACGCAGGGCCTACATAGGCTGACGCAGAGGGACGCAGAGCCACTCAGAGCCACGCTGGGTCAATCAGAGTGACACAGGGGTGACGCAGAAGTGGGAGCAGGGTCTCCAAAGTGTCAGATAGTCTCAAAGGGAAAGTCTCAGGTGTTTTCTTTCAGTTCTCTGTAAAAATCATTCATTGTAAAAGCAATTGTTGTTGAAGATTAATAAAACCCTCATCTACTGCACCAGTTTTCCCGCATTGGTTTTTTCCGGTGACAATTGTCCAAAAATAATTGTGTCGATGTGATTGATTCTTGTGTATGTATTTTTCTCTGGGTAATTGTGTGATAACTACAGTAGAATTAATTTTAATATTTGTTGAAGGAATTAAGTAAATAACTCATTGAAAATAATAAGTAGGTGAAATAAATCAGTTGTTGCAGTGATAGAATTTAAGTTTGGAAATTTTCACATCAACTCACCCAAGGGAGAAACTCTACAATAGTATTCAAGAAAAATTGAATCTCTCCTTAAAGATATAAGCAAATGAAGAGAAAAGGAGAAGCCTTTGAAATCTGAAAATTTAGGACTGACTTTTACATACAAAAATCAGCCCTCTACAAAGTTAGGAAATAGTACAAAAAATTAGAGGTTAGGCCTCTATAGGCCCATGGCCTTCTTGGAGAAATAGGCATCCTTTGAATAGGCTCAAGGCCTTGATGGAATGCTGCTGCAAAGCCCACGGCCTCCTTTATTTTCAACCCCTAAGATGTGTGAAAGGTCCTGCAAACAAGAGTTAGTAGTTTGGAACTCTCTTTGCCTCAAGTCTGCCCCAAATGTGAGCTAAATGGAGCTGCCAAACAAATCAGGTTTTTTTTCTCTTCAATCAGCACTTTTCAAGATGAAGCTCTCCAATCCTCCTTTTAATCTACACAAATGCAAGAGAGGACAAAATTAGCTTCATGGTTTCATGTCAAAAATGATGTTCAATGTAAATCCAAAAGCATGCAAAAAGAGAGAAATTCTCTTATGCAAACAAGAAAGGCCAAGCCTTTGCAATAGCTCTAGAAGCCAAATAAATTATTTGAAGCACATAGATTAAGAAATAATTTAAATTATGCTTTTGTGATCTAAGAGAGCCAAAGGAAAAGAAACTCCCTCTTTATAAATCGTTTGATGAGATCCTTGAGGCAAAATCGATTGGGTCCTTCAATCCTTGAGCTTGAGAGTGAGTTAATCTATTGGAGACTTCTCCCATGCCCAAGTAATCCTTCATAAAACTTCAAAAAAAATCTACACACTTGGAAATAGATATTAGCATTCATAAAGGAGTTAAATAGAGAAAGGCTAGAGATTCCTCCTAAAATCATCCAGTGCTTCTCACTCTAAGAGTATTTCTCTAAATAAAAATAGGCACAAGATAGCTTGCATATATTAATCCACAATGAATGGCAAGATGATAGCTAACATAATCCAAATTGCATATAGAAAGTAAAGCACATAAATCAAAACAACATCACCTCAAAGAGAGAAGGAGAACACCATCAATGTAATACCCCAAAGTCTTTTTTATTATATGAAGCAAGTACACAATCCAGCAGAGTCTCCTTAAGCCCAATAGCTTGTTTCAAAGATACAATATGAGACCACAATGCTCATTTAAATAGAGAAGTGGAAGCAGATCCCAATGAAAAATGTTGAGAATCCCAATGTAACTTCATGCAAGTCAAATTTCCAAGTGGCACGTCGAATTCTCCAAGAGAGGCCCACACAATCCATGAGGAGGAATACGTTGAAGAGGAAGGATGACACATGTGGAGAGGACTAGAGTGGTAGGAGACACTTGTCCACTCTTTCTCCATGAAATTGAATCATATCTTGAGAAAACTTTTGATCACTCCTCAAAACTTGAGTTATCTCCTCAAAAAGTGTGATTTTGTCTTTGGAACTCATGGTCCCTTCCTTGAAAAGTTTGATTTCCTTGATTTGTGGCGTAGGTGGAGTCCACATCACTTTCTAAATTGACTTTGACCTTTAAATGAATTTCCACCTCATTTCCACATCATTTTGGCATGTGTGGATATTTAGTTTTCTCTATTTATTTAATTGTTGGGCTAATTTATTGCCACATTTTCCACTAAACTTAAGAAAAGTGGGTTTTGAAGGCCTAGAACTTATTTTTTCCCCTCAAAGAGTGTCTTAGTAGAAAATTGAGGAGTACAAGTGTAATTTTGAGCACACATACCCCATGCAACTTCTCTAGACATCACTTATTACATTTTACAATCAAAATTTATTAAAATTTCCGTCCTCTGGGAAATTTTAAAAATGCCCCATAAATGCAATCAAATTCTGTGAAACTTCACAAATGGTCTAGTATGGTAATATACAATGACTCTAGACACAAGGACTCACCCAAGGCCTTGCCATCATGCCACACACCGGTTTTGGGGTTATAGATTGGAAGAAAAACTCATTCAATTATTAAGTGCTAAAAAGTACATGTTGCCACTCAAATTAACACTGGCCCTAGGAGGGGATCTTATAGAGCAACTACTAGGTCAAGGGGGCAACAACAGAGCGATAGCCCAATGTCACCTCAGTTAAGGCTCCCTACTCTTTACGAACTTTCACTGATGGGAGGAGACCTGGTATAAGGGAATCACAAGAATGAGTATGTTAATGAAAAGACAAAGGGTGATTCCCAAGGCGTATTCACAAGAGAGACTCAATTATATGGCTTTTTTGCTTGAAAAGCAAGGTGATAGGCTCTCTAGGAACGTCCAAGAGGATTCTTGAGGGTAGGCTTTGGGAATATATCTTGTCAAGAGGGTTCGTGTACCCGAAAATCTTTATGGAGAATTGGCCTCTTACCCACCATTTTGTGGGTAATATCCCTATGAGAAATTTTTTCACCAAGATAGTCCTCATCCGGTAGCCATCAACCCCTTGCAAACACCAGCTAGCTCATTATGCCATTTTCTCCGCCACCTGAGCCAGCCATGTGGTCCCTTCACCCATCTGCCATGATCGTATGTTTGAAGGTGGGCCTCCTGAATCTAAAGGTATGCCTTGACATTTGGAGATTAAGTATTGTAGTTTTCTTATCATGGACACTTCTGGGCATGGATTAATGGGGGGATTCGGCAGAAAGAATAAGCTAGGTCTGTGCTTTGTCACCTAGACCCCTTTTTTGAATTAACCTTGGATTCTAGTCCCATGGGATCTCTTTTACTGACCATTTGGTTCCAAGGATGGTATTTCATAAGATACCCCGATTTTGGTTGCATGGTCCCGCTCCCGTATCTTCTTATATTACCCTCTTTCCATCCATTATTACCCCATCCATCATTTTTCTCGCCTGGGTCCACATTCCTCCATTGGGTCCACATAAAGTTAGCTTGCCACTTCCCCTTGCCCACACCTTGAGTCATGGCCTGGAATGAAGCCCAATGGTTGACGCAGCTAAAAGAAAAAGGATAAAAGCATATATGGCCACATTCAATAGGAAAATGTACCACAAAATGCAAAAAATGGTCAGGACAAATACATTTAGCACGTGGACAAAAGTGAATACATGAGCTCCACCCCATCATCATGGCCATCACCTTGGTTCTTACAGGTTCTATGAGCCTTCTTCATCATATAGGACATCATGATTGTCTCAAACCCTAGTGGGCGATGAACTACCCCACCTTAAAAGGGGAAATTAACTGCTATATCTTATACATCATGCTCTAGCCCCTTGAGCCCCGAGCAATTAATCAAATAAAATCATAAAAAGGCAAAAGGCATAAAAAAAAAGTGGAAAAATCAAGGTCGGGGCACCTCATGTACTACGATTGCTCCCTCCTACATATTATAAGCCCAAGTGTCGGCTTCCCTCTTAGTAGCTACCCTTATACCCCAGCATGTGACCCAGGGCTACCCCTTCTCATTCCCTACTTTATTCACCTATCTGTCACATGCCACTATCTTTCGAAGGATTTACCTTGACTATATTATCCCCTTTAGAAATAGAAACCACCGAATAGGATTATCAGTAAACCCCATTTCGAGTTTAGGAGATATTCGCACATCTCACTATGGAAGGGCAAGCCATTATGAAGTCCCCACCTCTGGTCCATGATTAGGTAAGCTCATTTGCTCGATTTCTCTAATGACTTGTATTGGAAATCTAGGGGATGCATTGGATCTTATGCAGGATTGCAGATGGTTTCCCTCTTGGGTTTGATCTCCCTATACGGGGTCCTAATCCTCCACAGGGCTACATTGGCACATGTAGGGTGAGCGTTGAGAGCCATGGGCCCCCACAGCAGTGGATTGCACTCTAGGGATCCCCACAGCCATTTAGAGATTGCTCGTGCTTCACTTATTGGACAAGGAGGATGCACTTGATCCATCACTCCCAGCCTGCCCCATATCTACACCATACACTTGGCAGATGATCCAAGACTTGCACAATGATGTGGCATCACCTACACCATCATCCTAGCCCTGCAGGCAATCTACAGGCATCCTCGAATTGTTTGGAGACCCGTGAGGACACTTGTGTGCCCCCACATGTCATCTGGAGCACCACAGGTTATTACAAGGGACCAACCCCTTGTTCACTACTTTTGAGGGTCCTACTCTTCATTGTGGCACCCATGGACCTCATTAGGCCTCTTAGAGGACCCTAAGACATGCACCCTTGTCCACTGCTTTTGAGGGTCCTACTCTTCATTATGGCACCCATGGACATCATTAGGCCTCTCAAAGGGCCCTACGACATGCATATATTATTATTTGACGTCTTAAGAGACTTACTTTTTCATTTATGAACAAGTTTTGTGGGCTTGTCACCAAAAGTTGAATTATTAGAAAATTATTTTATTTTGGGGGCTTATGTAAGCCATTATTTAAGCCAAGAAAGCTAATTCGAACTCCTAAGTTGTGTATAAATACAAGTGAGATGAGCTCATTTTCTCATCATCACTTTGGTTTGGATCACTTCTCTCTCTTGAGATTTTCGCACTTTTCTCTAAAGAATGAAATGGAGCTTTATGGATGAATTTTGATGTGTGGATATTGGTCTATCTTCTCTTGGACCTTCTCTATTGTCAATTGTGAATGGTTGGATATACTCTGTTACATGTAAGTACATGCTTTTTAATGTTATTCTTGTTTATTTTTGTCATATAAGTTGGACAGGGATTTTCATTGTTCTACGGCTAATTGTTGCATGCATTCACTGCTTAAAGTTGTGGAATTTGTCTCTATTATAGCATCTCTCAATGTATGGGCCATATAATATGACCGAAATATCCTAGGGGTAATTCTATCAAAGAATTTGACCTTCATAAGCCATTCCTCTTGCACATCTAAGTATAAAAGCTGCAAGGTTGCTTCTTCTTGACCTAGAAGGCTAGTGAAGTGACCTTGAGGCCTCCTTGACTGGGAACCAAGTAATCCTACTCATGTTTATCATAGACTCCATTCTCCCGAAGATTAAGGCACTGATTTACCAAGGGTGGTCACTAAACTCATATTCTTTCACCCCCTTCCATGTCTAGCCAAGTCGAGGTACCTAGGGCATCCACTTCCCGACAAGCTAGCCATCAAAAAAATTTGATCTCCTAGGGTCTCCTGTGCTGGCCTTTCCTCAAGCTCTCCCCCAATTTTAAAGCCATTCCGACAGTGGATTTGGGAGAAAAGTCAAGCCCTATCTTCGGAATCAAAACCTACCCTGCCATCCCCAAGGCTAGTACCTCATAGGGTCAAAACAACATCTTCAAGTGACAATTATTTCTTTTACCCTTTCCCCACCTTGTCTAGGGTAAGAATATCATTGGTTACTACACTCTTTCATCATACCCCTAGATTGGGTCCACTTGGCCCCGTGTGGTCCCGCTCCTTTAAAAGATCATTCTTAAAGAACCATCCGGGATATCAATTCTAACAAGGATTTTAGGGATTGGGGAACTCTTTCACAATTCTTATCCCATAAACCTAACCCTCAAAACCTCTCTTCCTTTCCCTAGAATACATAGTACCTTGCTTAGAAAGCAAGCAAGCTCCATCCTTCAAACTCCTCTGAGAAAGGCTTTATTTGGGCCACTCATATCCATTGACTTATCCTTCATTGGTGACTCCATACATACCGGGTCTTCTCCCATCAGTGAAAGTCAGTGAATAGAAGGGAGCCTTAGTTGAGGTGATAGTGGGCTAAGTCTCCATTTGTTGCCCTTGGCATAGCACTTGCCCCTTAAGGATCCCCCTTAGGTCCCCTTCTAGTTTGAGCTGTAACATGTCCTTTATGTGATCTTTGTGAAATCAAAGTTGTAAAGTCGTGAGACCACATACGACCAAGTGGACCCAAAATTAGTTCAAGGGTATGGAGTTGATCAACCAAGGAGAGGCTTGACCTTATTAGGTTAGAGAAGAGGATCAAAGGACAAATTTTCTTTCGAGGTTTAAATACAATGATCCAAATGAGGACACTAGCCAAGGGAAACCTAGTGCAAGAAATGGTTCATAAGCTAGGGCTTGCTATATCTCGGGATCCCACTGTCGAAATTGCTTCAAATTTGGAGGACCTCTAGACAAAACCCCAATGCAGTAGTGAACCAAAAATCAAATTGTGTTGGTGGCCACAATGGAATTTATTTGATGCCCTAGGTGACCTATTAAGGCTAAACCTAGAAAGAGAAGGAGGTGAGAAAGATAATCGTTTAAGTGAACACCAGTGGACAGATCAGTGCCTTGCCTTTGGGTGAGATGGATTCAAAGTTAATTTGTGATATGGAGAGAAATAACCCAATAAGGAGACCTTTAGGTAACTTCGCATGGCAATTAGAGCATGAGAGCAGCTACCCAAGGACTTTATACTTCGATGTGCAATGTTTGATGACTTATCAAGGTATATTCAACAAAAGTAACCTCTAAGAACATTCACTCATTCATACATGACACATGCAATGATGCAACACTTCAAAAGATCAAAATTTCCACAATTTCAAATAGAATAGCAATAAATTTCAAACCTAGGTAGCGAAAACCCCAACAACATTCATGTGATATGATAAATACAAGAATAAACATGAAAAAGAGATCACTTACATGTACAAAGAGTATATCCAACCATCAAAGCATGACAAGAATGAAGCTCCAAGATCAAGAGAATATTATCCAAACATCAAAATTCATCCATGAAACCAAACTCGTCCTCCAAAGGGAATGCAAAATTCTCCAAGTAGCTACTAATTTCAAATCCAAGTGATGATGAGAGAAATGAATCACCTCTCATTTATTTATACCATCTCTAATGAGTTCGATTTGCTTAATTGGCCTAATTAAGCCCTAAACAATAAAATAATGTGCAATAATAACACCCCTTAGTGACAAGCCCGCCAAGATAACTCAATAACATACAAATAAGTCTCTCAAGAGGGCAGAATGATCAATAAAATGAGTCATTGGTCCTTTGAGAAGTCCTAATGAAGTCCAAAGTGTGTCATGGTGAAAAATTGGACTCCAAAAATAGTGGACAAGGGGTTGGCCCCTTGATTTTCAAGCGAGTCATTGTGGTGCTCCCAAATGGGTGTGGGGGCACAAGGACATCCTCATGGGTCTCCAAGTGGATCGAAAATGCCTATAAACCATCTGTAAATGCTAGGATGATGACATAAGCCCTCCCTTTGTCTCCTGCAGTGAGACACATCCTCATCTGGACCCTAGAACATCTGCCAAGTGTATGGTGCAAGTGTGGAGCCGGCTGGGCATGGTGAACTAGGTGCATCATCCTCATCCAAAAGGTGGAACACAAGCAATCATTGAGTGGTGTTGGGGATCCATGAAGTACTCTCTACTATGGTGGAAGCCCACAGCTCTCAACGCTCACCCTACAAGTGCCAATGTGGCCCTCTGGAGGACTAGGACCCTGTATAGGGAGACCAAGCCACAAATGGAGACCCACTTGTAATCCCGCATAAGATCCAATGCGTCTCCTTGCCCTCTGATACAACAAATAATTAGAATAATCAAGTAAAAGAGCTTACAAGCCATAGAATCAATGGGGCACTTCATGGTGGCATGCCCTTCCGTAGCGGGTTTTGGCATGTACAAGTGTCTCCAAGCTCAATAAGGAGGCTAATCAAGGACCCTATTAGGTGGTTTCAACCTTTAAAGGGGGTGACAAGTCCATGGTACATCCATCAAATGGCAAGTGGCAAATGATATAGTGATGGAATAGTGTGGGGTCAAGGAGGAATGCTCCAAGCCACATGCCATGGTGCAAGGGTAGCTATAATAAAGGAAGCCCACACCTGAGTATATGAGTGTAGGAGGGAGCAAATCGTGGCACATGAGTTACCCTAACCTTTGTTTTTCCACCTTTCTTCACATGTCATTTTCCTTTAATTGTTTTTTCTTCATAATTGTTGAGGGCTCTAGGTGATCAAAGCATGATGTATAGGATATAATCATATAGCAATAGGTATCCCCTTTTAAAGGTGGGGCATTTCATTGCCCACCAGGGGTTGGGACAATCATGGGTTTCTTCATGTGGAGAGGGCTCATTTAGGGCCCATAGAAACTAGGGTGATGACCACAAATAAGGGGTAGAACCTATGTTTGGCTTTTGCCCACGTGCTAAAATGTTCCGACCATCTTTTGCATTTTGTGGTACATTTCCTATTGAGAGTGGCCAAATTATTTCTTTTCTTTTCTTTTTCACTGCATCAACTGTCAGAGCATCGTTTCCGACCCAACCTAAGGTGTGGACAAGGGAAGGGGGAGGGGCTAACCCTATGTGGAGTTCTTGACCACTAGAGTGTCACCTGAAGATTTTTTGAAGACTCCATGCCCAAGGACGTACCAAAGGTTGCTTGTACCATCAGAGATCATAATATAACCAAAGTTTTTCAAATCTACTTCTTTTCATCTTCTTTTATTGTACTCAGATTCCACAAGCCCTGTGGGGATGATGTAAAGTGATCCTAGTATGATGAGTTTGACTCATGTAACAGGCTTAGGTAACTTGGGATCTTTTCATCAAGTGAGTTTACTCTGGGAGGGCTTTTTCACTTGGTTAATTATTATATCCTTACGGGGATTTAATAATTAATAGAGTTTTTTCGTCCAAGCATAACCCCAAAGTTGGAGTACGGCTTGAAGGCAAGGCCTTCGCTGAGCCCTAGTGTTTAAGGTCATTATATATTACCATTCTAGATCACACAAAAACAATTGTGGAATTTGATTAGGTCTACAGGATAGTTTTCTAATTTTTAAAATTTCTCACATGGCAAAAATTAGAATAAATTTTGTATATGAAATGTAATAAACGATATTTAAAGAGTTGTATGGGGTACGTGTGCTCAAAATTACACCTCCCACCCTCAACTTTCTACTATGACACTTTAAGGGGTAAAAATTAAGTTCTAGACCCTCAAAACCCACTTTTCCTAAGTTTTGTGGAAAATGTAGCAATAAATTACCCGACAATTAAATAAATGGAGAAAATAAATAGCTCCATGTGACAAAATGACATAGAAATGACATGAAAATTATCTCAAGTCAAAAGAATGTGTCAAAGGAGAAGTGGAGGATGATTTGGCACCTTACATCATAAATACATGGCCCACTCAAGGAAATCGAATTTCCGGCATTAAATGAGGAAGCTGCCATTTGGGAAATTCGAATTTGCATGAAGGAGCATTGGGATTGTCACTTATTTGTCTTGGGATTGTCACTTATTTGTCTTGGGATTGGCTCCCAAGCTACTCTATATAATAGAGCTTTGTTCTTTGACTTCGTATCCATCGTTTACTAGCTATTGTGCTTGGGGAAGCGCTTCTACTTTGTACACTTTTCAAGAATATCAATAAAAAGACTTTGGAGGTCCATTCATGGGTGTTCTTCTTTTAGAGCATGGTGCATTGTGAGCTATTAGTATAATATTTTTTATGTTTTGAATTATTTCATTTTCCATGTATTATTGTGAACTTGCTAGTGCAAAGATATCTTGTATTAGCATTTGATTTGAAAGTAGGCTCTAGATATTGAAAGTTTTAGTTTATTTTCAAATAAATTTCTAGAAGTTTCAATTCATTGTATGCTTATTTAAATCTACATGGACTAATTTGTAACTTGAGTATTGTAGAAGAATTCTTTTTGGATCAAGCATGAAGGGAAGTCTTTGGGAGACCAACCCACTCTTGAAGCACCTTCAAAGGAACTCTCATTTGTTATTTGGATTTCCATAGTTTATCTTACGAAAATGTATCTTGCAGGGATTTGTTTGGACCAGTGTTGCGAAAATCGCGATATTATCACTATTAATTGAAAAAATCGCGGTTTTTTGGTTTAAAAAAAAACAAATTATTCTACAACAAATATCTACAAATCATCAAAATCATTGCCTATATTGTGATCTTTGTCATCAATATCAACCTCTAAGCATTAAAATAAAATAGAAAAATCATAGCATATCAAGTCAAGATTTTGTTTGAGGGATGGGTATATTTTTTAGTAGGCTCATGATAGAGGAGTTCAACAACTAATGGCACTAACATCAAGGTACATAGAGGGCTTGGTGCTCTTGATTAAATACTAGTACCATACCCTCGTACATGACAAAATCTAATGTAGTGTTGCAATCCCCCCAATCCTAAAATCCTAGAAAACAGTTAAGTCTGCTAGATTTAGAGTGGGATCTAAAATTCTACTTTCTCCATATGAAATCCAATGAGGTCAAAACCACTCTCAAACAACTTGACTCATTTCATGGTAATGTTAAAAAATTAAGTAAAGGGATGAAAGATAAAGGAGAATGTCACTTTTACTTTAAGAATTTAACATTACCACGAAATGCAAAGCAATAGCATGGCCATATGCTTGAATATTAGGCACCTATTTTGGACTAGGGCCCAACTAAGACAAACATTAAAAGAAAAAAAGAAAGAAAATAGGCCCCACTTATTGTGTTCTACGTGGCTTTAATGTACCGAACCGGACAAAAACGGTTCAATTCATCGGTTCGAATCAGTTTTTGCCTCAAAATGGTCGGACCGGTCTGAACTGGCCGATCTGTTTCAGCTCTACTAACACTAATAAAAACTTTTCTGGAGGATTAAATTCTTGAGGCATACTCTTTACCAGATCATTGAATCTCTTGTTGAATTCCTCCACAGCTTCATTCTCATTCTTCTTCATATGGCTAATGGCATTGATCAAGTGCCCATCTTCTTTCTTTTCTCCATACCTATCCAAAAAGGCACTAATGATGGCTTGCAATGAGTCATAAGACTTAGAAGGACACTCAGTAAACCAATCAAGAGCATCCTCTTCTAAGGAGAGGAAAAAGAGTCTCATCTTGATATCTTCATAGTCAACACCATTACACCACTTAGTGATCAGAACATTGAAGTTCTTGATGTGAGATGCAACACTAATGCCATTGTTACCTTGGAAAGAAGGAACCCTTTCAATAGCCTTGTCAGGGATATTGTGTGGATAGCCATTAATGTTAGTAAAGTTACAAGGAGAAAAAAGATCATTCATGATGTTTGACTCTACTTGTTCTTGAAGAAGCAAAAGGATATCAAAAATAGCCTCCAGCCCAAGATTAGTAAGAAGTCTACTAGAAGAGAATCTATTTAAGCTCACTCTAAAAACTCTTTTAGGCTCAAGAGTGGGGCTTGTTACCGCTCAAACTAGCAGGGATCCTAGGAGCGGATCCTATAGAGCAACTACTAGGTTAAGGGGCAACAATGGAGCGATAGCCCAATGTCACCTCAGCTAAGGCTCCATGCTCTTTACGGACTTTCACCAATGGGAGGAGACCTGGTATAAGAGGAACCACAATGATGAATGAATCAACGATTAGATAAGGAGTGATTCCTAAAGCCTATTCACAAGAGAGATTCAATTAAATAGCTTACTTGCCTGAGAAGCAAGGTGATGGGCACTCTAAGAAGGGTTATGAGAATACCTTGGCCTAGGGTTAGAGGATATGTCTTGACAAGGAGCTTCCTAGACTTAAGGATCCTTATGGAGAAATGGATTCTATGTAGTCCTTGTGGAATTTCAGTGATAAAGTTATGGGACCACAGAGAACCCAGGTGGACATAAACTAGGTCAAGGGCATGGAGTTGATCGATCAAAGAGGGGCTTGACTTAATTAGGGAAGATAATAGGATCCAAGAACTAATTTTATTTTGAAATTTCAATGCAATGATCCAAGTGAGGACACTAACCTAAAATCAGCCCAGCGAGAGAAATAATCCTCAAGCTAGGGCTTGCGATATCTTGAGATTCCACTGTCGAATTGTGCTCAAATTTGGAGGACCCCTTGAGAATACCTCGGCGCAATTGTGGACCAATTTTCAAGGTGTTTGGATGGCTACAAAAGATTTTGTGTGACGCCCTAGGAGACCTTTTGGGTTAGGCCTAATATTGGGAAAAGTGAAGAAAAGAGAGGGAAATTTGACCACCAAAGGGGTACGAGGATCAGTGTCTAATCTCTTAAATGATCTCCCTATTGGGCTAGAAACACCCACTGATGCTGAAGCTCCCTCTGCCGCTGACAAGTGCTCCCTCTCTGACCTTTGTGCTGCTGCAACAACTCCCTGCATCTCGCATCGTTGCACACCTCCTTGTGTCGTCCTGCACTGGTGCAACACTCCTGTGCCTCTCGCACTACTGCAGCCTGCTACCCTCATGTTATCTTGGGACTCCTGCACTGTAGCGCTCTCTGTCGCTCCATCTGCATCTATCTCTATCCACTCGGCCACTCCTGCTACTCCTCATCGAGGCTCTCGTAGCAAGGTCTAATCCAAGAGGCTAGGTACCTCGAGGATCCTGCCCCTCATCGCCTGTAGTCCGCTTGAGTACAGC
The DNA here is from genome assembly GCA_031772625.1 of Pinus tabuliformis. Taxonomy (NCBI): domain Eukaryota; kingdom Viridiplantae; phylum Streptophyta; class Pinopsida; order Pinales; family Pinaceae; genus Pinus; species Pinus tabuliformis. The sequence continues at coordinate 229,789,466 of CM062817.1, forward strand.
TCGATGTCTCCCCACTTCCACTCAAGTGGTGCATGTGCACTCATGGCATAGTCATCGTCTGTCAAAACTTCCTTCTCTACCCGTGCTGGCGCTGCCTTAGTCTCGGAAGACTCTCCCTTACTCTTCTTCCTTGGACAATGAGTCGCATAATGACCCAGCTCCCCATAGTGGAAGCACTTGATCTTGGAGAGATATTTCTTCTTTTGCTTTTCCTTCTTTCCCTCAAATGCTAGGGCCACATCTTCCTCCTCCTGCTTGACTTTGATCTCCTTACTGCTGCTACCCGTCTTCGACTGCCGTCTGATCTCTTCTTGGTAAAGCATTGCCCACATCTTGTCCCAAGGTGGAAGTGTCCCTCTGCCTAGTATACTCTGGACAAATACTTCCCAGTCTTCTAAGACATCATTCAGGGTTGTCCTCACCATTAGCTCTTGATCCGGTGTTGCCCCTATAGCAGTCAACTGATCTCGGATCTCATTCAGTCCTCCAAGGAAGGTGTCAATCGATTGTCCCTTCTTCATCTGATACGACCTCATCTGATTCTCGAGCAACATTCTTCTCTGCACAGAAGTATGCTGGTACAGCTTCTTGAGAGCCTCCCACATCTCAAATGTCGTTTCCTTCTCGGCTATGAGTGGTACTATATGATCCTTGACCCCGTCAAGGATAATGCTCTTGGTCTTCGCCATCGCCTCCTCGTACCTATCATTATCACTGGGGTCGATTGGGACAGCTATTACCTTCAAGGAAAAGTTCTTAACACGATTCCTATCAAGTACGAATAAGATTATAGCCTTCCAAACTGCAAAGTTTGATGCTCCGTCCAGTCTATCCTGGACTCTTACTCCGTGTAGTGCCATGATGCTCCTCTACTTCCCTCTTGGAAGTTCTCTATTCGACTCCTCTGAGTCTCTACATCCCGTCTGGAAGTTCTCTTCTGGACTTCCTCTGAGTCTTGATTTCCCTTTTGGAAATCTTTCTACCGCTTGTCAAGATGCCCCCTACTCTGCTCATCTTGTGCAACCGCACCACTGATCTGGGTTCCTCGGCTAGAAACACTTGCTAGCAACTCCTCTGGCCTTGCTCTGTCAGGTATTGTTCTGACTACAGTACCACACCAGCTCCACTCTGCAATATTCCTGCAGCCTTCTAAACCCCAGCAATTGCCTACCTGCGGACTGCGTCAGCCCCTCTCTGCCTCACGTTGGCCCTGCGTCACCCCGGATGAGTCTGCGCCAACACTAGGAGGCTCTGCGTCAACCCGCTGGCCCCCTGCACAGCTCCCGGCTACCTCTGCATGGACCTGCATGAGCCCTGGCTAGCTCCGCATCACACTCCTTGGCTTCTGCGCTGCTAGAAACAACTTTTGTCACCTCGGGATAGTTGTTTTCCACTACTATTGCTCCGCTTGGCTGATGTCTTTTAGTCCTCTTATGATCTGCAATCATGCTCTGATACCATGTTGAAGTTTCTAAATTTACCTAGTTAGAAACCCTCCATGCACTTTATCTGATTTATTCCTACCTACTTGTTATTTTCCTTAACAAGTTATTTACAATGTAAATACTGAAAATAAACACTAGTGCATGCTCAACATATTACAAATCAGCAACTAAAAAGAAACAGAAACAGATACACAATATGACATCATTATTTTTGGACCAATGTCCCCGGAAAAACCTAATGTGGGAAAACGATGCAGCTATCTAAGGGTTTTCTTATTAAGCAATATCAGAGTACAATCTGGGTAACCGAAACTGGCCTACCCAACAGAGAATTTCCTTGGCAGTAATAACTCTCTGTTTCTAACAAATCTATTGGCTAGAACCCCGGATAATCTTTCCGGCAGCTACTCAGCACCAATCTCCCTAGAAACCCTAGTGTTTGCCCAATCTGGACTGCATCATCCTCTCCTATCCCAAGGCTGGCCCTACGTTAGCCTATCTTGGCCTGCATCAGCCCCTCGAAGCCCTGCGTCAGCTCTATGAGCCTTTGTGTCAGCTATGTTGGCCTCTCTAGTGCTCTTCATAGCACTTAGCTGCCTCTGTGTGGCCCTACATGAGCACTGGCTGCTCCTACGCCACTCTCTCTGGCTGCTCTGCTGCTCTCTCAGCACTATCTCTACCTCTCCATCTCTTTGTACTCAATGCCCCTCAGCTGCTCTCCAATCACTAATTCTATCTCTCTTAGCAAACCCTGCTCTAGATAATAGAATGGTTGATCACTCTGGTATATTCTCTAAGTGACCCTCAAGCCTCCTCTTAACTCTTCCTGTGGACATATCAACGGCGGAGATTAAGTCCCTAATCAACGGCTGAGATTAGATTTGGCTTGATCCATCTCTTTTGGACCACTCTAACACAGATTCATATTAATACACATTAATATTTTATTTTCCCTAAGTTTAGACTTAGGGACTCCATTAAAAATATTAATTATTTTAATATCTCTTGTTCTGTTTAGAATCTGCCCAAACCCTTTCTGGGTATTGGAGATCTCATGTGCCCCAATCTCTCCACCAAATTTCGTGGCTAGAGCACATCTGATGCTATACCCCAAATCAACAATGATGTATGGTTGCAGGCAAAATAGATCAAGCATGATCAAAAGGGAATAGGTCTCCTCCTTTGAAAGGATGCGGAAAGACATAAGTTTAACTAGATGAAATCAACGTAATATGTCCTCATATGAAGTATGAGGTAGTTGACTACAATTGAAGAACTCTGAGAGCTCCTGGGAATGAAAGACATGAGGATGAAAGAGATCGGGAAACATGCAACCATGAGGAAGACAATCAACATCCAAAGGATCGGGAAGACTTGACCAGGAAACCTCCCACTTGACCACGAAACCTCCCAGAATGATGCGAAGACTTTGATAGAAGTCTGAAAAGATGAGGACCCTTAACAATAGATATCATTGGGAGATGTCTCAACATGTATGCAAGATGATTGATACCTACAAGAAGATGTCACTGGAAGAAGGCCATCACCAAAAGGTAATATGTGATTTGTTTTTGGTGTCTGACCTCTTGGAAAACTCTGAGTATGTGTGTAGGATCAAGGAAAGGAGAGTTGTGAAGGATGTCACAACTATGTACCTTGTGATCCAGAGAAATCACTATTGAAGAAAAGTGAAGACAAATAAGCTTATGAAGGAAGCCCCAGATGTAAAGCCAAGGAGGATACTTTTTGGGAAACAAGGAATGACATGTCAGAGGAAAGTGATGGATGGTTGAACCCTACATGTGAAGAAGTTGATGACATCTCCTATTCTGTTTAGAATCTGCCCAAACCCTTTCTGGGTATTGGAGATCTCATGTGCCCCAACCTCTCCACCAAATTTCGTGGCTAGAGCACATCTGATACTACCCCAAATCAACAATGATGTATGGTTGCAGGCAAAATAGATCAAGCATGATCAAAAGGGAATAGATCTCCTCCTTTGAAAGGATGCGGAAAGACATAAGTTTAACTAGATGAAATCAACATAATATGTCCTCATATGAAGTATGAGGTAGTTGACTACAATTGAAGAACTCTGAGAGCTCCTGGGAATGAAAGACATGAGGATGAAAGAGATCGGGAAACATGCAACCATGAGGAAGACAATCAACATCCAAAGGATCGGGAAGACTTGACCAGGAAACCTCCCACTTGACCACGAAACCTCCCAGAATGATGTGAAGACTTTGATAGAAGTCTGAAAAGATGAGGACCCTTAACAATAGATATCATTGGGAGATGTGTCAACATGTATGCAAGATGATTGATACCTACAAGAAGATGTCACTGGAAGAAGGCCATCACCAAAAGGTAATATGTGATTTGTTTTTGGTGTCTGACCTCTTGGAAAAGTCTGGGTATGTGTGTAGGATCAAGGAAAGGAGAGTTGTGAAGGATGTCACAACTATGTACCTTGTGATCCAGAGAAATCACTATTGAAGAAAAGTGAAGACAAATGAGCTTATGAAGGAAGCCCCAGATGTAAAGCCAAGGAGGATACTTTCTGGGAAACAAGGAATGACATGACAGAGGAAAGTGATGGATGGTTGAACCCTACATGTGAAGAAGTTGATGACATCGAAGTCTTGGATCGTCAGTCAACTAGAAGACCCTATAAAGAACTGATGATAGAGTCCCTAGGTAAGAGGGAGCTCTAGGAAGTTCCTATGAGCAAAGGAACTCAAGCAAGTTTCTGAGAAAAGAGAAACTTGGAACTTGTCCCTGATTAAGAGGGAGAGTTAGACACGACATTCTTGTCTTCAGTTTGGAAGAAAGAATGGAGGATTGTGTAATCATCTGACATCTGACACTCTTTGAGGATGTGGTAGGGGATCCAAGACAAGAGTGGGCAAGAGGACCGATATTCTTGATGGTTGGAAACCCAAGATGAGAATAGTCCTAGTAGGGCATACTCGGAAGAACACCCAGGTGGGTATGACCCTAAGAGAGACAATGATGATGCATGTCTATCAATCATTGGTCCCACCAACATTGTGTGCTCTGATCTAAGTGAGAGATAGAGTTGTTAGTCCAGGCCTTGGTAAATGGAAACAATGTTGGTTGAAATGATGCTATAACAGATGGATAACTAATCTGACTCTTTGCTTTTGAGAACTCTTGTATTGAGAATGTCCAAGTACCATGTATGTATGAATACCCCCTAGTTAAGAGGGAGTGTTGAAAATAGTGTAACTAGGTTCGGTCTTCATTATGTCAAATTTTTGCATTAATGTATTTTTGTATTAAAAAGAATTATTTTTGCTCTAATTAAGAGCTCAAGACAAGTCATGTAAAAATGAAGACAGTCATGTATTATTTATGTAAATGAAATGAATGTAAGTCCTTCTAGATCATCAAAGAAATACTCAAATGTGTACCCACAGATTTACTCAAGAAAAACCGCTCAAAGGAAGACTGTGGATTCACGTCGGCTCAGCTAACTAATCAAAGAGATACGTCGGCCTAATCCAAGCTCACGTCGGCTCAATGGATGAGAGGGAAAGCCTATATATAGGCCATGTTTGGCTCCTCCAAAATGCAATTCAATTTCATCTCTCTCACGAAGAAGAGCAGCAGCATTAAGGTCGAGGAAAGAGAAGGTAGCCGCAGCACGTGAGGAAGTTTGTCCCCTCATGCGAAGTCACCATCGAGCCTGCTCCTCATCACGGCATTCGGATCTGGGTTAGGGTCTTGCATCACGTAACCGTGTGACACAAGAAGGAGACTGTTGTTGAAAAGGTGCAAGGGTATCGTAGGGCTAGGAGAGCCCTAACTCCATTTACGCATATGCATATGTTCTGAAATCTAAGGCTTCTACCTTCGTTGTGTTGACAGTCAACGTTGTTGCCTTGTGAAGTCTTGTAGACAAGCTCTAATCATCACCTTGGCAGCGTATGAGGCATCTACTTGTAATGCGAGGATAGATCGAGGCTAGGAGAGCCTATCCGAATTGTTTGGTGCAGACTGTCATGCTCATTCACTGCAGAATTGAACAGTGTGATTGGGTACACATTTTGAGGTATTGTCATTTGATGTTGAAGGCATTTCTGGGTCAATGTTTGGGTCATGTAACTTCTCAATAAAGATTCTATAAGAAAGAGTTCAAGGGTTTTTCCTCTCAAGTTTTGGAGAGGTTTTTTCCCTGGCATGGTGCCAATATCTTATGTACTTGTGCATGATTGATTTTCTTGTTTTTGATAGCTGGTTGATGATAACACTACATGTTAATAATATCACTAAAATCTGAAGAAAAATAATATCTCAAGCAGCTACCATAGTAAAGAGAAATAGAACAATTGTATTGCCGTTAATTTCTCAACATTTTTGAGTGTTGAAATCATGTCTATCCCCTCAAATTATTTTAATTTTCTTTTTCCGGCAAAAAAATTGCAAAAAATTAGTTGAAAAATGGTCAAAAAAATAAAAAATGAGAGAATAAAATTCTCTTCAAGGGGAAAAGCGAATTTTTGGAGAAAGAAGGAATATTAAGTTTGAAGGACTCATTTCCCAGATAGAAAATTCCCACAAAAAAATTCCTTTGACAAAAAAAACATAATTTCTCATGGAAAATCTTTGGTCAAGGTGGTTAAATTGAATGAAGAATTTTGAGGAAAGAAAATGGAAAATATTTTTTGAGGCCCTCTATTAAAGGAAAGAATTGATTTTTTAAGAAAAATCAAACTTTTGAACGATGGTGGTTAATTGAAGGGGGGTTTTTCAAGGAGAAAAATTTGAAAAAAATATTTTTTGGACCAGGATCAAAGCCTTCTTCAACAAATTCGAATTTCTTCTTCCAGATCAAGGGTCGGGATTAAATTTTGGCATGGATCGAGCTTCAACTAGTCGTTGTTCTTTGGGATCAAGTCAAATTTGTTCACTTCCTTGGACCTAGACGTTTTCCACTTGGAGGGGGGTCTAGATCTCTCATTTTCTATAAATTGAGCCTAAGGCTCCTCATTAAAAACATCTTTGGATGGTGTAATTGGCTCTGGAAGCTCTATATATTTTATCTGATTAATAAAAGAAAACGTTTTGGGGGGAAAAGTTATGGTGTATTTCTTCAGTCTCATGGTAATTTCGTTATGATCTGTGTTAATGTTCTACTAATATTTTATATTGTTAGTTCTATATCCTTTTGGACTTATTAGTGGATAGTTAGTTTGCGTTATTATTTGGGTTGAGGAAACACAGATGATTAGGCAAATCTACTGGATTTTAGTTGAATCCCTTGACTCCCTTTTCCCTGTGCTAATCAACTCCAGTGGATCTAACAAATCTTTCAAGTGTGCGTGTAGAAAATTTTATCTGATCAGATTTCAGGTACTTGTGGAAGTTTTAGCTGAACCAACCAACTACTTGAAGCACGAAGGCTAAGAACCCGTAGTGGATTTTCTCAAAGAATCGTCATAAGAACATTTTGAAGGGGGCTTCCTACCATTCACTCTAAAAGAGAAAAACTACTTAAATCTATCTATTTTTTATCTATTGCACTTTAATATATAGATCTGCTACAAGAGCTTTTATCATTGTAAATTTGTGAATAATATCTTGTATATAATTTCCATCTAACATTGTATATATTTTCATCCACTTTTATATATTGTTGTTGGGTTTTCTTGATTTTCCTTTACAGATCTGAAGAAAGGGATCGATTTGTGTTTGGATCTATTGTTTGTAGGCTTGATCCCATCAAGATCTTCGAGTGGATCGAGCACTCAAGTCAAGGATAGCTTCCTAGCCTAAACAGCAAGGATTTGGAGATCAACAAATTGTTTTTTTAGATTGTCTAGCCTTGTTCTTGAGGGTCACACATGTTTTGAGTGCCCCCTTGGACTCAAGACCGAATTTTTCAAGGGTTTTGCCTCTACAATTTGCCTGCAAAATTTTTAAGGGCTTCCCTCAGGGTTTTTAGCCATCGTTTACTTCAGATATCATCCTTTTCGCTAGCCACTGGCTTTAAGAGTTATTTTTGGCATCATAGGTGTTTGAGAATTATTTTGTGGCTCAGAGTAAATTGTTTTGAGGCTCCTTAATGTAGGCCACAAGCCTTATAGGCCTCTCTTCTCCTAGCTGCAGACCTCTAGGCCTCTCTTCTCCTAGTTGCAGGCCTCTAGGCCTCCTTTCCTTGTCATTTAATTATCTCTACTAACCTTCTTTGATTTGCAAGTGTCTCACTAAATTTTTATGAGATTTTCTTCACAGATCAGTGGCATTGCTTGTGCCCATGAGACCATTGCTTGCGCCCCACAGCCACTTGGGAGCACCACAGGATGTTTTGCTTAGAAATCAAGGGACCGCCCCCTTGATCATCATTTATGGATCCCTCCCCTTCATCATGGCACATTGAGGACTCATCTTGGCCTTCCAACAGCCCTTTGCACCATTATTTTATCATTTTTGCCTCATTAGGAAGGCTTATGTTACACATTTGAGCTATTTGGTTGGCTTGTCACCAAAGTTATTGTTATTTTGCACATTAAAGTAAATTTAGGGGCTCATTAGGTTAATTCTAAATTGTAGAGGCTCATATAAATAAAGGAGAGCCTCATTTGTATTTGGGGATCACTTGGATTTCTATCTCTCTTCTTAAGAAACTCGGACTTGCAATTTAGGACGAATTTTGGATGTTTTGGATGCACTTTGACTTTGACATGTTATACAAGTACAAGGAAGATCTCAACTACATGAACCATGAAGAAATTTAGGCACCGCAATTCCATGGACTAGATTCCTGACCAAGGCAATCTATCCCTTCGTCTTCAACAATTTAAACACCACAATGTCACGGACTTGATTCCTAACAAGGGAAATCTATCTCGGTGGGACTAAGATGGACTCAAGCTTTCAGCCTCTCTAGGTACCATCAGGCTTACTTGCTAACCACCAACCCAAAGATCCAGGTGTATATCCAAAAACAGAGCTCTATAATCAACACCACCTTTTCCAACTTCGAGACCTAAACATCAACACAAAGTGTCGGTTAGATGTCCACTCAGGCAATGCTTCACTCACAAAGCCTCAACACTCCTTGATCCAATAGATCAAGGATAACCAATCTCTCCCAATCAAACTAATTGGTAACCAGCATGCTATCAAAACCTTCAAGAGATTCACCTATACAAACACAACCCCAATCAAAAATATATTTTTATATTTACATAATCAAATACAAACCTCCGGGGTCTTCTAGACAACTTGATGTTGCTTCTCAACTTTTCATAGTAGGGCTATCAACCGAATCTCTGATAGAAGATTCCTCAATCATACAATTCCCTTTCCTACTTCTCATGCAACAACATATCCTTTGAAATTCATTCTTCAATCAAAACCAAGCTATGCCCTCCCTCATTAGGAAGGCTTATGTTACACATTTGAGCTATTTGGTTGGCTTGTCACCAAAGTTATTGTTATTTTGCACATTAAAGTAAATTTAGGGGCTCATTAGGTTAATTCTAACATGTAGAGGCTCATATAAATAAAGGAGAGCCTCATTTGTATTTGGGGATCACTTGGATTTCTATCTCTCTTCTTAAGAAACTCGGACTTGCAATTTAGGACGAATTTTGGATGTTTCAGATGCACTTTGATTTTGACATTTTATACAAGTACAAGGAAGATCTCAACTATATGAACCGTGAAGAAATTTAGGCACCGCAATGCCATGGACTAGATTCTCGACCAAGGCAATCTATCCCTTGGTCTTCAACAATTTAATCACCACAATGTCACAGACTTGATTCCTGACCAGGGAAATCTATCTGGGTGGGACTAAGATGGACTCAAGCTTTCAGCCTCTCTAGGTACCATCAGGCTTACTTGCTAACCACCAACCCAAAGATCTAGGTGTGTATTCAAAAACAGAGCTCTACAATCAACACCACCTTTTCCAACTTTGGGACCTAAACATCAACACAAAGTGTCGGTCAGATGTCCTCTCAGGCAATGCTTCACTCACAAAGCCTCAACACTCCTTGATCCAATAGATCAAGGATAACCAATATCTCCCAATCAAACTAATTGGTAACCAACGTGCTATCAAAACCTTCGAAACATTCACCTGTACAAACACAACCCCAATCAAAAATATATTTTTTATATGTACATAATCAAATACAAACCTCTTGGGTCTTCTAGACAACTTGATGTTGCTTCTCAACTTTTCATATTAGGGCTATCAACCGAATCTCTGATAGAAGATTCCTCAATCATACAATTTCCTTTCCTACTTCTCATGCAATAACATATCCTTTGAAATTCATTCTTCAATCAAAACCAAGCTATGCCCTCCCTCTCAACCAGGGAGCATCTCTTTATCCAGACTCCCTCTTAATCTTAGGAAGATCGACCTCTCATTTTCGTCATCGGAGAATCTTTCGTGGCTTCCAACCATTTCATCAAAGTTATCATCATCCCCATCATGCTTATCACATCAACAAACATCTTCACCATATTGAAGATTGTGTACCTGCAAAACTTAGATAGCAAGTACATCCAAATCTATAGAAGCATGAAGTTAGCCATATCAAAATTACGAAAGCATCTATCAGATACCCAAACTTAATTATAAACAAGAGACAAATACTCTTCAACATCTTGCTAGGGACTTTGTCATAAACCCTAGACTACTTCATAACTATTGTCATTCCATCTAGGGTTTCAATGTTTCTTTCAAAGGTGTGACATACCCTATTACAACATATAGCAAACCCTAGAAACAATTCAAACAAATATAGATCTACAAGGCATCTAACAACTTTCAAAATTCATATGTTAGACTTTCCACTAGGGATTCATACAAATCCTAGATTTCATACAAAAGAATCAATCAAAACCAATCACAGCTTAGTCATTAACATGACTAGCTTCCACTAGGGTTAGTTGCAAACCCTAGATTTTCAATCAAACATCAATCCCAACTAAAACTCAAATTTCAACAATCTTACACAAATCTCAAATTATCATATTGCCATCATTCATCAAGATTTTTACTTCTACTAGGGTTTATCTCCAAAACCCTAGAATTTCATAAACACTATCATCTTAGAAAGACAAACTTTGACTAAGGCTTAGTTCCAAACCCTAGGATTCATGGCCACCGACAAACAAGTCAACTCATACATCTAGGACTTCATCATCACGGATGGTCAGTTCATATCATGTGTTAGTCAAACCCAACTTCACAAAGATCAATAACCAACTTGATTAGACTAGGGTTTGATTAGACAAACACACACATACCAAGCAAATCATTTCTAAGACATTATAATGGCCTTGCTTACACATTCCACCAAACCCTAATGAGTTAGGGTTTCAATGTAGAAACATAGAAAACCCAACATTACCAATATTTCAAAGGTTCGGGACATTATCATTCAACCCTAACAAGTTAGGTTTTCCTAATCATACCAAAATCCCAAACATGACATCATCAATAAAACTTCAAATAGCATTTTTCAATATCCCTAAGAAGTTTAGGGTTTCAAGGATTCACATTAGCATACCCTTAGGTTAGGGTTTTCCAGAGAACCTGTCTAGAGTTTTATAAAATATTAGTTAAGACTAGGAGTGGGGTAGATTAATCAAGTGATAAATCTCCCAAGATAAGAATCAATATGATATAATGTGGCTAGTCACAATGACGTTGGTAATAGAATGTCAAATGAATAAACATTTATTATAAAGAAATCAATGTTTTAAAGCATACCTTTGTTCCTTGACAAACCTTGTCTTGAGAGGTCCTCTTTCATACTCCTTGAGAATATAGCAGATGTTTTCCTAATCAAGACAATAGAGGGAGAATGATGATTAGTATTTAATATAATCAAAACTGAATGAGTACATGAAACCAAAAACTGAAAGGGAATGAGAAACTTATCTTTGGGAGTTGTTGGGGGCTCCCTCCAAAGCTTGAGGGATACCTATAAACTTATAAAACAAATGAAAAAGTATTTTCCACAAATATGTTAAAAACCTATAAATTCTAAAACATCAAAAAATATTATAAGATATCTAAGGCTACAAGCAAAGGACTTAGTAGTGTAAGTCCCTTATGTCAGATTCATCGGGTTTGACTTTCTTTAGGTCTTCCTCTTCAACAACATTGGCTTCATCTCTTTCCCTCTTCTTGTTTCTTGGATTGTTGGGACAGCCACTCAAGTAGTGACCCTTCTTATGACATTTATAGCATTCTACCTTGGACATGTCAACTTTATTCCTTGGTCCTTTCGATTTCTTTCCTTTGTATTAAGCAATGTAGGCATTAGATACTTCTTCAAGATTGGAAACTAGAGAAATCCTCAATTCTTCTTGATTGCAGGTAGTCCATAGTTCTTCAAAAGTGGGAGCTTCCTTCCAACTGTTAAGTCCTGCAGCAAATGCACCCCAAGTAGGTTGCAATCCTAATACAGCAGTGATCACGAGTTCTTTATCTGGAACAATTTCATCGATGGCCAAAAGATCATCTCTCATTCTTGCTATCTTCACAAAGAAGGAGGTCACTGTATCTTCTTTAGTCATCTTTGTGGTCCTTAGTTCATTCTTCAAGCTTTCTACTTGACCAATGTTCTTAATAGTGAATAACTTTGACAAGGCTTCATACATTTCCTGAGCATGATTGATGTTGGCTATAAATGGGACAAGATTGTCCTTTATTCCTTCTACCATTAGAGTCATGGCCACCAATTCCAATTCTCTGAACTTTACTTTGTCAGCATCACTGGAGTCATCTGTGGGCTTCTTTACTTTTCCTTTGACAGAGTCTAGTACCTTGTTCTTTTCAAGGATGAGGTCAATCCTCTTCTTCCAAGACTTTTAGTTTGAGGCTTCTTCAAGTTTGTTCTCTCCCTTGATTGTGTTAGACATATTTCTTGAATATAGTGGACTTCTTCCCTGAAATAACCCTTTTGAATGGTTCCTTGATCAAGTGCTTGAGACTGCCTTTTTCTTCTTTCTTCACCAAAGCTCTAATACCATGTTAGAAAATCAGAAAGGCAGAAAGATTTTCTTATTCTTGATAATTACTTGTGATGTTCTTGATTTGTTATTACAATTCTTTATATCTTTTTTCTTTTAGTTCATCAAGCAATTACCAAAGCAATAGCACATAAAACAATGGATACCATATGTAGGAACTATGCCAGGGCAAAATCCCCCTCGAGGGGAAAACCCAGTCAAAATTCTCTTCCTTTCAATAGTATTCTTTGAGACTCTTCACCCTAGACAAAGACCAAACCTTCCCTCCATTCCAAGTCAGCCTCCTAGATCTTCGACCTCCTTTCCAACAACATTGACTATGTAGTAGCTTCCGACATCAGGTAGCTTGGAAGACTCTGATCTCCCAAACTAGCGCACGAAACAAAAAGAGAGAGGCACCAAAATTTCGTTTTTCTTCTTCTCCTTAGACTCCACCCAACTCGCACTTCTTTTGGCTTCCTTAGACCCACTTCGCACTTCTTCAACTTCCTTAGACATATCGAACTAGCTTGAGATGAGATGCACCAAATGAATTTGACTTGCTTCTATTTATAGGCTTCAAGGGAGGTCGAATTGATGTCCTTAGGCCGATCTGATCTCTTCTAGGCCGACTTGATGTGGAGGACACATAAATTATATTTGCTCAATATTAAATCTTTTTACATGATTCAAAAGCCCAAGAAGGGTCAAAGTACAATGACTCTATTGACTCAGAATAAATCCTAGAAGTCCTCAATGGGGACTTTGACCTAAAACATGGTGACCCAAACATGAAACCCGTGCTTTAATAAGTCACAATAATAACAATAATAATAATTTTTTTCTTTATTCTTTTGACAAGTACATTACAAGATGACTCAAATACATTTAATGAAGACCAAACCTAGTTACATTTTCCAACACTTTGAACCCTATTGTTGACATGTTAATCACAAGTGAGGGATACTAGGACTCCTCCCATCGGTGAAAATCCGAGAAGAGAAAGGGATATAGGTTGTGGTGAAAGTGGGCCTTGGTCCCAAATTGTTGTTGTGCTCTCTAGCTCTAGCCTATATGCTAGGCCTACTAATTTGTGCAGCGACGGGTTCGAGGTTCAAATCCCCCGAGACACTAGTGCCTATGGAAGGGGCATATGTAGGCACCTATCGATTATAGTGGTAACGGTTGGAATCGATCCCATATCACATGAGTACGAGACCAGCGCAATTGTCTATTCCTCTAGATATGGGAGAAAAAAAGAAGTGTAATAAAACATCAATAATCCCACTCTCACTATGCTTACTCTGTGTTATCGCTATTACAACCCAGTATTAAGGAGAAGTGGTGAAAATATTTTAGCCTTACTCTCAACCATAAACAAAATATTCCGAGAAATATATACAATTCTTTTACTTTTTAAAACTATTTTAATACAGAATTTTTGAACGTAAACTAATTTATTTCAATATCCACTTCATATGTAAAGAGAGAAGGTATATATATATATATATATATATATATATATATATACCATAATAAAATATTTTAATGCCCAAAAAAAGAAGGTTATTAAAAATAAAATAAAAAATAAAAAAACCAATTACTTCCTAAGAATAATAGAAGGGAGATGTGTAATTCATTCAATTTTTAATATAACATTAACATGTAGCATTTAAAAAATATCAATAATAATTTAAGAAAAAAAACAATGTCAGCCATAAATAAAATATTTCAACATCATATATATATATATATATATATATATATATCAATTGAAAAAAAATTATGGTTAAAATATGTCAAGTAGTCTAACTGTTGAAAAATGTAACTAGGTTCGGTCCTCATAATGACATGTGTAATTATGAATTTTATGTAACTGATGTAAAAAATTAAATAAAATTAATTTTGTAATGCTTGAATCATGAGTTTCATGATCAAGGAATATTATTTTTATAGTTAAAGCTCCCATTGAGAGCTTTTAGGGTTGATCATCATGTCATAAAGACTATTAAGTCAATGTCAAAGATTGAAGACCCATTTGGGCATGTAATTCATTGTAAGAGAAAAATTTGTTAACCCTCCAAAGACCTTGTCACAAGCTCCCCTTGAAGCAGCCTAAGGATAAATCTAGAAAGGCGTGTCGTCCTTGTCACAAGGAAAAGTCAGCTTATTCTTGATGGACAGACCACTATATATAGGGCAACTTGGCCTCACCTAGGACAGAACTCGGTCAAGCATCCAAGACAAGAAAAGGAGCACAAAATCACAAGAAGAGCAGCCTCATAACCAGCGAGGAGGAGGAGAAGAAGGGCGAAGATCTTTGGCATTGTTTTTGGGTTAACCTCATCGCACGTGTGATAGAAACTAGGGATTTTGCAGTGGTATCAAATCAGTCCTTGAAGAAGTCATCAAGAAAGTCTCCAATTCACCTTCCTTGCTAGTCGAGACCACCACGAGAAGTCTTCAAGTAAAGCAGAGGAAAGCATCCTAAACTCTCTCCATCACCTCACATGTGCGGAATTGTGAAGGTACAGATTGCAGATTTGTGGAAAGGGACCGAAATCTCAGAGTAACCAAGGCTAGCAGTGCAAGAACGCAATTTGACTTGTGTTGACTTGGGCAAGTAGAAGAAGCAGTGAAGAAGGGTCTTGTGACTTGGTCTTGGAGAGGTTGTTGTGTCAAGGGTCTTGGTCTTGGTATTCGTCAATTGAAGTCTCTATAAGAAGAAGAATTCGTTTTGGGTTTTCCTCTCAAGTTGGAGAGGTTTTGGCCCTGGCTGATCGCCTACACTTTGTGTCTCTTGTCTCCTTATTGTTTATGCTTTGGTAGTTGTTTGATGAAGAAGAACACTATAATAATCTAAACAAAGAGAAGAACCTAATCTAAAGAAATAAAAAGCATTCACAAGCAGTTATCATTAGAAGAGAATTCACCTAATCCTAATGCCCTAGATTTCTCAACATGGTTTCAGAGCTAAGTTGCAAAATCAAGGAAAGGAAATCTCATCAAGGGACACTCAAGCATTCAAGGACCAAATCTTGAGGAGGGCATCAAATAAAATCTAGAAGATCATCTTGAAGTCAAGATCTACAAAGAATTGTCAAAACCCTAGATTAAAGAAAAAGTCTACACTAGAAGAAGTCTCGGGATTCTCAAGTCATCATCTAAAGACCACAAAGACCTTGCTCAAGTTGAAGAGATCCACAAACCAAAGTAACTTGAAGACTACTCATCCAAGAGAAGAAAGATCAAGGACATTGTCATCATCATCAAAAGTTCTAACGCAATCTCCCTCTCATTGAAATAAGGATTTCATCTCAAAAGAAAATCCTTGTCCTTGAAGAAGATCATCGAAGAAGCATCAAGACATCATCAGTTATTATCAACAAGGACATCACCATCAAAGGATCTAAAATGATCTCCCTCTGTGGAATCAAGGATCACTCTTGAAGAGAGTTATCTTCATCAAGGAGAAGTTCCCTATTATCTATATCATCATCAAATTCAAGGAAGCAGCAAGTGGAAGAAGCATCTTCACAAGTAACTATATTTATGTCTACATCTGAATCTGTCAAAACATCTTTTTGCAAGGAAAGAAACAAATTGGTTGGGGCTTCAAACTTTCTTGCATGGAAGAAGAGGACAGATCTGAATCTCATTGAAAATGAGGTCATGTAACATGTTAGAGACTCAATCAGCAAACCTCGAAAAGAAAATGCTCAAGCACTTGCAAGGTTTATGAAAGGGGAAGTAAGAGCTCAAAGGATTCTCATAGAATCCATCAAGTATCCCCTCATCCCATATATATCTAAACTCGAAACTTCAAAAGAAATATATCACAAATTGGCAGAGTTGTTTTCCGTAAGCATTGAAGGAGAACTTATCTCATTAAGGCAATAACTCTACAAGCTAAGGATATCAAAAGAAGGAATAGCCTCAGACTTTATGAGGATATCTAAAATAAGGGATCAACTTCAAGATCTGGGAGAAATAATGTCTGACAAGGAGATGACCACCATAGTACTAAATGCACTACCAGAGGAGTGGGGTAACTTTACTTCAAGCATTTATGGGAAGAAAGAAGCTACTCCATTCAAGGATCTATGGTCACTATGCAAGATTGAAGAAACCAGGTTGAAGGCAAAAATTAATGTAGGATCAAGTGAGCAAAATCAAACATATGCTACAATGACAAAAAGAAAGGGAAAGTTTGGAAAATTTGGTCCTCAAAAAAAGAGGAACATGGCTAAGATTCAATGCTATGGATGTCAAGTGTGAAAACTCGATGATCCTGAATCCTACTGCAATAGCTAATAATATTTCTTCTATTTGTTAAATTACTTAAACAAATTATTTGCATTTTTCTACGGCAAATATCAAAATACATACACTATAGCCTTCACAAATAAAATTTTGTAGAAAATAAATACAAGGAAAACACTAGCACATATAAACACAGTGACGGTTATTTTTGGACAATTGTCCCTCGAAAAATCCAATGTGGGAAAACCGGTGCAGCAGATGAGGGTTTTTTTTATTAATCTTCAGCAATAATTTATGTACAAGAAAAGTCAGTGAGAGAAATTTACTAGTGACTTTCTCACACTTCACAACAATATTTTGACCCCGAAGAGGACCTCCTGCCTCTTTCGCTGGTCCTTTTGCGTCACTCTCTGCGTAGTGACTGCGTGGGCCCTGCGTCAACCCTTTTGCTGCACTGACCTGCTACCCTCCTCTATGTTGCCTCCTCTAGATTCGTCCTTCACTCTCCGACTATGTTGATGTCCTCTCTCTCCCACCTGCAACTCACTCTTTGATTCGATTTTCTCTTACCGAACATCAGCCACTGAGAAAATCGATATGCTTGAGCAACTGAGAATCTTCTCTGGTGTTTTCTCCATCTACCCACCGACTTCTTATAATCTTTTTATTGCAGCACAACGACCAAGATTAAAACATAATCGATGGCTAAGATTAACTTGAAGTCAATCCATGTCTTCTTCTAGAAGATTCTCACCATGACTTAATTAATACCTAAGTTGCAGGAAACGCAGGGTAGGAGGCCAATTCTGTACGGAAATGGAAACGAAACCCTGAAACGCATGTGGTACGGCCGTGAAATGCATTTCCGGCCATACTGGCACGTTTCTCGATGCGGAAACGTGGCCAGTACAGCCAGAAATGCGTTTCACGGCCATACAACGCACGTTTCCACTTGTAGCTTGTGTGTGTGTTTTTTTTTCTAATTTATTATTAGGTTTTCCTAATGACTTCTAGACCCCTGTCTAAAGTTATAAAACTGAACTTTTGCCCTAGTGTTGATATGCAGTTCATCAGGGAGTTTGAGGCATACGTAGTTCATGGTAATGTAAAAGTGATATTCTCCTTTATTTTTCATTTTCATCCTTTTAGTTAAATTTTTAACATTACCATGAAATGACTCAGGATGTTTGAGAGTGGTTTCGCCCTCATTGGATTTCATATGGAGAAAGTAGAATTTTAAATCTCTCTCAAAATCCAGCAAACTTATCTGTTTTTCAGGATTTTAGGATTGGGGGATTGCAATGTTTCCATTGGATTTTATCATGTACTAGGGTATGGAACTTGTATTTATTAAAGAGAACCAAGCCCTCTATGTAAGGGAGACTCCCAATAATCAAGAGCATGTAGGGTACTAGGGTATGAAACTTGTATTTAATCAAGAGCACTAAGGTCATTCGACTATGTAGGAGGAGACTCCCAATCAAGCACGAGACAAGAAATTAGAAATTTCTCGTGGCCGATCTTGGATATTTCTATTTTCATTATGTGATCATTCATGAGTAAATGTGATGTAAATTTAAAGACTTATAGTTTATGCATTGAAAATTGACAACTTTATCATAATGTAATAAATTAGAATGTATCATATATGCTTTATGATTGCACATATTTCTTAAATGTCCTATATATATATATATATATATATATATATATATATATATATATATTCGTGTTTCCCCATTTCCAAAATTTGGGGAGGTCGCGTTTCGTATCATTCCCGTTTTGGAAACTCGTACTCGTTTCCCCGTTTCGTGCAGCCTTGATTAATACCCTTTAATTAATCAGTTTTCCTAAGTTTAGACTTAGGTACAATTAAAAAAATATTAATTATTTTAATTAAGTCATCTCTAGGTCGAATTTCTAGAAACAATTTCTAGGTTTTGGAGAATACATCTATTCTAGCCTCTCCACAAAGTTTTGTGGCTAGAACACATCTGATGCTACAAAAATCAACACTCCCTCTTAGCGAGGAATGTGTTCTAGTGCTGCAACCCACTGGAGCATCACTCTGGCTCTGTAACAGTTCCTGTCGCATTGCTGATGTCTAGCTCTACTGCCCACCAACTACTGCACAACCCCGATATGAGCTACATCTGTGTTGTTGCTGACCCTACTCAATTGTTGTCAACTACTGCATCTGCATTGCAATTCCTTCTCATTTGTTGTTGCTACAACTAAGAATCCATCTGCTACTGAAATTGGTTTTCCACCATACCCATTTGTTCCCTGAACTGGATGAACTTAGCTCTGCGTAGAGCTTTAGTAAGTATGTATGCTACCTAATCTCCTGTGGGACATACTGCAGCTGGACCACCCCACGTTGAACACAATCCCTGATGAAATGAAATTTGATATCAATGTTCTTCTACTATCATAAAATACTGGATTCTCAGAGAGTTTTATGCAACCCTGATTATCACAGTAAACATTGGTCACTCCTATTTTCTTCCTGAACAAACTCACTAGCAATTTCCTAAGCCATGTGGCTTCACACATAGTTGTGCTAGTTTCCATATATTCTGCTTCTGCTAAGCTCAGTGCTATTGACTTCTGCTTTCTGCTGCACCAAGAGATCATCCCTGATCCAACACTGAAGCAATACCCGAAGGTACTTTTCTTGTCCACTGAACTACCTGCCCAATCTACATCTTGTGAATCCACTCAACCTGACATCATCTCCTCGAGTATATTTCAACCCGAGTCCAACTGTTCCACGCACATATCTGAGAATGTGCCTAGCTCCTGCCCAATGTACCCTTTTTGATTCCACCATGAACTGAGTAACGGTATTGACAGCGAAACAAATGTCTGGCCCGGTGTTGACCATATACATGAGAGACCCAATTAGTTGTCTATACAAGGTGGGCTTGACTTCATTGTCCCCTAAGGCATCTATATTTTTCTAGTTGGTAATCATGGGTGTTGCCATGGGTCTGCAATCCTGCATTCTGAATCTCTTCAGAATTTTTGTAGCATATCTTCCTTGCCCAAGGAATATTTCCCCATTCTTCTACCATACTTCCAACCCTAAAAAATAGTGCATCAGGATTCAGCACCATATCCTTCATGTCGAATTTTGTTGCAAGGTTCCTTTTGCAGCCCTCTATGAGCCTCGATGATCCCGTCAAAAACAGATCATCTACATATAAAACCAAAATGAGAGGCTCATTCTCCACCATCAAATAGTAGAGGTTGGGATCTGCATCACTCTTGATGAATCAAAACTATTGCAAGTAACTGTCAATCCGACCATACCATGCCCTGGGTGCCTGCTTGAGCCCATACAGGGCTTTCTTTAATCTGCATACATGAGTGCCCTTCTCATGAGTCACGAAGTCATCAAACTGCTCGATGTACACCTCTTCTTCTATCACCCCGTTCAAGAATTTTGTCTTGACGTCCATCTGGTGAATTTTCCATCCCATCTGCGCTACTAGGGATATGACGGATCCGATAGAGGTATATTTGGAAACTAGGGCAAAGGTCTCCTCCTAGTCTATTCCTTCTTTTTGTGCATACCCCTTTGCCATGAATCTAGCCTTATATTTCTCTACACTGCCATCTGCAACGTACTTGATCATGTAGATCCACCTAGAACCCACGACTGATCTATCCTTTGGTCTAGGCACCACCTCCCACACATCATTTGTCATGATAGAACTATACTCTTCTACCATGGCATTCACCCACACCTGATGTTGTGCAGCTTCCTGAAAACTGGAGGGTTCTGCAACCTGAGCCACCAACGCCTGGTATCTGTCAGGTTGCCTGCGCTGCCTCTTGTTAGTTTTAGGAGCTCTGACAAACTCTTCTGCGTCCTTAAAGGTCTGACGCACTTCCCTACTAGTCCTACCACTGGTGGTGGGAGGTTCAATCTGATCTTCTTCCTGTACCTCCAACTCTATCTGTTGAGAACTTCTTGGATCTCCTGCTCCTCAGGAGATGCTAGTGCTAGTCACTGTACTCAAATCCTGTGACTGTCCCCCTACTTGTTCTACCTACGGTCCCTGTTGTTGCTGGACAAAAGGAACTTTTGATGATTGATCTCCTGCAGGCATCTGTCAACATCTTCTGAAAGCTCTATCTTCCATGAACTTTACATCTCACCTCACTATAATCTTCTTATTGCCAGGAACATATATTTTGTATGCCTTTGAGGTCTCGCTATATCCTACGAGATACCCCTTTTCTGTCGGCTGATCCAACTTACTACGCTTCTCGTCTGGAATGTGACAATAGGCCACACTCCCAAATATCATCAAATGACTTACCTCGGATTTCGACCTGGAGAAGGCTCCCTCTTGCGTTTTCTTCCCCAAAGCCCTGTGAGGTGTCTTGCTCTGAATGCACACTGTTGTGTTGCATGCTTCTGCCCATAAGAATCTAGGCAAACCTTGATCATCCAACATGGCCTTTCTTTCCCTGATTATGGTCATGTTCTTCTGCTTTGCTACTCCATTATGTTGCGGATTGTAGGTAGCAGTCCACTCTCTTTTGATACGTTCATTGGCGCACAAATCTGTGAAGTATTTATCCGTGTATTCTCCACCATTATCTGAACGTAGTACCTTGATCTTTTAATGTGTCATGTTTTCTATGAGAGCATTGAATTCTCGAAACCGATCAAAGACCTCATCCTTGGTCTTTAAGAAGTAGATCCAGGTTTTTCTGGAATGGTCATGAATGAAGGTGACGAAATATTCGCAACCGCTAAGAGATCTGGTGGACATAGGGCCACAAATATCTGAGTGTATCAATCCCAACACACCATTGGCTCTGTTATCACTTCTTGGAAACTTTTTTTTGCATATTTTCCAAGTACACATCCTTGGAATAGATCATCATGCTCAGTGCTGAGAGCTAGAACTCCTGTTATAGTCTCTTTGAGCATTTTGAGTGCTCCATGGTGTAAGTGTCCCATCCTCCAGTGCCATAGTTCATTCAGCTCCTTTCTACTGTTGTTATTACTGCCTATCAATGCCATTGGAGAATCGATCTGCAAACTATATAGCATGTTGCTTTGAACTCCTATCTGTCTCACCTTCTTCCAGGTGGGATGCTTGATATATACTTTCTTTCCCACAAAGTATACATCACATCCCTTGTCCTACAACTGGGACACTGAAATTACGTTCATGCTTCCATCTAAAAATCTATGGTGCCTCTCCCTACTGGAGTACACTTCGTTCTATTGCCCATAGTGATCTGGAAGTCCATTTGTTCCTCTTGATAGCTCGAGAAATATTCCCTTACTCCAGTCATGTGAGATGAAGCTCCGCTATCAATATACCAGACACCATCCAAAGTCAATCCTGAAAGACACGCAAACTCTTCTTCCAATCTAGAAGAGAATTTTGAGGCTTCTTGATTATCCATGATTTTATGTGCTATTTCCTTACTCTGACGCTATTTTTCCAGCAACTGCTGCAAAATATCTACGTCCCAGCTGAAGATCTGCTCTACAAGGAAACTACGTGAAGAAATTTCAACCCCCACCCTGGTTATCAGTTTTCCTTATCACTCCATGCATTTAGTTTTAAATCTAAGCATGATAAAAATTCTAAAATCTGGAAATGACAATATTTTCTGAAAACACAAATTTAGAGATTTCACAACTGCTAAAATTGTAGAAATAAAACACAGCGAAATTATGACAGCCACACAGAGAAAATAACACAGAGATTTTTGGTCAATGTGACCCTAGAAAAACCCCCTAAAACTCTTGGGGAAAACCAGTTTGAGAGCTCTTCTTTATTTCTGAAAATGCTTTCACAGAGAAACTGAAATACACAGTAAAAATTCCAGAAACCACAAATTACAACTTATCTCGATTTTCGTGCTTGAACTCCAACTCGAAAATTGTGTCAATCAGCGAACAGCCAAAACAAAAAAAATTCAGCAATAAAATAGCATTAAATGTTGTACATGCCCAAAACTTGTACGGACCATACGGATTTCAATAGTATGGTTGCCTCAAAATTCGTGCCCAAATTTGCCTCGAAATTCATTCTCTTGTTATTGTCCCTCTTCCTTGATTCCTGTGTTGTCCCTCTTCCTCGATATCTGTGCCTTTCTCCTGCTATACGGTTTTTCCTTGGGATGCGTGCCAATAAATGTTGCTGCCCAGATTTGTTGAAATGTCTTCTTGCTGCTCTCCTTCACTTCCTCACTACTAAGAAATTTTCTCCTTGCTCTCTCTTCTCTTTCTCTCAAATGCTCATGAAAGAATGAATGATCTTTTCCTCTTCTTTTCACCTTTTACTCTATAAATAACCACTTGGGTTACCCTAAGATCTAATGGCTGAGACTCATTTAAATCTAGGGATGAGAATAAATGTGCATTTAATTCTCACTTTCTATTTTTTAACTCACCCACTTAAATAAAGACCCATTTAGCCTTTTATTTCCATAGTCACTTTTTCACTTTCTAATTCTTCATTGACTTTAATAAAGTCACCTTTAAATTAGGATGTAACTTTACCACTTATAAAGTCACTTTTAAATTAAATTCACTTTACCACTTATAAAGTCACTTTAGGAGAAAAGTAAAAATAAATTTGGACACTTTTCCCTAGGCCAAAGATCAAAGCCTTAGGGAACCACTTGTCCTCTGGTACCCAAATTTTAACATTCCCTCTTACCGAGGAAAGTGTTCCTCGCCACTCCCATCTTGCCTCTGAAGTAGACATGCTTGCACCATGGTAAGGCTTTGGTGAAAATGTCTGCTCCCTGCTCATTTGTGGAAATGTACTCAAGCTTGACAACTCTCTTTTGGACATATACTCTAATGAAGTGATACTTGATCTCAATATTCTTTGACCCGTCATGAAAAACTAGATTCTCCGTGAGTTTTAAGCAACTCTGATTATCACAGTAAATTACTGAAGGTCTCAATGCCTAACCAAATAGATCAAACAACATCTTGCTAAGACATATGGCCTCACAATTAGCCAAACTAGTAGCGATATACTCTACCTCAACTGATCTCAATCAACTGACTGTTGTTTTTGACTGATCCACGACACAACTGTCGAACTCAACCCAAAACAACACTCGGAAGTACTCTTCCTAACTGAAGAACAACCTGCCCAATCTGAATCTGTGTACCCTGCCAGTCTCACTCCATCACTAAGTTGCATGAAACGTGGGGGGAGGGGTCGTTTCAGGCAAGAAACGGAAACGAAACTGGGAAAACGTACGGTAGGAAACGCATTTCCGGTCGTACTGTTTACGTGCCGGAAACGCGTTTTACAAGCCACGTTTCATAGTTTTAATGTGTTGTTTTTTAATTTTTTTTTTTATTTGTTTTTAAATTTTTTTTAGGTTTCCGGTAAATTCTAGAAGCCTATTCTAAAGTTATAAAAGAGCAGTTTGTCTCATTCTCTCATCACACTATTCAGCAAGTCGTTTCTCTTGGAGACTGACAGTTGTTTCAGCTAGGGTGTTTTGAGCAGTGAGCAAAGTAGATTTCAGCAGCAGGAGAAAGAGATTTCAGCAGCAAGAGAAAGAGATTTCAGCAGGAGATTTTAGTAGCAGCAGATTTGGCTCAACTACAGCCATATTTCTCTTCTCTTTTCTGGCATTTCGGGGTAGCTTCAGCCACAGAAAATTAATTTGGGTAAGCCACATTCATTTTTTTAGTTTCTTCTTACTATTTCTTCAATTTTTCTAGGGTTTAGGCAGCCAAAAATATGAAAAACGTTTTTTATTTATAGATTTGTTTTTTAAATTTATTTTTGCAGCAGATTGGCTCAGCTACAGCCATATTTCTCCTCTTTTCTGGCATTTTAGGGTAGTTTCAGCCACAGAAAATTAATTTGGGTAAGCCACATCCATTTCTTAGTTTTTTCTTACTATTTCTTCAATTTTTCTAGGGTTTATACAGCCAAAAATATGAAAAACGTTTTTATTATTTAACTTTTTTATTACAGATTTGTTTTTTTAATTTATTTTTGCAGCAATGGCTTCCAGCCAAAGTGCAGCTGCAAGTTCAAGCCCTAGGGCCAACCCAAGGGCTGAATATTATCCTCTTTGGAGGAATGTGACGAAGCTTCAAAGATGTGGAGGTGGTGGCTCATGGTAATGGCGATGCAATCTTTGCAATAATACGTACAAGGGCTCCTACCCAAGAGTGAAGGCGCATCTATTGCATGGAGGAGGATAGGGGATTTCAGGTTGCACAAAAACATCAGATCCGTTGGCAAGGAGGGCATATCAAAGAGAGCAAGATGAGGCGGATGGTACTAAGAGAAGGCATGATGAGCTTACTCAAGCTCCATCTAACATTGAGCCAAGGATTGTAGTTGAAGCAAGAAAGAGGAAAGTTGGTCACACTCAACAACATGAACAACCAGCACCCAAAAATACCAGAGGCCCAGGGGCATCCCCTTCAGTTCAAGATAGTAGGATTGCTAGATTGGTGAATGTGCAAGCAAGAGAAGAAACTGATTCCAGAGTGGCTAGGTGCATTTATGCATGTGGTATCCCATTCAATGTTGTTCGCTCTCCTTACTGGCAAGATATGATAAGGGCAGTTAACAAAGCTCCTCAAGGGTACAAGGGGCCCAACTATGAGAAAGTCAGAACCCAGCTTCTCAAAAATGAGAAGGACCTTGTGGAGGACATTTTAGCTCCAATTCGTTCTTCCTGGAGTAGCTCTTGGGTTACCATAGTCTCAGATGGTTGGACAGATATGAGACGCAGACCATTGATAAATATCATTGCCACTTCCCCCAAAGGAGCAATGTTTATCAAGGCAGAAGACTTCTCAGAAGAGGTGAAAGATGCACAGTACATTGTTGATGTTATTATAAAAGCTATTGAACAAATAGGGCCTAACAAGGTCGTGCAAGTTATCACGGATAATGCACCGGTTTGCAAAGCTGCAGGTTTAATTATTGAGGGGAGGTATGACCACATCTTTTGGACACCATGCATTGTCCATAATCTGAATCTGATCTTAGAGGAGATCGACAACAAAGTTTCCTGGATAAAGGAACTCACAGGGGAAGCAAGGGAGATTATCAAATTCATCACCAACCACCACCAGTCTCAGGCCATATTTCGAGAGTACTCCAAATTGGAGTTGTTAAAAGTTGTTGAGACAAGATATGCCTCAAACTTCGTGATGTTGCGCCGCCTTGTTGAGGTTAAGCATGCATTAGTTTCTATGGTGGTGAGTCAAATTTGGATTGAGTGGAGACAAGCAGATTCAGAGCGGGGATCTATGGTGCATAGATTGTGCCTTGATGAGGATTGGTGGAGCAAGGTAGATTTCTTGCTAAAGTTCACAACCCGTGCATTTGAGCTTCTCCGGAGTGCTGACATTGACCAACCTTTCTTGGGAGAGGTATATGATGGCATGGATTCCATGGTTGAGAAAACTATGGAAATCATTTCGCAGGAGTCTCCACAACTTTTGTTTGTTGATGATCATTTTGCTGGTTTGATCAAGAAAATCATTGTTGATAGGTGGAACAATTTCAATACACCATTGCACACTTTAGCACATGCTTTGAACCCCAAATTTTATGATGAGGAGCTTATTGCTAAAAGCAATGGGAAGAGGAAGGCACCCCATAAGGATAGAGAGGTGGCTACTGGGGTGAAAAAAGCCCTTATGAGAATGTTTCCTTCTCATCTACATAGGGAGGTAAAGGAGGAATTTGCCAGTTTTGCTGTAGGAATAGATGATTATGCAGATATATCAACTTTGGAGGAGAGAAGCACCATGAATCCAGTTAGGTGGTGGATTTGTCATGGAGCAAATGGTGTACATTTGCAAAACCTTGCCATTCGTATTCTTTCACAAGTGGCAAGCTCTTCATCAGCAGAAAGGAATTGGAGCACTTATGGTTTTATTCATTCTGTGAAGCGCAATAGGTTGGGCTCACAGAAAGCAGAGGATCTTGTTTATGTGCACTCCAACCTTCGCCTTGCATCTCGTAGGGGTCCAGAATACAACAGTGGTCCTTCTAAAGAATGGGATGTGGATGCAGAAAATCCTGATTTGGATCTCTCTCTTGCTGCCCTGAATATTGAGGCCGAATCTGGAAGTGGAATTGGTGCATCATCTTCTTCAGCACTACCACCACTGTTGAGCATTGTGCTGCTTCTATTTTTGATGAGGATTGTTATGATGAGGATTAGTCTTTTGTGACTTGTCTCTATAGTTCTTGCAGCCTTATAGTCTTTACTGTACTTGCAGCCTCATATACTAATATAAATAAAGGCTGATTTTGGATTTTCCTATATTTTTATTTTCATTATGTGATCATTCATGACTCATGAGTAAATGTGATGTAAATTTAATCTTAATGTTTTTATGATTGCACATATATATAATAATAATTTTTAAATATTTTTAATATATATATATATATATATTATATTATATATATATACTCGCGTTTCCCCGTTTCCAAAATTTGGGGAGGTCGCGTTTCGTTTCGCTTCCCGTTTCAGAAACTCGTTTTCTTTCCCCGTTTCGTGCAACTTAGCTCCATCACCTTGTCTATAATCCAGACCAAAATCCACAGTTCCCTGCAAGTAACGAAGAATGTGTTTTGCAACCACCCAGTGCACTCTCCTAGGCTCACACATGAATTGACTCATAGTGTTAACTGCAAAACATATATCTAGTCGAGTGTTGACCAAATACATCAAACAACCAATCAGTTGTCTGTATAGAGTGGGATCCACCAACTCGGAATCAGAAGCATGAAGCTTCTTCCAGTTAGTGATTATAGATGTAGACATGGGTTTGCAGTCCTCCATGTGAAATCTACTAAGAATATCCACAATGTACTTCCCTTGTCCCAAGAAGAAATGCCCCTCCTCCTGCCACACCTCCAATCCCAGAAAATAATGCATCAAGCCGATATCCTTCATCTCAAACTCTGAAGCAAGATCTCTCTTGCAGCCCTCAATGAGTCTCTCTGCACCAGTGATGATTAACTCATCACCATACAACACCAGAATGAGAGGCTCCTCACCCACCACAATGAAGAATAGGTTCGATCAACCTCACTCTTTGTGAAACCCAACTGCTGCAAGTATGTATTAGTCCTCGAGAACCAAGCTTCGGGCCATAGAGTGCCTTTTTCAATCTGCATACATGGGACTCCTTCCCATGCACCTCAAAGCCCTGCGGCTGCTCAATATAAACCTCCTCCTGAATAAAGCCATTGAGAAATGTGGTCTTCACATCCATCTAGTGGATCTTCCAACCCATCTCTGCTGTAATCGATATAATGGAGCAAATAGATGTATACCGAGCTACGGGAGCGTAGGTCTCCTCATAGTCAACTCCCTCTACCTCTGAGAACCCTCTCGCCACAAATCGAGCCTTGAACTTCTCGATGTTGCCATCTGCAGCATGCTTTATCTTGTAGAGCCATCTGGAAGTAACAACTGATTTACCTTCAGGCCTTGGCACTACCTCCGAAACAATGTTCTTCATAATAGAAGAATACTCCTATATCATGGCCTCTCTCCAGACTTGCTAGCTGGCTACCTCCTCATAACTAGAAGGCTCAGAGTCAACAATGCTTGTTACCAATGCCATGTAACTACACAATCGCTCAGGTGGTTTACTCTCTCTAACTTGTCTCTTTGGCCTAGCGACTGATGTGGCCTCGCACAAGGTATCTTAAAACTTGGGCTTCCTCTTCCCTGAGCATACTTCTCCCACCGGAGTGAAAGAATCCTCATTATCATCAGAAGCCTGAACTCTTGAAGGCCTGCCAACTGACCTCATGCCTGAATCTATGCCTGTAGATGTTGAAGAAACGTGCAAATTGTCCATTAGTGGACTACCCTGTGAACTGCTTTGTGGACTGCCCTGCATGCTGCCCGAAGAACCACCCACCTAACTTTGTGAGCCACTGCTCAATAATGGACCTGACACTGTAATCGATGTACCTCCTGATCCCTGACCACTGGATCCCTGTGATTGACTCAACTACTCCTGAGGGTCTGGCGACTCTGGATACTCTAACTTCTGTGACCTCCTAAAAGCTCTCTCCTCCTCGAACTTCACATCCCGCCTAACAACCACTTTCCTTTGCGCAGGAATATAAATCCGATAAGCTTTCGAGGTCTCGCTATAACCCACAAAGATGCCCTTGTCTGTAGTGGGCTCTAGCTTGGTCCTGTTCTCCTTGAGGACATAGGAATATGTAAGGCACCAAAAGATACAAAAGTGCCCAACATCAGGCTTCTTCCCGAAAAAGCCTTCTTTGGAGTCACATTCCCCAAGGCACGATGTGGATTTCTATTCTGCAAGTACACAATAGTGTTGTAGGCCTCTGCCCACAAAAATAAAGGTAACCCCTGATCATGAAGCATGGCTTTAGCAGCCCCTGCAATGGATCTGTTCTTCCTCTCTGCAACCCCATTCTGCTGAGGGTTGTAAGGAACTGTGAACTCCCTCCTAATGCCTGCCTCAACACAAAAATCAACAAACTCACCAAGGGTATACTCCCCTCCATTGTCTAACCTCAGGACCTTGATCTTCCTACCTGTCTGGGTCTCCACAAGAGATTTGAACTCTTGAAACTGCATGAAGACCTCACTCTTGGTCTTCAAGAAATAAATCCAGGTCTTCTTGGAGTGGTCATCAATGAATAAAACATAGTACTCATAGCCACTCACGGATACATGAGACATCTGACCACTCACATAGATATGAATCAAGTCAAGGATCCCGGTCACTCTGCTATCACTGCTGGGAAAATGGGATCTGGAAAACTTCCCCATAGCACATCCTCTGCATACATCAAGGTGATCAAAATTGAAATCTGGCACACCAGTGGTGATCTCTCGCAATGTACTCAAGGCCCCATGATACATGTGCCCCATCTTGCAGTGCCAAATCTCACACAACTCTGAACTGCTAGATCTGCTGCAGTCCTGTCTCGGGTGCTGCTACTCAATGCCATCAAGGGCTAGAATGAGAACTTGTACACCTTGGCATGGCACATACAATATCTCTAGCTAAAGAAGTTGGAGTTCCCCTAGGATATATAAGCACCTTCCCTCTCCTAAACAACACATCATACCCTTTGTCCTCAAGTGTTGAGACAGATATCAGGTTCTTCTTCATTCCAAGCACATATAGAACATCTAACACTTTCAAGGGAGGTTTGGGTCCCCAATCAAATGTCAATGTCCCCACACTAACTGATCTAACAATGTTGTCATCACCAAGTACTACCTCCATATCAGTATCATCCTCTGAAAGCTCTAAGAAGTACTCTCTGACTCCTATCATGTGGCGGGAAGTGCCACTGTCAACATACCAAATGCTAGAAGATGCTCTGCTAGTAGCAGGGAATGCACACTCCCTCTGAACCTGTATGGCAGGTGATCGTGCACTACTGGCTTCACAAGCTATGAACCCAAACTCCCGATCAAATCTCTCTGAGAAGCTCTCTATCTTTGTAGAAGCTTCCATGGGCTTGTCTCTCCCTTTCTTGTTCTTCTTCTCCAGATACACAATAGCATATTGTCCCAACTTTTGACAATTCCAACATTTCACTTTGGAATAGTCCTTCTCCTTGTTATGTTGCTTGCCTTTACCTTTGCCTTTGCCTCCACTGTTGGAAGCTTGCTTCTTTGCTCTGCCCTTCTTGCCTCTTGCTAACAATGCCACATTGTCATCCTCCTCCACCTGTTTGGCTTCCCCAAGATGATTCTTTCTGATCTCATTCTAAATGCAATCATCCCACAACCTCTCCCAATCAGGAAGGTTTTCCCGTGCAACAATGCCATCCACAAAATTCTCCCAAGTCTTGGGAAGACCATCTAAAGCAACCCTCACCAACTCAGTGGGTGCAATGATCTCACCTACGACCACCAACTCATCTCTCACTGAAGTGATCTTTGTGAGGTATGTTGTAGCACTATCAGTCTTAGCCATTTTAATGGCCTTCAGTTTCTCCTTTAGGACCATTTTTCTGTTTTCACTTGAGCTATGGTAAAGACTGGTCAAGGTTGTCCACATCTCATGTGCATAAGTCTTTCCTCTCACATAAGGAATGACATGATCTTTGATTCCTTGTAGAAGCAATCTTTTTGCCTTAACGTTATTTTTGTTAAACCCTGCCAGTTGTACAGGGTCAGCAGGTACTACTACTGGGTTCTGTGTCGTATTTACCATAATGCCCCAGACTTCTGCTTCCTCAAAGATGCTCTGAATTCTCTCCTTCCATGCATTTTATTTGTTCTGCCCTCCAACCTGTCTTCAACTCTCAAACCCAAAGACATGTTTCACTGTCCTACCAAACTGAAATTTTCAAATCTATGGTAAAGGTTTCTGTTTTCTGTGTAAAATCAGTTTGCAATCATTTTCACTTTGTTGTCCCAAACTGCATTTTTCAGCCAAACAAACTCTGATACCATGAATAAATTTCAACCCCCACTCTGGTCATCAGTTTTCCTTATCACTCCATGCATCTAGTTTTAAATCCAAGCATGATAAAAATTCTAAAATCTGGAAATGACAATATTTTCTGAAAACACAAATTTAGAGATTTCACAACCGCTGAAATTGCATAAATAAAACACAACAAAATTATGACAGCGACACAGTGATTTTTAGTCAAAGTGACCCCGGAAAAACCCCCTACAACTCTTGGGGAAAACCGGTTTGAGAGCTCTTCTTTGTTTCTGAAAATGTTTTTACACAGAAACTGAAATACACAGTAAAAATTCCAGCCACCACAAATTACAACTTATCTCGATTTCTGTGTTTGAACTCCACCTCGAAAATCATGGCAATCAACAAACAGCCAAAACAGAAATAAAACAGCATTAAATGTTGTACGGTCTACCTCGAAAACTTTGCCCAAAACTTGTTGTACGGACCATACGGATTTCAGTAGTACCGCCACCTTGAAACGCGTGCCCTTGTTTTTGTCCCTCTTCCTCAATTTCTATGTTGTCCCTCTTCCTCGATATCTATGCTTCTCCTGCTGTACGGTTTTGCCTTGGTATGCATGACAATAAATGTTGCTGCCCAGATTTGTTGAAATGTCTTCTTGTTGCTCTTCTTCACTTCCTCACTACTCAGAAATTTTCTCCTTGCTCTCTTTCTCTTTCTCTCAAATGCTCATGAAAGAATGAATGATCTTTTCCTCTTCTCTTCTCCTTTTACTCTCTAAATGACCTCTTGGGTTACGTTGAGATCTAATGGTTGAGATTCATTTAGATCCAGAAATGAAAATAAATGTGCATTTAATTCTCACTTTCTATTTTTTAACTCACCCACTTAAATAAAGACCCACTTAGCCTTTTATTTCCATAGTCACTTTTTCACTTTCTAATTCTTCATTGACTTTAATAAAGTCACCTTTAAACTAAAATGTAACTTTACCACTTATAAAGTCACTTTTAAATTAAAATGTCACTTTACCACCTATAAAGTTACTTTTAAATTAAATTGACTTTACCACTTATAAAGTCACTTTAGGAGAAAAGTAAAAATAAATTTGGACACTTTCCCTAGGCCAAAGATCAAAGCCTTAGGGAACCACTTGTCCTCTGGTACCCAAATTTTAACACTGTGTTGCTCCCTTCTGCCTCTAGAAAGCTTCGATTTGGAGAATCGAATTTCTCTGTCGACTCACTCAGAGAAATCGTTCTCACTCAAAACTTCGATCTCTTGGCCCAAGGACTATGTTGCCTCAACAATTTCAAATTCTTGCCTCTACAATAAATTCAAACTCCCTCTTCCTTTCTGCTCTGAGCTCTCATGCTTACGATCTATGCTCTGATACCATGTGAAAATTCGATGATCCTGAATCCTACTGCAGTAACTGATAATATTTCTTCTATTTGTTAAATTACTTAGACAAATTATTTGCAATTTTCTACAGAAAATATCAAAATACATACACTACAACCTTCACAAATAAAATTCTGCGGAAAATAAATACAAGGAAAATACTAGCACATATAACCACAGTGACACTTATTTTTGGACAACTGACCCCGGAAAAACCGAATGTGGGAAAATCGGTGTAGCAAATGAGGGTTTCTTTTATTATCTTCAGCAATAATTTTTGTACAAGACAAAATAGAGGAAGAGTCACTGAGAGAAATGTATTGGTGACTTTCTCACACTTCACAACAATTTTTTGACCCCGAAGAGGACCCCTTGCCTCTTCTGCTGGCCCTTCTGCATCACTCTCTGTACAGTGACTGCGTGGGCCCTGCGTCAACCCTTTTGTTGCACTGACCTGCGACCCTCCTCTGTGCTGCCTCTTCCAGATTTGTCCTTCACTCTCCGTCTATGTTGATGCCCTCTCTCCCACCTGCAACTCACTCTCTGATTCGATTTTCTCTTGCTGAACTTCAGCCACTGAGAAAATCGATCTGCTTGAGACCTGAGAATCTACTCTGGTGTTTTCTCCATCTACCCATTGACTTCTTATAATCTTCTGCTAGAGCACCAACAGCGAAAATTAAAACATAATCGATGGCTAAGATTAACTAGAAGTCAATCCATGTCTTCTTCTAGAAGATTCTCACCATGACTTAATTAATACCCTTTAATTAATTAGTGTTCCTAAGTTTAGACTTAGGTACCATTAAAATAAAATAAATTATTTTAATTAAGTCGTCTCTAGGTGGAATTTCCAAAAACGATTTTTGGGTGTTGGAGAATACATGTATTCTAGCCTTTCCACAAAGCTTTGTGGCTAGAACACATTCGATGCTACAAAAATCAACATTAAGAATATGGGCATTAGAAGAGAGATTGTCCTAAGCTCAAGAAAGACGATAACAAAAGGGGAAGAGAAGAAGCCCATATCACTGAAGAAGTGGAGGAAGCTGAAAAGAAAAAAATCCAAGAAAGAAGAATATCTCTACTATGACTGAGATAGTCTTCCTCACCTAGTTATTTTCAAGTTTCTGTCTTCGGGTTTTCTGTTGTAAGATATGACTATCATGAGTCACTAAGAAAGAATGATAGGATGCATCATGTTGAAGTTTCTAACTTTACTTAGTTTAGAAACCCTGTTGAAGTTTCTAACTTAGTTTAGAAACCCTTCATGCACATTTTCTGATTTATTCCTACCTACTTGTTATTTTTCTTTAACAAGTTATTTACAATGTAAATATTGAAAATAAACATCAGTGCATGCTCAACATATTACAGATCAAAAACTAAAAGAAACAAGAACAAACACACCAAATGACACCATTATTTTTGGACCAATGTCCCCGGAAAAACCCAATGCTGGAAAACTGGTGCAGCTATCTAAGGGTTTTCTTATTAAGCAATATCAAAGTACAACCTCGGTGCCGAAACTGGCCTACCCAACAGAGAATTTCCTTAGCAACTATACCTCACAGTTTGAGAGAAATCTCCTAGCTGAAACCCTGGAAAACCCTTTCGGCAACTCTTCAGCACAAAACTGCTCTTGCAACCCTAGCGTCTGCCCAATCTAGACTACGTCAGCCCCTCTCTATCTCACGTTGGCCCTACGTCAACCTTTCTTGGCCTGCGTCAGCCCAAGGATGCCCTGCGTTAACTCTGGGAGCTTTTGTGTCAGCTACGCTAGCCCCTCTAGTGCTTTGTGCAGCACTTGGCTATCGTTGCGTGGCCCTGCATGAGCCCTTGCCAGCTCTGCGTCACCCTCCTTGGCTGTTGCGTTGCTATCCTGGCACGATCTATGCCTTCTTTGTTTCTCTGTACTCAATGCCCCTCCGCTGCTCTCCCGATCACTGATTCTATCTCTCTTAGAAAACCCTGCTCTAGAGAATAGAATGACTGATCATCTGGTGTAATCTCCAAGCGACCTTCAAGCCTCCTCTTATACTTATCTTGTTGACGATTCAAAGGCCGAGATTAAGTCCCTATTCAACGGCTAAGATTAGATTTGGCTTGGTCCATGTCTTTTGGACCATTCTAACACAGATTCATATTAATACACATTAATATTTGATTTTCCCTAAGTTTAGATCCATGTGGGTCAGCTTATTTATGGCAGCCGATATTTTTATTGGATCCGTCTCGTCGAGAGGTGTAGGATTGATACAAAGATCATCCGATTCCGATAAGTATTTACGGAGATATGAATTTATTTTGTTTATGTAATTATTATCAAGCCAACCAGCTCTTATGTAGGCTCAAGAAGCCCAAACGTCATGTCTATTCAACCTATGCCTTCTAGTATAAATTGAAGAAGATTTGATGTCATTTTATCATACACATTCTTCATGTGTTCTCCTCTCCACGTCTTGGGTTTTTGGAGAAGGAGAGACACTAATGAAGGATGCCTAAGATGATGCCCTAATTTACACGCTGGAAATGGAGACACTCAGCCACAGATCAAGGAAGACATTTACACGCTGGTAAACAATGAGGATATACGCTGGTTAATACATCTAAACGCAGTCCTAGCATGGAGATCTGTTCACAGCAATGGAAATATATACGCTGGTAGACAGTGATACGCAGCAAAGAAAACCTGCGTGGACAGCCCCAGCAATATACGCAGCAACACTACGTGGATGGGAAACGCACTTGGAACTCAAGGTAGCGTGGTTGAAGAACATAGTCACTCAGGCAACACACTGTCACTCAGTTTACACGCATCATTATGGATACGCAAGAAATGATATAACAATGAATACACGCTGGGCATTATAGATCATATACGCAGGAATATATATATATATATATATATATACACAGTCAATATATTTACACGTTGTTCTTGAACTATACGCAGGGCAGAGATAGTCAACGTGATGCCCTAAGTCATATGGATGATCCGCAATCCAATTCACGCAAAGGATACCTATTATACACTGGTCATAGAAACTCTAATACATTATTATGAGGGACACTTATATGCAAAACGCAGTCCATGTTTAAAATTGCCCTTATACATGAGGGTAAATACGCCTCAAGTCAAACAAATATGGCCACAGTTAGAAGGGAGGCCTGTAGCTGCCAAAAGGAATACCTTACGCAATATGAAGGTGCAACTGTTACACAGGGTGGCATACCTGTAGTAGCACAATGAACAGCATGATAGATCTATTCTCTTGACTCAATGAAGACTATGTTAGAAGTTTCAAGTCCTGGCATAACTCTGATAATGAAATAGATTTCAATGACGGTCAAGAGATCCTTGGCATACAACAGTCTCATCATGTTTCAAAGAACAGTGACTAGGATCACGGTAATATGTATATCAGCATGATGTAAGGGCAACAACATAATGATGATGCACATCTGCAAGGGCAGCGGCATGATGATGGATAAGATCATGGACATGGGCAACATGATGATAATCATGATTAGTGCAGCATGGTGCAGTACGCAGTGGTGTAGCAAGAGGATCGGATGGAGCACGATGATAGGTGAAGGAGTCACCTTGGAGAATCAGTTGAAGCAAAATGTCTTCAACTGATCTCATCGTTATACGAAATGATCTATGCTAGATCTAGATAAGTCAAAGTGTTGACTTCTGTTGTAAATGTACTATCTCTCTCTCTCTCCTTCTCTGTTGAACTTTGAAGATAAAAGAAGATTTGATCAAAGGGTTTCCCCACACATTGTGGGGTTTGTCTCTGGCTCGCGCCACATCTTGTGTCCTCTTGTATTAGCTTGTCTTCTATGATTTATATTTATGTTCTATCTGCAGTGTACTTTATGCTGATGTGATTGCTAATATGGAAAAGAAATTAAATAAATTGCTCTAGCATAGAACATACCAAAAATTAACATGGTTTCAGAGCTGAGGTGAAGACAATGCCCAAGCAAGAGTGAAAGAGCAATCACCGAAGACAGTTGGGACAAGACAGAAGGATCAATAGATTCCTCATAATTCACCTAGAGTGAAGTTGAAGCAGATAATGCTATCAAAATGACGCAGCGGAAGTTTCTGATGGCATACCTAAAGATCACTTCATTGGGAAGTTTGGATCTAAGGGTGGATGGAAAGGTAGATGTCTTGGTTATGAGTTCGGCCCTTATGCGAAGGAGTGTCCGAATGACAAAGATGCAGGTCATCAAAGACACGGCCGACTCTTCAAGGAAGCAAGGAACCCCAGGTAAGAAGAATCAAATATTGTTTCTGATAAAGAAGTGTTATCTTGTATTGGCCCTCTCCTTCAGATTCTTTGGGAATCTGGCATATTGATTGTAGTGCTTCAAGGCACTTCATCGGATAGAAGGGTGCACTCTCTAATTTGGTAGAGATGGAAACAATCGTGGGATTACACTTGGAGCCGATGCCACCTATCCCGAAAAGGGAATGGAAGTCAAAGGTTTTATGGTGGCATTCGTCGATGGAAAGGTACGTGTTTGAAAATAGAATTTTCTAAAGATGCTTTTGAGTTCAGGGTTGTATTAAGTTACAGGAAGTCCACGAGTAGGACCATGTCCATTGACACATAGCACCGGAGGTCTGTGAGTCAGATGGTGACAGGGAAGCCTGAATTCAAAAAGAGCATGAAACTACATGTTTGAGATGTACCGAAGGAAAATCTTACAAGGGGACCATTCCCCTCAAGTAGCAAGTCCACAGGTTTGAAACAACCCGTGGAGTTTTGAACGAGAATCTCATGTAGACAGGTGGAAGAAAGCCCTCTATGGCTTGAAGCAAGACACCCCGAGCATAGTATGATAGGATCAGCGGCTGTCTGATGAAGCTGAGATTCACTAGGAGTGAAATCGATCCAAACCATTTGAAGGTTGTGGATGACAGACCTCTCATACCGACACCTATGTCTGATAGGTGCAAACCCTCTCATTTGTAGAAGACAAAGGGAGTTGGATTCCGAATGTGGAAAGATAAACTGCTAGCCTGTGACTACCTCGAGGATCTTAACTTTCAGACGTTATATGGTAGTGATGTCGGACCAGATTTGGGAAATGCCTCTGAGTTTCAAAAACTCATTCGTGTTGATGTTCTTGATGAACCTTCATCTGAATATATGTTTTGCAGTTAGCATTGTGAGCTAATATTTGGTTGAGCCTCACTAGATTGGTGCCAAGAATCTTCTGAGATGTCTTCAGGACACAATCTCTCATGGATTGAGATACACTGCCGGAAATATGAAACTGCATGATTATTCGAATGTTGATTGGGCAGACAGTGTGGAGGATCACTGGAGCACTTCTTAGTGTTGTTTCTCTTTGGATTCTACTTCGATATTATGGATGAGCAGGAAGCAGAAGTCGGTTGTTGTAAGCACCACCGAGACCGGGTACATATCTACGAGTATGATCTCGTACGAAGCTGTCAGGTTGGGGAAGCTCTTGAGTGAGTTGTTTGTACACATGATGAATACCACTGTGATTCTCTATGACAACTAGAGGTGGGATTCGATTATTGAGGAATCCAGTATTCAGCAGATAGACATCATCTGGGATATGGTAAGTTGATGAGCAAGGAGGCTCCATCGCATTAAGATGATGTACAGGTCGCTACACTCTGTCAAAGCCCCAGGGAAAGATCAAATTTGTGATTTTCCCGAATGACTTGGAGTCATCAAGAGACCTTTGTAAAAGGGTCCTGCATGTCACATTGAGCTCTGGGAGCTCTGGGGGCTTGCGGTTCTTACTGGAGCAACGTACGACCACAGGGTGACTCACCCTCCCCTGGTGGTGCGCACTGGGACAAGATGATTCGCTCTCTTGTGGGACAAGATGATTCGCTCTCTTGTGGAACGGGATTGATGTTTTCTCCTGTGAGGCCTGGATTGATGTGTTCTCCATGGCGATTGTAGCAGAACTAATGTGTTCTCCTGTGAGGCCTGGATTGATGTGTTCTCCATGGAAATTGTAGCAGGATTGATGTGTTCTCTTGTGAGGACGGTATTGATTAAGTTCTCCTGTCGAGGCATCCTACCCATGCAGTCTGGGACTCATGGGAAGTACCTCTAATCTGATCAATGAGTAGGGAAATGAAGTTAGGGACCGTAGTAATACCGATGGACGCATCATTGTATCTACAGTACTCCCTACGCTAGGATGACCTCCATTGATCTGGGATCAATGATACTGGTCTGGGACCAGTGGTACATACTCTGAGACTGACCTCGTGTCAGTGCAGTACTAGTCTGGGACCAATGAGAGTGGTACATACTATGACGTTGACTTCGGGTTGGCTGAGACTGCTCTAGGACCAGTGGTACACTCTCTGAGACTGCAATACTGGTCTGAGACCAGTGGTAGGAGTTGTACCATACTATGACGCTGACTTCGGGTCGGTTGAGACTGGTCTGGGACCAGTGAGAGTGGTACATACTATGACGCTGACTTCGGGTCGGCTGAGACTGGTATGGGACCAGTGGTACACTCTCTGAGACTGTGATACTGGTCTGGGACCAGTTGTAGGAGTTGTACCATACTATGACGCTGACTTCGGGTCGGTTGAGACTGGTCTGGGACCAGTGGTACATACTCTGAGATTGACTTCGTGTCAGTGTAGTATTGGTCTGGGACCAGTGAGAATGGTACATACTATGACGCTGACTTCGAGTCGGCTAAGACTAGTCTGGGACTATTTGTACACTCTCTGACATTGTGATACTGGTCTGGGACCAGTGGTAGGAGTGGTACCCACTATGACGCTAACTTTGGGTCGGTTGAGACTGGTCTGGGACCAGTGGTACGCACTCTGAGACTGACTTCGAGTCAATGGAGAATGGTATGTACATTCTCGATCAATTCTTCTTCTTCATAGTTCAGCAGAGCAGAGCTGAGAAGAGCAGAGCAGAGCCAGCAGAGTTGAGCAGACCAGAGCTGAGCAAACCAGAGCAGAGCCAACAAAGCAGAGCTGAACAGAGCAGAGCAGAGCCAGCTGAGACAGCGGAGCTAGGCAAAGCAGTGCAGGGCACTGATGGCAGAGATAGTACAGTCAGACTTATGGATCAACGGATGGAGTTCTCCCTAGTTGAAAGGGAGTGTTAAATTGGCAACTAGGACCAAACTCCATGTGGGTCAGCTTATTTATGGCAGCTAATATTTTTATTAGATCCCTCTCGTCGAGAGGTGTAGGATTGATCCAAAGAACATTCAATTCCGATCAGTATTGTTGACCACTACGTGTCAACTTCCCATAGCAAGTACACCCCCTTTTCTTCGCAAAAGGGATAGCGATTGATTGACATGTCCGTGCCATTCGACAGTCATCGTCGACTTGACCATATTATGTTGTAAACCCAGTCTGCATGTGTGAATTGTAAATAATCTTAGCAGATATGAGTCATGTATGTAAATTGCCTAGGTGGACCTAATTTTCTAGTGATAATCTACGTTCCGGAAGGTTTTTTGTCTCACCGATCTAGATCTAGATCTAGCATAGATCATAGTTTTTTAGAATTAGTTCTTCTTTTTTAGATTTCATTTCATACACTTCATTTTAGTTCACGTCATAAATTTAATTAAAATTTCATTTACGTTTCTTTTTTTTTTAGATTTTAAGATTAAAGTTTAACTTTAGATCGAGCTCTTTCAAGTTTGTTTAAATTTTTAATTTTGATTTCTTTTTTTTATCATAAAAAATAAAAAGAAATAATAAAAAGATTTAAAAGGAGTCCCTTTTAATCATTTTATTATTTTTTTTAAGTTTTAGACTTAATAATTTTTTACTTTAATTTTAGATTTAGATTTAAGATTTGAGTTATTTTGTTTAGTATTTTTTATTTAACTAAAAAAATAGAAAATATAAAAATCATAAAAAGTTTCAGTTTTAAAAGTTTTAGTTCATTCTTTTATTTTAAGTTACATCTAAAAAATAAATAAATAAAAAAGCTTAATTTTTCTAGTTTTGTTTTGTTTTCTTTTCATTTAGATTTAAACTTTTTTTTAACTTTAACAAAAAAATAAAAATAATAATAAATAATTAGTTTAGAATTTTCTTTAGATTTAAGTTTTATTTATTTAGATTTCTGTTTTATTTGAAAAATATAAAAATATTTTTTGAGAAAGTTTTTGCCAGTTTGAGTCTTGGCTCAGGAATTTGTTATGTTTTATCTTTTCTGCTGAGGCTAAAATTTTGATGTGGGAATTAATGTTTATCATTTTTAATATGCTTAAATGTTCATTCAAAGATTAACTACATGAATGTAATCTCTGGCTAGCATCTTATGTGGTTGTTTAAAGCACTTTATCTTTCGAAATTTTAATTGTTGGAGTATCATTAAGCCATTAAGCATTTATTTATTATCTCGCATGTGGTAAAAGTTAATCTTTTTTGTTTGATGGTAAAACGATTGTTAATGAGTTTATATCTCTGCAGCATTTTAATCAAGCACTGGTCTATTAATTTAATAAAATCAATTTAGTTATGGTTTCCCTTCATGTCTCCCAACCCAACTGGTTCACAGTTGGTCATCCAATTTCCTATAGGGTCTACCCCCCTTCGCCGCGGGAGACAGGCTTAAATAGAGAGATCGGGGATCAAGGTGACAGCCCCCGGTCTGAGCGTTGTCGTGACAATCTGTGCGACAACAAGTATTTATGGAGATATGAATTTATTTTGTTTATGTAATTATTATCAAGCCAACCAGCTCTTATGTAGGCTCAAGAAGCCCAAATGTCATGTCTATTCAACCTATACGTTCTAGTATAAATTGAAGAAGATTTGATGTCATTTGATCGTACACATTCTTCACGTGTTGTCCTCTCCACATCTTGGATTTTTGGAGAAGGAGAGACACTAATGAAGGATGCCTAAGATGATGCCCTAATTTACACGTTGGAAATGAAGACACTCAGCCACAGATCAAGGAAGGCATTTACACGCTGGTAAGAAATGAGGATATACGCTGATTAATTCTAAACGCAGTCCTAGCATGGAGATCTGTTCACAGCAATGGAAATATATACGCTAGTAGACAGTGATACGCAACAAAAAAAAAACTACGTGGACAGCCCCAGCAATATACGCAGCAACACTACGTGGATGGGAAACGCACTTGGAAGTCAAGGCAGCGTGGTTGAAGAACGCAATCACTTAGGCAACACGTTGTCACTCAGTTTACACACATCATTATGGATACGCAGGAAATGATATAACAATGAATACACGCTGGGCATTATAGATCATATACGCAGGAATATATATATATATATATCACGCAGTCAATATATTGACACGTTGTTCTTGAACTATGCGCAGGGCAGAGATAGTCAACGTGATGCCCTAAGTCATATGGATGATCCACTGTCATAACCGCAGTCACGAGGAGGTGAAGCCGCAGTCTTGTTCATGCAAAGGATACATGCAATCCAGTTCATGCAAAGGATACTTGTTATACGCTGGTCATAGAAACTCTATTACGCTATTATGAGGGACACTTATATGCAGAACGCAGTCCATGTTTAAGATTGCCCTTATACATGAGGGTAAATACGCAGCAAGTCAAACAGATCTGGCTGCAGTTAGAAGGGACGCCTGTAGCTGCCAAAAGGAATACCTTACGCAGTATGAAGGTGTCACTGTTACACAGGGTGGCAAACTTGTAGCAACACAATGAACAGCATGATAGATCTATTCTCTCGACTCATGATAGATCTATTCTCTCGACTCAATGAAGACTATGTTAGAAGTTTTAAGTCCTGGCATAACTCTGATAATGAAATAGATTTCAATGATGGTCAACAGATCCTTGGCATACAACAGTCTCATCATGTTTCAAAGAACAGTGACTAGGATCACGGTAATATGTATATCAGCATGATGTAAGGGCAACAACATAATGATGATGCACATCTGCAAGGGCAGCGGCATGATGATGGATAAGATCATGGACATGGGCAACATGATGATAATCATGATTAGTGCAGCATGGTGCAGTACACAATGGTGCAGCAAGAGGATCAGATGCAGCACGATGATAGGTGAAGGAGTCACCTTAGAGAATCAGTTGAAGCAGAATGTCTTCAACTGATCTCATCGTTATACGAAATGATCTATGCTAGATCTAGATAAGTCAAAGTGTTGACTTCTGTTGTAAATGTACTATCTCTCTCTTTCTCTTTCTCCGCTGAACTTTGAAGATAAAAGAAGATTTGATCAAAGGGTACATTCCTTCAGTGGAATGGGTATGTCCTCCCTAAGTTGAGAGGGAGAGATAGACACATCATTCTTGTCTTCACTTGGGAAGACAGAATGAAGGATTGGGTAAACATTTGGCATCTGATACTCTTTGAGGACTGATATTCTTTGAGGACTGGGAATCCAAGATAAGAATAGTCCTCGTGGAACATACTCTGAGAACCTGGGTAGGGTATGTTCCAAGAGAGACAATGATGAGGGTGTCTATACATCATTGGTCTCACCAGCATTGAGCTCTATTCTTATGGATTGATAGAGTTGTTAGTCAAGGCCTTGCTATGTGACAATGTTGGATGATA
The DNA here is from genome assembly GCA_031772625.1 of Pinus tabuliformis. Lineage (NCBI taxonomy): Eukaryota > Viridiplantae > Streptophyta > Pinopsida > Pinales > Pinaceae > Pinus > Pinus tabuliformis. The sequence continues at coordinate 229,832,633 of CM062817.1, forward strand.
TGATGTTATATAGATGGGTTACCAATCTGACGACTCTTATGAGAATTCTTCAGATTGAGAATGTCCAAGTACCTTATGAATACCTCCCTAGTTAAGAGGGAGTGTTGAAAAATGTAACTAGGCTTGGTCTTCATAATGACATGTGTAATTATGATTTTATGTAATTAATGTAAAGAAGAAAATAAAATTATTTTTGTAATGCTTTAATGATTAATCATGAGTTTCATGATCAAGAAATTGTACTTTATAGTTAAATCTCCCATTGAGAACTTTTAGGGTTGATCACCATGTCATAAAATCTATTAAGTCAATGTAAAAGATTGAAGACCCATTTGGGCATGTAATTCATTATAAGAGAACAATTTGTTAACCCTCCAAAGACCTTGTCACAAGCTACCCTTGAAGTCGGCCTAAGGACAAATCTAGAAAGGCATGTCGGCCTTGTCACAAGGAAAATTCGACTCATTCTTGATGGACAGACCACTATATATGGGGCAGATCAGCCTCACCTAGGAAAGAACTCGGTCAAGCATCCAAGACAAGAAAAGTAGCATGAAATCACAAGAGCAGCCTCATAACCAGCGAGAAGGAGGAGAAGAAGAGCGAAGATCTTTCGCACTGTTTTTGGGTTAATCTCCTCACACGTGTGGCAGAAACTAGGGTTTCTACAGTGGTATCAAATCAGTCCTTGAAGAAGTCATCAAGAAGGTCTCCAATCCACCTCCCTTGCTAGCTGAGATCACCAAGAGAAGTCTTCAAGTAAAGCGAAGGAGGAAAGCATCCTAAACTCTCTCCATCACCTCACACGTGCAGAATTGCAGAGGTACAGATTGCAGATCTGTGGAAAGGGACTGAAATCTCAGAGTAACCAAGACTAGCAGTGCAAGAAGGAAGTTTGACTTGTGTTGACTTGGGCAAGTAGAAGAAGCAGTGAAGAAGTCACATGTGACTTGGTCTTGGAGAGGTTGTTGTATCATGGGTCTTGGTCTTGGTATTAGTCAATTGAAGTCTCTACAAGAAGAAGAATTCGTTTTGGGTTTTCCTGTCAAGTTGGAGAGGTTTTGGCCCTGGCTGATCGCCTACACTTTGCGTTTCTTGTCTACTTATTGTTTATGCTTTGGTAGCTGTTTTATGAAGAAGAACACTACAATAATCTAAACAAAGACAAGAACTAATCTAAAGAAGTAAAAAGCATTCACAAACAGTTATTTTTAGAAGAGAAATCACCTAATCCTAATGCCCTAGATTTCTTGACGCTAACTAATCTAACATTTTGGTCCTATTTTAAGTATATTTTCTAGTAATTTTGTCTAAAATTTAGCCAAGATTTGTTAGAATTGCAAGATTAACTTGTGTAGTCTGCAAAATCCAAGCGTCCAAAGGGACTTTCAATGCATCTAAACTATGAAAATTACACATGGGAATATATATATATATATATATATATATATATATATATACATATATATATACATATATATATATTGAAAGATAGATAAAGTTTTGTACTCTTTACTAAAGCTTGCACATCAAGAGATTTGATCCCTCTCAGTGCTTGCTAGATCTGTGTTTAAGATAGATCCATACTTCTTCTCATTGATATCTTCTATTCTACTGAATCTCAATGAGTGATAATCAAGATATATCATAATGAAACAATGTTTATCATCAATTATGAATCATCCCTCAAACATGTCTTTTGATGATTGTTCCAAGGCCATTGAAGATAACATCAAAAAGTAGTTACATAATATTTCTGTAGTCAGAAAAACCCTACATGCAAACATACAATCCTCCTTGAAGCATAACAAAAAAAAAAAATACCTTTACGGCCTCCCTCTCACTTTTAGCATTATGTATCAAGTAAGAATATGTATCTGCATCTGCTTTTACATTTGCATTCTTCATCTGTTTGAGAACTGCCAACGCCCTGCAACTGTTGTTCTGCAAGTACCTTTCAGACTGTCAGTTCATGAAAATCTCCCAGCCTCAAAGACAAAGACTTGTGATAAAACATGAATCCTTAAGATGACCTAACATGCATTAAGAAATAACACCGTGTCTACATATTTGAACTAAGACCAGTGAAAAAAGGTGACAAAAGGAACTATGATACAAAAGATTAAAAGAAAAATACTGAATCAAAGTTATGGGTGCTCAATTCATAAGCATTAATCAAAAGAGATTTGAATCAAGACAAATAGAATAACTCTCCTAACTCTTGTGACTGATTTTCAGATGGCATATTGTAATGCACGGATCTCGATAACTACCACTTAAGCCATACCAAATTATTAAATATAACTTTTTACTCTATAAATACACTGCAGCTTGAGTTTCCATGGTATGCATGACAGGCACATCTCATCCATTGTGTTCTTCTTCCTTATTCTTTGATGATCAACCAGTTTCTTCTCTAGCTTTCAATTTCCTCTCTGCTTTTTCTGCCTTTGCCTTCAATTTACCTAATGCTACTCTGTTAGCTTCTACCTCAATTGCATTGGTTTGCATATCTGCTAAGGTTTCAGATTTTCTTTCTCTCAACATTAAAGAAAAATCATCATCAAATGCTTTAGAAAATCTAACTTTAGCTGCAACAAATAGAGGTTTACAATCTAGTGGCATCTTATTGTAAATCTTATTAAACCTTTTAATAAATTTTGCAACAAGTTCACCAGGATTCCTTCTTAGGTCTTCAAATTTTGTCAGATAATAAACAGATCCTTATTTGTTCCCCACTTGTTTATGAAGATATTGGTTAATTCTATCCATGAATTAACAGAATTTGCTCGTAACTGTCCAAACCAAATCCTAACATTTCCTTCCAATGATTGAACAAACAATCTCATATAAACATCTTCATGTTCAATGTTCATATTATCTACAAAGTCGAGAAATGCAGACAAATGATCATCTGCTGATGGTCTTGTTTCTCCATTAAATCTTGGCAAATGTTTCAAATATCCTTCAGGAAAATCATGAATTTGATTTGCCGGTGGTAGTACTACTGTTGCATATCGCCTGTCACAATTGGTCAAAATCCAACCAATTGTTGTTGTGGTAAAATTGGTTGTCTAGGAGATAACGTTTTACTGGAAGATGACTGACCTAAAACTATAGGCTTCTTTGGAAACTAAGGTTGGACTAGTAACTTTTGGACTTCAGGAATAATTTTTTCTTGGTCTTCACAAGCTAAAAGATTTGTATACATTTTAGGTTACTCTTCAGGCTTGTCAGAAGTAGAATGATAAGTGTGTACGACAAAGGATATAAAATCTCCAGGTTTAAGCTCAAGCAACTCAAGTTCAAGTTTTGCTTCTGTATCAAATGATTCTGAAAGGGAGACAGGAAGCTCAAAGGATTCAAGTTGATGAACTAATAAGGCAGATTGTAGATCTACTCCCTTAGAAAGAAGTTCTAACACTTTAGGTGGTAAATCAGATAATTCAGCAAGGATAGGAATTGGTTCAAAGTTCTCAGGTTGTGAAACTATTTCAGGTGGGAGAGAAGTAGAAGTAGAAGCTTCAAGTCTACGTCTAAGGGAATCAATTCACACAAGTCTCTCTGGATTTGATAATGGAGTGGAAAGTTGAGGATTAGAGTGAGATCTGGTATGCCTGCGTGAAGCCAGATTTAATTTATGAAGTCGTCAGGTGAAGAATTTTAGCCTGCTAGCCTCTTATTCACCACTAAGACATAGTTCTTATTGTTGTCCCAAGGAAATGACCTTCAAACTTCATTCCTCGGCAATGGTGCCAATTTGATGTTGTATCTTTGAAGACAATTCTAGGCCAGGGAATTGTGCCAAAGCATCTAATTGAGGGATTTATTTTAAATGGATGACCAATGATTCAAACCATTCACAATTATACAATCCAAAAGTTTCGGAGATTTTTCAAAGTGTTGATCTTCAATACTAACAACATATAATTCTTTAATTGATTGTGATAGATGAAAGGAAACATTCAACCTGAATACTCAATTCATCAGATATAATAGAAGTGTGTAGAGAAATTTCATCAGCTAACACATATGTAGTCAAGAGATGACAAAAGGCAACAATTTAATGATGCAGAGGTACTAATTTACAAATACCTGTTCAATTATCTATTCTCAGTAATGATTATAAATTTGCAGTGGGCTTTCAGGGAAGTCAATCTTCAACTTAGCCTACCCTAACTCCTATGTTACCTTGAACATATAATGAAAAAAAAAAATGATAACACAAGAAAAACTCACATGAACACAAATGTTGCTACAACTGAAGTCAGAAGCCTCTGATTATCTTCAAAATTTCCAGAAAAGTACAATGATGTTTCTTGGCTCTCTCAAAGGATCAACTCTTCTTACTTCGAATTACAATGTGTAATGTTCCCAATTTTGATTTTTGACTTGAGGAGGTCAGCGAGATCCTTAGGGTGGTGTTAAGCATAGCACAATTTTGTAATCTAGGCATTGGAGACATTTCTGGCATATGGGACATAAGAGAAATATAAAATTACAATTCTAGTGGAATGTGGGGTCCACCCCTCAAGAAATACACACCCCTTGGAGGCAAAAATTGACTTTAGGAAGGGAGGTCGAAATATTTGGTGGAGGGACCCACAAGGAAAGGGAAGGCAACAAATATAAATAGAAGGTTGAGGGTAGCTATTGCCACCTTTTTGCTAATTTGACAATTACACCATTGTTGCTCAAGTTGTTTAGCTGGGTCACAAGTGTTGTTTAGCACCAGAGATTTCTGAGAGGAAATCTCACCCTTTCTTCAATGGACCTCGATTGCCACCCTAGGAAGGTATTGCCATAATTTTCATGGAGGCTTGGGGAGCAGTTTCCAGGTGGTACGATTTTCCTTTGCATCAGACTGGACAGAGAAAAGGGAACCACACAGCCTCGTGGGAGAGTATTCTGGGGGTGAGATCATTGAGCCTTTGCAGGTTCATTTCTTGGTCAATTTTTAGTGGATTCTCGGTGAATTCGCAGGCTTGGAGAGTGTGCTTTTCCCAAGTCAAGTTAAACTTGCAGCGGCCTACGCAGTAGTTGTCCTAGGAAGGGCAGTTCTTGGTGGGGACATTTGTGGGGAAGGCTTGGTTGATAGATTTTGGGGTTGGGCTATTTGGAGGTGCAAGAAGGTTGATTAAGGGAGATTTCTCGGCATTTTGGAGAGATTGCAAAGGCCAATTTCCTATAGGCCGTATTTTTCTGGTAGTGGAGGAACCCACAGAATTTGGGGGTGATTTTGGAGTGTCAGAACTAGACCAAACCCTTTCAAGGTTTTTCTCGGTTCTTGGTGGAGAACCCGAGATTAAATTTGCAGAATTTTTTGGGTAGTATTCAAGACACAAATCCCCTTTTTTTCAACATTACGTTTTACTACACAACTGGTAATTTGCACCAATTTTTGGATGTTCCGATGTGAAGGATTGGGACCAATTGCTTTTTGGGCCCTGTGGGGAAAATTAAGAGGAGGCTATAGCAGCAATTTCAGACCATTCTGGGCATTCCAGTGGGAGATTCGAGCTATTCTCTAGCATCAGTAGTAGCTAATGTCCTAGCTCAGCGCAGAGGCCATCTGGGGTTGAAGTTTCTACTCATTAGAGACATCTATCTCACCTGGGTTTTCTTCAACTTATTTATGCAAGCCAACGTGCACTTATTCCTTGCTATTGTACTCCAATATATTTCAGAGTTTAATAAAATGGCCTAGTCGCTATTCTGAAATTGTGTTGGGTGTTTGTGCCTTGTGTCGTTTTACAATTTCTTTGCTATTGTCTACTGCATGCTTTTGTATACACTTAATATTTTCATTTAGGAACATTACACAATGTATATACAGAGTGTAATTCAAAAATATCTAATTTAATACAATCTTTTACAAAAAGTAAAGTTTTACCCAAAATAATTTGGATATTTCCAACTAATACAATTCAAGGTAGGAACTTTGAAATTCATTATGTGGAAACGACACACTATTTGAGGATGTTGTTTGTAACTATTGCCTTTACATCTGCTTCTATTGATTATGCTTCTGCCTTTGTTGTACTGTCTTTTGAAAAGTTGCATTTTGTTCCTGTCTTTTCTGCAAATTTGTTTTGACTTTACTCAAGAAGTTCGACGAACTTATCCCATTTCTCATAATCTAGACATGAAAACTTGATTACCCTCTTGTAAGCTTCATCTACCTTGGTGTATTTTTCAAAAGTTGGCTTAGTGTTAAAAAGATGATAAACCTCATGTGAAATAAACAGATCATTTTCTAAACCTTCAAGAAGAGCTTTGCCACTAATAATTCCTTTTACTTTAGCAAACTTTGATTTATCTTTTGCTATGTCATGTTACTTGTAGTGGTAATTTTCCAGTCAGATCAATTAGCCACGCGAATCTCTTAAGGATGGGAGTCCTTTTTGCTGAAGGATAGAAAACTTTCTATGGAACTTTTTGATTTGAGATTCTAAGTTTTGGCATTTGTTTTATGGCTGTAACATCAAACTCATTTTTGTCAACACCTTTCTGACTTCTAAGACTACAGCTGTCTTGTCTTCAATCCCCAGGTCTTCAAGCTCATCTTTAGTTTTTGAATTTAACACTTTGATGATCCTTGTTGCTTCTTTAGGTTTATGGTCCAATTCTTCTTTGATCTCTGTTATGGTTGCTTTCACTTTGTGCACCCACTGTAACTGTTCAAAAATAATCTCAATAGATGTCCACAGGTCTGAAATCGTTGAATTGATATCAATCTAGATTTTCTCCTTGGCTTCTGATAATGTTTGTGCACTAGTTGATTCATCTATATACTTTTCAAGTTGTTTAGTAAGCTTGAAATTATTTTATACTTTTGAGATGTATGCAGCATCTGACTTAAGTTTATTATCTTCCATTCTTTGCAGTGATGCCTTTACTTTCTCGATTTCAACATTCCTTAATGACAGATCTTTGATGCTTTTGACAATTGTTCAATGGTTTTTTAGTTGGTTGACTCTGTCTTTGTTGTAGGAATTCCTGCACTAATTTGTTGTTCTTTCTCTTTAAAGAGTTTTTCCATATTTGCTTCCATCTTTTGAATCTGAATATTTTGCTCAATAAGCATGCGTAGCATATTTTCTTTTTCTTTCTCTAATTTCCCCACTTCCTAATCTTGACGATGCTCTGTTGTTTGGAATTTTAGTTGTTTTTTTAATGCTTGAAAGTTTGCATCCCTGCTTTTAATAATTTCTTCAATAGCATCAATATTACTAGGATCGAATCCTAATTTGATTACAAGATCTTCTAAACCCTTTATCTTTGTATCTTTAGCTAATGAGGATATATTTTCTAGTTTAAGTTGAGAATGAATATTATTTAGTGAAGCTTGCATCTTTGAAGTTGTCATGGCAGAACTTGTCAAGGAAGAATAAATCATCTCACCACCCTATTCGTGTAGATCAATCTGATCTATGGGGTGGATTTGTTTCGTGTCAAAAGAGAATATTGATGTCTTGTAATCCTTAGTTCCTTTTGTACTTAGGACCTTTGGCTCAAGAAATGCAACCTGAAATTGTCCTCTGTCAGGGTCCAATGCAGACAGTAGTCTAGTTTGAGTAGTGGAGGTTTGCTTCCAAAACTCAGAACAGGTAGCAGTCTTTAACATTTCATTCTTCTCCTTCATTTCTTTGCACCTAGAAAAAATACTTTGATGACCAAAAGAAGGGGAAGCAGATGGATCAGGAATTGTTTCTTTAGTTTGCTACAAATAAAATACAGGCTTGCTTGATAACACAACTGTTGTAGACATCTCAATATCTCTGACCTCTGATGATTCTTCTTTTGTGTTCTTTGTCTTTCTCCTCTTAAAAACTATGAATTTTGCTGACTTAAAACCTGAACCAGTAGAAGACATACTTTCAATATTGGAGTTTCCAGAGTTGTTTGACTGGAAATTGGTTCTTCAACCTCCTGCAAAGTATTCTCCTCCTACACCTCCTGATTGGCATATTGTTCAATCTCTGGTTTTGATATATGATTATAGGGATTTGACTTCTATTTAATTCTAATGGATGGAACTACTCCCAAAGGGTCGTAAGGCCAGTCCATAAACTCTGATTTCTTTAAAATTTTGATATAGGTACCAATCTCCCACCTTTGACTGTTCACTGAGATGTAAAATTCTTTTAATTTCTATAGATATTCTTGGAACTACATCACTACTAAGGAGACACAATGACAAATATAAAAACTATCTACAAAAATCACTAAAAGAATACTCTTTTGAATTTCTTCTAACCAATGAAGTCCAATGGATGACAGACTGTGACCTTCCCTATGAATCAAGCTTTTGAAGTGGCATTTTGAATCTTTCAGACTGATGATATAAAAATAAATACACCAATATTGGTTGATGCTTGAAAGATCCCTCTGCACTGAATTTTAGAAATTGTTCATGGATGACATCTGAAATAAATTGGCTAAAATTGAAAAGGACAGAGGGTTTTTTACCAGATGAAAATACTGATAGAAACCCTAAGATGACTTCATCAACCCACTAATCACTTTGGTAGCCTAAGAGACAACAAACCATAGAAATAACATCTTTGGACATTTCTGGAGAGATTGCTGAAGAATATGGTGGATTAGTTCGAGGCAAATTCTGTACCTTCAGGTAAAAATGTCTCAAAAATACTGGTTCGCTGCTGAAAAGTGAGTTTTTGGTAAATTTCCATCAGGGAATCAACTGAAAATGGATGAAGGGAACTTTGAGGGTTTATCTGCAGGACCTGGCAAATGGATGATGGGGTTATGGAAAACAAAATTTCATTATTTCGGGCAATTATAGCTCTTTGACTTGGAAGGGAACGATTTTCACAACATGTAACGAATTCAGGGAAACGATGAGTTTGAGGAAAAATAAATCGAGGTAGCATGGACTCCCAGAAACTGAATTCGTCACTAACATCTTCAAACCTCTGAAATGCCCAATTGTGTAGCTCATACAGGTCGAATTCACACTTGGTTTCTATAATTTTGAATTGGGTGTCTACTAGGGGTAATTTATCCAGATTAAGCACAGGGGGAAGCATTGAGCTTTCAACAGAAATCTTGGATTTACCCTTTTGATGTGCCATCTTGAAAATAAAAAAAGAACAGAGAATTAAAGTACCCAGTGATCTGTTGAATGATAGAAGTGGTTGACTTTGGAATTTTGCTACCTTCTGTCACAAAGCACTTGAGCAACACTGGAGAAACGAGGGAAAAAGATAAGTAGATGGGGGCATTTTAGCCTACCTCATGATTTTGAAATGATTGCTAATGGTGTTAATGCTTGGCACGCCACCAATTAAACATTGGGACGTTGGCAGGAAGCAATAAATGACCACAACAGTTAATTTACCAAATTTATCGAAAAGATGGTGGGGATTATTTTGGCGGTTGTGGTGGCGGAAGTGCCAAATTTGCGGATTTGGTTGCAGTAGGAGAAAGTGGATGGAAGGTGGTTTATGAGGGGGTGCAGCAGTAAGTGGTTTATGAGAAGGGGGGTCCCGCAATCCATAAGTGTCCGACACATAGCCTCATGTGGTTTTCGCAAAACTATTTTGCAAACCCTCCTTCATTAAACATCAGAAGTGCAAATTTCCTTTCTTACATTGATAACGAGGGGAAGGTTCATGACCGTTGAAACTTGCTCGGACGATAACCATCAAAAGCATCTACAAAAAAAGCCTATAAAACTAAATTTATTTGCACCAAAATTTATTTAAAGTGGCATTTATAAAGAATATGTCGACTTTATTTACAAAGTGCAATAATTAAAAAGAAAAATCTTTTGAATACTACACAATTTAAGAATAAATTGCCTAGGTAAAAATAAGTTACAACAGGTCACTCCCGATGCGCTCCTGCTCAGAGCATGCTTTGCCAGCGAGTTCGAGGGGGGGGGGCTCCCCCGCAACCCTGGTCCCATTGCAACTTTTAAAAGATGTAAATTTGAATATTTAAAATGAATTTTTTTGCTCCATAAGTGACAAGTCGGCTTCCCTCCATGTCAAGTCGGCCTTGGTCAAGAGACACGTCCATTCACCCTAGACAAGCTAATATATAAAGGAAGCAATTTGCATTCCTCTCTCATGACAATTTCTGGGCAAGTGAATGAAGGGCACTAAGGACAAAGAAGGATGAAGAAGAAGGCTGAATTTTCTCTCTCCTATCTCTCTCTAACAACTCGCACGTGTGAAGGAATCTCTCTCTATGATTCGCAGTTTCTGGCGCAACTATTGCATGGGGCTGAAATTTTGGGTAATTGGCTATTTCAAGAGGGCCGAAATTCTAGGTAAATAGCTATTTCAGGAGAGACGAAATTCTAGAAGTGCAGGATCAAGAGCAAAGTGCAGGATCAGTTTGGGTGACTTGACTTGGAGGAGAAGACCAAGTTTGACCATAGGTCTAGGTGTGTCTCTTATTGAACAAGAAGAATTTCTCTATTGAAAATCTTGTTGTGTTTTTCCTTGTAGTGGGTTTTCCCTGGGTAATTTTGGTCTCTCTTTGTGCATTGTGATCTCTACTTTTCGATTGTTCTTTATTGTCGAATTTCTGAAGTATAATTATGGAACGATATATTGGAACAAGTTAAAGAATATTTACATCAAAAGTAATTATCAGAATTTCATAAATATTGTGCTAACGCTAATTGCATTAGAAAATCAACATGATATCAAAGCTTTAGTGAAAGAAGGAAGGAAAAATGAGATCACGCATGCAAAAACCTTAGAGAAAGCATTTTATTAAAGTCCTTCTTTTACATTGACATCAATGGCTTCCTCCAAGGAATCCGAAAACAAGTTAGAGGGAGCATCAAACTTCAGAGCTTGGAAAGTCAGAATAGATCTTATTCTTGCAAAGAACAAAGTGTTGCATATTGTGACAAGAAAAACTACTGAACCAACCAATGCAGTTGGAAAAGAGAAGTTCATAGAGGATGACATCACTGTAATGAGTCTAATAATAGACTCCATTAGAGATCATCTCATCCCCTACATTGCAAAGCATGATACCTCCAAGAAGATGTATGATGCCCTAATAAATCTCTACACTATCAAGAATGTTTGATTTTCCATGAGTTTGAAGAATGAGCTCTAAAATACAAGGATGATTGATGATGACGTTGTGGCTTCATACTTTGTGAGGATTTCGCAAATAAGAGATCAAATACAAGATATTGGAGAATCAATTCCTGATCAAGAACTTGTGACTACAACATTAAATAGTCTCCCTAGATCATGTGATGCATTTGCAGCAGGCATAAGCAATTGGAAAAAAGCTCCTTCATTTGAGCAATTATGGACGTCATGTGCTCAAGAAGAAGCAAGATTGATGACCAAAGATCGTCAAGATGAAGAAATTCAAGCCCTTGCAACTCGCTTCAACGACAAGGTAAAGAAGAAGTTTGGAGCTCAACATAGGAAGTCAAGAAATGGATCTTCCTCCGCTAAGAAGAAGAAACACTTATCAAAGATACAATGTTATGGTTGTTAAGAATATGGACATATCAAGAGAGATTGTCCCAATATTGCTAACAAGAAAAGAAAAGGGAAACAACATGCTTCCCGAACAGAAGTTGAAGAAGATGAAAAACCAAAGAAGCCGAAAGGTGAAAAAAAATCTTCTACTTCTCTGCTTTGATGTTTCCTTTGCAGATGATGATGACATGTAGTTGGTAGATAGTTGAGCATCAAGACACATGACCGAAGAGCGTGGGAATCTTTCAAGCATGACAGAAAAGACGTTGTCTCAAAGGGTCGAATTGTGAGACAATAACAACTATGTAGTCAAAGAAGTTGGAAAGGCATCCACAGAGCTAGAATCTGGTAACCAAATTCATCACAGCAATGTCCTTGATGTACTAGGTTTGAAAAAGAATCTTGTCTATGTTTCTTGTTTAGAAGATAAAGGAGAGCATTGCTTTTGTGGATGGAAAAGTACTTGTGTGGTCAAAGGGCTCTAGTATAGATGATGCTAGGGTTATTGGGATTTGTGATGGAAGATTGTATAGACTTGTAAGTCAACCAGATCAAGCTTTAGTACATGATGAAATAGATCCAAGTGAGTTATGGCACCGAAGGTATGGACATCTTCATTTTAGAGCATTGCCTAAATTAAGTGAAATAGTGTTAAGGGTTCCTGAACTACATATAAAGAACGACGGTGTATGCAAAGGTTGTGCTCTTGGGAAGAACATCAAGAAACCATTTCCAAACTGTGACAACAGATCTAAGGAAAGCTTTGGCAGTTAATCGATTTGTCTTATGATGAGATTATCTTGTGATGTTTCATTATTATTATTCTTTCGTTTGATTTATCTTTTCTTATCATCAAGACTAATGCCAAGCAACAAATAGAAGAAGACACAAGATGTAGGCACGCAGCTAGGGAAAAACCCCACTCTAGGGGAAAACCCGGTCAAAATTCTTCCTTCTGTAAATTCAAAAGATGAGACGACCAATACCCTTACAACTTAGACCCAAGACTCCTTCCATCAAGTCATCCTTGTCTATTCTTCAGTTTTGAGTTCACAATTTTCTTATGCTTCAATTCTGTGGAATTCTCTTCATACTTGATTTCTGTAGCACCCTTACTTAGCTCAGAATTCAATTTCGTAGTGACATCTGTAGCATCCTTATTTGTGACACACTTCAATCATAACTTGGCTTCTATTACATTTTTGTAGTGACATAATTCAACTTCTATTATCCTTCCACAGTGGCATCATAACTCGACTTCTAATATACTTCTGCAGTGACATAACTCAGCTTCAATTCCATAGTCATTTCATTTATTCCTATGATGGCAGCATAGATGTGACTCGGTTATGTAGTGACAGTCCAAGGTTTCGGTTCTGTGGAGGCAGCCCTAAAATGTTTCATCTTTCACTAATTATACTTCACTAAAACTTCCCTGAATTCCTCACTGAGGTTCACCGAAATTCACCACAGTAGTATCGAACCTTTTTCTGAGATTTGCACCGAATCGACCTCTGTGATATCCGCACTTGTCTCACGAGTTCTTCTTTCTGAAATCTGAGCTTCTTCGCGGTGTTTTATACAAACACCTCATGCTTATATATATAGTTGTTTCCCATAGTAAATAGGTCAACATGACTTCATTGAAGAGTTGTGTCTCCATATATGGTGAGGCCGATTTGAGTTCATTTGAATGTAGCCGACTTGATGATGATTTATTTGAGGCCGACAGTAAGGAGACTTGATCGAGGAGTCTTTGACCAATCAACAAATTGACTTAGACCCAAATAAACAATCCTAAAGCCTCTAATGGAGGCTTGACCTATAACAATTGACCCAAGCATGAAACCTATGCTTTAACAAGTCAATTCAATAATAATAAAAAATATTTTTGCTTTTCTTTTGACAAATATATTACATTTTGACTCAAGTACAATTTATGAAGACAGAACCTAGTTACATTCTTCAACAATGTATGTGGTTTGATGCTCATAAAATTCCTTAGTTGTTCATTGTACTATGTGACATTCATTAATGACTTCTCCTGTAAGACATGGATATATCTCTTGAAGACAAACGACGAGGTATTCAACAAGTTCCAAGAATTCAAAGCTGAAGCAGAAAACTCGACAGGTAAAAAGATCAAGACACTGAGATCTGACAATGAAGGAGAATACACCTCAACAGAGCTTGTTGCTTTCTGCAAGTAGGCTAGGATTAAAAGGGAGCTAATTGTTCCCTATAATCCACAACAGAATGGTGTAAAAGAACGAAAGAACGGATCCATTGAAGAACCTGTCAAGGCCATAATGCATGATTTGGACTTGTCGTTGTTCTTATGGGGCGAAGCATCACAAAACAGCTGTGTACATTCAAAATCGACGTCCTCATAGAGTTCAGGAAGGTATGACCCCTAAAGAAGCCTTCTCCAAAAGGAAGCTAGAGGTCAGGCACATGGGAATCTTTGAATGTCTTATATATATTCATGTTCCTAATGATAAGAGGAACAACCTTGAGCCTTCATGAAAGAAAGGCATATTTGTTGGATATAGAGAATCTTTAAAAGCCTAAAAAATATACATTCCAGAACAACAACGGATTAATGCCAGCCGAGATGTCACCTTCGTTGAGAAAGTGGCATATTGGAGGTCTAAGAAAGTCTCCATAGATTCCCTGGAAGATGTAAAGCAGGAGACCTAAAGAGAAGAACATTTGAGTTGTACAGAATGTACCAGAAGGGCAGAAGGGTCTCAAGCTCCAACAGAACTAGTCATAGTTCTAGAGATCATGAAGAGACCAGCATGGCTTAGATCCATATTAGAAGTGGCAGAAGGACATGCAGCCCCTAATGGTGTTAGAAAATCAAAAGGCAGAAAGATATTCTTATATTCGTTAGGTCTTCTTTCATATTTCTTATGTCTTCTTTAATTTCTTATCATCCAGTAACTAACAAAATCAAATGCATGAAGATCAAGACAACAAGAACACAGGATATAGGCTCTCAGTCAGGGAAAAACCCCTTTCCTAGGGGAAAACCCAACAAAATATCTTCTCTTCTTCTAGAACAAAGTCAAATGAGACAACCAAGACCTTTTGGGCTAACAACAAGACCTCCTTCATTCCTCATGCAAGGATCTAAGACATTAACAGGGACTAAGGTGTTATCCAAGCATCTACCACTATAAGTACCATAAGGCTTTAGCCCTAACACAAACCCTCAGGGATCTAGGTATCACATCCAAGGTCTGAGCTCCCCAAGACCAATGATACCCTCCCTCACTAGGATCCAGACATCATCAACGAGCTGGCCAAAATTGTTGAGAAATCTACGGGGCAACAAGTGTAGGTGATTTCTCTTACTTTGATAATTGCTTGTGATGAATTTCTACTTTACTTGGTTAACTTCTTCTTTCCTTTATTACTATTAGTGTTCTCTATCATCAAACAACTACCAAATCATAAAGAACAATGAGACAATAGGACATAAGATATAGGCTATCAGCTAGGGCCAAAACCTCTCCAGCTGAGAGGAAAACCCATCAGAATCCTTCTCTTCTTAAAGAGTTTCAATTGACAAATTCTAAGACCTATGACCCTTGACCAAGACCCTCCAAGACAAAGTCATCCTTCCTTCTTGATGAGCTTTCCTTACACATCTTCCAACAACAAACTTCGACCTTCTAGCAACTTCGACCCTAGCAACAATTTATGCAACTTCGACCCCAGCAACAATTTATGCAACTTCGACCTAGCAACTTTAGCAACTTCGACCTTGATGCAACTTCGACCTAGCAACTTCACAACTTCGACCTTGTAGCTTCATAGCTTCGACCTTGTAGCTTCACAGCATCGATGCAACTTCAGAATTTCGTCTAGCCCAGAAACTGTAGAAACCCTAACGAAAGAGAGAGAGAGAGAGAGAGAAACCCAAAAACTTTGATCTTGATCTTCTTCTTCTTCTTCGTCCTTTTCCAACTTTTATCTTGAGGAGATCTAACTTGCTTGAGTGAGTGCGCAAATGAGGTCGAATTCCTTCTTAAATATAGGCTTGTGAGGGGTACAAATTGCTATCTTGAGGCTGACTTGTCCCTTCATGTAGGCTGACTTGATCTTCGTGCCATGACGAGGTCTTGGAGGGTTTTTTGACTCAATAATTTTTTCTTTACAATATGTAACATGCTCAAATGGTTCTTCAATACATGACAATGACTGAATTGACTTTATGAGAAACCTAGAAGCACTCAATGGGTGCTTAACCTAAAAATATTCTTTCCTTGAGCACGAAACCCATGCCTCAAGAACACAAATAATAAATTTATTTTTCTCTTTTCATTAAATACATAAAATCACGATTACATATGCCATTGTGAAGACCGAACCTAGTTACATATTTCAACACTCCCTCTTAACTAGGGAGGTATTCATTATTCATACAAGGTACTTAGACATTCTCAATCTGAATAATTCTCATAAGAAGAGTAGGATTGCTAACCCATCTGTATAGCATCATATCATCTAGCATTGTCACATAGCAAGGCCTTGACTAACAACTTTATCTCTCCACAAGATCATAGCACAATGCCGGCGAGACCAATTATTCATAGACACACTCATCATTGTCTCTCTCGGAACATACCCCACCCAAGTTCTCTCAGAGTATGTTCCACAAGGACTATTCTTATCTTGGATTCCCAGTCCTCAAAGAATATTGGTCCTCTACGACTACTCTTATCTTGGATGCCCTACCACATCCTTAAAGAGTATCAGATGCCAAATGCTTACCCAATCCTCCATTCTATCTTCCCAGGTGAAGACAAGAATGATGTGTCTATCTCTCCCTTTCAATTAGGGAGGATATGCCCATTCTAGTGAAGGAATGTACCCATTCCTATAAAAAGAATGTACCCAAGCTTCGTCTTAATCAGGGAATTGACCAGGGACTTGCTTCCAGCAGCTCTTTAGGTGGAGATCATGGGACAACCAATTGCTTGAAGAGCTCCTCCTTTCGATGTCATGAACTTCTTTTTCTTTATTCAGGAGTCTTCATATTTTTGGGACTTCTTCGTAGGGCATCGACCATCCATCACTTTCATTCATGAATCATGTCAGTTATGCCATCATTTCTTTCATTGGAAAGTGATCCATTAGTCCATATTTGGCCTTTCCTTCATACCTTGCTACCTTCTTCGCATCATGTTTCCTTCAGGATATTTCATCCTACCACATGAGTGTCAATTGTAGATGATATCTACAACTCTTCCTTTGGTATCCCTGCATTAGCCCATCCAGATATTGTTCAAAAATAGAAAATGAGAATTAAATCATAAATACCTTTGTGATGGTCTTTCATCATGACATCTCCTTGTTTGCATCAACATCTTGCATATATATTGACACATCTCCAAAAATATATACAACATGAAGGATCTTTTTCTTTTTCAAACTTTATCAAGATCTTCATATCTTTCCCGTGGAGATATGAGAGTCAAATCTTCTAGCCCTTGGATGTTGATTGCTTCTCCATGGTTGCATTTTTCATGATCTCTTCCTTTCTTTATTCACACATTTCCTCCCAGGAACTTCCAATCATAGTTCCTTCATCTTTGTCAACCACCTCATATTTCTCTTAAGAAAATATTTTGATCTCCTCTTCTGAACATATCAAAATGTCTTTTTGCAAGGAAAGCAACAAATTGGTTGGGACAGCTAATTTACTTGCATGGAAAAAGACGACTAATCTACTTCTCGAAGAAAATGAAGTTACGGACTACATCAAAATGGAATGTCACTGTTCCTGCCAAGGAACAAACTCAAGCCCTAGCAAAGTATAATAAGGATGAAACAAGGGCTCAAAGGATTCTGATAGAATCCATCAAGGACTCTCTCATTCCTTATGTTTCCAAACTTGAAACATCTAAAGAAATCTATGATAAGTTGGTGGACCTATTCTCAGTTAGTACAGCTAGAGAAGTGATATCATTGTGTAATGAATTATATAATATGAAGATATCCAAGGAAGAAGGAATATTAGCTCTCTACTTCATGAAGGTCTCGGAGATGACAGACCAGCTACAAGAACTAGGGGAAGTTATGTCAGATGGAGAAATGACTACTGTAGTGCTCAATGCATTACTGAGGAATGGAGCAACTTCACATCAAGTATATATGCAAAGAAGGAAGCTACTCCACTGAATGAACTCTAGTCTCTATGCAAAATTGAAGAGACTCGACTCAAAGGCAAAGATGATGTAGGATCAAAGGAGCAAGCATTTGCAGCTATGGCCAAGAGAAAAGGAAAAGTTGGCAAGTTTGGTCCACAGAGAAAGGGTAAAAGAGATATGTCCAAAGTCCAATGCTTTGGCTGCCAAGAGTATGGACACTATAAGAGGGATTGTCCTAAGTTCAAGAAGGACAACAATAAAAGGAAATGAGAAAATGCTTACATTACCCAAGAAGTAAAATAAGAAGAGAAAAAGTTGAAGAAGGAAACCCCTCTGCACCTATACTATGACTGAGATCAACTTCTTCACATAAGTCTTCTTTAAAGCTTCGTGTATCATAGGAACATGTAACAGTAGGATAGAAAGCATGATTTATGCGAATGGCATCTTCAGAAATATAGGAGCATCATGTAGAGATAGCTCAGATATAGATATTCATATAGAGAAGATGTAGCCATTGACTGACCTCAGCATTGCATAAAGGAATAATCATGATCAAGAAGAATCATCTTAGAAGGCCACTATCATCAACAGGAAGGAGCATTTGCAAAATGAAGAATATAAGGATCCTCTGGTGGAATCTTCAGTAGAAGGTTCATGATTTGCAGAAAAGGAAAATGTCTCGATGAGAATTCCACCTGTGGGGATTCAAGAAAGGATGATATGTAGACAAGAAAGATGTAGCAAAGCAAAGGAGATTTAGGTAATCGCAATCAAGGAAGCTGTCAAAGGAAGCTAAAATGATCAAGGAAAGAACTAGGATGAGGTATGTATGCATCTATGTTTTCAGTTAAAGTCGTGTCATCATTTGTATCAATGAGCATGGGGAATTGCTATGGTAGCATGGTCAAGAACAGGGTAGATCTCTTTCATTGAAGAAAATGCATGAAGACATGGTTCACTCGCCGATAAAGGTTAACATCAGAAATGTCCTCATATGGAGTATGAGGTGGTTGACTAAGAAAATCTACAAAGAAACATATGAGATGAAAAGATTAGGAATAAAGGACACCATGGTCACTAGGAATCAACATCCGACGGACATGTTGAGACATCTCCTGGAAGAAGGCAAGAGAATTCTAACAAAGGAAGAAAAAGATCAAAGGACCCTTGACACCTAGAGAGGTCTTGGAGATATGAACATGCATGATGATGATGATTCAAGCCAACAAAAGGTCATGATGAGAAGCCATTTCGTAAGGTACTATTTGATTTAATGTTATTTTTTATTTCTTGAATAATATCTGGATGAGTTCGTGCAGGGCTACTGGAACAAGGGTTGTAAGTGCAAGTACAACTAGCATTCATGTGGTGGATGGAAATTCCAGAAAGAAGCATGATGAGAAAGACGTAGCCATATGACGAAGGTTCCAAGATATGTATCAAGAAGGCCACTTTCCATGAAGAAAGGAATGACATGACGAACTAAAAAGGAAAGTGATTGATGGTTGATGCCTTGCAAGGATGAAGCTCGACTGAATTTCATGACATCAAGGAAAAAAATCGATCAAGCAGCTGAAGGACCTGTTGACCACTACGTGTCAACTACCCATAGCAGTACACCCCCTTTTTCGCAAAAGGGATAGCGCTTGATCGACGTGTCCATGCCATTCGACTGTCGTCATCAGCTCGATCGTGTTATGTTGTAAACCCAGTCTTCATGTGTAACTTGTAAATAATCTTAGCATATCTGAGTCATGTATGTAAACTGCCTAGCCAAACCTAATTTTCTAGCGATAATCTATGTTCCAAAAGGTTTTTTGTCTCACCGATCCATGATTGGCAGAGTTTTCCTTTAGCCTAACTCCAAAGCCGGAATGAATCTTGTCTTTAGAATCTTAGGGGACTCCTAGTGTACTTGGTCGAGTCTATATAAAAGTAATTTGGAAATAACTCTAACTATTTGGTTAGGTTATTACTAACTCTAACTATTTGGTTAGGTTATTACAAATTGCTTGATCTACTAGATTATAGTTGTGTCACAGAACTGGGTGGTCTATGAGGGTCTATGTCAAATGGGTTTCTATGTCAAATGGGCTTGCCCCCTTGAGATGTAAAATTGTAAAACTCATGATGTAAAGTGCCTTGAGGGTTAGAAAATGATTTAATCCCCTCCTAAGTCCTAGGTCCTAGGTGATTTTTCCAAAGGGCTAAGTTCGAGGATCCAAAAAAAAAAAAAAAAAAGATATAAATAATAAAAAATAAAATTAAAAAATAACAAAAAAAAATAAAATTAAAAAAATTAAAAAATAAAATAAAATAATAAAATAATAATAAGTCAAAGTTTTGAGAAAATAAATGCAATGTTTTAATATTTTAATATATTAAAATGCACTTAAAATTTTGACGGATGAGATTAAAAGTGATTTTGATCCTCATCGATGGTCGAGATTAGTTTGACATGGATCACTCGAACTAGCGGTTGGGAATTTTTCCTTTAAATAGGGTGTTAGGGGTCATTTGAGATCAGATTTGATCTAAGAGTTGTGTGCTAAAGAAAGCTCTCTTGTAGTCATTTTTTGTGCAATAAAGAAAGACTTTGGGGTTGAAATCTTGCTGGTGTTACTCTTCTCGAAATGCTGTAAGATGTTTTATTTTTCTGCATAAATTTAGTTTCAGCCATTGATAATAGCTTGATGAAGATTGATTTAGGCACAGGTATCTTGTCTGATCTCTGGGGTTTGAATGATAGTTTAATTTCTGAAATATAATGGCAGGTATCTCCATTTGATCTAAATTTCTTTGTTGTTTTCTCCCTCTATTTTAATGGTTGATTTAATCTGTGCAGGATATCCTTAGTTTTCAGTTTACCAGGCGTTAGGGGAAGTTCTCGGCTGAACCAAACAACTCCAGGATTGAGTTTTCTGAAAGAGCCCAGCCAGTTTTGATCCTGGGATTATAATTTGAAAAAAAAAAATTATGAATGCATGAAGGGTTTTTTGAAGCATATCACATTAAATTTAAAATTCTAAAAATATTTATGTGGATTATTGATAAATCTGCTTGTTTAGAGTCGTTAATCTGTAAATACTGTAATTATTTAGCTGATTTAGGGTTTTCAAGTTTGTTTCTTGCATATATTATTTTTGGGTGTTCTGTTTTTTTTGCCATTTGCAGGTTGTAGGTACAGATTTTGAAAATTTATCAGGGGGTTTCCACCAGGCAATCTGGAGCAGGAAGGATTTAAAATTTCAATCAAGTTTCTGAACTACGGGTCTGCTACCTACGTTTTCATTTTTCACTCTTGCCTGGGGTTTCATTGAAAAAATCCGAAGTACATGTGTGAAATCTATTTCTGGAATTCGAATATTCTTCTGAGGGTTTCAAGATTGTTTTTATCGTTCTAGCAGACCTCCATACGTAACTCTATCCAGCCATCCTTCTGGCGTCCCCTCGACCTGCCATCAAACATCTTCGTGGCTGCTCACCCTTCATTTGTATGCAGCAAATCCATAGTTCTTCCTACGCACCTCTACGCAGCCATATCATTTCTGCCCGCAGTGCATCACCCTCCTCACGCTGCTCTCTCCCTCTGCATCTGCATACACCATAGCTATCCTTGCATCCATTCTCCAGCTCCCTTCCTCATTTGCGTACACCATTCACCCTTCAGCTCTCAGCAAATCTGCCATCAAAGTTTCTCCACGCTGCCATCTGCTAAACCTGCAAACAAATATTGGAACCCATGGCTCCCTGCGTATTGCTTCTCACCTGCCTTTCCGTCCCTCATACCTGCGTTCCTCCATCAAAATTTTGCGGACCTGCACACGCCCATGCACAATTAAAAAAAAAATTGAAACGATAGAGGTAAGTAAGATTTGGAGTCACGCATTATTTATTTTTTTAATGAATGGGTTGGGGTTTTTTCATTATGTGTATGCAATAAAATCATAAAGGGAATTCAATTTTTTTTTCTTAGGTTTTGATTTGCATTGAGTTAGCGTCAATATTTTGTTAGGTGTTAGTTTGATTTTTAGATTTTATAAATTTTACTTTTTTGTATATAATAGATCACGTTTTGATTTTTATTTTATAGTCCTCAGATATGTTACGTTTAGTTTTAGTTTTGCTTTATTTTTTTAATAAATCTAAAATCATAAAAAAATATAAAATATAAAAAATCACAAATGGTTTTAAAAAATTAAAGGTTCCTTTTCATTTTTCTTTAGTTTAAAATAGATTTTAGTTTTGTTTTATTTAGATTTTAGTTTTAGGAATTAAATTTTTACGTTAGCTTAGTTCAGTTTTTAATTTATTAAATTTAAAGTTTTTGTTTAGCTTTAGATTTCTTTAAATAGATTTAATTTTGTTTAAAGTTAGATTTTAATAATAAAAAATCATAAAAAGTTTGAAAATAAAAATTAATTTTCATTTTTTTTAGATTAGTTGTTAGTTTCAAGTTTAGTTTTGTTTTATTTTTTTTTTTTTTTTTATAAATAAAAAATTATAAAATAATAAAATCATAAAATCATAAAAAAGGTTCTTTTTTCGAGTCTGAGTTTTATTTAGAATTTAGATTTTATATTGTGTATATAACTTAGAATTTAGATCTTAGTTTTAGACTTTATTTTGTAATATTTAGTTTTAAATTCCATTTCATTTGTATATATTTAAATTCCATTTTCATTTAGTTTAAATTTAGATATTTTCGTTTATTTTGATATAAGAAGAGATAATAAAAAAATATATAAAAAATTAAAAAAATTTGAAAAAGACTAATTAAAAATTGACAATTTATTTTGTCTTTTTCTTTTTCTTTTGTGGTATCTATGTTCCACTTGTCTATAGTTAAATGCACTTAAATGTTTATTTAAAGTTGGCTATATGAAAGTGGTAGCTGGTCAGCATTTAAATTTTATGGTCATTTAAAGCACTTGATTTTTCTTGAATTTTAATTGTTGGAATATTGTTAAGGCATTGCGCATTTATTGAATATCTCGCATTCGGTAAAATTAATCTTTGCTCGGGTTATTTGATGATAAATTATTTTTAATTGTGGAATTACAAAGTTCATATTTCTGCAGCATTTAATAAACAATTATTTTATCATAAGGCACTGGTACATTAACTTCTAAAAAAAATCAAGTGCTTGTCTTGCCTTGTTGTGTCTCCCAACCCAACTGGTCGACAATTGGTCTTCATTCATCCCTTAGCGTCTACCCCCCTTAGCCTCGGGAGATAGCTTAAACGGAGAGATCGTGGATCAGGGTGACAACCCCCGGTCTGAGTGTTGTCGTGACAATCTGTGCGACAACATTTTTTGGTGTCGTTGCTTGGGATAGAGTTTTTCTGTCCCTGGCGTTTCAACGACATTCATCTTCTCATTTCTCATCATTCTTTCATACTTCTCATCTCTCATTTGAGCTGGCAGAGTCAACATTCTTTGGCATCTTTTGGATCTTTTCATTGCCTTATTTTTCGTCATATCAGCAACTACTCTTCAGTTTGTTTCTTGTTTGGGCGATGACTCCATTTCTTTTCATTTATTTTTTCCCAGACAAGAAGCCTCCCTCATATCTGCTTATTGGTTGCTTTTTGGATCCTAGAATTAGATTCATTGTTCAAGTGGCGACTCCACTTCTTTCATCTATTGATTTTCTTGAGCAGAGATCTCTTTCTATCATCCATTTGGTCCCTCATTATTCATCATGGATTATTCGTTTACCCCATGTCATTTTACTGATGTTCTCCATGATGTTTCGGAAGTGGCCATTTCTAAATTACCTTTGTTCTGGAGTGGTGATTCAGTCGCTGTTAAAAAGCATCTAGGCAGGTTTACTCATATAATGATCATATATTGTAGACCCCCTCAGTATAATCATGAAGATGTCAAAATGCGTCCTTTTGTCCTTTCTTTAGAGGGTGATGCTTTGAATTGGTTTAATAATTATCCTGAAGATTCTTTCACTTCTTTACAAGACATTGTCGATGCTTTTAAAGATAGATATGGTGATCCAGATAGCTCGCCTTGTGCCCCTAAAATTGTGCAACAGAATGAAAGTAATCTTATAAAAGGTCCAGCTGTCGATGAAAGATTTCAAGACAATTCTTCATATCAGAATGTGCCATCCACCTGTACCATTGCAGATCAAATCCATGATAGTGGAAAAGCAGGGACAAATTATAAAATCAATGTCGACAATGAAAAGGAAGATTAGAAGCAAATTATACAAGAACTAATGCGGCTGGTAAAAAATATGGAGATCAATCAAACTAATTACGCCAATGATGTGAGAACTTTATGCACCCACCTAGAAAAACGTAATAAGGAGATGGAGATCATGCAAAATCAGCATGCTAAGGAAATTGAGGCCATGAAGACTAATCATGACACAGAAATTAGTTTTATGCAAAGCAAGTTATCAGGCTTGGAAAATATGACAACCATGAAAGCTAATCATGATAGGGAAATTAATTCTATGCAAAATAAGTTATTGACCATGGAAGAAGACCATGCCAAGGAAATTAGTGCTATGAAGGTTGAACACTCTAGTCAGATGAGCGCCATTACAATACAGGTTCAGAAATTTCAATAGCTATCAAAGGATGAAAGAAACCAACGAACGCCAATAGATCAGGAGCCTCCTTATCTGTTACAACAAGCTCCATCTTATTATGAGGTCCTTTGTTCCATTGAAAAGTGGATAATTGAAGGTGACCTGAATAAAAGAGAAATTAATAATCAGGTTGATGCTCACACGGGTAATCCACCAATCATTGAAGATCAACTTATAACTCATGGCACCTGTGAGATTGATCCATCATCCTTGACAGGGTAGATGCAGAATGAAGAAAGACATGTCACGCATATTTTACATACTTCATCTGAGAGCTTTGAAGTAGAAAGTTCTACGTCAACAGTGATACAGCCTGCCACGAAGAAAAAATGAATGAAAAGGAAAACGAGAAAAAGATTTGATGCATCAGACGGTCGTGAGCAGCTTGATTTTCAGATAGGAAAAAGTCCTACCGCATGCAGAATTGGACATGGCACATCCGAGAAGCAACCAACAGATTGGCCTGAAAGCAGGCAAATGCTCAGTATACACTATATTGAACACATCTGATGCCATGGGGCATCCTCTATATTTCTAACCCTACTCCATGTTTTTTCAGCATTTACATTTATGTTTTAGGATTAGATTTACTTTTTATGTTATTAGATAGTTAATAAATAAAGAGCTTATATCTTTCCTGTGCTTAACGTTATATGATGATTTTCGGATGGACGCTACTTATGTTTTATTGTGTGTTGCGTGGATGCAGCTTCTGGATTCTCACATTCCTACAAAGCAACAACGTGTCCCCAAGTAGAGCCAGATGTTGACCACTACGTGTCAACTACCCATAGCAGTAAACCCCCTTTTTCGCAAAAGGGATAGCGCTTGATCGACGTGTCCGTGCCATTCGACTGTTGTCATCAGCTCGATCGTGTTATGTTGTAAACCCAGTCTTCATGTGTAACTTGTAAATAATCTTACCAGATTTGAGTCACGTATGTAAACTGCCTAGGAAAACCTAATTTTCTAGTGATAATCTACATTCTGGAAGGTTTTTTGTCTCACCGATCCATGATCGGAAGAGTTTTCCTTCAGCCTAACCCCAAAGCCGGAATGAATCTTGTCATTAGAATCTTAGGGGACTCCTAGTGTACTTGGTCGAGTCTATGTAAAAGTAATTTGGAAATAACTCTAACTATTTGGTTAGGTTATTACAAATTGCTTGATCTGCTAGATTATAGTTGTGTCGCAGAACTGGGTGGTCTATGAGGGTCTATGTCAAATGGGTTTTCCCCTTTGAGATGTAAAATTGTAAAAGTCATTATGTAAAGTGTCTTGAAGGTTAGAAAATGTTTTAATCCCCTCCTGAGTCCTAAGTCCTAGGTCCTAGGTGATTTTTCCAAAGGGCTAAGTTCGAGGATCCAAAAGTAAAAAATAAAAAACAATAAAAAATAAAAGATTAAAATAATAAAAAATAAAATTTAAAAAATTTAAAATTTAAAAATTAAAATTTAAAAGTAACTAAAAAAATTTAAAAAGTAAATAAAAATAATTAAAAAATAAAATAAAATAATAATAAGTCAAAGTTTTGAGAAAATAAATGCAAAGTTTTAATTTTTTAATATATTAAAATGCACTTAAAATTTCGACAGATGAGATTAAAAGCGATTTTGATCCTCATTGATGGTCGAGATTAGTTTGACATGGATCACTCGAACTAGTCGTTGGAAATTTTTCCTTTAAATAGGATGTTAGGGGTCATTTGAGATCAGATTCGATCTGAGAGTCGTGTGCTAAAGAAAGCTCTCTTGTAGTCATTTTGTTATGAAACCAGCTCAAGAAAAGATAGAAAAGATATATCAACACCTTATAATTCAGCCTCTTCGAGGGGGAAACCTCCTTTACATTACATAAATGAACAATTCTTGGATGATACAAATGAAAATACCTCATTTCTATATATAGGAGTCTAAGGGGTCATAACATAACCAGAGCCGACATAACAATAATAATGTAAGGGCACAATAATAACAATAGTGGGCTTCTATGGGGCACATTAGTAACAATATGGGCACTACATGGGTACATCAATATAATAAGTGGGTTGTACTAATAACAATAAGGGGTTACACTAGTAGTATAGGGGCCTAACATGACCCTCTCCTTCAAAAAGCGTTGTCCTCAACGCTTGAGTAGTTCTTGATGCTTCTGTATAAAATTCTTGTCCTCCCATGTGGACTCTTCAGCGGGTAAGTTCTTCCACTTGATGAGATACTCTGAAATTGATCGATTTTGTAGCTGTCGGGTTCTTGTTTCTGTGACTGCTCCAGGTTCCAATATGATTTTTCCTTCCTTTTCAATATCTGGCAATATTGTTTGAATTGGGATCTTTTGCAAGTTTTGAATAAGTGGCCATACTTCTTTGTCCTTCTTCCATTCATCTCTTGCTTCGTTTATCCAATCTGGTTGGATAATAGAAATAGCACAAAACAATGCTTCCACGTCCTCATTCTTGAAGAGTCTTCCCATTCGGTAAGGTCGCCATTTTTTAAGTGCATGTAGTATTGCCAACGTTTCCTTCTCATAAATAGCTTGCTTTAGATGTAGCAATAAAAATACCCAATCGCTTACATCAAAACATTTTTCACTATGATGTTGATTTACTTGTTGTTTCATTTGATTTTGCACCGAAGTGGCGCTATCCTTTAAAAGTTGGAGAACTTGTTGTTGATGCTCGATGTGATCTTTCACTGCTTGAACCTTTTTCTTCTTGATATGTCCTTCTATCTTTAGATTTTGAGGAGTGGTAATTTCTTCCAATCCTTTACAAGATATGGTCGGATTCATTTCTTGACGCTTGATGTAATCTTTCACTTCTTGAACATTTTTCTTCTTGATATGTCCTTCTGTCTTGCTAGTTTGAGTAGTGGTAATTCGGACCAGTGAATTGCAAGATATGTTTGGATTCATTTCTTCTTTCTTGATGTGATCTTTCACTTCTTGCACCTTTTTCTTCTTGATATTTCCTTCTATCTTGAGAGTTTGAGGAGTGGTCATTCTTGCCAATAGTTTACAAGATATGTTCTGATTCATTTCTTCTTTCTCTGGGGTCGGGTCCTGGCATATATCCTCTTCTTTTGATGTTTCTTGATCATTTTCTTCCTCTTCTTCATACTCTATGTAAAATAATTTCTTCTCAGCACACTTATGACCTTTAGTGCATTTGCTATCACAATTGTAACAAAGCCCTTTTTCTCTTTTTTCTTCCAATTTTTGTGGTGTAACCCTTGTAGGTTGTGGAAGGCTAGGAGGAACAACATGTCCATCTTTATAGTTGTGAGGGGTAGACTTCCTTGTTGCCATAATTTTACTTTCAAATATGTCACAAAGCCCTTTTACTCTTTCCAATTGTTGTGGTGTTGCTCTAAAAAAGGTGTTGCTCTTTGTATCCTCCTAATGTGCTATCATTTCCTCCGTGAGAATTTACCACGTAACAAGTTTTTTACGAGAACAAAGCCCTTTATACCATAAAAATTGATCCGGTTCTAAATATGAAGATGCAATACATACCTTTTGTAATAGTGGTACACCATGTAGATCAAAATATTGCTCCATCTGAAGTATCCAATTTACCGGATCCTTGCCATCAAACTTCCTCATCTTGCTTTTTTTTATTTTAGGACCTCGAACTTGAAACGACTGTAACTCTGTACTTGCGGATATTTAAGTTCTAAAATTGCTACCTGTAGTAGCCCTCTGTGTCCTCTTTCCAATGCCACCAATCTGATCCAAATTGGATTCCCCAAAAAAGAGTTATGCACAATCTCCCAGGATGACCTGATTATAGGCCTTTCCAGAAGAGCGAACTTGTATGAAGTGCCACGTGTCAATTTTTCAACCTATGAATTTGAAAAATGCATACAAGAAACTACAGCCCGTCCTCTTTCTGTACCTTCTTACGCAATTTCAATCCAATGCTCAGAGAGAAAGTTATGACTATTTTCCCCAGGTCAACTGTTTTGAATGTAATTCAGGAGTCTGCAAAAAGACCAACTTACTCAGATCATATCTCCGCAAATATCGCGCGAAAAGATCTGAAATTCGGACCCAAGGTTCAGCGCGATTTCTTCTCAAATGGGTTTTTTTTGCGACTTCTGAAACATCACAGAAAAAAACGTTATAGCGAAAATGCCACGATAACCTGTTTGGAGCAGCGAAACCCTAGAATCCAAAGCTCTGATACCAAATGTTATGAAACCAGCTCAAGAAAAGATAGAAAAGATATATCAACACCTTATAATTCAGCCTCTTCGAGGGGGCAACCTCCTTTACATTACATAAATGAACAATTCTTGGATGATACAAATAAAAATACCTCCTTTCTATATATAGGATTCTAAGGGGTCATAACATAACCAGAGCCGACATAACAATAATAATGTAAGGGCACAATAATAACAATAGTGGGCTTCTATGGGGCACATTAGTAACAATATGGGCACTACATGGGTACATCAATATAATAAGTGGGTTGTACTAATAACAATAAGGGGTTACACTAGTAGTATAGGGGCCTAACATGCCCCTCTCCTTCAAAAAGCGTTGTCCTCAACGCTTGAGTAGTTCTTGATGCTTCTGTATAAAATTCTTGTCCTCCCATGTGGAATCTTCAGCGGGTAAGTTCTTCCACTTGATGAGATACTCTGAAATTGATCGATTTCGTAGCTGTCGGGTTCTTGTTTCTGTGACTGCTCTAGGTTCCAATATGATTTTTCCTTCCTTTTCAATATTTGGCAATATTGTTTGAATTGGGACCTTTTGCAAGTTTTGAATAAGTGGCCATACTTCTTTGTCCTTCTTCCATTCATCCCTTGCTTCGTTTATCCAATCTGGTTGGATAATAGAAATAGCACAAAACAATGCTTCCACATCCTCATCCTTGAAGAGTCTTCCCATTCGGTAAGGTCGCCATTTTTTAAGTTCATTTAGTATTGCCAACGTTTCCTTCTCATAAATAGCTTGCTTTAGATGTAGCAGTAAAAATACCCAATCGCCTACATCAGAACATTTTTCACTATGATGTTGATCTACCTGTTGTTTCATTTGATTTTGCACCGAAGTGGCGCTATCCTTTAAAAGTTGGAAAACTTGTTGTTGTTGCTCGTTGTGATCTTTCACTGCTGGAACCTTTTTCTTCTTGATATGTCCTTCTATCTTTAGATTTTGAGGAGTGGTAATTTCTTCCAATCCTTTACAAGATATGGTCGGATTCATTTCTTGACGCTCGATGTGATCTTTCACTTCTTAAACATTTTTCTTCTTGATATGTCCTTCTGTCTCGCTAGTTTGAGGAGTGGTAATTCGGACCAGTGAATTACAAGATATGATTGGATTCATTTCTTCTTTCTTGATGTGATCTTTCACTTCTTGCACCTTTTTCTTCTTGATATTTCCTTCTATCTTGAGAGTTTGAGGAGTGGTCATTCTTGCCAATAGTTTACAAGATATGTTCTGATTCATTTCTTCTTTCTCTGGGGTCGGGTCCTAGCATATATCCTCTTCTTTTGATGTTTCTTGATCATTTTCTTCCTCTTATTCATACTCTATGTAAAACAATTTCTTCTCAGCACACTTATGACCTTTAGTGCATTTGTTATCACAATTGTAACAAAGCCCTTTTTCTCTTTTTTCTTCCAATTGTTGTGGTGCAACCTTTGTAGGTTGTGGAAGGCTAGGAGGAACAACATGTCCATATTTATAGTTGTGAGGGGTAGACTTCCTTGTTGCCATAATTTTACTTTCAAATATGTCACAAAGCCCTTTTATTCTTTCCAATTGTTGTGGTGTTGCTCTAAAGAAGGTGTTGCTCTTTGTATCCTCATAATGTGCTATCATTTCCTCCATGAGAATTGACCACGTAACAAGTTTTTTACGAGAACAAAGCCCTTTATACCATAAAAATTGATCCGGTTATAAATATGAAGATGCAATACATAACTTTTGTAACAGTGGTACACCATGTAGATCAAAATATTGCTCCATCTGAAGTATCCAATTTACCGGATCCTTGCCATCAAACTTCCTCATCTTGCTTTTTTTTATTTTAGGACCTCGAACTTGAAACGACTGTAACTCTGTACTTGCGGATATTTAAGTTCTAAAATTGCTACCTGTAGTAGCCCTCTGTGTCCTCTTTCCAATGCCACCAGTCTTATCCAAATTGGATTCCCCAAAAAAGAGTTATGCACAATCTCCCAGGATGACCTGATTATAGGCCTTTCCAGAAGAGCGAACTTGTATGAAGTGCCACGTGTCAATTTTTCAACCTATGGATTTGAAAAATGCATACAAGAAACTACAGTCCGTCCTCTTTCTGTACCTTCTTACGAAATTTCAATCCAATGCTCAGAGAGAAAGTTATGACTATTTTCCCCAGGTCAACTGTTTTGAATATCGTTCAGGAGTCTGCAAAAAGACCAACTTCCTCAGATCATATCTCCGCAAATATCGCGCAAAAAGATCTGAAATTCGGACCCAAGGTTCAGCGCGATTTCTTCTCAAATGGGTTTTTTTTGCGACTTCTGAAACGTCACAGAAAAAAAAGTTATAGCGAAAATGCCACGATGACCTGTTTGGAGCAGCGAAACCCTAGAATCCAAAGCTCTGATACCAAATGTTATGAAACCAGCTCAAGCAAAGATAGAAAAGATATATCAACACCTTATAATTCAGCCTCTTCGAGGGGGCAACCTCCTTTACATTACATAAATGAACAATTCTTGGATGATACAAATGAAAATACCTCCTTTCTATATATACGAGTCTAAGGGGTCATAACATAACCAGAGCCGACATAACAATAATAATGTAAGGGCACAATAATAACAATAGTGGGCTTCTATGGGGCACATTAGTAACAATATGGGCACTACATGGGTACATCAATATAATAAGTGGGTTGTACTAATAACAATAAGGGGTTATACTAGTAGTATAGGGGCCTAACACATTTTTTGTGCAATAAAGAAAGACTTTGGGGTTGAAATCTTGCTGGTGTTACTCTTCTGGAAATGTTGTAAGATGTTTTATTTTTCTGCATAAATTTAGTTTCAACCATTGATAATATCTTGATGAAGATTGATTTAAGCACAGGTATCTTGTCTGATCTCTGGGGTTTGAATGATAGTTTAATTTCTGAAATATAATGGCAGGTATCTCCATTTGATCTGAATTTCTCTGTTGTTTTCTCCCTCTATGTTAATGGTTGATTTAAGCTATGCAGGATATCCTTAGTTTTGAGTTTATCAGGCGTTAGGGGAAGTTCTCGACTGAACCAGCCAACTCCCAAATTATGTTTTCTGAAAGAGCCCAGCCAGTTTTGATCCTGGGCTTATCATTTGAAAAGAAAAAAAATTATGAATGCATGAAGGTTTTTCTGAAGCATCTCACATTAAATTTAAAATTCTGAAAATATTTCTGTGGATTATTGATAAATCTAGTTGCTTAGAGTCGTTAATCTGTAAATACTGTAATTATTTAGCTAATTTAGGGTTTTCAGTTTTGTTTCTTGCGTATATTATTTTTGGGTGTTCTGTTTTTTTTGCCATTTGCAGGTTACAGGTACAGATTTTGAAAATTTATCAGGGGGTTTCCACCAGGGAATCTGGAGCGGGAAGGATTTAAAATTTCAATCAAGTTTCTAGACTACGGGTCTACTACCTGCGTTTTCATTCTTCACTGTTGCCTGGGGTTTCATTGAAAAAATCCTAAGTACATGTGTGAAATCTATTTTCTGGAATTCGAATATTCTTCTAAGGGTTTCAAGATTGTTTTTATCGTTTTGGCAGATTTAGAAATTTTTTCTTGCTGCTATATCCGCACCTCCCTACGTAACTCTGTCCAGCCATCCTTCTGGCGTCCCCTCGGCCTGCCATCAAACATCTTCGTCGCTGCTCACCCTTCATTTGTATGCAGCAAATCCACAGTTCTTCCTACGCACCTCTACGCAGCCATATCATTTCTGCCTGCAGTGCATCACCCTCCTCACGTTGCTCTCTCCCTTTGCATCTACATATGCCATAGCTATCCCTGCATCCATTCTTCAGCTCCCTTCCTCATTTGTGTACACCATTCACCCTTCATCTCTCAGCAAATCTGCCATCAAAGTTTCTCCACGCTGCCATCTGCTAAACCTGCAAACAAATATTGGAAACCGTGGCTCCGTGTGTATTGCTTCTCACCTGCCTTTCTGTCCCTCATACCTGCGTTCCTCCATCAAAATTCCGCGGACCTGCACACGCCCATGCACAATAAAAAAAAACGTTGAAACGATAGAGGTAAGTAAGATTTGGAGTCACGCATTATTTTTTTTTTTTAATGAACGGGTTGGGGTTTTTTCATTATGCGTATGCAGTAAAATCATAAAGGGAATTCGATTTGTTTTTCTTAGGTTTTGATTTGCATTGAGTTAGCGTTAATATTTTGTTAGGTGTTAGTTTGATTTTTAATTTATAAATTTTACTTTTTTGTATATAATAGATCACGTTTTGACTTTTATTTTATAGTCCGCAGATATGTTACGTTTAGTTCTAGTTCTGTTTTATTTTTTTTTTTAAATCTAAAATCATAAAAAAATATAAAATATAAAAAATCACAAATGGTTTTAAAAAATAAAGGTTCCTTTTCATTTTTCTTTAGTTTAGAATAGATTTTAGTTTTGTTTTATTTAGATTTTAGTTTTAGGAATTAAATCTTTACGTTAGCTTAGTACAGTTTTAAATTTATTAAATTTTTAAGTTTTTGTTTAGCTTTAGATTTCTTTAAATAGATTTAATTTTGTTTAAAGTTAGATTTTAATAATAAAAAATCATAAAATGTTTGAAAATAAAAAATTAATTTTCATTTTTTTTAGATTAGCTATTACTTTCAAGTTTAGTTTTGTTTTATTTTATTTTATTTTTTTATAAATCAAAAATCATAAAAAAGGTTCTTTTTTCAAGTCTGAGTTTTATTTAGAATTTAGATTTTATAATGTGTATATAAATTAGAATTTAGATCTTAGTTTTAGACTTTATTTTGTAATATTTAGTTTTAAATTCCATTTCATTTGTATATATTTAAATTCCATTTTCATTTAGTTTAAATTTAGATATTTTGGTCTATTTTGATATAAGAAAAGATAATAAAAAATATATAAAAATTAAAAAAATTTGAAAAAGACTAATTAAAAGTTGACAATTTATTTTGTCTTTTTCTTTTTCTTTTGTGGTATCTATTTTCCACTTGTCTATAGTTAAATGCACTTAAATGTTTATTTAAAGTTGGCTATATGAAAGTGGTCGTTGGTCAGCATTTAAATTTTATGGTCATTTAAAGCACTTGATTTTTCTTGAATTTTAATTGCTAGAATATTGTTAAGGCATTGCGCATTTATTGAATATCTCGCATTCGGTAAAATTAATCTTTGCTCGGGTTATTTGATGATAAATTATTGTTAATGGTGGAATTACAAAGTTCATATTTCTACAGCATTTAATAAACAATTATTTAATCATAAGGCACTGGTATATTAACTTCTAAAATCAATCAAGTGCTTGTCTTGCCTTGC
The DNA here is from genome assembly GCA_031772625.1 of Pinus tabuliformis. Classification (NCBI taxonomy): domain Eukaryota; kingdom Viridiplantae; phylum Streptophyta; class Pinopsida; order Pinales; family Pinaceae; genus Pinus; species Pinus tabuliformis. The sequence goes on from CM062817.1 coordinate 229,866,447, forward strand.
TGTGTCTCCCAACCCAACTGGTCCACAGTTGGTCTTCATTCATCCCATAGGGTCTACCCCCCTTAGCCTCGGGAGACGGCTTAAACGTAGACATCGGGGATCAAGGTGACAGCCCCCGGTCTGAGCGTTGTCGTGACAATCTGTGCGACAATAGGACCCACAAGAAGAAGTTGTTGATGAAAAAGGAGAGTCCCTAGTTGAGAGGGAGCTCTAACAAGTCCCTAACTAAGAGGGAGTTTGGGCAAGTTCCTCGTCAGTGGGAGCTTGGGTACATTCCTTCACAGGAATGGGCATATCTTCCCTAATTAAAAGGGAGAGATAGACATAACATTCTGGTCATCACTTGGGAAGAAAGAATAGAGGATTGGGTAATCATCTAGCATCTAATGATCTTTGAGGATGTGTAGGGCATCCAAGATAAGAGTAGGCAAGAGGACTGACATTCTTTGAGGGCTGCAAACCCAAGACAAGAATAGTCCTAGAAGGTCATACTCGGTGAACACGCGGGTGGGTATGTACCTTGAAGAGACAATGACATAGGTGTCTATAGTCATTGGTCTCACCAACATTGTGCTTTGATCTAATTAGAGGTAGAGTTGTCAGTGAAGGGTTTGTTGTGGAAACAATGTTGGTTACTATGATGCTATAACAAATGGATTGCCAATCCAATTTCTCTTATGTGAATTCTTCAGATTGAAAATGTCCAAACACCTTGTCAAGAGATTTATGAATACCTCCCTAGTTAAGAGGGAGTGTTGAAGAAAGCGTAACTAGATTCGCTCTTCATAAATGTAATTTTGATCTTTGTACTTGTAAAAGAAAAGAATCATTATTTTTGTAATTATGAAGAATGGGTTTCTTGCCCATTTGATAGGTCAAGCACATGTTTTAGTGCTTCTAGGAAACTCAAAGAGTCAATGTAATTGTTTAAAGACCTTTATGGGCATGTTACACTATGTAAATCTATGTACTAGAGTCAACGAATGATCTCCAAGCAAAGTCATAAGCCTCCTCCATATGTCGGCCTCAACAAAAGAAGTAATTCGATATATTAAGGTCAAGTCAGCCCAAATAAGAGGGATGGACTCCTATATAAAGGGCCATTCGACCTCATCAAAGGAGCAAGAAAGTGATCTCTGAAATCAGCGAAGAAGAAGGCTAGAAAAGGGTACGAGAAGGCAAAGAGAAGGTGTCTCTACTTCAACGAAGAAGGAAGGGAAGAAGGCCGAGTTTGGAAGAACGATTTCAACCCTAATTACAGTCACATGTGCAAGGGAGAAGAGACTCATTCTGCTGCAATATCAGACCTGCTATTTCAATCATAAAAAGTGTTAGGATATTCCGACACATAGGAAATAGTTAAGTATAACTTGGTCTAGTGTAGAGTTAGGTAAAGTCTGTTTCTTTACTATGTACTTTTGTAACTTACAATCCGACAGTCACGATATGTTCTAGACATGAAGTGATCCGACAGTCACGATATGTTCTAGACATGAAGTGATCCGACAGTTCATTCTCTCCTCGGTATTACCGACACTTGATCTGTGGCTTAACACACGATTGGTCCATGATCTCTATTTAAAGAGCATGGAGGATCATTTGTAGGGTGACCGTTCGTGAGAGAAGCTTATGTAAATTTTCATTCTTTTATTAATAAATTACCTGAAGTGGCCGCATTGGCTCAGGCCATGGACTGTTTCCCTCTTTGAGAGTTTTAACCACATCAAGAATATTGGTGTATTGATCTGTTATTTGTTTGTGAGCGGTTTTCTTTGGTGTTCTGTCTGAGGAACTTACCTTGTAAATTCCTACATGGTATCGGAGCTATTTGAGGGCAGCATCCATTGGTGATCCAAATCGGAAGTCGGTACAACTGCATCTGACTGTCGTTCCTAGATCTACTATTTCTGACTGCTTTTGGGCCGAGAGGATTGCTCTATTATGTTAGGAGCATCTGTTCCAGTGAGAAACCCCTTTCGTTTAACGCGAAAAGGTTTCCGGTAACCCTAGCTACGTCATTTTTAAGATCTAGAGGTATACAATGTTTATTTGCAGTTTTAGTTATTTTCTCTATTTATTTCAGTTTATTTATCTCTCAATTTTTTATTACCGAATCTATACCTTTCATTTCTGCGTATGCTCTTTGCCTCGCGACTCTGTGCGATCTGGGCAAATCAGAAACAAAAAGGAAGGACTTTTCTCATGTGTATGCTCTTTTCTGTCGCGCGCCTTAGTGTGATCTCGGAAAATCAGAAACATTGAGGAAAATATTTAATTTTCGGCAAAAGCTAACTTCAAGCCTAAAGGTTTGGATTTTTGAGTATGTCCGTGTTGGGTTGTGTGGTTTTTTGTTTTGTAGGCAAAAAGGGATTTTTGAAGCATGCACGCACCCCAAAGCTTCAGTGACCAAAAAAAAAAAAAAATCCTTCCTCTTTTCAAAAAAATACTAACCTTTTAAACTAGCTCACTTGGTCCAAAGTTACTTTATGTGAAAAGAGGTCTTGAGTTCAAGTCTTTCTTTTTGTTGAGTTACTTTTTCAAAAAGCACATGTAACTTATGTTTTAAAGTTACTTTATTTAAAAGTGTTCTCACCCATTATAAAAAGTGAGTCACTTATAATTCTAAAGTCTCTTTATCTTTTATTTAAGTTACAATTTAGTGGGTAGCTCATAAAGTACCATTGTAAAAGTGACTTTCACTTATTTATAAAAGTGAGTCACATAAAATCTTTCTTTAAAGTGAGCTAATTAGATTAAGTTTGGAAAATGAGGGATTTTTTTTTTAATATAACATTATCATTCACTTCCGCACATTCACGCACTTCGTCGGCATCTTTGACAACTTTTCTTCAAAAAGCCATAACTTCTTCATCCGAAAGCCATTTTCAGAACCATTTTTTTAATCTGCCTAATTTTTCGAGATCTTTCCATTGCAACACTTAGTTTCAGTATCTACAACTTCAGTGTCTGTTAAAATGGAAAGTCCATGCCAAGTTATTCTTGACAGCGCCAACTACTTCCAATGGTGGTCCTACGTTGTGGATTTACTTAGAAGTAAAGGTCTTTATAGAATAGTCTTAGGCCAAGAAATTAAACCTAAAGATGAAGATAAGGCAGCCAAATGGGAAAATAGGCAAGATCAAGCACGTGGGTTGATAAGAATGCCTATTTCTCCAGACCTTAGATTCCATATTGCAAAACTTGATACCCCTAATGAAGCAATGAAACAAATCACTAAATTTTTTGGAATTAAAAATGAAATTAGAGCCCATCAACTCGAAAATGAGTTGCTTACGTTGGACTCCAATAATTTTTCTTCCATTGAAGATCTTTTGTCCATGTTCAAGACCCTTAGACTTCTCTTGGAAGGTGTTAATTTCTCTTCCATTCTTACTAAGTTGGGACCAGCCTACTCTGTGTTTGTGTCCACCTTCCATTCTACTAGAGAAGCCTTTATTTCTCAAGGAGAAGACTACAAGTCCCCCTCTTTTGATGCCTTTTGTGATTCTTTAATAAGAGAACAAGAAAAAACTCTTACATCTTGGTCTTCTTAATCTTGGAAACTCTTCTAAGAAAGCTTTAGTTGCTCAGCAAAAACCAAATTCAAAGAATCCTAAAAAGCAGTATCCTTAAAAGAATGGTCATAAACCAAACAAGGGTCCTAAGCAATTTCATTCTCAAAATGAAAAATCGATTCAACAAAATGATAAGGCAGATAAAAGCAAAGGGAAGAAGACTGATAGACATTGCAACTTTTCTAATCGAGATGGCCACTTCGAATCCAAATGTTTTAAGAAGATGGAAGCCTTGGAAGCAGCAATGAAGAAGCATAACATCCATTTGGAGCACTCTTCAACTTCAACTTCATCTTCAGGAATAGCACTTTCTGCGTGTGGTTGTCAAGCATCTCGGTCTGGTTATATACTAAATGTATCTTGTTCTTCTTATTCTCATGAGTGGCTCATTGACTCTGGAGCTTCTTATCACATGGCCAAAAACAAAGCCATGTTTTCTTCTTTAAATGATTGTAACACCAAAAATATATATGTTGGTGATGATAGATCTCTTAGTGTTGTAGGGACCGGAACTATTCATCTAGACAATGGTCAATTTAATAATGTACTATGTGTTCCAACCTTATCCTACAACCTTTTATCTGTATATCAAATAACTCATTCAGGTGAAAGTAAAATCATTGAATTTTCACCTCACGATGTTGTAATTAAGGACCTAAGAGATCCTAGACAGATTTTAGCTACTGGTTGTATAAGTTTAACAACTTTGGGTCATCAACTCTTCCCTCGGTATTTGTTGCTCATGAGTCATAATGATGAAGTAAGCAAACTTTGGCATGAGTGATTTGGTCACTTAAACTATCGCTCCCTTCAAAATCTATGTAAAAAAAATATGGTGACAGGTCTTCCTATGGTATCTTGCAGAGATGGTGTTTGTTCTGGATGTGTACTCAAAAAACATCATCGTGATAGTTTTGAAAAACATGCCTCTTGGCACGCCTCAACCCCTTTACAACTTGTGCATAGTGATTTATGCGGTCCACTTCCAGTTGTTTCATTCTCTGCTACAAGTATTTCTTAACTTTCATTGATGATTTCTCCATACGCACTTGGGTATACTTCTTAAAACTCAAGAGTGAAGTATTTAATATGTTCTTGGACTTTAAGGCCTCTGTTGAGAAACAATCTAGACATCAAATTCTTAAGCTAAGTTCTAATAATCGTGGAGAATATGTTAACAACAAATTCATCAACTTTTGCACTGAGCATGGAATCCAAATGCAACATATTGTTCCATATATGCCACAAAAAAATGATGTAGTTGAAAGGAAGAATCGCACCTTAAAGGAAATGGCTAATTGTATGCTTCAATCTAAAGGACTTAGTCTTAATTTTTGGGCAGAAGCAATTAACTGTGCAAATTACATAGTAAATCGCACTCCTACTAAGGTTTTAAAGAATATCATTCCAGAAGAAGCATGGACCTCAATTAAACCAAATGTAAGTCACTTTTGTGTTTTTGGAAGTGAAGCATGGGCCCATATTCCCGATGAGAAACATAAAGCCTTAGAACCTAAGAGTGAAAAATGTATTTTTGTTGGATATTCTGAAGATGTCAAAGGATATAGACGTATTCCACTTAAGTCCAAAAATGTTATCATTAGAAGAGATGTAAAGTTTGCTGAAAATATACCGACCTACGAGCCTAGTACGGCGGATGTGCCACCTCTCTCTATCCCTTCTACTTCTGAAAATATTTCTTCTTCAGATGATGACAGCGAGGATAACAATCCTCCCCCACCTTCTCAAGATCCTCCTTCAGCTCCTCAACTTCCAAAATGGGTTTGTGCTACTTAGGATGCAGCAGGTGCTCTTGCAGGTGATCCTACAAATCAACGACGTACACATTCTTAGTTCGATAGAGCCTCTTTTTTACTGGTTGAAGCTTCAGCGAATTATGATCCTGACACCTTTGCAGAAGCTTCAGGCCATTTAGATTGAGAAGCATCTATGAATGAAGAATATCTTTAGGTAGAGGAGGAATGACCTGTTGTAGAGTTTTATGAACCCAACGTTTCGGACTACCAAGTGAGTCCATCATTATGGGAGAATGCGTCAATAGATATTCTTAAAATCATAATGATGTATCCAAGAGCTAAAATTAGGGTATATATATAAGTTATTAAACAAAAGAAATAAGAAAATAGGTCGGCTCTTATCTTTTTATTTAATTAATTAATTAAATTATTTATTATTATTATTATTGTTATTATTAATTAATTAATTAATTTATTCAAGGGGATAACTTAATCGAATAATTATATTATCTATAGAAATAAATATTATGTTTATTAATTCTATTTTAGTTGGTTCAATTGATTCATTAATTTGTTTAAATAATAAATTAATTTGTTTGATTAATCAAATTAATTAATTTAATTATGTATTCATTATTAATATGTTTATTCATTTATTTACATTATTAATTTATTAATTTGATTAACTAATTCATTAATTAATAAGTTTACAGAGATAAATTAATTACTTATTTTTTTATTTCTTGAATTAATTATTAGGTTTAATAAATTTATGAAAAATTAATTTATTTTTTTTGTTGATTAATCACTATGTTTTACTAATTAACTAATTTTTGATAGTTAATTAAACAAATAGATTAGTTAACAAATTTATTATTTATTATTATTATTATTATATATATATATATATATATATATATATATATTTTTTTTTTTTTTTTTAATAAGTTTATTAATTTAATTTAATGTACTTATTTCTTTGTTTAATTATTTATTTATTTGATTAATTTGTTTTATTTGCTTAATTTGTTTTTTTATTTTTATTTTTATTTTTATTTTTTATATTTTATTTATTTATTATTTTTTGGTTTTATTGAGTTATTTATCTATAATTTCTAGAGTTCATTTTATTATTATTATTATTATTATTATTATTTTTAATTTTTTTTTTTTGAAGAATTGGGTAATTCCACCTATATGCATTCTATTAGTTATTTTTTTTTATGATATCAAATGATTATATGTGAAGAAATCTATTACTAAATTATATTGATGATTGTTAATTAAATGTATTGTTTAAGGAGGATATTACATAATTGATGATTTTATTATTTGTTTATTTTTAACTTTTTAAAGTTTTTTAAGAGAATATAGTTCATTATTGGAAACGGTTAATTGAAACCTTAAAAGCCAATAATTAACTATATTCCCTTAAAAAACTTTAAAAAGGTAAAAATAAACAAATAATAAAATCATCAATTATGTAATATCCTCCTTAAACAATACATTTAATTAACAATCATCAACATAATTTAGTAATAGATTTCTTCACATATAATCATTTGATATCATAAAAAAAATAACTAATAGAATGCATATAGGTGGAATTACTCAATTCTTCAAAAAAAAAAATTAACAAAAAAATAATAATAATAATAATAATAATAATAATAAAATAAACTCTAGAAATTATAGATAAATAACTCACTAAAACCAAAAAATAAATAAATAAATAAAATATAAAAAAATAAAAATAAAAATAAAAATAAATAAATAAATTAAGCAAATAAAACAAATTAATCAAATAAATAAATAATTAAACAAAGAAATAAGTACATTAAATTAAATTAATAAACTTATTAAAAAATAAAAAATATATATATATAATAATAATAAATAATAAATTTGTTAACTAATCTATTTGTTCAATTAACTATCAAAAATTAGTTAATTAGTAAAACATAGTAATTAATCAACAAAAAACCAAAAAAAAAAAAAAAAATCATAAATTTATTAAACCTAATAATTAATTCAAGAAATAGAAAAATAAGTAATTAATCTATCTCTGTAAACTTATTAATTAATGAATTAATTAATCAAATTAATAAATTAATAATGTAAATAAATGAATAAACATATTAATAATGAATACATAATTAAATTAATTAATTTGATTAATCAAACAAATTAATTTATTATTTAAACAAATTAATGAATCAGTTGAACCAACTATTTAAAATAGAATTAATAAACATAATAATTATTTCTATAGATAATATAATTATTCGATTAAGTTATCCCCTTGAATAAATAAATTAATTAATTAATTAATAATAATAATAATAAATAATTTAATTAATTAATTAAATAAAAAGATAAGAGCCGACCTATTTTCTTATTTCTTTTGTTTAATAACTTATATATATACCCTAATTTTAGCTCTTGGATACATCATTATGATTTTAAGAATATCTATTGACGCATTCTCCCCTGATGATGGACTCACTTGGTAGTCCGAAACGTTGGGTTCATAAAACTCTACAACAGGTCATTCCTCCTCTACCTAAAACTATCCTCACCTGTATGGATTCATTATTTAAAAAAATAAAAAATATCGTTCCTTATTGGCAAATGATACATGGGATCTTGTTCCTCTTCCAAAGGGACGAAAACTTGTTAGATGCAAATGGGTTTACAGAACCAAGTATGGACCAAATGGAAAAGTTGATAAACATAAAGCTCGTCTTGTTGCTAAGGGTTTTTCACAAGTTGAAGGCATTGACTATACTAAAACCTTCTCCCATGTTGCCAAAATGAACTCTATCTGCCTTGTTCTTTCCCTTGCTACCTCTTTCAAATGGGAAGTCCATCAGATGGATGTTAAATCTACCTTTTTGCATGGGGACTTGCATGAAGAAATCTATATGGAACAACCAACTGGCTTTATACAAACAAACTCCAGCCTTGTATGTCGACTTAAGAAATCCCTTTATGGTCTCAAGCAAGCTCCTCGGGCTTGGTATGCCAAAATAGATAGCTTTCTTTTAGAAACTGGCTTTTCTAGGTGTCATTCTGACAATACTGTCTACACCAAGAAAGTGGACAAGTCTCTTATCATTCTTGTTCTTTATTTTGATGATCTTATCCTTACTGGTAGTGATACCAACCTTATAAACCATGTGAAGTCCAGCCTTAAAAAGAAGTTTGAAATGACAGACTTAGGACAATTACATTATTTTCTTGGTCTTTAAGCCTTGCAATCCAAGGAAGGTATTTCCCTTTCCCAGTCCAAGTATGCCTGTGATCTTCTACACCATTTTCACATGGAAAGTTGTAAGCCAACCCCTTCTCCCTTTCAATCTGGAGCCAAACTTTCAGTCACTTGTACTTCCCCTGAAGTTGATGCTACCTTATACCGTCAGCTTGTAGGAAAAATTTTGATGAGCGAAAACATAAGACAAATAGAAATGCATAAGGCGAATTGATACCCTCATCCTGGATATCCACCCCCGAACCCAGATCTGCTATTAGTAGCGCGTTACCAATGGAAAGAAGTGCTAGGGAACCAAAACACTGATAAGAAGTGCTAGGGAACCGTATCAAAATTAGGCATATGGCCCCTGGAGCTCGCCACAAGTAGTCGTCCCAACTCGGGTTCGTCAAAGATGAATTACGAGCGATAGCAAACACAGCTATAGAAGGTCAGGACCAATCGGGGAGGACAAAGCCAGTGGTGAAAGGCCCGAAAGATGGAGGCCTGACCCATACTCACCCCGACCTTTCCTTTGTTGTTGGCCTTATTGCTCGGTTTATGCAAAAACCACATGAAAATCATTGGAAAGAAGTTAAAAGAATACTTCGTTATGTTCTTGGTACAATTCAGTTTGGGATTCATTACAGTGCAAAAGCATCTCCTCTATTGGTTGGTTTCACTAATTCCAATTGGGTTGGTGACCCTGATGATCGGAAGTCTACTACAGGTTATGTCTTCACTCTTGGTTCTAGACCTATTGCATGGGCTTGCAAGAAACAAAGTTCCATTTCCCTTTCTTCAGCAAAAGCAGAGTATCGTGGCGACGTAGAAGCTAGTAAGCAAGCCTTGTGGCTTTGTCAGATCCTGTCAGAATTTGGCTTTCAGCAGCAACGTCTGACTACACTTTGGTGTGATAATCAAAGTGCCATTCAACTATGCAAAGATCTAGTCCAACATCAGCGCAGCAAACACATTGAACTACACATGCACTTCATTAGAAAGCTCATTCATGACCATGTTCTTGAAGTGCAATATTGTTCAACAGATGATCAAGTTGCAGACATCTTTACAAAGGCTCTCACAGAGGCAAAGTTTACTAAACTTCGATTTATGGCTGGAGTTTAGGAAGTTGTCACTAAGGGGGGATAGGCTCTAATGCCTCCTTCCTTCTCCTATTGTGTCATATTTGTACATCCTTCAATCCTATCCCAAGTTGTTCTTAAGGGGGGATGTTAGGATATTCCGACACATAGGAAATAGTTAAGTATAACTTGGTCTAGTGTAGAGTTAGGTAAAGTGTGTTTCTTTACTATTTACTTTTGTAACTTACAATTCGACGATCACGATATGTTCTAGACATGAAGTGATCCGACGGTTCATTCTCTCCTCGGTATTACCGACACTTGATCCATGGCTTAACACCCGATTGGTCCATGATCTCTATTTAAAGAGCATGGAGGTTCATTTGTAGGGTGACTGTTCATGAGAGAAGCTTATGTAAATTTTCATTCTTTTATTAATAAATTGCCTGAAGTGGCCGCATTGGCTTAGGCTGTGGATTGTTTCCCTCTTTGAGGGTTTTAACCCCGTCAAGAATACTAGTGTATTGATCTGTGATATGTTTGTGAGCGTTTCCTTTGGTGTTCTGTCTGAGGAACTTACCCTGTAAATTCCTACAAGAAGAGGCTTAGTTGGGCTGGTAAAAGAGTGCTAAATAGGCCTCTTACTCAAGCGAAGAAAAAGAGAGCAAACAAAGAATCAATTCTTGAAGGTATCCTCCCACACGTGCGAAGAAAAAGGGCCATACTGTTGTTGTCTCAGATCTGCACCTACAGTAAAGAAAAAGAGCTTGGTTGGGTTAGGAATAAGGTCTTCTCCCTAATTAAGGAAGGTTCCATCTCAACCAAAGGAAGAAAAGAAGAATGTCTCTTCTATGGTATGCATAACTAGGGTTTCTACAATACAGTCATCAGTTAAAGAAGGACAAAGAAGCGCGTCGAAGTGCTGCAAGAAGAATTAATCTCGGATCAAAGGGAAAGGCTTCACTTGTGCTTGGAAGATCTTCTTGTCAAGGGTCTAGGGTTTGGCATTTGTCAGTTGAAGCTTCAATAAGAGAAATTTGCTAAAGGGTTTTCCTCTCTAGGAGAGAGAGGTTTTGCCCTGGCTTAGAGCCAATATCTTATGTTATTGTCTCTTTTGTTTTGGTAACTATTTGATGAAGAAGATAACACACACTAATAATAATAAGATGATGAAGAAGATAACACACACTAATAATAATAAGAGAATATTGTGCTAATAACGAAAAGTTAAAAGCACTTCACAAATAGTTATCATCGTCGAAAAAATCTCACCCTAACCTAGATGCCCTAGATTATTCGACAACGAGCTCATATTTTCCAGGTAGAGGAGGGCTTGTTACCCACCACAATGGGTAACCCCATAGGAGGGAATTTCTTTCTTACATTTACAACCAGCCAGTCAGCCAAACAACCAATAGCCCCTGTCGGCCACCATTAGACGATGATATGCCATGCGCCTTTGCCACTTGCATCATCCATGTGCCTCTCACCATCCAACATTAGCACTTAGATGAAGTTGGGCTACTATTCAAAAGGTACTTTGACCATTTTGCAATTGGGTGCTTATACTTGTTTGTTTTGGCATTTAGTATCGATAATGGGGTGATCTGGAAGATTGGCAGACCTTGACCGTAATTTTGTTCTCTCACCTTACCCCGTGGGGTTACCTTTGCCCCTAGTCCAGTGGGACCTCCTTTAATGCCCTTTCGATCATAGGAAGGGCACTACTTGATCCGGATTTAAACAGGAACGCAATAAATTACAAAGATAGCCATAAACATAGAGATGCAGTGGAAATAATACTTCATTTCATTCATGTAAAATACTGAAATATGCTTACAAACAACAATGGAAATAAACCAGTTAGAGCGATGGTAGCTTATCTCTAAGAAGAGATGTGGTGCCTACATGCCTCTGAACTGTGTTACAATGAAGCTCGAAGGCCTATTTATTGTTGAGAAATAATGGAAAACCCTAAACATCCAAAAACCTAACCCTAGAAGATGAAACGCCAAACTGTGGGCCCTGTTTGGGTAAATTTGTACATCAATTTCCCGGGGTTGTAACTTTGGCATCCGATCTTCGTTTGACGCGTACAATAGCTTGTTAGAAAGATCTATCTGAGGACTATAACTTTGGGAAGAGCAACGTGGGTCTATGACCCAGGTTGCTTCCAGATTTCCCAAAAAACGTCGTTTAGGGCCACAAAATGGCTCTGGAAGTTCAGGACCCGAAAAAACTGTGAAAAATATAGTAAATTGTGCTACAATTACAGAAACTGAAAAAACTGAAAGAGGCAGTTGTGGGGGTCCAAGTGGGATAGGTGGGTGGCCACCAACATCCACATGGATCATTCCTCCCCCCTTAGGAAGCAATGGTCCCCATTGCGTTGAGTTCCTCCCTGAGATGAGGAAGCTTCTGCTGAGCTGGGTTTCTGGTAAGCTATTCTGCAATCTCTGATGTGTCCAGTAATGGTGGGAAGCATGGTCGACGACAATCCACATTGAACACTTGGTGCAAGCGAAGGAATGGAGGAATGTTGTGCTCCAAAGCATTGTTTCCCATAGCCTTGGTAATGCTGTAAGGACCATGTCGAAGTGGTCTGAGCTTCTGATGGGCTCTTGTAAGGCGTTCTTTCTGCAGATGCAACCAGACTTTGTTGCCCACCTGAAGCTTGTGTGGTACCCCTATGGGTGAGGAGAAGTTCCTGTGTTCTTTCATCAGGAACCCTTCGCGAGTGTCATGGATGTGGTGACGATCTTCCCCTTTCTTTGGGAGCGAACCAGACAAATGAATTTCCTAGTCTGGGAGATGAGCTTGTTGCCTTTCTTAGCAGTGATCAAAGAGGTGGTGGTAGGTAGGGCTACCTCTGGTATCCTGTATAATGAATTACACAAAGAAATAATGACAGCACGAGGCCTTGACTCATACACAGCATGTCGCCGCCACAAGTATGGCTGGCCTAATAATACATCACAAACATCCAGAGGTGCAACATCACACAATACCTCGTCTGTGAAGGGCTTGATGTTGTAGGGAAGGCGGCGTTGTTGACGAACTATGAAATCTCATCCTTCGTGAAGCCACTCGATACTGTACGGCTATGGGTGTGGTGTAGTCGATAGGCCCAACCGCTTCACGAGCTCTGCTGAAATGAGGTTCTTTTGGTTGCCACTGTCAACAATGAATTGCAACGGCGAACCCTTCACCCACATCTGTGAGTGGAAAAGACGCTCCCCCTCCTCTGGATCTTCGGGCTCATTTTTCTGGATCTTGGCGGTGGCAACAGTGGCGCTGGGATCCGCATCAATGATCTGCTTCCATTTGCCATTCCCCTTGTCGTGTTTTGGTTCAGGGTCGGAATATGCATCTGATTTGGAAGCCTTCAACTCGTCCTCCAGCGATTGCTTGGTCCGACACTCACTTGTGTTGTGAGTGGGGCTCTTGTGGAACTCACACCACTTTCCTGTGTCCTTTTTCGACTTCGTGGTGTTGCTCTTTTCTTGCAGCTTCGACGGGTTGTCTTGGGTCACCTCGCCTTGGCTTTGTCCCTTAGTCCTCGGATTCACAAATCCAAAGTCTCGCTTCTTCTGTTTGAACTTTTGCTCGATTTTGACAGTGTATCGGTATGTCGTGCCGAGTGAGGAGATGTTCAGGAACTCCATCTCTTCCTGGATGTATCTGTGTAGGCAGCCGCGGTATTTGAGTACCAGATGCAGATCAGAATCTTTGATACCCAACTATGTGCAAAGGGTATGAAAAATGTTGGTGAACTCTGGCACATCTTGGTCCCTTCCCTGTCGCAGCGTGGTCCACTTTATGTATTTGTCCTCGTAGCTTTTGACAGGGTAGTACTGCTCCTTGATGGCATCCCAAAATGAATTCCAAGTGGGTGCGGCTAAAAATAGTGAGCCTGTGCTTTCATTCTTCTGCTTGCAGTAGGTTTCCCACCAGCCCTTAATGTGGGGGGCTGCTTTGAGAAGAGCAAAAACAATCTTTTCTTGACTCGAAAATTCATGAACAGAAAAATACCCATCTAGCAGATTTAACCATTACCTACAACATCTGGGTCTATTTGACCCTCGAAGATGGGGATTTCAAAATTAACTTGTACCTTAAACGATGTGGCGTTTCCAAAGTAGCTGTTGGAATCTGATGCGTCGCCTCTGGGTAGTCGCTGAAGGATCTGCGCAAAGTTGTCCATCATCATGTCCCTTTGTCGCTCGAGCGCTTCTTTGAACAAGATTTTGATAGGATCTCCTGCCCCCTCGTCTTTCTTTTCATCCGACATGGGAGGCCATCGAGATTTGCGAGGCTGGTCTTGCACAGGTTCGACCAATTCAAGCCCTAACTCCTTATATCCCGACCTTGTTGAGGACATGCAAAGAAAAATAGAGAAAAAGCAGACCGCTCTGATACCACTGATCCGGATTTAAACAGGAACGCAATAAATTACAGGGATAACCATAAACATAGAGATGCAGCGGAAATAATACTTCATTTCATTAATGTAAAATACTGAAATATGCTTACAAACAGCAATGGAAATAAACCAGCTAGGGCGATGGTAGCTTATCTCTAAGAAGAGATGTGGCGGCTACATGCCTCTGAACTGTGTTACAATGAGGCTCGAAGGCCTATTTATTGTTGAGAAACAATGGAAAACCTTAAACATCCAAAAACCTAACCCTAGAAGATGAAACACCAAACTGTGGGCCCTATTTGGGTAAATTGGTACATCAACTTCCCGGGGTCGTAACTTTGGCATCCGATCTCCGTTTGACGGGTAGAATAGCTCGATAGGAAGATCTATCCGAGGACTATAACTTTGGGAAGAGAGACATTGGTCTACGACCCATGTTACTCCCAGATTTCCCAAAAAGTGACGTTTAGGGCCACAAAACGGCTCCAGAAGTTCAAGACCCGAAAAAAACTGCTAAAAATAGTAAATTGTGCTACAATTACTTTAACCGAAAAAACTGAAAGAGACAGTTGTGAGGGTCCAAGTGGGATAGGTGGGTGGCCACCAACATCCACCTGGATCACTACTGGAGAAGCCATGATTGAGATAGTGTTCCATTTTCCCTATGCCATACTTAACAACTTCCATCCCACATTACAAGCCCCATTTCTGACCTCCATTTTCTGGGTACACCTTCGCATTGGTTCTTGGGGATTTAGCACTCATATGTTCACATACCTTGAGTAGGGCTTGAAAAAATTCCCTGGAAGGTTAATGCAGCTAAAAGAAAAGGAAAAACCATATGATGGCCACAACAAAATAAAAGAAAGAAAATCAAAATGCAAAAGATGGGCAAAAGCCTAACATGAGCTCTACCTACTTCATATGGCCATCACCTGATTCCTAAGCACGAGTTGCACCTGTACATCAAAAAGGAAGCTTTGCATGTCCCAACTGTTAGTTTTTGTAGCATCGGACAGGTGTTCTAGTCTCGACTTGTGTGAGAGAGGCTAAAGAACGCAAAATCTCCAAAACCAAGAAAATGCTTTAGGGAAAACACCTAGAGACAGATTAATTAAGTTAATTGATCAATAATTAAAAAATGCCTAAGTCTAACTTAGGAAAAGTGATTAATTAACAACAATTAATTAAGAAAGGTGAGAATGCTCTAGAAACTCACACGGATTGAGTTTGAGATGAACTTAGTCGTTGATGTAGATCTAATCATGGTCATTGGTTCACCAACGAGAGATTATAAGAGTAGGACGATGGGGATGGAGAAGATACAATTGAGTGAGAGCAAGTCCCTTGGCAGATCGAGCTATCTAGTTGCAGAGGCCGAGCAGGGAAGAAGAGTTCGAGCCAGAAGGGACGCAGAGACAGATAGGGAGCAAAGACAGTGATTCCGGAGGAGTTTCCAGTTCTGGAGAGTCAACAGCAAGAGGGTCGAGTTTTCCTCAATGAGGTTGTGCAGGGACAGTGCAGGCAACTTCAGAGGAGGGTTCGATTTAGCTGGAGAGAGGGTTGATTCAGTTGCTGGTGGCCGGGAAAAGTTCCAGAAGGCCAAGTGAGTCATTCTCAGAGGTTGAGTTGGGCAGAACGACAACATCATAGCAATTCCAAAGGTAGTACAAATTGGCCATCTATTGCCACTCCTAAAGCTAGTAGCCAATAGAGGAGATCCCACGAGACTAGAATACAAGATTAACCCCTAGGTTGGGACAAGGGAACAAGAATACAGTGCAAGCCCATTCTTTCTGCCAAATGCCCCCCACTAATGCATGCCCAAATGTGCCCAAGAAAACCAAGCATAAACACCCAATTACATAATGAAAAGTAATACCTTTGGTGTTGAAGTTTATAAGTCTACTTAGTTAGAAACACTCCATGCACTTTATCTGATTTATTCCTACCTACTTGTTCTGTTACTTAACAAGTTATTTACAATGTAAATACTAAAAATAAACACTAGTGCATGCTCAACATATTACAGATCAACAACTGAAAGAAACAGAAACAATCACACCATATGACACCATTATTTTTGGACAAATGTCCCCGGAAAAACCCAATGTGGAAAAATCAGTGTAGCTTTCTAAGGGTTTTCTTATTAAGAAATATCAGAGTACAATTTGGGTGCCGAAACTGGCCTACCCAACAGAGAATTTCTTTGGCAGCAATATCTAGGAGAAAATTTCTCCTATACGGGTCACCCACTGGTGGTGGGTAACAGGGCCATAGGCTTGAATATTAGGCCTCCCCACACAAAAGTTCTTAAAACTCAAAAGGGGTGTTTCGTGGCATCCCCCATCAAACAGGGTGTTTATGGGCATCCCCCTTATCAGGGGGTGCGCCTAAAAGCAACCCTTTTGGGAGACAGGTCCCTCACATTGGGGAAACGTTTCTTGTTGATTTGGGGTAGCATCGGATGTGCTCAAGCCACGAAAATTGGTGAAGAGGCTAAAGCACATGAGATCTCCAATACCCAGAAATGGTTTGGGTAGATTCTAAACAGTTTGGGAGATATTAAAATAATTAACATTTTTAATGGAGTCCCTAAGTCTAAACTTAAGGAAAATAAAATATTAATGTTAATTAATATAAAACTATGTTAGAAGGGTCCAAAAGTCATGGATCAAGCCAGAGTTAATCTTAGCCATTGATTAGGGACTTAATCTCAACCGTTGAATTGTCAACAAGAAAAGTATAAGAGGAGGCTTGAGGATCACTTGGAGAACACACAGCGATCAGTGATTCTATTCTCTAGAGCGGGGTTTGCTAAGAGAGATAGAATCAGTGATCGGGAGAGCAGTTGAGGGGCATTGAGTACAAAGAGACAGAGAGGCAGAGATAGTGCCAGGATAGCAACAGAGGCAGCCAGGAGCTACGCAGTGCCTCATTGAGGCAACGTGAGTGACGCAGAGGCTCTAAGGGCTGACGCAGTGCCTCTAGAGGCTGAAGCAGGACAAGCCAGGGTGATCCTGGGCCAGGAAGGGCTGACACAGTCCCTAGAGGCAAACGTTGGGGTTTTCGTAGGGCAGAGTGTTTATCTGGGGTTTCAGCCGAAATATCTGTCTCTGAAGGAGAGGTACTACTGCCGAGATTATTCTCTGTTGGGTGAGCCGGTTTTGGCACCCAGATTGTAATTTGAAACTGCTTAATAATTAAAACCCTCAGATAGCTGCACAGGTTTTCCCCATTGGGTTTTTCTGGGGAAATTGGCCCAAAAACAACAGTGTCACTTGTGTGCTTGTTTTGTTTCCGTCAATTGATGATCTGTAATGTGTTGAGCATGTACTTGTATTTATTTTCAGTATTTACATGGTAAATAACTTGTTAATTAATCAAAACAAGTAGGCAAAAATAAATTAGAAAAGTGCATGAAGGATTTCTAACAGTTAGGCTTAGAAATTCCAACATGGTATCAGAGCATGGTTGCAGATCACGGGAGAACTGAGGACATCAGCCGAGCAGAGCAGCAATAGCAGAAAACAGTTGTCTCGAGTGACAGAAGTTGTTCCTAGCAGAGAAGCAGCAAGGAAGGGGTGACGCAATTCCTGCATCATCAAGTTTGAGCCGGGAAAAGGATCAACGCAGTGGCAGAGGAGAGCAGAGTCGACCTACGCAGTGACCAGTCATCTTTCTCAGTCAGGAGGGATTGACGCCCGTGGCCAAGAGGTGCGGATTTTGCTGGTGCCGGGATTGCACAGAGCCTAGAAGCTCTAACCTTAAGTTTTGTTGGGGCTTAGGAGGTTGTGGGTAAGTTGCAAAGTGAAGATGGTGGGGTACTGTAGTCAGAAAAGTACCTAACATGGCAAGACCAAGGAGGAGGGAGTTGCGACCGAGGGTTTCTAGCCAAGAAATCTGAATCAGTGGTGCAGCGGCACTAAGGATCAGAGTGGGGGATCTTGACATTGGCAAAAGGGTTTCCAAGAGGGAAATCGAGGCTCAGAGGGAGTCACACCGAGAACTTCCAGAAGGGAAGTAGAGGAGCAGCGAGATGGCAGTGAACGGGGTAAAGAGACTAGGACAGACTGGACGGAGCCTCAAACTTTGTAGTCTGGAAGGCCAAAATCTTATCCGTTCTAGACAAGAACCGTCTCAAGCAATTCGTCTTAAGGACAATAGCAGTCCTAGTTGACCCGGTTTATAACGATAAGTACGAGGATGCAATGGCAAGGGCCAAGAGCATCATCCTTGATGGCATCAAATACCATGTAGTACCACAGATTGCCGAGAAGAATACAGCAATTGAGATGTGGGAGGCCCTAAAGAAGTTGTATCAGCATATTTCCATGCAAAGGAAGATGCTACTAGAAAATCAACTACGGTCATACCAGATGCAGAAGGGAGAACAGATCGACCCCTTCCTCGGTCGATTGAAGGAGATTCGGGATTGGCTGACTTCCATAGGAGCCATGTCGGATCAAGAATTGATGGTCAGAACAGCCCTGAACGCGGTCTCAGAGGATTGGGAGGTGTTTGTCCAGAGTATACTAGGCGGAGAGACCCTTCCAGATTGGGAGGAAATGTGGGCGGCTCTTCGCCAAGAAGAGATCAGAAGGCTAAGCAAGGCGGGAAGCAACGGCAAGGGGATCAAAATCAAGAAGGAGGAAGAGGAGGATGATGCCCTAGCATCTAAGGGAAAGCAGGAGAAACGAAAGAAGAAGGACCTCTCCAAGGTCAAATGCTTCAACTGTGGGGAACTGAGTCACTATGCGAGCCAATGTCCGAGGAATAAGCGCAAAGGAGAGGCTTCTGAGACGAAGGTTGCGCCAGCATGGGTGAAGAAGGAATTGGAGACAGATGATGATTTTGCCATGAGTGCTCACATGCCATTTGGGCGGAAGTGGGGAGACATCGAGCTGTAGTCAAACGGACTATAGGCGATGAGGGGCAGGATCCTCGAGGTACCCAACCTCTTGGATTATACCTTACTACGGGAGCCCCGAAGAGGAGTAGCAGGACTAGCGGATGTCAGTAGAGACAAATGCGGATGAAGCGAGAGAGGGAGCTACAGTGCAGGAATCCCAAGACAGCGTGAGGAAGCAGCGCAAGATGCACAGAGTTGTGGCAGCAATGCAGAGGTCAGATAGGGAGCACTTGTCAGTGATAGAGGGTACTTCAGCATCGGGAGTGTTTCTAGCCTGACGAAGATGTCAGAGTTGGGAGATCAGTTACTTACTTCTCAGTAGCTGAGTTGCAGTGCAACAGTTAGCAGTGGCAGTACTATAGGCAGCACGATGCAGCATGATGAGAGGGGTTGCAGTGCAGATGCAGCAGTGGCAATGGCAAGACCATGGGCAGCAGCACGGATGCAGAGGGAGTTGTCGTACAGATGCAGCAGTGGCAGTGGCAGGGCCATGGGTAGCAGTACATGATGCAGCAGTGCAGAGGATGTTGGGCAGCAGGTCTAGCATCAGCACAGGGGCCAATGCCGGATGATCAGGGTGATGCTCAGTGAGGAGTATTACTAGAGCACAGTCCTCGCTAAGAGGGAGTGTTGATTTTGGGTAGCATCGGATGTGCTCTAGCCACAAAAATTGGTGGAGAGGCTAAAGCACATGAGATCTCTAATACCCATAAATGGTTTGGGCAGATTCTAAACAGTTTGGGTGATATTAAAATAATTAATATTTTTAATGGGGTCACTAAGTCTAAACTTAGGGAAAATAAAATATTAATGTGAATTAATATAAAACTATGTTAGAAGGGTCCAAAAGTCATGGATCAAGCCAAAGTTAATCTTAGCCATTGATTAGGGACTTAATCTCAGCCGTTGAATTGTCAACAAGAAAAGTATAAGAGGAGGCTTGAGTGTCACTTGGAGAACACACCGAGTTGATCAAGATTTTGATTTTCTGGGGCAGGGTTTGCGAGGAAGTCGAAAAAGTGATCAGAGTTGTAGCTAAGGGGCAGTGAATACAGAAGCAAAGAGGCATAGATAGTACCGAGAGGATCAGCAAAGAAGCCGAGAGAGAGGGACGCAGAGCCAACCAGAGGTTCACGCAGAGCCAGCCAGGGCTCACGCAAAGGCGGTCAGGAGCTGCACATTGCCTCATTGAGTTAGCGTGGGTGACACAGAGGATCTAAGGGCTGACGCAGTGCCTCCAAAGGGTGAAGCAGGGCAAGCCAAGGTGACACTGAGCCAGGAAGGGTTGACGCAGTCCCTAGGGGCAGACGTTAGGGTTTTCGTAGGGCAGAGTGTTTATCTGGGGTTTCAGCCGAAATAGCTGTCTCCGAAGGAGAGGTACTACTATTGAGATTACTCTGTTGGGTGAGCCGGTTTTGGCACCCAAATTGTATTTTGAAACTGCTTAATAATTAAAACCCTCAGATAGTTGCACCAGTTTTCCCGCATTGGGTTTTTCTGGGGACATTGGTCCAAAAACAACAGTGTCACTTGTGTGCTTGTTTTGTTTCCATCAGTTGATGATCTGTAATGTGTTGAGCATGTACTTGTATTTATTTTCAGTATTTACATGGTAAATAACTTGTTAATTAATCAGAACAAGTAGGCAGAAATAAATCAGAAAATTACATGAAGGGTTTCTAACAGTTAGGCTTAGAAATTCCAACATTTCCCCCTACATCTCCCCACATCTCCTCAAAAGGGGGACGTGGGGAAACATTTCCCCAGGCATCCCCCCGTTCCAAGTGCATGGGAATCATGGGGTGTGTGCACCCCACCCCAGGGGACGCATCCCCATGGAACACTGGAGAGATCAAATGATGAAGTCTATGATGTCAAACTCTCCTAAGTATGATGGCTGAGGGAAAGGGGCACAAAACTAAGCATTGGCTCATTGTCAGAGTCGTCTAGAACCATTGAGAAGCCCAGTTGTATGATCCTAGGGTAATGTATGAACAAGGGAAACTTCAAATGGATCTTTGCTTGCTCTGCTAGATCTATCATCTGGGAGATAGTATAACGAGCGAAAGATGCTTTACTCTGATCTGTTTGGAATTGATCTCTTTAATGCTCTAAGAATGTGTGGCCTAATATATGGATAGGCACCTCTGAATTGGTCTCGATAATATTGAGTGGTCTCCTACAGGGGGAAGCTGAGGAGAAATCCCAAGTCTCATCATTTTGTTGTCTAGTGCACTCTAGAACTCTACCTGACGTTTGTTTCTCCAATCTGTCAAATCAACCAAGAAGTATGATGTAATCAGCCTAGGCATCCCAAGGTGGGGCATCATGTGTAGGAGCTAAGATTTGTGGCTAAAGATCTCGTTGATGAAGAAGGCAAAGCGTCTTTGGTCCTAGTAAAGTAAGAAAGTAGAAAGGGAGCCCCCTGAGTCCCTATAAAGGCAGTGATAGCGTCCTGTGATCTCATAGTATAGGGGACACCAAAATATGAGGTGCATCTCTATCTCCAGCTCCTAAAGGTGGCACACCTCGGAAATCCTATCAGATTTTGGTATATGGTGATTTGTCTCTATCCAAATTCGATGAGAGATGACACAAAGATATCCCAAAGGCATCCTGAGTGAGTGCATCCAATGTCTGTGCATTTATGAGGGTGGACAAGTATGCCATCCTGCAGCTCCATAAAGTGCTCTAGGAAGAAAGACATATTCGAGCAACTTGATCACCTATAGGGCAATAGTGTCGTTCAAGAATGCAATCGTCAAGAAGATTTCTAGTAAAGTGCATCTATAGTTCAATGTATTTGCTGCACTAATGTTGAACTAGATCTTTGGTGACCCAAAAGGCACTCTAATTATCAAACCAAAATGTGGTTGGATGCTATTATTGGAATCCAAACTCTAAAAGGATCTATGGAAGCCACAAGGCTTCTTGACTTGCACTAACTGTTAAATGATACTCTGCTTTTGCTGAAGAAAAATTCCTAACAACCTACTCATATATGTAAAAAAATACAATAAAGAAAGTGTGTAGCCATAAATGACCACGTGAAGATTACCATCATTCCAATAGATAGAAGCTAGCATTTGCTCTCTAATCTTCGAGTCAATAGAAAGGCATCGTTCAATATCCCTGCAAACGCCAACTGTTCTTTCACTCTATGAATCCCCCCTCTGTTTCATTTCTTTTGTACAATATTTGCAACAACCATTAAAAAAAAAATCCTATTAACCTCGTCACAATGGCTCCATTTACATCCTTGGGGGTCATGATAATGTCTTCTAAAACAAAAATCAACAATTTGATAAGAAAAAAAATAAGGGCTTGAAATATTCTCAGTATCAGTCACAAATCTCCTCCAATCTTGTATATATGTGGACCACTGATGTAGATGTCAAATTCACTGAAAATAGCCCACAAATTGTGCCAAATCAGCTCCATTATCACTCTGAATCAACTCTTCTCACAACACCTATGCAATGTCTAAATGTTCATATATGATCAATGACAAATGTGTTAGGGAAATAAAGGAGGTGTCAATATAATGATGAATTAGGGTTTCAGCGGGATAGGAAACATTGTTTTTTCCCAAAACAGTAATGCATGTGGGTCTGGATTCATTACGGACCATTTCAAATTGGCACCAGACAAACTGCTCGGTTCAAAACAAAACCAGCCTCTGATCCAGTTCAAGCTAAATTTGAAGTAAACTTCTCTGGACCAGACAATTCCTGTGTGGTCTGGTGGTTCCTACCCAACAACTGCAGCATTTCGGTGACATGGGTGCTTTCACAGGTTGAGGACACTTCTTCTTTAGAGAGGTGTCAGAGCATCTACAGTCTTATTCATAGTCTATTACCTATAATCTGGTTTAAATCTGCGTTACAAGATGGTCGATTTCATCTGTGCAGTATGTACTAAATCGTGGATGCTCTAATATTTTATCTATTATAAATTTCATTGCTAGTTTCATTATAGTGTAGTATTCGTCAACAAATAACACAAATATGTATGTTTTTATATTTTCTGCAATTAATTTGACATTTTCCATGTCTTTTTCAATTTATACGCAATAAAATATATAAAAACATACACTATATACAAAGTATTCCCAATGCACTTTGCTGTTGGCGGATTTTGGCAAATGGAGCTCCCAAACCACCCCTGATCCACCCTCTTGCAAAACTGGGCTAGAAAATCCATCATGTCATCTTTAGCAACTAGCTTCAGGGAGTTCACCTTTGCTGAAGATAGATATCAAGCCTAGTTAAAATCAGATCGGGTACCGCAACAATGTTTGCATATCTCAGTGTTGTACCAGCATTTGATGGTTTGCAACAGCTATAACCTGTCCTATTTTCTCTATGGCATTTCTTATCTTGCAAAATACAATGTACTTGTTCTCAAATGGATTAGAACGAACATTTATTTTACAACGACTTCATATTCATGATTTTCAAGGGATTTGAAAGAAGTTTTAGCTTTTTCCTATGCAATTTCTTAGCAATGGAGATCCTGACTTTGCTATTTCATTTTGCTAAAACATTTTAAGACTCAATCAAGCAGCTAATAGTTTTGCTTTGCCAAATCCTACATATTCTGGTTTATAAGACATGAGCATCATCATACTGTCACCTAAGGAAAAAGCTATTGAAAACAAGAGTGACTAACCCTAGAAACATGACCCCTGAGTTGACTAAGAACGTGGGACCCATACAAAATTTAGAAACTGGAATTTTAATATACAACCAGGGAAATTAATTAGTAGAATCAAAAAAAAAAAACTTTGGAACTATGCAGAAACTAGCAAGTCAATTACATTTGTCCTTCAGCCATTTGGAAACAAAACTTGACATAGCGAAAGCTTCAGTAGACCTACATATCTCTATTTGTGGGCACTTTTTTACTTGTATCATGTCCAAGAATGATGCAATGGCTTAGTGAGAATTTAAAAGGTTTTTAACAATGTGTGTTGAAATGAATTTTGAAGGTGTAAGGCTCATCACTCAGTAGAGCTCTGATTCTTTAGGAGCAAAAGACTAATGCTGGCAACTATTTCAAGGTTCCACTTTTCAATTTCTCGTAAATCTGCAATCGCTTTGAAAATTTGAAAGTCCGTGCATCCAAGAGTTTATATATTCTAGTTTAAAAATATAGACAAACAAGAGAAACTAGCTTCTGTATAAAACTTTAAAATAAGTAAAATATTATCATGCAGTAACCCATTTGGAATAAAATAATTGGAGCTAGCAAGAGTATAAATCTAAAACCTCTCTGAAATATCCTGCCATAATGGCATTATATAGTTGTGCTGTTGGCCGCATGTCCAGCTCTCTCATTTCATCCAACAGATTGTATGCAGCTTCAAACTGCAAATATGGAAACCAACTGATGACATTTGATGAGTGAAACATGCTCAAAATGTGTATGACTTAAATTATTAATTACAAATAAATATGTCAAAAACAGTGGCATATACACAATTGTTATCCCAAGTAATTCATTGTCAGATCCAGAATGAAAGTGACAAAGGCAAATGAGTATTATTTGACAAAATGAGAAACTAATAGAACAACAAGTTCCTAAGCCTTCTCTAAACAGAATGCTGGTACAATAATAGTTCTTTGACAACATCTGTCCTATGAACTTTGAAGTGTCCATCTGGTGTATACATAACTTCATCTAGAAAAGCAAACAAAAATCAAACATACAGCTGGAGAAGAAGGGCACAAATGCTGTGATGAGGGAGGGAAGAGTCCCCATTCTGTTCTATAAGACCCTATATTCCAATAAAGAAGGTAAAGGCTTTAGATTTCATACATACTCAGGGATTTTTGACAAAACTAGGTAAAATGTTAAGACTATGTGGTGTGCTTTTCACCTGTAGCCACAAGCCTACCCTTTATTTGGAATATTGGACCAACTATTTGGTAGTTTGTTGAAAATGGTTGTTGTTTATGTCAAAGGCTGTCCAAACGAAAGAGAAAGTTATATAGTCAGATAGCATATTTTGAGACCTTTCCAACAATATATGGCACACCTTTTGGAAATATTATTTTTGGATTTTCGGCAGCGTTGCGAAAATCGCGATAACATTAAAAAATCGAGAGTTTTTCAAAATCCCAATAAACTCGCCCAATTACTACGCGCATTTTTTTCCAAAAATACAGTGAACAAATCGCGTTGACTTCAAAAAAATCGCGATAATTTCGAAGTTATCAAGATTCGATGGGAAGTTATCGTAAGGGGTGGCGGACAGCGCATTTTTATAAGAGAAAACATGATTTTTTTTTGTCATTTTGAACAGACAGCAGCATGGATTGAGAGTTGAGGAGGAGAGGAACCCTGGAAGGCGTCTACTAGGGCAGAGGAGGAGGAAGCTTGGAGATTTTAGTATCCCAAGCAAGAGAACTTCGTCTTTGGATCAAATTTCTCAGGCAAACCGTGGTTTCCAGGTATGGGCAATTTGACCATTTTGTTTTGGTTTTTTTCTTATTTTTGCTTGGGCTTCTATAACCCATTGTTTATCAAAGATTTTTGAATGGATTTGATAGTGTTTTTTTTCATTTTTGTTGCATAGAGTGGAGAAAGTTCATTTTGGATTGAGTTGAGGTTTTTTTGTTTATTAAATTGTCAAAAATTCAATGTGTTGTATCATGTATGTAATTTTTTTTTTATTTTTGTAACTTGCAATTCTTATTGTGCCATAGGTTCAATTTCAAAGTTCAAACTTCATCTTACATTAAAACTCAAGAGTTCAACCAAGTTACAAACATGCCAAGGAAATTGGACCCTCTGTGGGAATTTGGTGAACCTGATGGAGGGTTTGATAGATTGAACTTGTCTTGCAAGTTGTGTGGGCAGCATATGTCAGGGGGGGTTTATAGATTGAAGTATCACCTTGCACAAATCCCTGGACATGATGTAGGGCCTTGCGACAATACAAATGCGGAAATCATCCGAAGAGCCATGAGATCATTGGAAGAATTAGAGCAAGAGAGAGTGGCCAAAGCAGAAATGAAGAAGCAACTAGCAAGGAGGGTGTTAGGCTCAGGTGAATATGGAAGTGGCACTAGTTCTACTTCAGCATCAATGTCTACAACCAACCCTGTAGCTGCCTCATCATTTTTTGTTCCTAGAACCACGTCTGGTTCACAACCATCTATCACTTCAATGCTTAAAAAAATGAGAAAGAACAAGCTGACAAGTTGTTGGGCAAGTTTCTCCTTTGGAGTGATATTCCTTTCAGCGTTGCAAGGAATAATCCATTTTTCCAGCCTGTTGTTGATGTTATTGCAACTGTTGGCCCAGGGTACAAAATCCCTTCTTATGATGACTTTAGAGACCGCATTCTTCAAGATGAAAAGTTTGACTGCACCAAAAGTTTGGAGGAGTTTAGGGCATCATGGACACAAACAAGTGCACTGTGATGTCAGATAGTTGGACCGACCAAAAGGGGAGAACCCTTATAAACTTCTTGGTTAGTTGTCCCAAGGGGACAATGTTTATGAAATCTGTTGATGCATTTTCACATATCAAAGATGCAAAAACTTTATGTGATTTGTTGGATGTGTTTATTTTGGAGGTGGGTGCAGAACATGTTGTCCAAGTCATAATGGACAATGCTGCAAATTATGTTGTTGCTGGCAGGATGGTTATGGAGAGGCATCCTACTTTATTTTGGACACCTTGTGCTGCACATTGTATTGATTTGATGTTGGAGGACATAGGAAAAATTTGCTTTGTCAAAGATATTGTTGACTCATCAAAAAGCATTAGAAAATTTATATATAATCATGCATATGTGCTTAGCTTGATGAGAAAATTCACCAACAACAAGGAGTTGGTGCGCCCCGCCATTACATAGTTTGCCACCAGTTTCATATCTCTCCAATCCCTCTTGAATTCTATGTGGGATGTGAAGAGAATGTTTCTTTCAGATCAGTGGCATGATTTGACAGTGAGCCGCAAACCACAGGGAGAGGCCGTATGCAGATTAATTTCATACCAGGAAGACTTCTGGTTGAGAGTGTAAAAGGTGTGCACTGTTACTGAACCTTTGGTAAAGGTTCTTCGATTAGTTGATGGTGAGAAGCCCGCAATGGGCTATTTGTATGAGGCCATGGACAGGGCCAAACAATCCATTCGGGCCTACTATGATGATAAGGGAGATGAGGGGTGTCAGAAACAACTCGTCCTATGGGAAGTGATTGATCAATGATGGAACAACACACTCCATCGTCCCATTCATAACGTAGGGATCTACTTGAACCCCGCATTTTCTTACCCATGTGGGTTCGTATTTGATGTTGACAACTTGAGATCATGGATGAATTCTTAACCTATGTTCAGAGAATGGTGCAATCTACAGCAGAACGTGCAGAAATCTCCAAAGAAATGGAGATATACAGGATGGCAGGTGGCACATTTGGTTTTGAGATGGCTGTGACTAATAGCACAATTAAAATGCCAAGTATTTTTTAGTTTGTTTCAAATTTCATTGTCTTTTCAAGTTCATAACTTCATATTTTGTTTCAACTTGCAAATTTCATTTTTTTTCTTATGTTTATTTTATTTGTAATTTTGTTGTAGATGCATGGTGGAAAATCTATGGTGCCAAAGTACCCCATCTGCAAAATCTTGCCATTTGAATCCTCAGCCAAACATGTAGCTCCTCAAAATGCGAGCGCAACTGGAGTGTATTTGAAAAATACACAACAAGAAGCGCAACAGGTTAAACTTAAAACTTAAAATATTGCAAATTTCCAATTAATTTTTTGAATTCATTAAACAATATTTTTTTTATAATTATTATTTTATGATCTTTGTACAGGTTGGAGTCCCAACGACTTAATGACATGGTCTACGTCTACTACGATCTTCAATTATGGGTGAGGCAACTTGAGAGGATACCTGATATGGAGGCCATCTCATTGGATGGGATTGACACCACTGTTGCATGGAGGGTTAAGGTCGAGAGGCCTCTTATTGAGTCTGTCGATGATTGGTTAGAGCAGCAGGTAGTGGAAGGTGTAGAGGGGGAGGAGGAGGAGAAGGAGGAGGAGAAACAGGAGGAGGAGGTGACACCACCTACTCGGGCTACCCC
Source organism: Pinus tabuliformis (assembly GCA_031772625.1). NCBI lineage: Eukaryota > Viridiplantae > Streptophyta > Pinopsida > Pinales > Pinaceae > Pinus > Pinus tabuliformis. The sequence continues at coordinate 229,894,555 of CM062817.1, forward strand.
TACCACCAATAGAGGACATGGTCTACCTCCTCTAGCTCCTACTTCTTCAAGTTCTAGAGCACAACAGAGTCCACTACCAACTCCAACGTCATCTACATCTAGAGGGAAAGGAAAAGCTATTGCATTTTCTCGCAAGAGGGGCAGAGGAAATCAGTAGTATTATACTTTAGTTATCTGGTTCATTTCATTGTATATGACATTATGACTCATGATATGAGATACATTATTATATTTTTTGTTGATATTTGGAGGCTGAGTTGGGAATCAGGAGTCACGACTTACTATTCAGGGCATGATTCACTGTTATGTGTGATGTAGCACAAGAAATGATATTACACATCTTATATATTAGTTCTTTTATCATATTTATGTGTCAATGTATTTATTTTATGTTATGTTTTAGATATTAAAAAATTGAAAAAAAAATGAATATTTTTATATTTTACGATTTTTTCCCAATTATTTCTTGATTTTTTCCGATTTTTTCCCATTTATTTCCCTCGTCGATATTATCCCGATAACGATTTTCGCAACATTGATTTTTGGTGCCCCATTTAGATACCCTATATTTGAATGCACTTTTACTCCAATTACCTAACTCAAATTTGAGATTAATATATATCGTTAGAAAGCTTATTCCAAAACCTTTCCAACAGTATATGGCACTCTCTCTAACTCCTCACGGTTGAGGAGAAATGATTATTTTGAATATTCATTATACAGTCTGCCAAGTCAGAACAAGCCAATGCACAAGACAGCCTAGCTAGTGGGCAAGTCAGCCCTGCTTTTGAGGGTCAAAACGCACTATATAAAGGCGCTATGTGGAGGAGTCCAGGAATCACTCTCTCAAGCCAATTCAGGAATATCTAAGCAAGAGAAGAAGCAGTTCTGAGGTCCATACCTCATGAACCAGGTGAAGTGAAGGCGAGTTGGAGAGGTTTTCTGTTGGAAGGGTTTTTGGCACATTTTTGGAAGAGTTTTTGGCACTCTTTGGAAAGGTTTTGGTCCTAGTTAGAAGGTGAGTTGCAGAGCTATTCTAGTGGTCGAGTTTCAGCCCTGTTGAAGGTGAGTTTTAGCCCTATTGAAGGCCGAACTTCAGTCCTGTTGAGGATGAGATTCACGTATGTTCTTGATGCAGGAGCATTCCACTTCCAAGTCAAAAAGTATTTTGACTAGAGTAGGGGTCTTTTCATTTACCAAAGGAGTTGGTTCCTTACATGTGTGAAAGTGTTTAATTTAATGTATTTTCCTGTGTTTCTTAGAATAATTGTATATAATTGATTAACGTGAGGATTGATGTAATCAGGGCTTCTCTAAATGAGAGATATCGAGAGTATTTAGGAGAACTAGAGAGAACTTAGAGTTAGTAGAATTTCTAAGAGGATTTTGTGGACCTAGAGATCTAGAGATAGGGATTTGTTGAAGAAACCGTGGACATAAACTGATTCTAGTTCAGAATTCTTTTATTGTATATATTTTGTAAGCCAAAAGGAATAGGAGTGATCATAGGAAGAATAGAGAGGGAGGATTTGAGGGCTGAATAGGGCCACAAGACCAGAAGGGGCTTTATTGTTAATCCCACTGAGAGGGCCTTTTTAATTATTTGTATATAATACAGAAACACCTTATTCGAATGTAATTTGGAGTGTGCCTCTATGTATTATGGAAGCGTGAGCTTTTATTTATTATCTATGAATCTGGCATATGTATGCGTGTGCAATTATTTGATATTGCAAATATTAAGCTCAGGACGGGTTTGCGCATTTATATATATCGTTTGGAGGATCAGAGAAATGCAGCAGAAGTGTGTAGATGAAAATATATTGGATAGAGGAATTACAGAGGAGCGAGAAACTTGAGGAGTTTAGAGTGAAGCGATGGTGCTTTGGAGAAGCGAGAAGGTGAGTCTTTTAATTATTCCCAGACTCGATTGGGAAGCCGAGTGTTGAAGAAAGTGTAACTAAGTTTGGTATTTATAATGACACATGATGTAAATTTGTATCTAGAAAATTATTTTATAAAATTTGAGTCATGGGTTTCATGCTCAAAATTGTTTTAGTAGCTCCCATCGTGAGATCTAGGCTAGGTGATAGGATTGTGTCATTATTGTAATTGTTACACTTGTAAATAATATGTCAAAATGAGAAGTTGTGTCTCCAAGATCAAGGGCAATAACCATGTAAAATTCCTCCTCCAAAAGCAAGGCAAAAGAGCCATTAATTTGGCACAAAGAAGGCTTACACATGCATTGATAGAAGACAGCTTCAAGGCAGATTTCAAGTCGGCTTAGGGACAGTCATCAAGTCGGCCTAATGAGGCATCACAAGAAGACTATAAAAGGACCCCTCTCACCTCATTCAAGGACATCAATTCGGTCACTCTCTCATACTCAAGAACTTGGTCAAAATCAGAGATAAAGGTGCGAGGAAAAGGTCAAGACAAGGAGCCGCAGGTCAGCGAGAAAAAGGAGTCTGTTCTGCCATCCGAAATAGCAAGAAGTCTGTCCACACGTGCAGCAACAGATTGAGACTAGGGCATCATCTTGTGTGCTCATTTTGGCAAGGAAAGGGTTCGTTTTTGGGACAGTTTGAAGGGCAGAAATAAGTGGAAGTATCCTACTAGAAGAGCGAAGGTTTAGGAGGGCTAGAAGAGCCCTAAACCTCTCCCACGTGTGAACTTGAATTGCAGACCTGTTCTTCTCTGATTTAGGGCTGCTAGGACAGTCATCCACAAGGTCTCCAAAAGGTTCGTTCTAAGGTCAAGGGTAAGGATCTTGATACACAAGACTAATCCTTAAGGCAAGCGAAGATATAGGAGGGCTAGGAGAGCCACTCCTTGACATCTAGTGAAGTCATTCACAGTGAAATTGCAGACTTACAGGGCTAACTGAAATTGCAAGAGGAAGATCAAGTTGTTGGGTAAAAACTTGATTTGTAATCACCCTTGAAACAAGTACAATTTGAGGAAAGGTAGAAACTGCTCCTACCTCATCTAGAAGCTGATCCAGTTCAATGTACAGCAGTTAGAGGATAGTAGCAGTAAGAGGACAGCAGCAATCAAAGGTACTTGCCTTGATCTTGGAGACACATCATTCAAAGGGTCTTTGGCTAGGTCTTGGAAATTTTGTCAAGTGAAGATTCGATAAGAAGACTTTCCGTGGGTTTTCCTCTCAAGGTCTTGGAGAGATTTTGCAGCTATCACGCCGTAATACAGAAACAAACATATGCACACATTGACACAGTTATTTTGGACTAATGTCCCTGGAAAAACCCAATGTGGGAAAACCGATGCAGCAAGGGAGGATTTTATTATTTAGCAAATTTCTAGTACAACAAGGTGCCAAACTGGCTTACCCATAGATAGGAAAATTTCCAGCACCTCTTTTGAACCTAGTGTAGGCCCTACTGACCTCTGCGTCAGCCTGAAACCCTCTGCGTCAGCCTACTGAGGCTTTGCGCAGCCTCTCTGGCCTTCTGCATCACTCCTGCAACCTTTGCGTGGATGACGCAGGCCCTTCTGGCTCTGCACAGTCTATGATGCCTCTGCGTGGCTTCCTATGGCTCTACGTCTACCTCTTTTGCCTCTGTGTTGATCTCTCGTCTCTCTATTCCCTACTCACTGCGTCCTGACTGCTCTCTAGACCAATGGTTCAATTTCTCAACAAACCCCGCTCCAGAAACTAAACTGACTGGTCTCCCTCAGTGTATTTTCCAAGTGACCCTCAGGCCTCCTCTTATACTTTCCTCGTTGACAAATCAACAGTTGAGATTAAGTCCCTAATCAACGGCTAAGATTAGATCTAGCTTGATCCATGTCTTTTGGACCATTCTAACACAATTTCATATTAATACACATTAATATTTTATTTTTCCTAAGTTTAGACTTAGGGTCTCGATTAAAAATATTAATTATTTTAATATCTCCTGAACTGTTTAGAATCTGCCCAAATCCTTTCTGGGTATTGGAGATCTCATGTGCGCCAACCTCTCCACCAAACTTCGTGGCTAGAGCACATCCGATGCTACCGTAAATCAACAGTCTTGGAGTGGCTCAGTAGGTCAAGGGTCATGGTCTTGGTATTCGTCAATTGGAATCTCTATAAGAAGAATTTTGTGTGGCTTTTCCTCTCCAAGAGGGAGAGGTTTTGGCCCTGGCAGAAACCCAAAATTTTGTGTTCTTGTCTCTTTGTTATGGTAGCTATTTGATGAATTAAAGAAGACACACTAACATTACAGAATATGCTAATAAGCTAAATGTTAAATATCTCACAAATAGTTATCATGCTAAGAAGAATCTCATTAACTCGATGCCCTAGATTCTTCGACACTTGCATCAAGTGGTATCAAAGCAATTGATACCAGAGAAAAAGTGGCGATCAGATCGGTTCTTTTAAAGGGGAATGTGGTATCAGAACAAGAATGCTCTGAAATTTCAGAAGCGGAGTTGTCGCTGAATTGGACGTGGTTGAGGTAAATTTTATGTTTTCAATTTGAATAGAAAATTGATGGCTGTCAATGTGCTGTGCAAAAGACATTTATTGAGGAGATAGAGAAGAATTGCTCTAAGAAGCAGCTAAGAAGAAAGTTTTGAGAATATAGAAGTAGAAGCAGAAAGAACCGATTCAAAGAATTGATTGAAAAAGATCTTGGCACAGGTATGAAATTTTTATAACTTTGTTTGCAAATAACAGACCAAGGAGAGGTAGAAGCCATAAATATAAGTTTTTAGGAGGTGTTGTCGCACAGATTGTCACGACAACGCTCAGACCGGGGGCTGTCACTCTGATCCCCGATCTCTCCGTTTAAGCCTCTCCCGTGGCTAAGGGGGGTAGACCCTATAGGGAAATGGATGACCAACTGTGAACCAGTTGGGTTGGGAGACACGAAGGGACAATCACTAAATTGATTTGTTAAATAAATAGACCAGAGCCTTATAAAGTTAATGTTTAAATGATTACTTACTAAATGTTGCAGAAATGTAAACCATGTAGAGCAATCATTTAAATTCAAATAACCCGAGTGAAGATTAACTTTATCAAATGCAAGAAAAATGCTTAACGGCTCAATGGTACTCCAGCAATTTAAAATTTCTAAAGATACAGTTCGATACACAACAATGTAATTTTAAACACTAACCAGATATCTCATTTATGTAGCTAATCTTCAAAATGATCATTCAAGCATGCTAAATCTCATAAAAATGATAAACATTAATTCCACATCAAAATTTTAGCGTTAGCAGAGAAGATAAAACGTGACAGATTCCTAAGCTAAGACTCACACTGGCAAAATATTTCCAAAATATTTTTATATTTTCAGACAAAAATTTAAAACAAAAATTAAAACTAAATGAAACTTAAAAATCTAAATTTACACTTCAAAAGAACAGAAACTCCCTTTTTATAATTTTTTACAAATTTTTATTGTTATATATTTAAAAGAAAAACTTGAAACTTAAATCTAAGCTAAAACTAAAATTTTAGTTCTAAAAAATTAAACAAAAACAGAACCAAAACCCTAACTAAAGGGGCTTATGAATTTTATATTTTTAAATAAATTTAAAGCTAAATCAAAAATAATCTAATGCATGAAAACTGAATAAAGCCTAAATAAAATTTTAAATCTAAAGTCAAAAACGAATACAACTAAAATAAAAATAAAAATGAAAATCAATTTTTTGCTTTTTATATGTTAAAACATACAATATGAAGTATTTGAATTAAAATCTAAATGAAACTATCTAACGCTAGAATGCATTAACCATACAAAGTTTAAAAAAAAAAACAAAAAGCGTAAAGCGCTGAAACGAAACCTAAAAAATTTTAACCAGTGCCCACGAAAAACCTTGAATCGTTACCCACGTAAAGCTTCAACGATTTCTGCGTTGATCAGGTGCAGGCCCACGGAGTTTGACGGCGGCAGCGAGGAGTAGCAGCAGCGTGGAAAAAAAGAGGCCCACGCAGGTTTGCAGGTGGCCCATCAATCAAATAAACTGCGTTAACCCTGTTCCAGAATCGAAATTTTAAAAAAAATCGCTGAGTTTTTCGATGTATGCAGGACGGCGGAATGGAAATCACGTGGAGATTGATGCGGGTATGGAGCTTATGGTGCGTTTTTGCAGGTGTTAACCCTGAAATCGAACAGCAAGAGGAAACGGGGCGGTGGCAGAGATCAGCAATGATGCGTTTGGAGAAGAAGAGAAAGACTGGCAGCGTGAAAGATGTGTGTAATATGGATATTCAGCGACGGAAACAGCGTGAGGCAAGAGGAATGAAATGGAGAAGTGCAGGTCCAAAATTTGAGTTTTCTCCCAAAAAAATTTAAAGAACCCAAGCAACAGTAAACAGGTTTGCCCAGAAAAAACACTGAAGCTCTCCACAAAATTAATATTTGAAATTCCCTGCTCCAAATTTGCCTGATAAAACCCTGAAAATTTCTCAAACACCTGCACCTGTAACCTGCAAAAGAAAGGAAAACCTAAAATAATATGTGCATAAAACAAAATTAAAACCCTAGATCAGCATTTACAACTTTTGACTCTTAAATAGCCAGATTTATCAATAATCAACAGTAATATTATCAAAACTCCAGATTTATTATGAAATACTTCAGAAATCTCTCATGCAAATCAGAAAACAAACTTAAATAATAAACCCAGGATTGAAACTGGCTGGGCTCTGCAAGAAAATGCTTGCGAGAGTTGGCTGGTTCAGCCGAGAACTTCCCCAAATGCCCACTGATCTTCTTCAATAAGGGTTTCCTGCACAGCTCACTTAAACCATCAATAAAGAGAGAAAAAACAGTACTAGATCTCAAATGCAATGGAGATATTGCCATTACTTCAGAAATTCTAATACCATTCAAACCCTAGCAAGTGAACAAGATACCTATTTCAACAATACTCTACAATAAGTTGTTACTAATGGCTGAAAAACAAAATATGCAGAAAATAAAATACCTCACAGCACTTCAAGAGAGTAACACCAGCAAGATTTCAACCCCAAAGTCTTTCTTTGTTAGCACCAGAAAAAGTTTACAAGAGAGCTTCTTCAGCACAAGACTCACAGATCGAATGATCTCAAATGACCCCTAGCACCCTATTTAAAGGAGAAATTCCCAACAGCTAGTTCGAGTGATCCACGTCAAAATGATCTCGACCGTCGATGAGGATCAAGATATCTCTTAATCTCATCCGTCGAATTTTTAATGCATTAAAAAATTGAAATTCTGCATTTATTTACTCAAAATATTATTATTTTATTATTTTTTAAGTTTTTATTTTATTTTATTATTATTATTATTATTATTATTATTATTATTATTATAATTTTTGTTTTATATATATATATATATATATATATATTCATTTTTATTGTTTTTTTATCTTTTCAATTTTTTTAATTTTTTATTTTTTTAATTTATTTTTAAATGGATCCTCGAACTTAGCCTTTGGAAAAATCACCTAGGACCTAGGACTTAGGACTTATGAGGGGATTAAAACATTTTCTAACCCTCAAGACACTTTACATCATGCCCTTTACAAATTTACATCTCAAGGGGGGGAAACCCATTTGACATAGACCCTCATAAACCACCTAGTTCTGCTACACAACTATAATCTAGCAGATTAACACACTAGGATTCTCCTAAGATTCTAATGGCAAAATTCATTCTGGCTTTGGGGTTAGGTTGAAGGAAAACTCTACCGATCATGGATCGGTGAGACGAAAAACCTTCCGGAACGTAGATTATCACTAGAAAATTAGGTCAACCTAAGCAATTTACATACATGACTCATATCTGCTAAGATTATTTACAATTCACACATGCAGACTGGGTTTACGACATAGTATGATCAAGTCGACGATGACTGTCGAATGGCATGGGCATGTCGATCAAGCGCTATCCCTTTTTGCGAAGAAACGGGGGTGTACTGCTATGGGTAATTGACACGTAGTGGTCAACATCTAGCTCTACTTGGGGACACGTTGCTGCACTGTAGGAATGTGAGAATCCAAAATCTGCATCCACGCAACACACAACAAAAATATGTAGCGTCCATTCAAAAATCATCATATAACATTAAGCACATAAAAGATAGAAGCTCTTCATTTATTAACAAGGAAAGTAAATCTAATCCTAAATCAAAAATAAAATGCTGAAATAACAAGGAGTAGGGTCAGAAATACAATACAAAGGATGCCCTATGGCATCAGATATCATCTTTGAAGAACAACTTGAGCATTTGGCCATTTGCAGGTAGATCAAGTGATTCGTCATCCAATCTACTCAAGTGGAATGAGTTTGGTCCAGCTACATATCGAATGATGTACGGAACCAGCCACAAACTGTCAAAATCCTTATGTTTTCCTCGGATTTCATTCTTGTCGTCCCAAAGCAGTACCATATCTCCCACCTGCAAAGATCTAGATCGAGAGAATTTATCAAAGCTTTTCTTAATGTTAGATTGATTTTTACATATAGCATCAAACGCTGTTCTACGAGCTTCATCTAACTCCACAATCCGATCTATTCTATTCTGAACAACATCTTTATTAGTAGAGAAGTTCTGTAGGAGTTGATAAGCTGGTAATTTTAGGTGCACATGTAAGGTTACATCCAAGCCGTAAACTAATTCAAAGGGAGATTTACCAGTAGCTTTCTTCTTAGTGATTCTATCTGCCTATAAAGCATACTTGATTTTGTTGTCCCATGATCTCTTATTATCTCCTACTATTTTCTTGATAATGGTTATGAGATTCTTGTTACTTGACTCAGCTAGAACATTACCCTAAGGATAGTAATTTGACGAATGAGATAAGACAATGCCATATTTGAAACAAAAAGATGAAAACTCTGAGGAACTAAAAGCTTTAGCATTGTCAGTAGTGATCTTAGCAGGGACACCAAATCTAGTAATGATATCATTTTCAATGAAATCCATAATAACCTTTTCAGTGGCATTCTTAGCAGGAATGGCTTCAACCCATTTAGTGAAATAATCCGTAGCAGTCAAAATCCATGAGTAGCCATTGCTAGAATTTTCATGGAACTTCCCTATGAAGTCCAGACCCCAATGCTGAAAAGGTGCCTCTACAATGACAGGTTGTAGGGGCAAGGCAGCAAGCTTCTGTTTCCCAGTGAATAGTTGACAGGCTTGACAAGCTCTAACAAACTTGTGCACATCAGAAAAAATTGAAGGCCAATAATAACCAGCTCTCAGGATTTTGTGGGCGGTAGTTCTAGCAGCATAATGACCACCACAAAATCCTGAATGAAACTCAGAGATTAATTTCTTGGACTCAACGTCATCAACACACCTAAGCACTATGCCCTCGGGATTTCTCCATCCAAGGCCATCCTTCATAAGGCAATACTTAGTGGCTTTCAGTCTAAGATCCCTTCTCTTATGAGAAGCTAAATGGTTAGGACATGCAAGATTCATCAAGTAATAAACTATGTCCTTGTACCACTCATGCTCTCCTAATCTTTGCAACTCCGGCGAAGATAGATCGCTAAGACAAAACAAACCAAGAGTCTTTTTGATACCTTCAGTCAACATCTGAGCCAACCCTTGGCCTTTGACTAGCTTGGTGGGTCTGATCTCTAAATCATATTCTTGTATTTTAGTAACCCACCTAGCACGATTTCCTAAGCAATCGGTTTGAGTTAATATATCTTTAACAACAAAATGTGGGACGAAAGCAACGATTTTAGAATAACCCACATAAGTTTTGAAGTGCTTAAGAGACTTGACCAAGGCATAAGCCTGCTTTTCCATGGTATTGTACTTCAATTCGGAATTTTGAAGTGCTCTACTCATGAAAGTGATAGGCTGCTCATGACCATCTTTATTCTTTTGCAGCAAGACACCAACAATGGTATCTTCGGAAGCGAAAGAAAAAATCATGAAATCCTTGGAATAATCGAGACTAACTAAGACAGGAGCTCTTGAAATAGCACATTTGATTTCTTGGAAAGCCTTTTTGTTGTCTTCTTGCCAAACAAATTTTGCATCTTTCTTTAGAAGACTTTGAATAGGCTTAGCTATTTCTGCGTAATTTGGAATAAACCTTCTAATAAAATTTATCTTTCCAAGGAAAGACTGAAGGTATTTAAGATTATGAGGGAGAGGAATCTTTTGGATTGCTTCAATTCTTTCAGGATCAATCTTGATTCCTTCATTAGAAATGATATGGCCAAGTAGTTTCCCCTCTGTTACTCCAAAAACAGACTTAGCTGGATTCAAAGAAATCTCGTAATCTCTACATCTATCGAAAACCTGCCTAAGATGATTTACATGACTGATACCATCTTTAGAAAAAACAGTAAGATCATCTTGGTAAATTTCAATAAATTTCCCGATCAACCCTTTGAAGGCATAATCCATAGCCCTTTGGAATGTAGCCCCAGCGTTGGTTAATCCAAACGGCATTCTGATGTATTCAAAGGTACCCCATGGTGTGGTGAATGTGGTTTTATGATGATCTTCCTTTTTAACCCATACCTGATTGTATCCAGAAACACCATCTAGCAACGACATCATTCCAGAACCGGTTACTCTTTGCAACAAAGTCTCCATGTTTGGCAAAGGGTAATTATCTTTCTTGCATGCTAGATTAAGGTTTCGAAAATCGACACAAAGCCTTATCGTACCATTCTTTTTCCTAACAATCACCAGATTTGAACACCATGTTGAATGCCTTGTTTGAGTGATAATTCTTGCTGCAAGCATTTTCACAAGTTCTTTCTGAACTAAAGGGGCTAATTTAGGATTAATTTGCCTAAGTTTCTGGCGAAAGGGTTTAGCATTTTCATCTTTTAAGGGGATAGTATGTTCCATGACATCTTCCCTATAACCCTTTAATTCATCATAAGAAAAAGCTAAAACATCTCGATATTCGCGAAGTAAATCAGTTAACTTTTTTCTTTCCTCCACACTAGGTACCAATGCTTATCTCGAGATATTCACCTGGGTCCATCTTATTTTCTTCTCTCAACTTCGTGGCATCATGCCGATCAAAATGTTGCTCTAAGGCAACCACATTCCTAGGAGTAGGATTTATGATATGCTCATGATTTAAAGATCCATCCTCCTCAGAATCTATCCGGAAATCCTCAAACTCATCCAAACTATTAAGAAAACGAATGACTTGCTTTTCATCATTGAAGACCTGCCAATGCTCTGAGTTATCTGGAACAGATGGTCTAAATATTACTTCCATTTTGATCTTATCATTAATTAGCTCATCAGATAACTGGAAAGTAGTAGCAGCCACGGCAAGTTCATCTGCCAGACTATTTTGTTCTCTTGGGATAGCTTTGAGGTCAAGAGCATCAAAGTGCTCCATAGTATCCCACACAACATTTCAATAATTCCTTAGTCTTTGATTTTTGCATGTGAATTTATTTTTAAGCTGCATGATAACTAAATCAGAATCCCCCTTAATGCTAAGCAACTTAACCTTCAAAGATTTTTCCAATTCCAGCCCCAACAATATAGCCTCATATTCAGCAACATTGTTGGTTGCTTCAAATTCTAATCGATAGGCAAACTTGAAAATGTGATCAAGGGGAGATTTAAGCACTATTCCAGCACCTTTACCATGCCTAGACAATGCACCATCGAAGTACATATACCAAACTTTATCCTTGAGATCCTTAATCTTATCATCGGGAGGCATTATGAAATTAGAAATGATGGCATAGTTCCCAATGTCAGATTGCTCTTTGATTATCTCGTTGTGAGGTCTCTTAGGATCTTCGACATGAAATTTTATTTCGGGCTGTCTCTTACAAAACCATCACCCCTAGGGGAAGGAATCATAGCATACAACCAATTCATTTGAATACTTCCTCCTAGATCAGAGGCCCACTTTCTGGATAAAAGCATACCCCAGACATCAGGCACATCCACAACAACAATATCCATGACAATCATGATGTCTGGGTAAACTGATAGATGAACTTGCAAATCTTTGATTAAATCATGCACTTCAATTTTCTTAGAATCCATGGCACATATGTTATAGTAGGGTCTAGACACTCTTAAGTTAAGCTGTTCCATGACCCTTTTAGTCATTACACAAGCTGATGCACCAGAATCCAACATGCAATTATTCAATTTATATCCATTAACTAACAAGGTGATAAAGAAAGGTTGGTGATCTTTGTTGTCTGCATCTAAGCTTTGCAAATATATGGGAGCATCATGATAGTCAACTTCCCGATTCTTCTGTTGAGAAGTATTTACTTGAGAACCTTGAATAGCTTTTAGTAACTTGTCTCTTTGGGAAGGGATTTTAGCAATCTCGGAGACAGGAACCCAGATTTTTGCATTGTTAAACCAACTTCCCAAATCGACATCTAATCCAGAGTTCAGTGTTGCGGGGGAGCGCCCCCCCCCTTCGAACCCGCTCCCGAAGCGCGCTCCGGGCGGGAGCGCGCTCCCGTAAAAAAATTTACGCTCCCTGGTCTGTTAGGGAGCGATCGCTCTCGCGCTCCCGGAGCGATTTTTAATGCCCGGGAGCGATCGGGGAGCGATCGCTCCCGGGCATTAAAAAACGCTCCGGGAGCGAATCGGGCCGGGCCGGGAGCAGTTCGGGGGAAAAAAAATCCGCCAGACCCGAAAAAATTAAAAATTTTAGAAAAAAAAATTTGTTTTATAAGGCCAATGGGCCAAAAAAACATTCATTATCACTTCATTGAGCAAGTTTGGAGCTGGAGCAAGAGCATTGGAGCGAAGAGCAAGTGCTGAGGAGCGAGGAGCAACTGCCAAGGAGCGAGGAGCAAGCCTGCAGAGGTAAGTAACTTAATAATCTAGTTAGTTTAGCTGGTTAGGTAGTTAATTTAGTTGATTTAATTTAGTTGTTTGAGTTTAACTGTTTAAAAATCATGTATTTAAATTAAATTAATTAATCCCAATAAATTAAATTAATTTGCAGATTCAAGACTCAAAACCCTACAAACATCAAACACCATGGACCTAAGGATATTTATTGGCATTTTCCTCTTCCTGGTCCCTTTTATGGTTATTATGGTGGTGGAGAGTAGGAAACGGAGGGGGCCTCAAACTGAAGAGGTGGATGAAGAAGCCGGAGGAAGTCAAATGGGTGAAAACCCCAGTGAGGAGGAGGTGGAGGAGGGTGAACATGACCCTCAAAAAACTAAACAAGACCAAACTCCATTGTGGAAATATGTTCACAGGGCTGAAACAGGGAGAGGAGGTGGAACCACTAAATTTCATTGCCCCCATTGCAACACTGATTACACAGGTTCATACACCCGTGCTAGAAGACACCGCTGCGGGAAAAGGCCATGGGATGGAGAGAAACAAATAGGAATCAAAACTTGTGCAGCGGTGTCAACAGCAGATAGAGCCAAATACATAAAGGAAGAGGAGGACGCCCAATACAGAACAAAAAGATCAAGGGGTTTCTTTGAACCAAGCTCACAATCACAAAGAACTCCTTCAGCATCCTCCCAAGGCAGTGGATATGGACATGGAGGCACAGGGTCATCATCTTTAAGGCGTAGAACCATATCAGATTTCCTTGATGAGGGGTGTAGGAATGATGTGGATTCAAAAGTTTACAGGTTCCTCTATGAATGTGGGATACCATTCAATGTTCTACGCTCACCTTATTGGCACGAAATGGTTTCTGCCATAAATGATGCCCCTAAAGGATACAAGAGCCCTGGGTATGACAAGGCAAGAACTGTTGGCCTTGATCTTGAAAAAGCAAAAATATCACATTCTTTGAATAAAATGACAAGTTTTTGGACTGACAATGGGGTGTCCATTGTATCTGATGGATGGACAAATGTAAAAGGCAAGCCATTGATAAATGTTCTTGCTGTGTCTGTTAGTGGTCTCATCTTTCTAGCTGCACATGATTACTCAGACAAGTTCAAGACCGCTATCAACATTGCAGAAGCATTACTTGAAACAATTGAGCGTATTGGCCCATACAATGTCATCCAAGTCATCACTGATAATGCTCCTAATTGTAAGGCAGCGGGAGCAATTATTGAGGATAAATACCTGAACATATTTTGGTCTGGATGTTTGGTTCATACATCGAACCTTCTGTTGCATGATATTGTCAAAAACAAAAAAGAACAATACCAATGGATTGGTGATTTGTACAAGAAAGGAAAACAAATGATAAAATTTATTACAAATCATAGCAATACCCATGGCCTTTTCCGCAGTCACTCGAGATTGGAGTTGCTGAAGATTGCGAGGACTAGATTTCGTAGCTATTACCTCACCTTCAGGCGCCTTTTGAAGGTAAGAGAGGCATTAGCTAGCATGGTATCAAGTCCACATTGGCAGGTGTTAAAGGAAAGGGCTACAAATGTAGCTGACATGGCAGGTTTTGAAACGGTGGAGGAGGCCGCTCTTGATGGGCAGTTTTGGACAACTGTGAGGCAGGTAATGGATTTCACCAAGCCAATTTATCACATGATTCAGTTTGCAAATACAGGCAAACCAGTGATTGGCGTGGTGTATGAGCAAATGGATACCATGTTGGGGGAAATAAAAGACATTGTTCATAATAGAGATCCCAACTTGTACAAACTGATTCATGATTGTGTGTGTGAACGGTGAAATAGGCTTAACCTTCCACTACATTGCTTGGCGTATATCCTTACGCCAAAATACTACTCTACATCTTGGTTGGGCCAACCTGCAGCAGGGGGTGGGGTTAGGACCAAACCCCATTTAGATCAAGAGGTAACTAAAGGATATCTGGAAGCATTAGAAAAGTTGGTGCCTGACAGGGAGGAATGTGCAGCTGTGCGCCTTGAAATAGGCAGATACTTCAGTGGCACTGGTTTGTATGGTAACTTCCATGCAATGTGTTGTCGCGCGGATTGACACGACAACGCTCAGACCGGGGGCTGTCACTCTGATCCCCGATCCCTCCGTTTAAGCCTGTTTCCCGCGGCTAAGGGGGGTAGTCCCTGTGGGATGATGAGGCCGACTGTCGACCAGTTGGTTGGGAAACACGAGATACGATATAAAAAGGGCTCGATGGATTTGTTTAATTTAGCAGACCAGTGCCTTAAGAGATTGTTATTAAAATGATTACTTGTTAAATGATATGAAAGGATGGACCATGAACAGCAATCATCTGTCATCCGCTAAAAACACAATGCTCTTAAAATGACAAAAACGATATCCAGCAGCTAAAAATTTGAAAAGATGAATGCTTTAAATCACCACGAATCATAAACCATTAACCAGATATCAACTTCGCATCTCGACTTGAAAGTTCAGCATGAAATATATAACATGAAAACAACTGAATCTGGCAAAAATGAATTTTCCACGAAATTTTTATATTTTTTCGAAATTTTTTTTTTTTTTTTAAATCTTTTTCATTTTTTTTTTTTTTAAATGAAAATCTAAAAATCTAAAAATTTAAATTTTAAAATTCTATTCTAAAACTAAACTATTTTAAAAATGAAACTAAAATTTAAAAATCTTTTTTTTTTTTTTTATATATTATAAAAATCCTAAAATGTAAAACTATACTCCAACTAAAAAAAATAAAGAATATCTAGAAAAGAAATAACTTATGCCAATCGTATATATATATTTTTTTTGTTTTTTATATAAATTATTAATAAAACTAAACTAAAATGAAACGCTAACCAAAAATTTAAATCTAAAAATACGTGACTATACAAAACTTTGAAAAGAAAAATAAAAAAAAAATCGATTTACAATCTACGCTAACCCTACGGAAACTAAACCACATGAATATCAATGCAACAATTGAATAAATGTAAAATCAAAAGGGTCGATGAAAACGCGTGAACTCTGAACGGACAGGGTGCTACCTCACGGGCCGAGAGAAATATCACAGGTAATGGGCAGCAGGGTTTTGTAATCGAATGTTAGACGTATTCGATGACCGGATGCATGGAAATAGAGACGCAAAGCGACCAGGCAAATGGCTTTTTACACAGTCGATGGCGGCAGCGGACAGAGGTTGAGATCAAAACAACGCATCAGCGCTTCTCATGACAACCGGAACCCTAAACTCACCGCAAACGCTGGGCAAGGCGGAGATGTTACAGCCTTACGCACTGAACACGTCTCGATTCTCCTACTTGACGCATATAAGCCAAACGAAACAACGAATATTATGCTGAAAGGATTCATCAGATGGCCATGAAATGAAAGACGCAGATCCACATACCTGATCTTTGGTTTACCCGATATGCAAACGCATTAACGATGTTGTTCTGTGTAATGTGTTACCTGGTCCGATGGAGCTGTGCTGAGAGATTGTAATGTATCTCCAGCATTTGTCGGCTTATCTGTTCGGCTTTCAGATTGTTCAACGACAGAGATACACGTTTTTCAGTGGAAATCGAAAGTCTGATGCGGATGACCCTTGAAACCGTGGCCTGGGCAGAGCCTATTTTCGCTTCTGATCTATTGTGTAACATGTGCAGTCCTCAATAACCAGAGAGGATCGAGCGGATAGACCGGTGGGCGTAGGTAGCTGAAAAATCCTGCGTTGATAGTAATTTGGCTGCAAATCTTCGACGGTGGACAAAGAGAACTCAATGCCTGGTCTGTGAAATAAATAAATAAATAAATAAAAGGGAAAAGGAATGAAACCCTGAATAAAAAAACTGCATAAAGCAAAATCTAAAACCCTAAGACAGCTTAATAATTTACAGATTTGGCCCCTGAATGCCAGATTTAACAATAAGAGCAGCAATATTTTCAATATATCAGAAATTCTGAACTTCACTGTGAACAGAAAGAGAATCTCTCAATGTAAAACAGAAAAAGAAACTTTGAATGATTAACCCAGGGAACAATCAGCTGGGCTCTGCACAGAAAAGCCAGTGGGAGTCGGCTGGTTCAGCCTAGAACTTCCCCAAACGCCCACCTGTACCTTTTACCTAAAGATCTCCTGCACACCTCAAGCAAACATCAGTAAAGAGGGCAAGAAATGCTGCTAGATTTCAAGGAATAATGGAGATACCTGCCATTATTCCAGAAACCCTACAGCATTCAAACCCTAGCACGTGAGCAAGATACCTGTACTCACAATACTCTAAAAACCAGCTATTATTAACTGCTGAAAACTGAAATATGCAGAAAAAACAATCATCTCACAGCAATTCCGGAGAGTAACACCAGCCAATTTTGAACCCCAAAGTCTTTTTTATTAATCAGAGAATCAGATTACAAGAGAGCTTTTCAGTACAGACTCACAGATCAGATAAACCTAAAATGACCCCCTAAGACCCTATATAAAAGGAAATGATCCCAACGGCTAGTTTTTGGGTGATCCATGTTGAAGCGATCTCGACCGTCGATGAGGGTTAAGCCATCTCTTAATCTCATCCGTCGATTTTATTTAAAAAGATATTTTGCATGCATTCACAAAAATATTATTATTTTATTGCTTAGGGTTTTTGCTTTATTTTTTTTTTTTTTTTTAATTTTTTAATTTTTATTTATTTTATTATTTTATTATTTTTATTCATCTTTTAATTTTTTTTTTTAATTCATTTTAAGATGGATCATCGAACTAAGCCGTTTGGATCATCACCTAGGACCTAGGACTTAGGACTCATGAGGGGATTTACAACATTTTTCAACCCTCAGGACACATTTCATCATGATTTTTACAATTTACATCTCAAAGGGATGAACCCACTTAATACAGACCCTCATAGAACACCCAGTTCTGCGACACAACTATAATCTAGCAGATTAACATATAAGATTCTCCTAAAGTTCTGATGACGAAATCCATCCCGGCTTTGGGGTCAGGTTTGAAGGAAAACTCTGCCGATCGTAGATAGGTGAGACGAAAAACCTCCCGGGACGC
Source organism: Pinus tabuliformis (assembly GCA_031772625.1). NCBI lineage: Eukaryota > Viridiplantae > Streptophyta > Pinopsida > Pinales > Pinaceae > Pinus > Pinus tabuliformis. Next base: position 229,912,424 of record CM062817.1, read on the forward strand.
AGATCATCATTAGAAAGTTAGGTCCACCTAGGCAACTTTACATACATGACTCTGATCTGCTTAGATTATTCACAACTTATATATGCAGACTGGGTTCACAACAAAAAATGATCAAGCTGTTGATGATGGCAGGATGGCACGGACATGCTGATCAGGTGCTGCTTTTTCTGTCAAGAAAAACGGGATGCACTGCATGGGTAGTTGACCAGTAGAGGTCAACATCTGGCTCTACTTGGGGACACGTTGCTGCTTGCAGGAATGTGAGAATCCAGAATCTGCATCCATACAACACAAAAATAAGTAGCGTCCATCCCAAAAAATCAGCATATACATTAAGCACAGGAAAGATAAAAGCTCTTCATTTATTAACTATCTAATAACATGAAAAGTAAATCTAATCCTAAAACAGAAATGAAATGCTGAAAAGACAAGGAGTAGAGTTAGAAATACAATACAAAAAATGCCTCACGGCATCAGATGTGTTCAATATAGTGCATACTGAGCATTTGCCTGCTTTCAGGCAAATCTGTCGGCTGCTTGTCGGATGTGCCATGTCCAATTTTGCATATGGTAGGACTCTTTCCTATCCGAAAATCAAGCTACTCGAGGCCGTCTGATGCGTCAAATCTTCTCCTTATTTTCTTTCTCTTGCGCTTTTTCTTTCTGGCAGGTCGAATTACTGATGACCTGGAACTTTCTGTTTCGAAACTATCAGATGAAGTGTGTAAGATATGCATGCTAAGTCTTTTTGTGTCTTGCATCTGATTTTTATCGTTTTTAAGCTTATCTGGATCATCTTCAATTATCCACCTAATGACCTCCTCATAGTAAGATGGAACTTGTTGCAACAAATCAGAAGGCTCCTGATCTATTGATGTTATCTGTTTTCTTTCATTTTCCAATTGCTGAAATTTTTGAACCTGTATTCTAATGGCATCCGTCTGTCTAGAGTGTTCAACCTTTATAGCACTAATTTGTCTGGCATGATGTTCTTCCATGTCTTTAATTACTTTAACATTTTCTTCCTTTATGTTCATCAAGCAATGCTGCATGGAATTTATTTCTTCTTCATGATTCGCTTGCATGTTTCCAATTTCCGTTTCATGTTTAGTTTTCATGGCCTCAATTTCCTTAGCATGCTGATTTTGCGTGTCCTCAATCTCCTTATTACGTTTTTCCAGATGGGTGCGTAAAGTTTTAACATCATTGATAAGATTAGTTTGGTTGCTTTCCAGATTTTTCACCAGCATCTTTAAATCTTGTATTATTTGCTTTTGCTCCTCCTTTTCATTGTCATTTATCCCTGATTTTTCACTATGATGATCTGCAATATTTCCGGTGGATGACACATTCTGACCTTGAAATCTTTCTTCAACAGCTGAATTACTTTCTTTCTGTTCAACAATTTTAGAAGTAGAAGGCAAGCTGTTTGGACTATCATATCTATCTTTAAAAGCATTGAGAATGTCTTGTAAAGAAGTGAAAAAATCATTAGGAAAGTTATTAAACCAATTCAAAGCATCACCCTCTAAAGAACGGACAAATAGACGCATCTTGAAATCTTCATTATTATATTGAGGAAATCTACAGTATAAGATCATTACACAAGTAAACATGTTTAAATGCCTTTTAACAGCGACCGAATCATCACCCGAGAACTTAAGTAATTTACCAATGGCCTCTTTCGGAAGATCATGGAGATTATCAGTAAAATGACATGGTTTAAATGAATAATCCATGATGAACAATAAGGGATCAGATGGATGATAGAACTAGCTCTTTGCTCAAGAAAATCAAAAGATGAAAGAAGTGGAGTCGCCACTTGAACAATAAAACTGATTCTAAGATCCAAGAAGTAACCAACAAACAGATATGCGGGGGGCTTCTTGTCTGGGAAAAAAATAAAAAATGGAGTCGCCACCCAAACAAGAAACACACCGAAGAGATGCTGCTGATATGTGATGAAAAGATGCCAAAATATTGAATCTGCCAGCTCAAATGAGAGATGAGAAGATGAATGTCGATGAAACTCCAGGAACAGAAAAACTCTGTCCCCGGCAACGGCGCCAAAAATGTTGTCGCGCAGATTGACACGACAACGCTCAGACCGAGGGCTGTCACTCTGATCCCCGATCCCTCCGTTTAAGCCTGTTTCCCGCGGTTAAGGGGGGTAGTCCCTGTGGGATGATGAGGCCGACTGTCGACCAGTTGGTTGGGAAACACGAGATACGATATAAAAAGGGCTCGATGGATTTGTTTAATTTAGCAGACCAGTGCCTTAAGAGATTGTTATTAAAATGATTACTTGTTAAATGATATGAAAGGATGGACCATGAACAGCAATCATCTGTCATCCGCTAAAAACACAATGCTCTTAAAATGACAAAAACGATATCCAGCAGCAAAAAATTTGAAAAGATGAATGCTTTAAATCACCACGAATCATAAACCATTAACCAGATATCAACTTCGCATCTCGACTTGAAAGTTCAGCATGAAAGATATAACATGAAAACAACTGAATCTGGCAAAAATGAATTTTCCACGAAATTTTTATATTTTTTCGAAAAAAAAAAAAAAAATTTAAATCTTTTTCATTTTTTTTTTTTTAAATGAAAATCTAAAAATTTAAATTTTAAAATTCTATTCTAAAACTAAAACTATTTTAAAAATGAAACTAAAATTTAAAAATCTTTTTTTTATTTTTTATATATTATAAAAATCCTAAAATGTAAAACTATACTCCAACTAAAAAAAATAAAGAATATCTAGAAAAGAAATAACTTATGCCAATCGTATATATATATATATATATATATATATTTTTATATAAATTATTAATAAAACTAAACTAAAATGAAACGCTAACCAAAAATTTAAATCTAAAAATACGTGACTATACAAAACTTTGAAAAGAAAAATAAAAAAAATTCGATTTACAATCTACACTAACCCTACGGAAACTAAACCACATGAATATCAATGCAACAATTGAATAAATGTAAAATCAAAAGGGTCGATGAAAACGCGTGAACTCTGAACGGACAGGGTGCTACCTCACGGGCCGAGAGAAATATCACAGGTAATGGGCAGCAGGGTTTTGTAATCGAATGTTAGACATATTCGATGACCGGATGCATGGAAATAGAGACGCAAAGCGACCAGGCAAATGGCTTTTTACACAGTCGATGGCGGCAGCGGACAGAGGTTGAGATCAAAACAACGCATCAGCTCTTCTCATGACAACCGGAACCCTAAACTCACCGCAAACGCTGGGCAAGGCGGAGATGTTACAGCCTTACGCACTGAACACGTCTCGATTCTCCTACTTGACGCATATAAGCCAAACGAAACAACGAATATTATGCTGAAAGGATTCATCAGATGGCCATGAAATGAAAGACGCAGATCCACATACCTGATCTTTGGTTTACCCGATATGCAAACGCATTAACGATGTTGTTCTGTGTAATGTGTTACCTGGTCCGATGGAGCTGCGCTGAGAGATTGTAATGTATCTCCAGCATTTGTCGGCTTATCTGTTCGGCTTTCAGATTGTTCAACGACAGAGATACACGTTTTTCAGTGGAAATCGAAAGTCTGATGCGGATGACCCTTGAAACCGTGGCCTGGGCAGAGCCTATTTTCGCTTCTGATCTATTGTGTAACATGTGCAGTCCTCAATAACCAGAGAGGATCGAGCGGATAGACCGGTGGGCGTAGGTAGCTGAAAAATCCTGCGTTGATAGTAATTTGGCTGCAAATCTTCGACGGTGGACAAAGAGAACTCAATGCCTGGTCTGTGAAATAAATAAATAAAAAAAGGGAAAAGGAATGAAACCCTGAATAAAAAAACTGCATAAAGCAAAACCTAAAACCGTAAGACAGCTTAATAATTTACAGATTTGGCCCCTGAAATGCCAGATTTAACAATAAGAGCAGCAATATTTTCAATATATCAGAAATTCTGAACTTCACTGTGAACAGAAAGAGAATCTCTCAATGTAAAACAGAAAAAGAAACTTCGAATGATTAACCCAGGGAAAAATCAGCTGGGCTCTGCACATAAAAGCCAGTGGGAGTCGGCTGGTTCAGCCTAGAACTTCCCCAAACGCCCACCTGTACCTTTTACCTAAAGATCTCCTGCACACCTCAAGCAAACATCAGTAAAGAGGGCAAGAAATGCTGCTAGATTTCAAGGAATAATGGAGATACCTGCCATTATTCCAGAAACCCTACAGCATTCAAACCCTAGCACGTGAGCAAGATACCTGTACTCACAATACTCTGAAAACCAGCTACTATTAACTGCTGAAAACTGAAATATGCAGAAAAAACAATCATCTCACAGCAATTCCGGAGAGTAACACCAGCCAATTTTGAACCCCAAAGTCTTTTTTATTAATCAGAGAATCAGATTACAAGAGAGCTTTTCAGTACAGACTCACAGATCAGATAAACCTAAAATGACCCCCTAAGACCCTATATAAAAGGAAATGATCCCAACGGCTAGTTTTTGGGTGATCCATGTTGAAGCGATCTCGACCGTCGATGAGGGTTAAGCCATCTCTTAATCTCATCCGTCGATTTTATTTAAAAAGATATTTTGCATGCATTCACAAAAATATTATTATTTTATTGCTTAGGGTTTTTGCTTTATTTTATTTTTTTTTTATTTATTATTTTTTAATTTTTTAATTTTTATTTATTTTATTATTTTATTATTTTTATTCATCTTTTAATTTTTTTTTTTAATTCATTTTAAGATGGATCATCGAACTAAGCCGTTTGGATCATCACCTAGGACCTAGGACTTAGGACTCATGAGGGGATTTACAACATTTTTCAACCCTCAGGACACATTTCATCATGATTTTTACAATTTACATCTCAAAGGGATGAACCCACTTAATACAGACCCTCATAGAACACCCAGTTCTGCGACACAACTATAATCTAGCAGATTAACATATAAGATTCTCCTAAAGTTCTGATGACGAAATCCATCCCGGCTTTGGGGTCAGGTTTGAAGGAAAACTCTGCCGATCGTAGATCGGTGAGACGAAAAACCTCCCGGGACGCAGATCATCATTAGAAAGTTAGGACCACCTAGGCAACTTTACATACATGACTCTGATCTGCTTAGATTATTCACAACTTATATATGCAGACTGGGTTCACAACAAAAAATGATCAAGCTGCTGATGATGGCAGGATGGCACGGACATGCTGATCAGGTGCTGCTTTTTCTGTCAAGAAAAACGGGATGCACTGCATGGGTAGTTGACCAGTAGAGGTCAACACAATGGACGACAAAGATAAATTTGATTCTCTCACATGGTGGGAAACATATGGCGGCCACGGACTTTTGCCAAAATTGGCAAAAAAAGTTCTTTCACAGGTTGTAAATTCTTCTTCTACAAAGAGGTGTTAGAGCACCTACAGTTATATACATAATGTGAAAAGAAACAGACTCAACGAAAACCGAGCAGAAAGCTTGGTTTATGTGCACTACAACTTGAGGTTGTTGAGCCATTACTGTGATCGGGCTAATGAAGATCCCACATATAAAATTTGGGACAATCACCCTGAGGACGACAATTTGGAGGATGGCATTGTACATATTGAAGAACTAGAAGAGGAGCTTGTAAGGGATGAAAATGAAGCAGCTGCAGTAGCCATGCCACCTCCACCTCCACCATCCAGTAGCAGTGCTCGAGGCCCGAGTCTTGATCCATTGTTGTCACCACCTCCATCGACACCCTCGCGTGGAGGTTCTAGTTCTGGTCATCGGTCTGTGCGGGAGACTCCTAGAAGACCACCACGACCTGCTTATACTCCTGGAGACTCTCGTGGCAAGGGCCACTTGTAGATTTACAGTTTACTTGTCTTTTTTAGTTTCTATTAGACTTTAGTTTTCATAACTGTTGAGTTTTGAGTCCTTGACTCTTGACTCTTGACTCTTTCATATCATTATGATATTTTTTGTAAACATTATATCACTGTGACAATGAAAATTTGAAGTTTGAAGTTGGGCCTTGGCAATTATAACTCATTGGTAATGATTGTGAATTATGAATATGATGCTTTGTGAAAGACTAAAGTTGTTTCATTTCATCTCATTATTCATGTTTCATTTTATAAATTTTTAACATTTCATATCATGTTAACAGTTAGAAGTTAGGACTTAGAAATATCTTCGATATTACTTCTTGTAATGGTTAAACTTGGCTTACAAGTACAACTTTGGTGATCAATGATGATAAATGTTATTGAATTTTCAATTCTGAAAGCTTGAAGTTGAAACTTTAATATTGAATTTGATGAATCATGATTTATAAGACTCAATATGTTGCAGTTGTAATATGTATTTTACTAACTTGTGGACATGGTTGATGACGATTATAATTTCTAGATGATTGATGTGATATGGTTCAATGATCAATTTATCTTTTTTTATGTTTTTATGTCTATTTCATCATTCTACATGTTTTTGTTGACATATATGTATCAAAAATTTAAAAATTTTAAAAATATATATATTTTTAAAAAATCGCTCCCGGATTCGCTCCCAAACCGGGAGCTTCTGAAAATGGTCGCTCCTGCTCCCGTTTTCGCTCCCGCTCCCGCTCCCAAGTAACATTGCCAGAGTTCATACCAAGGTTAAAAGTTCGATGGGGAATTTGATTCCCGCTTTGATCTTTATCCCTTCTCTGGTATGTCAAACCTTTATCTCTAGCAATTTCCAAGATTTGCTCAGGAGAGGGTTTTTCACCATATAACCTAGCCAAAATGTCATCTTCATTTTCAAGGTTATTTATACTAAAAGCTGATGAAGGATTCATAACATCACGACTATTTTCCTTGACCTCTATCCAATCATCCATAGACAAAGGAAACTTGCTACCTACCACATTTATTTGATCACCTGTCCCAAACATTCCATTATCCAAGATTCTTCTAACGATGGGGCAAGTGGCCTCTTCATGAAGAGCATCACAAACTCGACAATAAGGAGGAGCATTATCAACCAAATTAGTTATCGGATTAGGAGGTCTTTGCTCACTAGACTGACCCTTCTTTTGCCAATTGTTATTTCTGTTATTATTATTTCGAGGTTGGAAGTTTTGTGTTTGTGTTCTTTCCATTTGAATCAACCTATTCTGCAAAGTAGCTATCTCCTTATTATGATTGATTTCCATGGTTTCGATCTTTTGGAGCAATTTGAGAACAAGTTCGCTTTCAGGTTCTTGAACTGCTTTTCCTTTAGGTTCCTTTAGTTTCGTAGCAGCCCTATCGAAACCTGGGATCTTAGACTTCCCAGATGCTGCCTTGTCCTTTTCAAGCTCTATAGCCAAGGCTTGGCAATCTCTATAATCATTAAGCTTGGCACGCCTTAATTCATAAGATGGCTCAGGACTAAAGGCATCAATGTAAAAATCTTTGAGAGATTTATCTGTAGGTTTATAGTCTTGAGGTAATTCTCTAACAATACCATTAAACCTTTTATTAAATTCTTCAACAGTTTCATTCTCTCTCTTTTTTATTATGCTAATAGCTTTTACGAGGTGTCTTCCTTCTCTCTTATCTCCATATTTTTCTTTAAATACATTAATGATTGATTCTAAGGAATCAAATGAATTTTGAGGCTTTTCAGTAAATCATTCATGAGCATCGCCCCCCAAGGTTAAAATAAAAAGAGTCATTCTAACATCTTCATGATCGAAATCAGGAGACCTTGCGTACTTAGCCATCCATATGCTAAAATCCCTCAGATGCGAATTTGCATGACAACTTCCAACACAGAGAATTTGGGTAGAAGTTGTTGCAGGCAGTTCCACAGTGATTGTGGGTAGAATTGCTAGAGACAGACGAGACAGAGACAGAGATGGAAAGAGAAGGCTTGTTGCAGCTCACAAGTGGACAAGGAGCATTCACAAAAGAAGAAGGAATGGCTACCAATGGTCATATGAAGGATTTAGGAGGGAGAAGTCACAGTGAGATAAAGAAGAATGCCAAGGCAGTTGGCATAAAGAGGATGAGTGATGAAGAGTTCAAGAGAGATGATTGAGTTGAAAGCAAAATTCAATCATTTAAGACAATTATTATGAGACTAGGGACATGGCTGGTTAATGAAGAAGAAGAACGTAAGATGGCCTTCACTACAGAGGAAATTGAAGCAGAGGATGTGTGTCGGGATGAATGAAGAACTCAGAGCAACCGACTGTGAGATGGAAGTTTATTGTGAACCTGAACAGGGATCAATCCGAGGAGAAATCGAAAGAGATGAAGATATTGAGAAGAAGACTTTTGAGGATCAGCATATGATGACAGAAACATCAATAGAGGCAAGAGAGATTTATGCTTTTAAAATTGATAATTGGTGTTTAAATGCGGGAAGTTTTGTAGGTGATGGACAGAACATTGGTTTTGTTCAATACAGGGATGAAGAACAGCTATTGAGTGATGTTGTAGAGAAGGAAAAGAGGACAGAATTGTCTGGTAAAGGAAATACAGGTGGAGATTGCAAGAAGTGGATAAACGCAGTCATGGAAGAAAATCATGAGGTGGAAAGGTTTTTATTTTTAGACGAGATGCCTGAGACAGAGAAATTTTTATTTTTTAATGATGAAATTGATGAAAATGGTGAAACTTTGGTCGGATTTGAGTATTATGACATTAAACAAAAATAGGAAGAAGTTGCTACAGTAAAAGAGGCAGATGAAGACTTAATAAATGGTTTCATGTTCCCAATAATGTATGAGGAAGAGATGTTGGAAGCATCCACAAAGACTTTAAAACTAATGAATGTTTTGTGTCTATAGGAGATGAAAAATGCAAGGATAGACAGGCTTACAAATCTGTCATTTCAGAGGAGGCAATAGCATTAAAATTGTTCAAGGAAATGTAACTAGGTTCGGTCTTCATAAAAGTAATTTTGATATCTGTATTTATTCAAGAAAAGAAATATTATTTTTATCATATATGTCAATGAGTTTCTTGCTCATTGAAATAGGTCTAGCACATGTTAAAGGGCTATAGGTGAGTCAACGAGTCAAAAGAATTATGTTGAAGACCTTAAGGGCATGTTAAACTAGGTATAATTATGTATTAGAGTCAAAGAAGACACCTCCAAGCAAAGTCAAGTCTCCTCCAAGCATGTGACATCATCAAAAGAAGCCAGCCAAAGCAAATAAGTCAAGTCAGCCTAAAGGAGGGACAGTCCTCTATATATAGAGGTTGTCCACTCCATCATAACGAAAATCATTCCTCTCTGAAATCAGCGAAGGTAGGAAGCCGAGAAAAGGGTAAACAAGGGACGAAGAAAGGGACTCCAAGAGCGACAAAGAAGAAGGGTACACAACTGAGCCTAAAGAGGATTGTTTCTAGTGCAAGCTACAGTCACACGTGCAAGGAAAAGGAAGGTTGCTTGTGGTCATAACAACAGCAATATCATAGTCAACATATCTTATCATTTGGGATAGAAACTTAGGCCTAAAGGGCCTCCCACTCAAGCAAAGATACAAGGAAGAAAAGCGAAGTTAATAAGGTTGTTCTAAAACCTATTACAGTCACACGTGCGAAGAGGAGGAGGTTGTCTCTACTGTCATAACAGCCCTCCCATTACAGTCATACAAGTTCGTTGGTTGGTGAAGAGAAGGAAGGGGTCATCATAAGGAAAGGGTCTCATCAAAGGTATATCTTCTAGAGCAAGTGTAACAAGGTCCACCAACAATTGAAAGAAGAACTAAGTGCCGAAAGAAGGAGGACGAAGTGTCGGGGAACGAAGAGCTGAAAGAAGAAAGTGTCAGGGAACAAAGTGCAGAAAGGAGGAAGGACTTGACTTGTGCTTGGAGGATATTCTTGCCAAGGGTCTAGGGTTTGGCATTCATCAATAAGAAGCTTCAATAAGAGAAATTTACAGAAGGGTTTTCCTCTCAAGAGAAGAGACATTTTGGCCCTGGCAGAAAGCCAATATCTTGTGTTCTTGTTCTTATGTTTTTGGTAGCAGTTTGATGAAGTACACACACATGCATTAATAAGAAGAAGAAGAAGATTAAGATAACAAGAAAAGTAAAAGACTCCACAAATTGTTATCAAGTCAAGAAGAATCACACTACACCTAATTTCCCTTGATTCTTCAACCAAAAGGACATGCAGATAAAAATAGTGGAAATTGTCACTAGAATGAAGAAGGACAAGAAAGTATATGTTGGCTTGAAGATACTTCAATTGGAGAAATACAAGGAACTTTGGAAGAAGCTATACCGGATTACAAAGGAGTAAGCATGACACTGGAAATGATAGCAGAGGAATGGAGCAAAACTATTGAGGAAATCTTGCATAAAGGTATGAGTTATTTATGGGAAATTTTTCATTTTAATAGAATGAAAAATATGAAGTTATTGGAACAGACAGACAACTTGAAATTGCAGCTTAAATATATGCTGCAGGGGACACATAGCTTTGTTGGGCATAAATATAAGGAGTTAGAAATGACAACAACAATACAGATTCCTTGTAAAGGTTAGCAACCAACAAATGATATCAAGATTCAGCAAGAGGAATGATTGGATAGAGAGATTGAGAAGATGAGAAAGTTGATGGTGAAGATGATTGGAAGGAGGTATTTTAAAAATAGAAGGAATCCTGACTACAAATTGCAGTTAACTGAGCAATCTTACATCAACATGGAACGAGGAAGACTACAACACAAGATATGGAAGCCAGGGAGGAAGAAGGAAATAACAATAGGATAGCAGCAACATGACAGAGCAAATTATTCACTGAAAGTCAAAGTTTGGGATCTAGGAGGCTTTCAACCAGCCACGAAGGCACATGGTCAGGAGACCATGAATCTTTTGCACCTTGGGATTCTAATGCAGGAGCATATCAATTTCAAGTCAAAATGTATTTTGACTAGAATAGGGGTCTTTTCGTTTACCAAGGGAGATGGTTCTCTACATGTGTGAAAGTGTTTAATTTAATGTATATTCCTTGTTTCTAAGAATAATTGTATATAATTGATTAAAGTGAGGATTGATGTAATCAAATCTTCTCTAAATGAGAGATCTCGAGAGTATTTGGGAGAGTTAGAGAGATTTTAGAGTTAGTTGGATTTGTAAGAGGATTTTGTGGACCTAGAGATCTAGAGATAAGGATTTGTTAAAGAAATTGTGGATCTGAAATAATTCAAGTTCAGAATTCCTTTATTGTATATATTCTGTAAGCCGAAAGGAATAAGAGAGTGATCATAGGAAGAATAGAGGAGAATTTGAGCGCCGAATAGGGCCAAAAGGCCAAGATGCGCTTTATTGTTAATCCGGCTAAGAGGACCTTTTTACTTATTTGTATATAATACAAAAACACATTATTCGAATGTAATTTGGAGTGTGCCTCTATGTCATATGGAAGGGTGAGCTTATATTTATTATCTATGAATCTGACATGTGTATGCTTGTGCAATTATTTGATATTGCAAGTATTAAGTGTGAAAATTCGAGAATCCCCGAATCACTACTGCAACAAACTGATATTACTTCTCATACTTGTTAATCCATGCAAGTTATTTACTGTGTTCTACTGTAAATATTGAAGTAAGTACAGCTGCAGCCTTCACAACTTTAAATAATATGCGGAAACAAAAATCTGAGCAAGAAAGAATAATACACACAACTGGCACCATTGTTTTTGGACCAGTGTCCCCGGAAAAACCCAATGCTGGAAAACCGATGCAGAAGTCGACGGTTTGTATTATTATGCAGTAGTTTCTGAATACAATCTTTGGATGCCTTACTGGCTATCCAATACAGGGAATCTAACTGACAAAGAGATGAGTGAGATATACCTCACACTATCACTGGTGATCCAGTATTGATCTAGCCACTGAATGGCTAGCCCCTACCTGCCTCTGTGCAATTTATGTGTAATCACAGCGTTGCTCTACGTCACAGCTTCTGGGAACTGCAACACTCGTTCAGGCAGATTGATTTGCCTCTGAAACTTCGACTTCCTGCCCTTCCAGTGTCACACCCCGACTTTTGGCTCTGGAACTTGATTCTCCAACAAATTTCAAATCTCCTTTCAGGGTCTGTGTTGCCTCAGCGTGGCCCTACGCTACCCAGCGTGCCCCTGCGTTGCCTCTTCTGGATCTCTCTTTGCCTCCTCTGCAATGTATCCCCAGATCAAGAAATCTTCCTTCAGAAACTATCCCTGCCCCTCACTGCAAGAAATCACCTCGATCACTTCTATGACAACTGTTGCACTACTCTCTTCAGAAATCGATCTCTTGATCTCTTACTCAATGTGTCTTCCAAATGCCCATAGAAGTCTTTCTTATAATCTTCTCATTGAGTAATCAATGACCCAGATTAAATTCTAACCAATGGCTCAAATCATATTGACTTGATCTTCGTCTTCTTCTAGAAGATTCACACCCAAATTTTAATAATACCCTTTAATTATTTTAATTTCTTAAGTTTAGACTTAGGCCTCTATTAAAAATAATTAATTATTTTAATAAAACCTTCTCCGGGTGGAATTTCCCAAAACGATTTCTGGGTATTCTAGAATACATGTGTCCTAGCCTCCATGCAAATTTTGAGGCTTAGACTCTAGAGCACATCTGATGCTACCAGAAATCAACACTTCCTCTTAGCGAGGAATGTGCTCTAGTAATGCAACCTGTTGAAGCATCACCCTTCTTTGTAACATCTCCCTCCTCTACACTGCTGATGTCTAACATCACTGCCCACCAACTACTACGCAAATGTTGCATCCATGCTGTTGTTGGCCATGACACTGCCAAAACTGCATTTGCACTGCAACCCTCTCCAACTGTTACTGATGCTGCAACAACAACAGTAAAACATCCAAAGTCATGAACCAAAGGTGTTCAGTGTGATGCATCTGTTGATGGAGTTCTGATCGTTGCTAGTCTCTGCGTTGTCACTGAAGCCATTGTGTTGCTGCTGACTCTGCTCTGTGCCAACTACACTATTGCCAACACTAGCTCTGCGTTGTTCAGATTTTGGTGCTCCTAGCCAATGCAACTATCACTTCGACACTCCCCTGCACCAACTGACCCGGGTCCATCCTATTATTTCTGATATGGGTTCCCGTAGCAAGGTATTGATCCAAGAGGTGGACCCCTCAAGGATCATGCCCACCTACAGTTCTTTCGAATATACAGTGCTAGATCACCCCACCTCTCCACTGGAGGTATCTAGGCAATCATGGCGAACTCCTCTTCCTCGATCTTTGTGGTAGCAGCGTACGAATCATGTTTCTCGTCCTTGTCCTTCTTCTTGAGAAGAGACTAAGTATCGTAGTGACCAAATTCACCACACCGGAAACATTTGATCTTAAAGACATCTTTCTTCTTCTTTCGCTGCTCCTACTGTCCCTTTGATGCAAGGGCTGCATTCTCTTCCTCCTCCTTGGGCTTTGTCCCACTGTTGTTGTTGCCATCAAGTTTGTACTTGACTAAGTCTCGCCTCATCTCTTCTAATTGAAGAACGGCCCACATCCCTTCCTAATCCGGCAATTTCTCGCTGCCCAAGATACTATGGACATCCGACAAATACTTTCCATTCTTCTGAGATTGAATTCAGGACCAATCTCACCATCTCTATAGGTTGAAGTGTTGATCCTATAGCTGCCAAATGATCTCAGACTTCCTGAATCTTTGATAGGAATGGATCAATGCGTTCCCCTCTCTCCATCCTTGTTGATCTCAGCTTCTCCTCCAAGTACATCTTCCGCTGCTCAGAAGATCCTTTATATAGCGTAGCCAAGGCATCCCACATCTCTTTGGTCATCCCTTTGCCAACAATGTGACATACAACGTGATCCCTCACTCCATCGAGGATCAACTTCTTGGCCTTCACCATCTCAGCCTTGTACTTTTTAAGTGGATCTGCATCGTCGGGTACAATTACCACACTATCGACATACATCTTGAGACAATGCTCATCCAAAAGGCACGAGATCCTAGCCTTGCAGATCACACAGTTGGATGCTCTATCCAACTGAACTTGATCTCTCAGCCCATTAGTTGCCATATATGCCAACAAAATGTCGAATTGCCTCCTCTCTCCTCTACGTTGCTGCTAGGTTGGCCTATGCTCTCCCTGCTGGGGTTAGTAGATCTACTCCTCTCTACTACTATTCAGCAAATGAGAAATCGAATTCCCTGGCTAGGAATTCTCTGAGGAAGAAATTCCCTCAAATGGTTTCTCCTCCCTTCCTCTAACGTTTTTCTGCCCCAACAACTGCTACAGAAAACTGCTCTGTGTTGATTCTGCTGTTGCACTGCTCCCTCTGCCACTGACAAATCTCGATCTAGAAATCTTACCTATCTGTCAACTCACTCAGAGAGAGATCTTCCTTGAGAATCTTGCCCTCCTAGCTTGGACTGCACAGTCCCTATAGGGGACTCAATATGTTGCCTATACAGCACTTTGATCTTCCTCCTCTTCAACATTGGACTCCTCTGATCTGCTCTCTTGCTTCACCTGCGCTCTGATACCATGTGAAAATTCGAGAATCTCCAAATCACTACTGTAGCAAACTGATATTACTTCTCCTACTTGTTAATCCATACAAGTTATTTACTGTGTTCTACTGTAAATATCGAAGTAAATACAACTACAGCCTTCACAACTTTAAATAATATGCGGAAATAAGAATTTGAGCAAGAAGAAAATAACACACACAAGTGACACCGTTGTTTTTGGACAAACATCCCCAAAAAAAACCCAATGAGGGAAAATTGGTGCAACAGCTGAGGGTTTGTATTATTATGCAATAGTTTCTTAATACAATCTTTAGATGCTTTACAGGCTATCCAATACAGAGAATCTGACTAACAGAGAGATGAGTGAGATATACCTCACACTATCACTGGCGATCCAGTATTGATCCAGCGACTGAATAGCTAGCCCCTACCTGCTTCTACGCAATTTCTGTGTAATCACTGCGTTGCTCTGCGTCACAGCTTCTAGGAACTGCATCACCCCTTCAGGCTGATCGATTTGCCTTTGAAACTTCAACTTTTTGCCCTTCCTATCTCACACCCTGACTTCTGGCTCTAGAATTCAATTCTCTAGCAAATTTCGGATCTCCTCTCAGGCTCTGCGCTGCCTCAACGTGGCCTTACGCTACCCAGCGTGGGCTCTGCGCTGCCTCTTCTGGATCTCTCTCTGCCTCCTCTCCAATGTATCCCCGAATCAGGAAGTCTTCCTTCAGAAACTATCCCTGCCCCTCACTGCAAGAAGTCACCTCGATCACTTCTACAGCAACTGTTGCGCTGCTCTCTTCAGAAATCGATCTCTTGATCTCTTACTCAATGTGTCTTCCAAATGCCCATCTAAGTCCTTCTTATAATCTTCTCATTGAGTAATCAACGGCTCAGATTAAATTCTAACCAATGGCTCAGATCATATTGACTCGATCTTCGTTTTCTTCTAGAAGATTCACACCCAGTTTTATTAATACCCTTTAATTATGTTAATTTCCTAAGTTTAGACTTAGGCCTCCATTAAAAATAATTAATTATTTTAATAAAGCTTCCTTCGGGTGGAATTTCCGAAAACAATTTCTAGGTATTCTAGAATACATGTGTCCTAGCCTCCTTGCAAATTTTGAGGCTTAGAGCACATCTGATGCTTACCAGAAATCAACATTAAGATCAGGAAGGGCTTGCGCATTTATATATATCGTTTGGAGGATCAAAGCAGCGCAACATAAGTGGGTAGATGAAAATATATTGGATAGAGGAATTACAGAGGAGCGAGAAACCTAAGGAGTTTAGAGTGAAGCGATGGTGCTTTGAAGAAGCGAGAAGGTGAGAATCTTTAAATTATTCCCAAACTCGGTTGGGAAGCCGAGATCATTGATCAACAGAGTGATCAATGATCTAGTAGCAGTGAAGCATCAGACTGAGCAGCAGAAACACTGAGACGTAGAGGAACCAAGACCAAGAGTTACAAGACAAGTAGAAGGACCGACAAATAGGCACAACACTAGGGTGTTTTTGGGTCTGACAGAAGTTCATCATTTAACTGCGTCAAAATATGTCACCTAACATAGACGGGAGACATATTTAACAGTATCAGGCCAAAAGGTCAGAAGCACGTAAGGTTTTCGAATTATTGTTTTTAAAAACTCGTCGGACACCCGTAGTCCGTCACTAGACATAAGCTGCAGGAAATCGTCAAGTCCGGAAGTTAATTTAATCAAGAGTCTAACATTATCAGGTGGGCCCGACAGGTGCATAGATGGAATAGTCAGAGGATTTTAGTGGCCAACAAGTGAAAAGTAGGCCAACCTAGAAGACAAGAGCGGAGGAGTTCAATATAAGTGGTGGGTGTGTTGTAAGGTGGGCCAGGTTGGAAGCCTGCGAACCCGTAAGTTTTTTGAAATGCGCTATTAAAAAGAGACCTGGGCATCCGAGCTCCACTCTAGTGAGTGTATACATATGTATTGCAGGGAATGGTTTTACAAGTGAGGCTAATGGAGGAGTAACCAGGTGAATCAACCTAGAAGAATTGTAATTGTGCAGAATAATAAAGGACCGAACTAAGCATCGGGAGTTGGTCACAACGTCGATCGTGTATTGTGCCTAAATCTTGGCTCTGGGGGATATTTAAAACAGGGAAAGAGTTGGACGAGTGTAGTAAGTAAAGAAGCATCTTAACCCTAAAGGAAAATCCAAGCCATGGGAGTGGCGCTGGAAAGGGAGCCGATTTACAATTAATATTAGGGCATATGTTTCAAAATGTATTGGGTTGCATAAGGACGAACAATATAGAGGGGCCTATGTTGACGATAGAGGAAAAAGGTGTATGTGTAAACCAATGTTTTAAAACTCGGACTCGTACTCGGAACCGGACGAGCATCAACTCCGACTCGGTATCAACTCGGACTAGTTGATTACAATGACTCGATCTTTGTAAAAATACATTAAATATTTAATTTTAATGAAAAATCATATTTTTAAATATTTGCATTCATGTTTCCAAACTCAAGGCATTAGAATAATAGAGAGAAGACAACACCTGATCAAAGTATGCTCATGAATATATCTATTATATCAAAATGGCACAGAGTGCACTATCCAATACATGTAATGTATAGAGATCAGATTAAAAACACATAACCAATGTTGCTCCAAAAACCAACTCCTCAATGTTGTTCCAAAGATCGCCAAAGAACCTCCTCAGTGTTGCTCCAAAAACCAACTCCAACTGCTCACAAAGTCCTCACAAATGCTCACACAAATGCAATGAGATAGTTGTGAGGAAATATGAGGGGGTTGGATCACCTTTATAGGCATGGGAGAGGCGTAGAGGGTCTAGGAAATAGTTTAAACAAAAATAAAATTGGTTTCAAGTCTGCCCAGCTTACCTTTTTTTCCTACCTTCAAGATCGTCCGATTTAAGTCAAGCTCGGTCGATCCGTTACCGTACCAGCCAAGTCAATGACCAACTCGGCCAAATCGGTAACAAACCAATCGTCGAACCGAATAATTGACATAGTCAATCCAGATAGCGATATGGCTCGGTCAACCAACTCGAGTCCGAGTCAAACCGGCCTAGTTTTAAAACTATGGTGTAAACCCTTTCGGCTCCTCCCACTGTATTATTTATTAAAGGGATTCATATCCCAATAGCGTTGATTACACAGGGTTGACAAAAGCGCCTTCAGAGAGCAACTAGGCACTGTGGACTTTAATGCAAACTCAGATCGAACGTCCATCACATCTGGGGGCCAAATTCTGGTGCTTGAAGGTCGATTTTAGCCCAAGTTTGAAGGTCGAGTCCTCGAGTTTGAATGTCGAATTCAAGTCAAGGTTGAGGGCCAAGCTTTAGTGCATTGAAGGCCAAGTTCAGGCCTGGTTTGAAGGTTCCTTTCTAGTGTGTTGAAGGCTGAATTCAAGTCTAGTTTGTGGCTGAAGTTGCAGTCTTGTTATAAACCAAGTTCAGTTCTGATCTTTGAGGTGGTCGAGCTCTATTGGAGCACTGTTGCACGGATCTTTGGAGGCCAATTCTAGTTGGCTAAGGCAGTGTTAAGGAAGTTGTTAGTTGAAGTAGTTGTGATGTTAAGGAGATGATAGGGCCAAGCACTATTGTAGGCAGAGGTGCAATAAGAACAAGGCTATTGTGGACAATTTTTGTGACAGGTGTGTGGGCTGCATAAAGTGAATGTTTAGTGCAAAAGTTGATAGGCTGCAGGAAACAAACCTTCAAGGTTGATAGGCTTGTTTGGTTCCAAGTGTGTTGAAAATCCCTATTTAGCAAAAAGAAATCTACAGTGTTGAGTACAAGTTTCTAGGTGGGCAGACCTTCTCTTTGAACATATAATAAGCCTAAGCAGTGATAGTTGAACAATGAACAGCAAGAGTTGAGGAAGTTGAAATGCCAGATGGAAAACCTCTTTTTGATCAAATACAGAGAACCGACATGTAGGAGATCAAGCCTAAGCCAAGTCAAGAAGCCTATTTGAAGAGCAGAAATTTAAGGTGTACAGATCAAGTGCTTGTGATCATGCTTGAAGGCACAAACCTAAGGGTTGCATTGTTAGATGACAACTCACTGGAGAATTTGTTGAGGACCGAAAGTTATTGATGACAGATCCAGGGAACAACTTGAAGTCAAGTAGGTGCCTACAGTCTGCTATGTTGGTGCTCAACTGGGGGGGATTGGTGTCTCCAATAGGTTGGTGCCTACATTTGTTGAGTTGGTGTTCAACTAGGGGAATGAATCTCTTGTAGGTTGATAACTACAAGAGTTGTAAGTTGTTGCTTACTTTGTACAGGAAAGTATACAAAATATCTACAAATAAAAATTGTATAAGTGTTTCTTATGTAAGGATTTGTGTTGCATGATTTATGTGCATCAAATAGCTTAAAAGATTAAAATAGTTGAAAATCATGAAATATTGATTCACCCCACCTCTCAATATTTCCAACATAGTTACTTTTCATATTTTATCTAGGTCGCAACACCTAACCAAGGCATTTATGTGGGCTCTGTTACCCCTCTTTCAACAAGGGTACCTATATATTCATTGCAGAATTCTTAACACCATTGTAAGCCCAAGGTCACAAGTCAAAGCCATGTAACAACCATGTGAGCCCTATAGACTGTTGATTTCTCATGATCTTCTAGTTTGAGAATTACTTCCAATGATTTCTTAATTAATTCTTCTTTGTGTCACATTCATCATTAAGCAATTATACAAAGAAAATCTCAATTGTAAAAAAATGATGATAGTAGGATCATGAAGAGAACCAAACATGAGACAAATTTTTATCTTGGGAAAACCCTAACTAGCAAAAAACCCAGCAACCTTTTCTTAGAGAAATTGTCCAATTCAACAAGAGATATAATCTTATTTTTCCAGTCAAACAAGGTCAAACCGACCAGCAAGTAAACTCAAGTTAAACCTATTAAAATTGCCCATAAATCGCCTAAGTCAAACTGCTCAGGGACAAGACGAATTTCGGCCTACTTCTGCTACCCCATAATTTTGGTCTGTTGCCCCGAATATCCACAAAAGATTCGATCTACGACCCACACATGCAAAGTCAACAGAAGTCAAAAACAAAGATGAAATGGGTTTGATCAATGCTGGACAAACTTGGTCAAACTTCGGACCTTTTTCTTCTCTCTCTCCTTTGTATGAATGAACAGAAAATAAAATGCTTTAGTGATCCAAATTGGCTCCAAGTGAAGAAGACGAATGGTAATATATAGTGGATGAATGAGCCCGAAGTGATGTGTCTTTAAGGCTGGCCGACTTGAACTTTTGGAGGAAAAAATTTAATTTTCCCTCTTTTGGAGCCGACTTGAATTCAATTTTATAGTTTCATTTTCTTTTAATTTTGTGGGCTATTACAAATAAGGAATACCAACCGTAGCTACCAAAATTCAACATAGACATCTTAGACCCTATGCCATGTTGAGTCAATCATGTTATGGTCAAACCCTTACTGGTCCCATTGAGTTCACTCCGAGTCCCTTTCATCCTTGACAAGATTGGAGGTCCTTGTGTGAGCTTATATGTTGACGCATGGCTTTGGAGGAGTCTTCCTTATGTAAGGGCGATCACCAATGTAGGGGCCAGTCCAGCCCATGTCAAGTGCACCTATGTCTTTTCACATGGTTATGAGTTTATCAAGTATGTAGGTGACCTTGGCTTTGGTGTTGTATCCCTCAGATGTTTCTCACATATAGAATTCAGCTAATAAGTGATATTTACCCACTTCCCAAGGTAGTTCATGCTTCCCAAGGCAAAGTGATCCTAGAGTCCAAAATTCAATAAGGTCCCAAATTGTAGAGCCTAGTTAGAGGATGACATGCTACGTGGAATTTTTCCATTTCGATTAGGCATTCTCAAATTATTGTTGGTCAAAGAAGGTCAACAAGGGTGAGCAGTTTTCCAGGGGCAGAACAACTAAAGTGTTGCATCATTTTGGACATGCATTATGTCCAAAGTCATATATTCACCAAGAGGAACAAAACCCATGTCTCAAAAATATTCTATCCTCAAGAGCATTTCAGATCCCAAGTTTGATCAAGCTTATGTGGCAACACCTTAGACCTTCGTGGATATTTCAACATATTATGTGGTAGTGGGTGGAAAAAGAGGCAAATAACATGGAATGCTTAGCCAAGTAGGCTAAGGCATAGGAGATCTTAAGGAGGTAGCAAAATTGACTCATTCATGCATGAAAAGTTAAGTCAAATCAAAAGATAGTTATTAAAGGGGTCAAACTAGACGTTAAAGGTTATTATTTCCTAGAAGATGCTTTTGTGGACAAAAAACTTAAAAGTAGTTGTTAAAAGCAATGTTTTAAAACTCCGACTCGGGTTCAGAACAGGCTGAGGGTCGACTCCGACTCTGACTCCATATCAACTCGGCCGGTTTGATTTCAATGACTCGGTCGTTGTAAAAAATATATTAAATATTTATTTTTTATGAAAAAACATAATTTTAAAGATTTTCATTCCTGTTTGCAAACACAAAGCATTAGAATATAGAGAGAAGACAACATATGATCAAAGTAGGCTCATGAATATATCCATTATATCAATATGGCACCCAGTGCACTGTCCAATACATACATGATATAGAGATCAGAACAAAAACACATAACCAAGGAGGCTCTAAATGGCCTCTATAACAAAAGTAAAACATCACTAGTCACTACTAGCTACTGCGAGAGAAGCCAACATCATCTGGCTCAGACTCTGAATTAGAGTTAGACAGGGAAACACATGGCTCTTCCTCCTCATCACCATCTCCAACTGCAACTGTAGAAGTAGTAGCACTAGCATGCGCAACAGCTGCACGCTGAGATAGACGAGTTATGCACTTCTGTCGTCGCTAAGTAGAGGAAGTGCCTACAACTGGAGGACTTGGGTCGAGCCTGGTCCTAGTGGATCTGCATTTAGCTGAACATCTTGGGTCGGGCCTAGTCCTAGTGGATCTGCATTTAACTGAACATGATGTTCAGCTATTGCCTCCATCTGTAAATCTAAATCAATACCAATATCCACATCAGAATCAAACTCTATTGGATGACTCTCCACTACCCAATCTGATGTTGGATCAATATCTTCCAACACAATGGGATCTGTATTAGGTCTTTTGTTCAGCAATTGGTTGCGTCTTAGTTGGAGGTTGTATTGGACATAGACTAGATCCTTTAGCCGTTTTTGTTCCAAACGGTTTCTCTTCTTCATGTGAATCCTCTCGAAGACAAACCAATTGCGCTTACACCCAGTAGCACTGCAAGTTTGACTCAAAATATGGATTGCAAACTTCTGCAATTGAGAACAATGGCTACCAAATGTCTCCCACCATTGTGCTGCAAAAAACATAGTTGTGTAATGAGTTAGCTCAACAAATTATATCCAACTTTCAAATTACAAACAATTTAACAAAATAAGAATTTGAAGATTGAAATTGTTTGTTTACCAGCCTCATCTGCTAGGTTCTTGCCAAAGGTACCTGTGCCTCTGCTGAAACAAGTGATCTGTCGGTGTATCTCCAGCTAGTCACTCTCCTTAGGGACCATGCGATCAATGCAATCAATCAATCCATCTCTAACCTCCCCAGTCAAAGCTTCTACCTCCAGAGCTTTATAATGATACCTTGGGTTCAGAAAATACCCAACTGCGTGTATAGGGCAATGGAGTTGATTGTTCCATCTTTGATCAATGAATTCCCAAATGGGCCCATACTTAGCCACTCTATCATTATATGTTGCCTTTATTTGCCCCATTGCTTAATCCATAGCCTCATAAATGAAGCCCATAGCCAATCTTTCCCCATCCACCAACCGCAACACCTTAACCAGTGGATAAGAAACCTTCACAATCTTTTTTGCCTCTTTCCAAAATATTTCTTCATTAACTTTCTTTCTCACATCATTACCATCATGTTTGTGACACCATTGACATTCATTCCATTCATCACTAGAAAACACCCTTTGCAATTTCTATGTTGGGAAAGCATAGATTGCAATGTCAAAAAATGAGTTGCAAATCTAGTGATGGCAAGCCTAATAATATCCCTGCCCCTTGTGTGTTTCCTCATCAGGTTCAAAATCCACGAGTGGTTGTAGATATATTTTGTTATGCTTTTGGCATGCTCTACAGTGTTCTTGATCCAATCTATTTTACCAATCTCCTCAAGCATGAGGTCTATGCAATGTGCATCACATGGGGTCCAAAAGATGGTTTAGTGTTTTTCCTCTAACATTTTACCAGCAAGAAAATAGTTAGAGGCATTACCTGTGATGATTTGAACAACATTAACCACCCCCACCTCTTCAACAACCTCATCCAAAAGTTGAAACAACAAGTGTGCATCTTTCACCCTATCAAATGCATCAACTGATTTTAGAAGCATGGTTCCCTGTAGGCAAAAGATAAAGAAAGTTTATGATGGTATAGTTCTTTTGATCAATCCATCCATCTAACATGATGGCACATCTAGTTTTTTACCATGAGCTTTTGAAATCTTTCAAATATTCATCAATGGACAAAACCTCTTTTTGCAAAAGAGATCCCCTTAACTCATCCATAGTAGGGCCTTTGAAGCCCTTTCCAGCAGCAAATATGGCATCAAACATAGGTTCATAATATGGTGAACAAGAAGCATTGAAGGGGATATCAGCATCATACCACCATCCAGCTATGTAATCACAAGCAGTTTCTCTCAATTCTTTCTTCCAATGGTCATCTAAAGTGGGCTGCATTTGACCTCGATTAGCTTGAGGACCATGTGCACTATCAGAGGGAGAGGAGGGTGTGAAAAACTTTTGATATCACCCTTCTTTTTCATTTTACCCTTATGCTTTTCTTGAATAGACTCCAAAGAGGGAGGAACATAGCGCAAGGGGTTGGATGCATCAGTGCAAGGGATAGATGAAGAGCCCTCATAATCGAAATTGGGGTTAGTAGCCATCATGTGTGTTTTACTCCTCTTCCTCCCAATTTCAGCATCTATTTCTTTTTGCCTAGCTTTTTCTCCCTCAAACTTCTCAAATTTTTCTATCAACTCCTTCCTAATATCCCTAATTTGTTATGCTGGTACTGCACATGGAGCAATTTGGCCACTAATCCCATCCAAGTGTTGTTTCAAGTTTTCAACCTATGAATGTCCCCTCCACCTCCCTTATTTTTTCTATGACAAAATTTGCAATGCATTTGATTATCAATCATCTCAGCAT
Organism: Pinus tabuliformis; assembly: GCA_031772625.1. Taxonomy (NCBI): domain Eukaryota; kingdom Viridiplantae; phylum Streptophyta; class Pinopsida; order Pinales; family Pinaceae; genus Pinus; species Pinus tabuliformis. Next base: position 229,936,170 of record CM062817.1, read on the forward strand.
ATGCCCAAATAGCATCTTTCATTCTAGGAGCCATTTTCTGATATTTTTACTTGGAAATGAAAGGAAACAAATGTGATTAAAAAAAAAAAAAAACAAAAACAACAACAACAACAACAACAACTCTTCAATGTTCATTTCTTTTACAAAAATTACACTTTTCAATTTCCAGATTTGGAAAAAATAAAAAAACACAAGCAAAGGCAGATTTTAGAAGTGAAAAAAAAATTATCTCTAGGCTCTAGCATCCTCAATATTGCTCCAACAAACTAACTCCTCAATGTTGCTCCAATGGCTGCCCAAGAAGCTCCTCACTGTTGCTCCAATGATTGCCCAAGACTCGTCACTGCTGCTCCAAAAACCAACTCCACAACTCTTCAAAACTCCTCACAAATTCTCACACAAATGCAATGAGATAGTTGTGACGAAATTTGAGGGGGTTGCGTAGCTTTTATAGGCTTGGGAGAAGTTAGATGGGCAAACTGAAAACCTAAAACCAAAAAATAAGTGAGTTTGGGGTCCACATTGTTGAAGAAAATGTAACTAGATTTGGTTTTCATTATGACTTGTAAATATTATGTAAAGAAAAGAAACAATTATTATTATTTCTTGCATCATGGGTTTCATGAGCAAGATATGTTTACCATAGGTCAAAGACATTTTCTTGATGTCTTTAGGATTTGGTGTCTTAACATAAGCATTGTCAAAGTCATGTTGTCAAAAGATCTATGCTCCAAACAAGTGTCACTATCCCTTGCAAGTCGGCTTCATAAAGACAGTGATCTCCTTGATATGTCAGCCCAGCTTATGGTTCACATCTCGGCCTAATGTATGACGCTGACCCATATATATAACACATGAAGTGGAATTACAAAGATAGAACTTCGGATCAATCTCTAAAGAAGCAGCAAAGAAGAAATACAGTGACATACCATCCTCTCGATGAAGCTTAGATAATAGTCTTCCTCTCGGTGAAGCTCGGATACTAATCTAACTCTCGATGAAACTCAGAACGCAGTCTCGGTGAAGTTTGTCTCTCAGAGAAGCCCGGAACATAAGCTATTTCATGGTGAAGACTGTCTCTCGCTCTGTCTCTCGGTGAAGCTTGGATGTTCTATCCTCTCTTGCATAAGACAGCCCCATCACTGCCAGTATAGCGAAGTACTCAATACACTGTGTAAAACAATATGTCATTCAAGCTCAAGTGAAGATCTGGGTTAGCCAAGGAGTATTGAACTGTGGGAAGAAGGCGAAGTTATAAGGAGGCCGAAAAAGTAAGGAGTGCAGTGTTATAAAGACCAGTGACTGTGAAACGAAGACCAAATAGTGCAAGGGATAGTGACAAGCAAATTGGAGGTAATCTTTAGTCAAAGTTTTGTCAAGGGTCTTGGTATTCATTCACTAAACATCTATAAGAAGAGATTCAAGGGTTTTACTCTCAAGAGGAGAGGTTTTGCCCTAGCTTGGAGCGAACATACTGTGTACTTGTTCTACTGTTGATTTTCTTTTGATAACTGTTTGAAGAATACACTAACATAACGAAGAAAAAGAGAAAGACATCATAAACATTATCAATAAGTTCAAGAAGAATCACTAAACCATGAATAGCCCTAGATTCTTCAACATGCATTCCCTCCAAATTGCGCCGCTAACCGAGTTTGACTGGCTCAGTCGGTTTAAGTCAGACTCGGCCGAGCAAACTGGTTTGTTACCGAACTGGTCGAGTCGGTGACTGACTCGGCCAGTTTGGTAACAGACCGGCCAATGAACCGGTTTTTGTACCGAGCCAGCCCGAGCAAGGGTCCGGCGCAGTCGGCTCGACCGAATCCGATTCGGTCTTGCCGAATTTTAAAACACTGGTTAAAAGTCAGGTTACTAGTCATATCTTGTGGACCAAATTACCAAGGATGATCACTCTCTTTCGCAAGACAAATTGAGTTGTGCATGAGGAATGTTGAAGGCCTATCGGTGGACGTTGGAGGAGAAATGAGCACTAACCATCGAAATTTTGACTTCCGAACCTTTGCTTTGTGGATGTCGAACTCTTTGGGAGTGTGGAAGGCAATTTCACCCACTTGGTGGGCAATGCTTTTAGTGTAATAAAACATTATTTGTCTCATGAATCGACTTAGTCTTTAAATTCATTGTGCATGACAAGTCAAATATTATTATTTTAATGGAGGGAACTAGTCATTAGCAATGAAACTTATCAAATGTTAGCTCCTCACATTAGACATTGTTTACTATGAGATCCTTTTATGTTATGCAATAAGAAACCATTTTGCAAAATACTCTCCCTCTTGTGTATTAGATTGATTCTTCTATGCTTTTTTTTCTTAGATTTGGCCTAAGCAACTAGATTCGCTCAAAACACCGCTTGTGTCCTAAATCCCACGAATCAGACACGATTTGATGGGACATGCGTCCTCTGATCATGTCCCAGCGTGTTCAACTTGTGGGATTTGATGGGACATGTGTCCCTCAATCATGTCCCAATTTCAGGACACAAATCCTGATTTTGGGACAAGAACCCCCTAGAAAAGCATGTCGCGCGGCCCATAAAGCCCACTTTTGGCTCATTTCTCCCTCATTGTTTTGTGTCTCTCTTGTTATGGGTGTGTGGAAGCGACTAGAAAAGTGTTTGGGAGCATTTTGGAGGTGATTCAAGCAACAGGTAAGTGTATTTTGCTTCTTCCTTTTTTGCATTTTTATTACAGCAGTTTGCATGTGCATTTTTTCTTTATTTTTTTGCAGCATTCATGGCTCAATCAAGGGAAACAAGGAAGGGGCAAAGGAAGGGGAAGAATGTCTCCATTGGTGATGCCCCTCCTATTCCAATTTCATCATTGTCTGTAAGTATTCTCTCTATTGGAAGTGGGGCTACAACAGCAGCTCCAAATGTTGGGGGAAGAATTAATTTAGAAAGACAGCAAACTCAAGAAAACAAATATCCGTTGTGGAAGTATGTCACAAGAGAGCAAGGGCCAGGCAACAAGTTGAAGGGAGGAGGCAATGTTACTTGGAAATGCAACTATTGCAACAATCATTTCATGAGCACTTATTACCGTGTGAAAGCTCATTTGTTGGCCTTACCAAGTTGTGGAATTGCAGCATGTACACAGGTGTCTTTAGCTAGGAGGAAAGAAATGGAAAACGAGTCCAACGGTGGTTGCATCATCTAAGAAAAACAAGAATGATGATCCCCTTCCATTCTTGAGGAAAAGAAACAACAAATTTCCATTTGAGTTTTGGTGGGAGTGTTGGTCAAGTAGCAAAAAAGAAAGGCAATGGCACTTGGTCCAATGGACAAGATTTTTCAGAAAGAGAAACGGGAAGAGCTTGATCTCACCATTGCTTTCCTTTTCTATCAAAACTTCATATCCTTTAATGTTGCACGCTCACCTTCACTTATTAAGATGTGTCGAGCTCTAAGTCAAGGGCTCCATCAAGGTTTGTGCATCCTAGGTCAAAGAAGCTTAAAACCACATTGTTGACTAAGGCAAAGAAAGAGGTGGACAAAATGCTTGAGCCTATTAAATCAACATGGCCAACATCTAGGATTAGTATTGTTTCTGTTGGATGGACAGATCTAACACGCCACCTTGATCTGAATTGGATCATTATATTGTTTGTCATCCATCTTGATGCATTTGGAGTGGGAAAAGTGGAGGAATCAGCTCATGGGACCGTTTTTACTGACGAGACCCAGTTTGGCGAAACGTGGTTTGAAACCTTCCTGGAGCGTTTTGAGGCATCAAACGACGTTTTTGGGGGGTAAAAATTTTCCGCTTTAACGCGGCAACTTTTCATGCTATTCTACACATAGAGACCTTTCCAACGGCGCAAACTCAAAACAACATCCAATATCATGGATTGTTAATGGAAAATGCTCAACATGTTAAACCATCTGCAAATATACTTGAGTGTAAATGTGAGATATGAGTGACAGAGGTGACAAAGATAAATTTTGTGTTTATATAAATTGTAAATATGTCATGAATAACAGAAATATTGAATTGTATTTTAGATCACAATTATATATATACCAACAATATTTCTAAACTGTCATGATCCAAAGCGTATTTATTACCACATGAATCAAACAATTTACTGCCACCGAAAAGTATGATATCAAAGAATAAAGTTAATATATGGATGCTTTAAGTATCATTCCAAAGTTATGATATGTGGAATTCAAACAAATTATTCAAGGAAGTGTCAATATAATGCCAAAATTTATCAATGGAAATTTAACTATTACTTACCTATACTCTAGAATTTAATAGCGTACCTATAAAACATTGCGCAGAACCCACTAAGAATTTAACATTGCCATTAATTGCATAGCAATAGTAGTGCAAAAGGCTTGAATATTACATTGTATAAAGTCCCACACCAGATTTGCAATAATTTTCACAATTACAATCTAGACATTTTTAACCAGCTCTTACAGAAAAAATGACATTGCCAATGAATTTCTGCTAATTATTAATTTAAAGACATTTTGTCAAACATATCGCATACAATTTAACATGAAACCCTCGTTTGACAGTAAGCACAAACAACAAAATCGGCCTTATTATATTAACTAAGAATATGAATCAATGTTACCAAACTCTGAATTGGCAATAAGCCAGTGAGACAACAGAGCGAAGAGTTTTAATCGGATAATGAAAAATCGGGAAAAAATCATTGAATTCAATAAATAAAGATATACACATATATTGAATTAAAAGAAACATTTTGCATTGAAATTTGATATTCAATGAAACCATGTCCAAACAATGCATAATATCAGCAGATGTCCAAAATATCTTGAATGAATAAGTATCTCATATATGTTATGAGTCCAAATATGATCCAAAGTACTAAGTCTTGACTCCTAGTGACTACAGAGAACCAGAAGCATCTGCTTCCAAAAGTTTATAAAATACTGCGTATAATCAGTAAAAAAGCAATAACTGAAATCTCTTGATTGTTGTTGAAATGTACGATAATGGTTTGCTACTGAAATATTTGACAGAGCACATGTTGAGGCTACACAGAAGGACACTGCATAATACGCCTCTATTACACTACGTCTCTATTATGTGGAGTAAACTAAAACGGAAACCATGCCTCTATTACCTTCTCAATGTATGAGTTGCAGACCTTAACGGTGAGAAGTCAATTACTGACCGATGTTTAATTTTTAACCTAACTAAACCACGCAGCAAAAAATGCAAGAACCCTAAAAGTTAAAATTCGTGCTCTCCGAGTTGAGGGTTGAAAATCTCCTCAGTTGCCTAAATTGTGATTAATCGGTGAGTCGCAAGTCAAATTTGCGTTGACCACAAGTCAAACTCAATCAAAGTGAGTTTGACTCACCCAGAGTTGCATTGGATCATTTGAGGGAAGAGCGGAGTTTGACTCGCGAGTGATCAGAGATTCATGTTTCACTGATCTGAATATACATGATACCCTACTAAGACACCACCAAGATGGCACAAATCGTTGAAGATATAAATGGTTGGAAATGACCTCTTCAATTAATTCGTTGATGCCTAATGAGAAATCTGAATGGCTCCTCCTTCAAGACTAGCTAGGGTGGAGTCTTTCACCACCAAAGACTAGTTATTTTAATCAACTAGGTGGGTAATTGCTCCACCGAAGAAAATCATGCTCGGGGTTATAAACCCTCAAGCATGCTCCAAGAGCCATAGCAAATATTCCATCAGATATCTAGACAAGCCTAAAGAATGATATTGAGCTCCCTTTTATAAGTTTTGGCCATCCCAACACCATGGGTAAGTATTCCATGGATATCAATACCATGGGTAACTATTCCATGGGTGTCAATTGTTAAGAAATCTAGGTTATTAGAATTAGTTGATTTCTCTTCTTTGGTGAGTGCTTGTGAATTCTTTTTACTTGATTAGATTAGGATCTTCTTTATGTTAGAATCTTAGTGTTCTTCTTCATCAAACAGTAACCAATGCATTAACATAAATAGACAAGAGACACAACATGTAGGCTATCATCCAGGGCCAAAACCTCTCACTCTTTGAGAGGATAACTTGCACAAATTCTTCTTATAGAGATTCCAATTGACGAATACCAAGACCAAGACCCCTGACCTATTAGCCACTCCATGATTAAGACACGAGTCCTCTTCTGCTTCTGTCTTCTAGATTCCTCTTCCGCTGCTGAGACTACATCACTAGAGACCTTCACTGTGATAGCAATGAGAGAGCTCTGAAATCCAAACTGTAATTAAAGACTTTATCATTGTATTGTAATCATGTCCAAACTATTGGATCCTTCTCCCTCTGGCAGCACCAAGGCTTCTTTATCTAAACAAAACTTGAACCAAAGCATAGTCATCTTATCTTATGAATAGTGGACTCTCCTTAACATCGAAACAGTGTTATTGCATTCTCCTATATGAACTTGTCTTCTGCACTAGGCCACCTAAATAAAGGTATCTGAATTATTCACTGTCTTTGTCTTCCAAAATCATAGTGAGAGACCACCGAAATTCTGACTATAGTTTCTCCTTAGATAGACTAAAACTTCTTCTTCGTTGTTACTGTGATCTCTAGATAAGAGGGATCTGAATTCCCTTACAGAACTGTAGCATGCATCCTTGTCTTTGTTGAAACAGAGGTAAACAGGGTCATCTCTTCTACTCCTGAAAATTCAGAGATACGCGAAGAGCCTAGCCTCTTATATATAGTGGTTCGTCCATGTACTCAAGTCGACATGACCATTTGAATTAGTCTAGCACTTTCGGTGAGCCGACATAAGTTATTAATTCATATTGCAGGCCAACATCAAATCAAGAGAACTGTGCTTGTATTTTGGAGGGCTTTCTAGACACTTTATAGACTCATATACATTTTACATATTCTCAAGAAGAGCCCTTCATACATTACATTAATTCTTTGACCTTAATGACAAATCCTAAGGCTCTCAATGGGAGCCACCTAAAATAAAATCACTTGCTCATGAAACCCATGAAGCAAGGCTTACAAAAATAAATTTATTTCCTTTATTACATCAATTACAAAAGTCACAATTACATGTCATTATAAAGACAAAACCTAGGTACACTTTTCAACACTCCCTCTTAACTAGGGAGGTATTCATAATGGTACTTGGTCATTCTCAATCTAAAGAATTTCTCATAAGAAGAATTCGGATTTGTAACTCATTTGTATAGCATCATATCAACCAGCATTGTTATATAGCAAGGCCTTGACTAATAGCTCTATCTCTCCATAAGATCAGAGCACAATGCTGGCGAGACCAATGATTTATAGACATACTCATCATTGTCTCTCTAGGAACATACCCCACCCGGGTTCACTCAGGATATGCTCCATAAGAACTATTCTTTTCTTGGACTCCCCAATCCCACAAATAATATCGGTCCTCCACGACTACTCTTACTGTTGGATGCCCTATCTCATCCTCAAAGAGCATCGGATGCCAAATGATTACACAATCCTCCATTTTGTCTTCCCAGGTGAAGAATAGAACGACATGTCTATCTCTCCTTTTCAAACTAGGAGGACATATTCCATTAAAGGAATGTACTCATTCCTATCACAAAGGAATGTACCTAAGCTCCCTGCTTAGGAATTTTCCAAGTTTCTTCCAAGTAAGAAACTTCTTTTCGAGCTCCCTCTTAATCAGGGACCTATCGCAACTCCTCATGTGGATATCCTAAAACAACCAGCTACTTAAAGAGCTCCTTCCTTTGATGTCATGAATTTCTTCTTCGTCAAGGAGTCTTCATCTTTGGGAACTTCTACATAGGGCACAGATCATCCATCACTTTTATCCATGAGTTAGTCATGTTCTTAACTCATTAGAAAGTGATCCATCAGATTCTCCATTTGGCTTTGCTTCATGCCATATTTTTCGGAAAGACATTACATGCTTCTATATGGTTTGCATGGAATTCATTCACAGATCTTCCCTTGACAGTCCTACATAAGCCCAACCAGATGTTAGTTCAAAAACAATTAATGAACACTTCAAATCAAAATTACCTTGTGATGATCTTTCACCATGACATCTTCCTATAAGTATCAGCATCCTGCATGCAGATTGACACATCTCCCACAGATATTCAGTGTCAAGGGTCTCTATCTTTTTTCAACTTCCATTAGAGTCTTCACATCTTTCCGGGAGATATTCTAGTCACATCTTCTTAGACTTTGGATGTTGAATGCCTTCTACCATCATTCCATATAATCACAATCTCTTCCTGTCTCTTCACACACTTCATTCTCAGGAGCTTCCAATCAAAGTTCCTCAATCATAGTCAACCACCTCATACTTCATATGAGGACATATTATGTTGATTTCATCTAGTGTAACTCATGCCTTTCGACATTCTTTCATAGGAGGAGATTCCTTTCCTTTGATCATGCTTCAGAATAGAAGTAGTGATTGTTGTTACCTGCAACCATACGACATGACTTTATAATATTAAATACAAGCATACATACCTTATTTACCTTTAGGTCATCTAGGTTTCTTTCAGTAGCTTCCTTGATTGAAAAGATCTTCAACCCCTTGATTTGCTTCATCTCTCATGTCATCATACCATCATCCCATGAACTCCACAAATTGGAGTTTCTGATGAAACACTTGCTTTCTCTCTAGATCGGTGAATCCTCCAATGAGGATTCCATCTCACATATCCTTATTTAGCAGATGTTTCCCTTTTAAACAGATGTATGATGAGACTTGTCCTAGATGACTTCTTCCTTTGATTTTTCAATGAGGTCACCAAGAGTTATATCCTTCAAAGTTGACTATGGTGATGTCACGTGCTCTTGTTTCTAAAGCTTGCATGATGCCACGATGCATCTCATTATTTATTATAGCCATATCCTATAAGGTTTAGGAGCTATGACAAGAACTTTTGTGAGGAAGACTATCTCAGTCGAGATCTCTTACTTCCTCTTTTATTGGACTTCCTTTCTTCAGATTCCTCCACTTCTTCGGTGATATGGGCTTCCTTTCTTTCTTTTGATATTGTCCTTTTAGGACAATCTATCCTGTAAAGTCCATAGTCTTTACTTCCATAGCATTGAATCTCAACTATGCTCTTCTTTCTTTTCTGAGGACCAGAATTTTCCAAACTTCCTTTCCTTCCAGCAAATGTTTGAGTCCTTTAACCTTCAACACTTTTGCCCTCAACTTGTCTTCTTCTATCTTGCATAGAAACCACAAGTTGTCGAATGAGGTAACTTTCTTATCCCCATGGATATTTGTTACCTTGATCATCAGTTAGTGCATTTTAGATCAATGGTGATTATCTTCTTATCATCTCTCCCAAATCTCGTAGATGAGATCTTATGAAGATATCCCTTCATCCTTTGATACCTTTAATTTTTGTGTAGATCAAATCTAAGTCTTGTGACCTTCTTTACTGCATCTTCAGAGAATATTCTTACGAGCCTATCATATACATCTCTTTGATGTCTTCAATATTGCTATATGAGCGGACCTTTCATAAGAACCCCTTTCCATGAATTCAGAGGGGACCTTTTCATTGATATGTTCAATGACTTCACTTTCTTCAAGGACTATATATATCCTCCTTTTCCATGCAAGGAATTTCGATGACCTATCCAACTTATAGATCTCCTTGCAAACATGAAGTCATTTTACCAAATTGATTAAAGAATGAAAGATACTTACTTGACAAGTGAAGATGAAATCTTCTTACTTCGATGATGGTTGAAGAAGATGTAATTGATGCTTCCTTGGATGATCTTTTTCAAGGGCATGAAGAGGATCCTTGCTTGCCTTATAACCTTGAAAATTATGACAATGCCTTCTCGCCTTCAATATACTTCGACTTCTCATGTAGTGTAGATCAGAAATGCTTCTAGGATTTCGACTTTCTCCAAGATGATGTGATCTTCATCTTTAAAGCCCTTCGAGTTATCTTGCCTTGTAGATAACTCGATGATGACTAGTGGATCCAAAAGAACCTTTACTATTGTAGACCGCTTCTTCGATCTGGGGTTTTATTCTTCAAAGTAGATCTTGATCTTTTGCTTTGATAGCCTTCGACTTGATTAGATGACTTGCTTGAAACTCAATCCTTGAGTGTCTCTTTGATTAGATGCCCTTCCTTTGACTTCAGCACCTTAGCTCTGATACCATGTTGAGAAATCTAGGGTATTAGAATTAGTTGATTTCTCTTCTTTGGTGACTGCTTGTGAATGCTTTTTACTTGATTAGATTAGGACCTTCTTTACGTTAGGATCTTAGTGTTCTTGTTCATCAAACAGTAACCAATGCATGAACATAAATAGACAAGAGACACAGCATGTAGGCTATGAGCCAGGGCCAAAACCTCTCTCCTTGAGAGGAAAACCCGCACAAATTCTTCTTATAGAGATTCCAATTGACAAATACCAAGACCAAGACCCCTGACCTATTAGCCACTCCATGATCAAGACACGAGTCCTCTTCTGCTTCTGTCTTCTAGATTCCTCTTCCACTACTAAGACTACATCACTAGAGACCTTCGCTGTGATAGCAATGAGAGAGCTCTGAAATCCAACACTGTAATTAAAGACTTTATCACTGTACTGTAATCATGTCCAAACTACTGGATCCTTCTCCCTGTGGCAGCACCGAGGCTTCTTTATCTAAACAGAACTTGAACCGAAACATAGTCTTCTTATCTTACGAACAGTGGACTCTCCTTAACACCAAAACAGTGTTACTGCATTCTCCTATATGAAATTGTCTTCTGCACTAGGCCGCCTGAATGGAGGTATCTGAATTATTCACTGTCTTTATCTTCTGAAATCATAGTGAGAGACCACCGAAATTCTGACTGTAGTTTCTCCTCAGATAGACCGAAACTTCTTCTTCATTGTTACTGTGATCTCTAGATAAGAGCGATCTGAATTCCCTTACAGGACTGTAGCATGCATCCTTGTAGTCTTCGCTGAAACAGAGGTAAACTGAGTCTCCTTTTCTATCCTGAAAATTCAGAGATATGCGAAGATCTGTTCTCTACTTATGCGAAGAGCCTAGCCTCTTATATATAGTGGTTCGTCCATGTACTCAAGCCGACATGACAATTCAAATCGGTGTGACACTTTGGGTGAGCCGACATAAGTTATTAATTCAAATTTCATATAGCTTGTCTTTTGGAGGGCTTTCTAGACACTTGATAGACTCATATATATTTTACATATGCTCAAGAAGAGCCCTTCATACATGACATTAATTCTTTGACCATAATGACAAATCCTAAGGATCTCAATGGGAGCCACCTAAAATAAAATCACTTGCTCATCAAACCCATGAAGCAAAGATTATAAAAATAATTTTATTTCCTTTATTACATCAATTACAAAAGTCACAATTACATGTCATTATGAAGACTGAACCTAGTTACACTTTTCAACATCAATACAATGGGTACCAATACCATGGGCAAGTAATCCATGGGCACCAATACCATGGGCAAGTAAATACATAATAATGTGACTTTATAAAGTTCCCCCCTGTTCTCCTGACCACATTTTAATCTAATTAAATCAACCATTTAAAAAAAATTGTGTTTCGAATGTCCTTGGTATCATTGTACGGAACTGGACAGTTCAGTCATGAACCGGCCAGTTCTGTAATTATGGTTCCAGACCTCGAACTGGTCGGTTCCACTAGTTGCAGACCAGTTCTGATAACAATGCCCCAAACTGAACCCTGAAGATGTTTGTTCATTTTAAGAAGATCTTCTTCTCATACACAGGCTCTAAAATTTTCCAATGGCAGCAATGTTGGCAGGTAGTAAGGCTTTATTGTGGGCCAAGGTCCTCCACTCTATCCATCTCCTGCTCTCTAAGTCCCATCGGTCTGCCTGTCAGAAAATTCCAATTTTATTCGGTCTTTTGCAACTGACATCAAACTAGTTATGCTATACAATGGTCTTGAAACTTTTAACACCAGAATGGGCCCAAAATGCACAGAAACAAGCCCGAAACACAATGGAAATTGCCCAAAATGTCTCAGGTGCATTTCATGCAATATTGGTTAAACTATGACATTCGATAATAGTTCTGTTAAGTTGCCTATATTTATGGAAGAAACAAATGATTTGGATGTTCAGCAACAAAGAAAATATAATATGACGATCCAGTAAATTACATTTTGCATTAGTGATTTAAGAATAAAGGGAAAAAACTGATGAAAAAGTAAATTCACGTGAAAGCCGTCTCTGGTAGACTATAGCTTCAAATTTCAAACATGATAAATCACACCAGAAGCAATAAATAAAAGGCAAGCATGCATTCCAAAAGTAAATGAACAATGTTGCAAATAAGAAAATGTGTATCATTACATCACATGGTCCAGGTCAGATAGTTTAGCTAATTTGAGCAATATAGGGTAAAACTAAATTAGGATAAGTAATCACTGCACAAACTCCTGGTACTAAGAAATACCCATCACATACTCTACCCTAACTCCAATTTTTAAATATGTCCTTGGGAAAGATATTGTTGAAGTTTTCTATTAAAATTCATTTATATGTGTCTTGGCACATGAAATAGATAGATAGAATTAAATATCTCCCATATATATAAGTAGATGTAATAAGAAATGAAGGCATGTCAATCTAGAAAAATAAAATGGAACAACCTGTGACAACAACGGCAGTTCACTATGTAAACCAAGTTGCACAGCTTACGGTCCACTGTACTTCAAAGCCCTACCTGGCATGAGGCTTTAACTACCATTCATACACTTCCCTTGCTGCACCAATCTAGAAGAGTAAAATGTCATTGACAAAAGTTACAAGTTTGTAACATACAAAATCCATCAATTCACACTCAATGAGACCCATTAAACAGAACACAAAAGAAACCAGTCATACAATTAGCATATCAATCATGCTTTTAACACAGAAAGACAGGAGAGCAGTAGTTATTTCCTTGTCATATCTGAAACATTTTGGAATGGCTTTCAACAAAGCGGCTCATACAAAGGGTTTATAAAAGAATCATAAAGTCATAGTTGCATCATTTCTTCCTTTGCCAAGGTAAACATAAGCAGCAACTTCCTTCTAGTAGAAGACAGGATATGCATATATGTGTCAGGAACAGAACTTACATTCTTCATCTTCACAACAGAATTGATCATGTATTTGAAAGTCTCCCCAGTTGGCTTGACATCATAGTTGCGCATCACTTTGTAGATTGGGAGCACCTTAATTCCCATGGTAGGAAAGATATTAGTGTCAGCAAAAATATCTGTAAAACCTCAACTATACTCAGAAACAAGGGAGAACACTCAATAACAACTAGTTATAAAGTAATTAGAGTATATATAAACTAATCGATGCCTTCAAATAAGGAATCCCACTTCCTACATCCATCTACAGCTAAGGATCAAAATGGACATGTACTGGCTTTTTGGTTGGGAACTAATTTGAGACCTCACACAAAAAGCACATTACTCTTGGACTAATGAAAATTAAATTCAAAATTTTTCAAGGTCTACCAATGTTGCACGAAGCGGGAGCGAAGCGGAAGCGCGAAGCGGAAGCGCGGAGCGCGGAAGCGTCATTTTCCAAAAATCTAGGGAGCGAAGCGTCCGCGGAAGCGTCTGCTATATATATATATTTTTTTATATTTTTTTGCATTTATACTCAAAACAAACATCCCAAATACCAAATTAATTGTAGAAGACATGAAAACATGCATATTTTTGCATAAATCAAGATAGATATGGCATCCATGATTCCATTGTAGTTACTAGTATGTACAACAATCATCTATATTCTAGCTATTACAAACATACATCAAATTTTGAAGCATATTATAAAACATAAAACATTTAAGCATATTATAAAACATAAAACATAGAGCATATTATGATTTATCTAGCAAGTGAGCAACTGTCAACATTTGTCATGTCCAAAATTCAAATAATAATGTTTACAAAATATGTCACTTGGTCACCGCCAAGCCAAAAAGGTTCAAAATTCAAATTCACAAGTCTACAAGTCTAATGAGTAATCTATGACAAAAAGAAGTAGATTGTGAATATATCTACTAATCTCTCCTCCTTCCACCACGAATAGAACGTGATGGCGGGCCTCCACGTGGTGGCAATGAAGAAGATGGTCCCTGTGTAAGTCGTGGCACTGGAACTGATGAAGAAGAACCTCCTCTAGTAGAAACCAAGGGACCAGATGGGGGTGGGGGTGGTGGCATATCAACACCCGTGTCATCATCCTAGAATCGCTCAAAAAATTCATGCAAACAAAAAACACTAGTTAACAAAAAAATTAAAAACATGAATTCTTTATAAGGGAAAATTGGAAAATTCATACCACAATGGACATACCTGGATAAGAGAATCCTCTAATTGCTCTAGTCGCAACACTCCATCCTCCAAATTGGGCTCCTCTGGATTCTTGTCCCAAGTCAACAAGTCTTTATTAGACTTTGCATCTTCACAGTAATGGGACAACAATCGCAAGTTGTAATGAACATAAACCAAGCTCTCTGCCCGGTCTAAATTCAACCTGTTCCTTTTAACACTGTGGATGAAAGAATAAGAGCTCCAACACCTCTCTGCAGAAGAAGTGTTTACCACCTGTGATAGCACCCGCAATGCCAAACTTTGTAGAAGTGGAGTAGGCCCTCCATGCATGTTCCACCACTCAAGAGCAGAAAAATTCTCTCGATCTTGAATTGCATGCATGCTCGAAAATGGACCAGTGCTGCTCGTATAGTTGCTCACGTGTCTCCGTACCAATGCAGCCTCCTCCTCATCAGGGATTAATCTACTCAATGCAGCCATATATTTTTCGTGAACCTCTTTATCTTGGTGTGGTCTTCTCCTGACTCCCCCCCCAGGTGCTGGTTTTGAAAGCCATGATGGATGATAGTATTTAGGTGTCAAAACATATGCTAATGCATGCAATGGAACATTTAGGCTATCCCATCGTTTTACCACCTCTTCACGAATATATTTGTACAAGGTGGTATCTCTAGGCTCAACAATGTCTTTAATCTGCCCCAACATGCTATCCATTTGCTCATACACCTCCCCAATTACTGGTCGATCTGAATCTGCAAACTTGATCATGTAATAAATTGGTTTGGTGAATTGCAAAACATATTTAACCTGTGACCAAAAGTAACTGTCAAGAACAATGTCCTTGACTTCATTAGCACCATCTGTGTCATTGTTAATTTCATCCCATGTTTCAGCACACACCAGATTAGTTAAAGCTTGTCTCACCCTCACTAGCCGCCTAAAGGTGAGGTAATAACTAGCAAATCTTGTCTTTGCAATTTTAAGCAATTGCAACTTGGAGTAAGTGCCATAGAAGTAGTTTACCCTTGTATGCCCTGTGATGAATTTAATGAGCTGCTTCCCTTTCCTGTAAACCTCAGCAATCCACCCACAATCTTTGTGTTTCACAATATCATGCATCAAAAGGTTCAATGTGTGAACCAGGCACCCAGACCAAAAGATGTGTGGATGAGTACGCTCAATAATTTTTCCTGCTAACTTACAATTTGCTGCATTATCTGTGATCACTTGAATCACATTATTCGGACCAACATCTTTGATTGATTTCAATAGGAGATCTGCAATGTTTTGTGCAGTTGCACTGATGGAGGAGGAGTCATGAGATGCAATAAATACTGCACCACTAGAAGAAACACCAAGAACATTTATCAAATGTTGGTTTCTAATATTTGTCCACCCATCTGATACAATGGATACCCCATAATCCACCCACTCATGTGTAAAACGTGTCAAAGCTCTTTGAACCTTAGCTTTTTCTCTTTCTAATAACACTGTTCTAGCTTTCTCATAGTTGGGGGCCTTGTATCCTTTTGGGGCTTCATTGATGGCCTTTACCATGTCTTGCCAATAGGGAGAGCGAAGCACATTGAATGGTACACCGCAAGCACAAAGAAAACGGACTATCTTTCCATCCACATCATCCCTCCCAGTAACATTAAGGAAATCCCCTATTGTTTTTCTACCTCCAGAGGTTGCAAAAGTACCATGAGGAGATGGGCAACTACCAAATTTAGAGGTTGCACTTGATTCAGAATGAGTTTTTTGTTTCTTGTTTTTTCCTTGTGCAGCCATCTCTAATTTGATGTATTTTTGTCTTTGTTCACTTGAAATGTTTGGGCAAATGTTTACCCCCACGGAACCCTTTCTTTCATCACTGTCTAGCACCCCACAAAGATGCCTCCTCAGACGGGTATATGAACCCGTATATGGTTTTCCTCCATGACAACCATGAGGGCACATCCATTTGTAAGATCCACCACCCTTTCCCCCTTCAAGTTTGGTCACAAAGGTCCACAAGGGATTTGATGTACCTTTCCCATCTTGTGCTTCAGTGTCCTCTTCAAGTTCATCCCCTTCCTCTTCAAACCCTTCCTCCTCATCATACATTGGGTCACTACTATTAGGACCAAGTTCATCCCCTTCCTCTTCCCCTCTATTCCTCACCCTTGCCATCATTAAAACCAAGAGTGGAATGATACATAGAAGCCAAAAGAACACCATCTTGGAATATGGATATAGGTGGTGGACAACCTGTAAATAAAGGAGCAAGTAGAAACAATGGGAAAGAGTAGGAGAGGGAGGAGAAAAATACAATTTTTTTTTCAAAAAAACAAGGGAGTTTGGGGTTTGAACTTACCTCTTTAGCTCTTGTAGATGAAGTCCTCCAAGCTCTTGCTCCAAGCTCCTCCTCCTTCTCCTAGCTCCTCCTTCTTCACTCCTCCAAGCTCTCCTCTCTTCTCCTCTCCTTTCCTCTCTTCTCTTCTCCTCTCCTCTCTTCTCTTCTCCAACTCTCATAAACTCAAAGTGAGAAAATGAGAAGAGAATGGGGGCTTTATTCTTTTCTAAAGTCACCCTAGACTCACCCTAAACCAACCTAACCCACCCCCTCATGCTAGTTAAGACTCAAGTTAAAACAAATTAAAAAAAAATCAAGTTAAAAAAATGATGCCGCGGGTTGCTTCCGGAATCGCCTGGGAACCGTGCGGGTGGCGTGCGGTTCCGGGCCGGAAGCTTGGCGCCACCCCGTGCCCGAACCGCCCTCGGATCCGCGGTTCCGGGGTGGCCGCAACCTATATGGCAGGAACCGCGTCTAAAAGACGGAACCGCGCCCCCTCCTCCTCAGAATCGCGATTCCTAAAGGGATTCCGGGACGGTTTGCTCCGAACCGCGGTTCCGGGTTTGGATCCTCCGGGGGGGGGGGGCGATTCCTGCAACACTGAGGTCTACAAGTGACCAAATGCTCAATAAAGCCAGAATATATGTTTAATGTGGAAGAGTGCGTAGAGCATCTTGCAAACCAAATATCTAATCCAAACAAGAATGAACTAGTCAGCAACTTACCCAAAGATTGTTACACTTCATAATGACTCATAATTGTGAGCACGTGACCCAATAAAGACCAGATGTCTGACAAACAAATTGTCTACCAATGATGATTAGCCATAATGACTAGGGGACTACAGAAAATGTGGACATACCCCTTAGTGACCAAAAGTTGTGACCCTAAACTTGAGATAATACAACTATTTAAACTATTGATTAATCAAAATTGTTAATCATAATGCCTTGTAGGTTCATTACACGTCCTCCTTCAGATGCATTGTCTTAAAGCGTAATTTGAGCAATGATTTCCCTGTACAAACAAAATGTTATATTCATTGTTCTAGGCTCTGACTAAGTGAAAATATTTTGAATATTACTCATAAAATTCTCCAATTTTTATAGGGGCAGCAAAGTGGAATCAGAGGAGAGTTGGATCAAATGGGCTTTGTTAAAATCCTAAAAGAACTGGTAAAATACCCATGGGCCTTAGGTCATCATACTAGTAATGTTGTGGAAGCCTTAGCAATTTATAAAGGATTAAGTTAATGGGTGGACAAACTCAACCCTTTCCCAGTTGAAATTCTTCCCCAAATCCAGTAGAATTTTCCCAGAAATCATACTTCTACCTGATTTACAGGAACTGTTCAAACCAGACTTGACCTTATCAAACCAAGTATTAATCTGCAGTAGATATCCATGGGTATCATTCAAGAAGAGTTATTCGCTACAGAGTTCACCATTAAGCATTGAATGTCACAGAGCACGTTACAGATATTGGCAAGAGCGGCTTGGCAGTACCAGTCCATACATCAAGCCACACGTTCTTAAAGTATTAGAGAGATCAGCTCCAAACGATCTCAGAGTAGAGTACCTCCTACCCATCAGACTGCCTCCCAGTCCCAGAGACACAACCAAAGATCAATTCATAGTTTCTTTCTTCCAACCTCAAATGCTAGGAGTACCCCTCGCTCATACATTCCTTGCAAGATCATACAAGAAGAGCCCATGATGGTTCCAGAGGACTCCGACAGTGAACCACTACCATGTTAACCCTCTTCACCCTCGACCATCAGACTCAGGAATCATGACATCATCGGCCTCATCGTCTCTCTCTCTCTCTCTCTCTCTCTCTCTCTCTCTTGACAAGCTCTTGAGTTGTCCAAACTCACTTAGTATTTTGTAACACTATATGTTTGTCATGGTTTTATGCATTTATACATATGTTTTAATGTTAGATCTATGCAGGTTACTTTCAATATATTATCTTCTGCAATTCTAGGAGTTGCAGTTGCACTCCCAAAATGTATTCATACTACTTGTACATTTTAGTCCCACTGACCTAATTTTGTGGTCATTCATCCAACATTAATATAATTATCTTATCTTATCTTATCTTATTATGGCATGGATTCGTTAGTTGGTCCAATGATGCAACATTAATGGTTCATTGAGTGCTTATCAAACTTGACATATGGACATATGTTCTTCTTATTCAAATATAGATGGTTGGATAGAGCTCAAATAGGCTACTTTCGCACAAGTAAATGCAGAAGATATACCAGAGGTACGTATCAACAAGTGATTCAATGGAGTAGGTACCCCACATGTGTGTAGCATTCAGAGTTAGTTTGGGTGGTCGACGAAAGCCAATGGATGTGACCAAGATGAGTTTGCAGTGTCATATTTTTCATGACCTAATCATAGTTTTGGACACCCGTTGGGAAGATGTGCAAGAGGTTATGTTTTTAGGCAAATTGAAGAAGTTGTTGCCTCTAGCAATTTCTATTTTTAGCAACTACTATTTTCAGCAATTTTTGGAGTAGTCCAATTAACAACCCAATTTCATATTTGAGGACCCAATTGGAGGATTTGCCTATGGTGTGAATTTCATTGGATTCCAAGGACTAGTTATTCTTAGTGGAGTTATTTTTAGCCAGGTGGTTGGACTTTTGTGTACCCAATATGGCAAGTAGAACCAATGTGCAATTTCAAGCCATTTTAAGCACTTTGAAATTTCAGGGACAGTTAAACCCTAGATTTGCAAATCTAGGGGGTTAATGACGCTGGAGGTTTAGATAGATGTTCAAATACAGTTTTTCATGTGTTGAGGATCAGTTCCTAGGGAGAGTGGTTGCAGTATGGATTCGGTGATGGTATGGTTTTCAGGCACAATTTCTGCAGAGATTGGAGAGAGTTGTTATTTTTAGTAATTCTCCTACTTTTTAGGAGATAGAGCTTAGAAGCCTATATTGTAGTATTGATTAAATATTTAGAGTCCTTGTGAACTCAGAATTCTAGTGAGACTTCTCAAGAGACATGCATGTTGATATTTCTAGCTCGGACAGTTACTTTGCATAGGCATAAGTGTCTAGGTGTGCAGAAGTTGCCTAATCAGTGAGAAGAAAGTGGAGTCAGGTAGTAAAAAGAGTGGGAGTTAGATGAAAAAACTAATGTATACTAGGAGAGAGAAGATAGATTGGAGTTACCAAAATAAACTGCCGTTAGTGCTACATCAAACCTCCATCCATCCATGTGCTCTAACAACTCTGGAAGCTCTCCAATTTACCCAGTTGTTTTGCCACATCATTGGTGACTCATAGTAACTTGTCCATTCTAGACATTTCCATGTGTCAACCTCTTAGACAACCATATGTCACCTTGCTATAAATAGATATGCCAAAAATAACAGTGCCCCTAAAAATAGGAAAAATAGGAAATGTCCTGATGAAATAGGGGAACCCCTATATAGTATGGCTAAAAATAGAAAACTATCTGATTGTCCGATTGTCCACAATATTATACTCGTTGGACTCAGATTTCCATAGAGTCCAAATACATTGTCAGAACTACCATGCAAGGACTGCTAAAAATAGAAATGTCTTGGATTTGGATGTCAACAAAATTCCCTCATTAGACTTGGTTTTTAGTGGGGATTTCGAATACGTAAATAGATCTGACAGGCAGCCAATGCTAAATAGAAAGTGCTCAAATGTCCATGAAACCATACTCATTGGATTTGTCTTTTAGTATGGAGTGCAAATCCACAATCAGAATCGACACGCAATTACTACTAAAAGTTGAAAGTGCTTGTTTGTTGCTCGAAAGTAGCTTATGAACACAAAATCTCGCAAGAATCCTAGATAGACGATTATCTTTGACATACGAGTCTTTGGACCAGACCTGCTAAAAATAGGAAGTGCCATGCATTGTTAAATTTCCTAGAACTCAACAACTTGGTAGTTCATTACCTAGAAGATTACAGTTCTACTGAATAAAAGCACGACTAAAATATTAACAACACTTAAATAGTGGAAGCAAAATAAGCAACCAATATCAATCACATAAGCACACAATTTTTTTGCCCAATCAAACAGTTCTTCATTAAAAATAACTTCATAACATAGTTAGGCTCCCTTACTAGGAAAATGGCCATATGAGGAAATTACAATTACAATAATACCTTAGATCTGATCCAACTGATCCCATACTAGAGTTGTCCTTTGTTGTATCTCCTTGTTGGTTTGTATCTCCCTTGCTGCTCCTTGCACCTTTCTCGAACTCAGCACACTTGAATGGAAGTCCTCCACCCAATCATTGAGATCTCTCTCTCACTTTGCCTTGTGCTTAAGATGTATTGTGTGTTGTCTCCCTTAGCCTAACCTTTCTTTTAAAACCTTGAGTTATGACTTAATCCATAACCCTAATATCCAAAGCGATTGATGGTTGAGATTAGGTCTCACCTCACTTGGAATTGATGATTGAGATTTATCTAACTCACTAATGCAAAATCCTTTGCATTTCATTAGATTAACTCACTTTTGTCTTATAAAAGAAATTACTTTAATCACTAAAGTAATTGCTAAGGTTAAGGGTGTGTTGTCGCACAGAATGTCTAGGCACCGCAACAACGCTAGATCGGGGGGCTATCACCCTGATCCCAATCTCTCCGTTTAAGATGTCTCCCTACAGTAGGCTAAGGGGGGTAGACCCTATGGAAAGAAAAGGAATGAAGAAGAACTAGTTGGGAACCAACCAGTTCGAGAGACACAGCAAGGCGATCAAGTACTTGATTAAGGTTTAGCAAGACTTAGGATTTGATTAAATTTTAAACGATTAACACTAGTGCCTTATGGAGTCAACAATCATGCTAGCGAAATGAAAACCAAGTAATCGATTAGCAACTGTTGCTTAAGAAACAGAGGTATGCAATCTATTATAGTTCCACGACAAGTTTCTTTAACAATCACTTGAAAGCATTTGTAAAATGTCTAGCATGTAACAAGCATTAAATAATCCAAGCAATGGCGATCAATAGATGCAAGATATTCAACAGATGCACAATGCCTTAGCAATTAAATTTTAAGAAATTCAAATACTTTACACAACCACGAAATTTAAATAATAACTGATTTAGATCCTAGAATTTAAATGATTATGCTTAGTGACCCAAATCTAGGAAATTTACCACTTTCCTACAGTTAATCTTTATATATGAAAATTTAAGCACATTTAACTATAGAGAAAAAGAAATGTTGATACCACAAAATTCTCCTTTAGATTTTATCCTTGACAAATTTGATTAGTCTTTAGGAAAACTTTTCGATGTGCTAAACAATACTAAATGTGACCAAAATAAATCGAAAAGGATTTAATAATTTTTAAATTTTTTAATGGGCCAGAGGCCACATAAGGAAAACTTTTCGATGTGCTAAACAATACTAAATGTGACCAAAATAAATCGAAAAAGATTTAATAATTTTTAAATTTTTTAATGGGCCAGAGGCCACATAAAAAATTTAAAACCCTTAAATGTGATTTTTATTTCGATTTAAAATTTTAGAATATCTCAAAGTCACATTAAAAATGAAAAATAAACCCCTTCTTTTATTTACTTTTTATCTTTTAGTTTTTTATGTTTAGAACTTTTTTTTTTCTAGATTTTTTAGAACTTTTTTTTTTAATTTTAGGATTTTTCTAATGTTTTAGATTTTTAAGATTTTAGAAAAAAAAATAATATATATATATATATATATATATATATATATATAATCAAAATCAAAATGAAAGAAAAACCAAAATAATTTTTTTTTAAGCTTTTAAATTTTTTAATGAAATCAGAAGTTAAAAAAAAGGGAAACCAAACCTAAATTAAAATTTTAATGAAACTAAAATACATAGGCTAATCCTAATGAACTCAAACCTAAAAACATAAAAATAAAATCGAATGTATAAAAAAAAAACTTAACCCAAACACATTAAAACAAAAAAAAAAACCTAAAGTAAAAAATCAAAATGCCTTGTTGCTTGCAGGTTGAAGGCTGTGTCGACTGCGATGAAGGCAGTAGGCTCACACAGAGAGCAGGTGAGGTCTGGACGACGGAAGGAGGAGACGCAGCGAAGGAGAGATAGCAAAATGAGGCAGCGATGAGAGTTTTCGATGTGCAGGTCGACAGATGGCTTAGCAAGGAACAACATGCAAAGCAAGGAGGCTGGACGTGCGGATTAAGGAGCTGGACGGAGCAGCAGACGAAATGCAAGGTAAGGTCGAGGAGAAAGCAACGTTGAAGCAGTGAATGTGTGGAGGATAGAAGGTTGATTTAACGGCGTGAGGATTATGTGCGGATCTGGACAGCGGGATGGAGATTGAGAGAAAGGTTGTGGATCTGAGGGGTGAGGGAATGAAGGATGTTGCGTTTTTTTTTTTTTTGAGCTTGTGATGCAGGTCCGGCAACAGCTTGGAAGGAGGAAAATGACTGCGGGAATGATGCAGAAGAAAAGTTTCTAAAAAAAAATCAAAATGCACAGTAAACCCCAAAACCAGGCAGCCAATCAATCTGCAAAATGGTGGCCCAGAACTTTCACCAGAACCTCTAAAAAAATTTCAAGAAATCTTAACTAAAATTTTAAATCGCTCTGCTTCAGATTTCTTTGAAAACTCTTATAAAATTTACAGATTTAAAAAACAAAAAAAATTAAAACTCTTGCACTGTGAAATCTGGATATGATCCCTGCCAAAATGATGTTGATGGACCCCAAAGATCCAGATCTTACCCTCTAGGGCCTAGATCTGGACTCTGCATAGCTTTCAACTTCAGATCTGCAGCTACAGGACAACAAGAAACACCCAAACGATATATATAATGACCCAAAAAACTAAAACCCCGAAAACCCAAGTTAGAAAATTGAAAATAATTACAGATCTATATACATGAATGGCAGATCTATCAAATCTAGGGAGTGTGAGCCCGACTCCACTCCCAGATCTGATAATCTGAGGCTCTCAACAGCCAAATCTATTGATTTAGCGCAGAAAAAGAAAATAATTTTTTTGAATTTTGGAGGAGGTACTGAGCTCAAAACCCTTCATGCATCACTCATAAAAATATCTTATGATAAGCCCATGATCAAATTTAAGTTGGGCTCTTCAGAAAACACGGATCAGGAATTGACTGGTTCAACCGAGAACTTCCCCGAACATTCGATGATCTAAAAATAAAGACTTTCCTGCAAAACTCAATTCAGCCATCAACATAGAGCGAGAAAACGATAATAAAATTCAGATTTAATAGAGATACCTGTTATTATATTCAAAATTTAAATTATCATTCAAACCCCAGTGATTGAGCAAGATACCTGTACTCAAATCACTCTTCAGAAAGCTATCATCAATGGCTAGAAAAAAATCTATGCATGAAAATGAGTCAATGACACATCTTACAGTGTTTCCACGAAGAGTAACACCAACAGAAATTAACCCCAAAGTCTTTCTTTATTGCTCATAAAAAATTACAAGAGAGCTTTTCACTTAGTACATGATCAAAAGATCGGATGAACTGACTAACAAATGACCTCCTATTTAAAGATAAATCCTCCAATGGCTAGTTCGAGTGATCCTCGTCAAAGCAATCTCAGCCGCTGATGAGGATTAAAATTTCTTTTAATCTCATCCGTCAAAATTTTAATTATTGAGGAAATTCAAAATTTTCAATTAAATGCATTTTAATTAATTCAAAAATTAAATTTTTGAATTAATTTCCTCAAAATTTTGACTGACTAAACCCCATGGACCAAAAGCTTAAAATTTAGCAAAACAGTTAATTTACCTTAGTCCCTAGACCTTTTAAACTTTAATTTTTAAAGGACCAACAAATTTTGCCTTTGGAAAATTTAAATTTACCTAGGACCTAGAATTAATCAAATTTCTCGCTTAGGATTTTAATTAATTTTGGCCAGAAAATTTAATTAATTAACTTATGAGGGGATAAATTATTTTTCGAACCTTCAAGACACTTTACATCATGATTTCACATTTTTTACATTTCAAGGAGGAAAACCCATTTGCAAAAGACCCTCACAGACTACCCAATTCTGCGACACAATTATAATCTCGCAGATCAAGCAATTTGTAATAAAATAACTTAACCAAATAGTTAGGATTATTCCCAAATCACTTTTATATAGACTCTATCTACAACACTAGGACTCCCCTAAGATCCCAGTGACAAAATCCATTCTGGCTTTGGAGTAAGGCTGAAGGAAACCTCTGCTGACCATCCGAGAATGGATCGGTGAGATAAAAAAACCTCCCAGAATGTAGATCGTCACCAGAAAAATAGGTTTACCTAGGCAATTACATACACGACATGGATCTGCTGAGATTATTTACAATTTACACATGCAGAAAGGGTTTACAATATAACATGATGATCAGGCTGATGATGATAGTTGAACAGCACGGACATGTCAATCAGGCGCTATCCCTTTTGTGAAAAAAGGGGGTGTACTGCTATGGGTCGTTGACACGTAGTGGTCAACATCTGGCTCTACTTGGGGACACGTTGCAACAACAAAGGAATGTGAGAATCCAAAATCCGCATCCACGCAACACACAATATAACGTAAATAGCGTCCATCCAAAAAATCATCATATAAAGTTAAGCACAGAAAATATATAAGCTCTTCATTTATTAACTAGTCTAATAACATGAAAAACACAAATCTAACTACAAAATGAAATACTAAAATAACAGGGCATAAGGTTAGAAATACAATACAAAGATGCCCCATGGCATCAGATGCGTTCAATATAGTGCATACTGAGCATTTGCCTGCTTTCAGGCAAATCTGTCGGCTGTTTCTCGGATGTGCCATGTCCAATTCTGCATACGATAGGAATTTTTCCTATCCAAAAATCAAGCTGCTCGCGGCCATCTGATGCATCAAATCGCTTTCTCATTCTCTTTATCTTGCGTCTTTTCTTTATGGCGGGTTGTATCACTGATGACGTGGAACATTCTACTTCAAAACTCTCAAATGAAGTATGTAAGATATGCGTGACATGTCTTTCTTCATTTTCTTTCTCTTGCGCTTTTTTTTGTGGCAAGCTGCATCACTGATGGTGTGGAACATTTTGTTTCAAAACTATCAGATGAAGTATGTAAGATATGCATGACATGTCTCTCTTCATTCTGCATCTGCTCTGTCAAGAATGATGGATCAGTCTCACAGGTGTCATGAGTTATAACTTGATCTTCTATGACTGGTGGATTAACCGTGTGAGCATCAACCTGATTATTAATTTCCATTTTATCCAGGTCACCTTCAATTAGCCACTTTTCAATGGAACAAAGGACCTCATAATAAGATGGAGCTTGCTATAGCATATAGGGAGGATTATGATCTGTTGATGTTTCCTTGTTTCTTTCATCCTCTAACTGATGCTGAAGTTTCTGAACCTGTATTGTTATGGCATCCATCTGGTTAGAGTGTTCAACCTTCATAGCACTGACTTCCTTGGCATGGTCTTCCTCCATGCTCAATAACTTATTCTGAAGACATATTTGACTAGCTTCCATATCTTTTATTACTTTGTCATTATCTGCTTTTATGGTCATCAAGCAATGTTGCATAGAGTTTATCTCTTTCTCATGATTTGCTTGTATGATAGCTAACTGATTATTATAATTGAATCTCATGATGGTCATTTCTTCATCCATAGTTGAAAATCTGTTCTAAATCAAACTTATTTCTTCTTGATAACTTGTTTCCATGGAAATCACGTGATTTGAATGATTAAATTCCATGATCGTCATATTTTCCTCTAGGGCTAATAACTTGCTTTGCATAGAATTAATTTCTCTGCCATGATTAGCTTTCATGGTTTCCATTTCCTTTTGCATGTCGGTCCTCATATCCTCCATATTCTGAGCACACTTTTCTACTATGGTGGTTACGTGATCAGAGTGTTTAATTGTCATGATTTCCATATCCTCGTCACGTTTTTCCAGTTGAGTGTATAAAGTTCTCATATCCTTGACGTAATCAGTTACAAAATTCTCTTGATTAAGCTCCATATTTTTTACCAATTGCGTTTGACTGAACTGCATGCCTCTAACCAATTGCTTTAGTTCTTCTATCATTTTCTTATCATTTTCCCTTTCATTGTCAACATTGATTTGACAACTTGTCCCTGTTTTTCCACTGTCATGGATTTGATCTGCAACAGTACAAGTGGATGGCACATTCTGATATGGAGAATTGTCTTGAAATCTTTCATCGACAGTTGGATCCTTCACAAAATCACTTTCATTCTGTTGCATAATTTTAGGGGCACAAGGCGAGCTACCTTGATAACCATATCTATCTTTAAAAGCATTGACGATATCTTGTAAAGAAGCGAAAGAATCTTCAGGACAATTATTAAACCAATTCAAAGCATCACCCTCTAAAGAAAAGGCAAATAGACGCATTTTGACATCTTCATGATCATACTGAGGAGAACTACAATATATGAGCATTGTATGAGTAAACCTGCATAGATGCTTTCTAACAGCAACTGAATCACGACCCGAGAACAAAGACAAATTATGAATGGCCACTTCCGGAATATCATGGAGAAAATCAGTAAAATGACACAGGGTAAACAAATCATCCATGATGACTTGCTTGAAGGAATAATGAGAGACCAAATGGATGATAGAGAGAGATCTCTGCTCAAGAAAATCAAGAGATCCACTAGAAGCGAGCTTCTAGTAGAAATTCTTGTAAGAAATGAAAGAAGTGGAGTCGCCACTTGAACATGAATCTAACTCTAGGATCCAAAAGACGGGGACGAAACATGCTTAGGGGGGTGGAATGTTATATACCTAGGGGGGATAATATGGGGTACCAAGGGAGGTACCCAAGGTAATAATGTAATAATGGAATGGGCCATAGTAATAAATAAGGTGGTTAACCCATGTCATGTAAGGGACCACAAGTAGTTAATAATAATGTAATGGGCCCATGGTATTAGTTGATGGTATGAGGAAACCATGGTAATGACCCATGGTATTGTATGTATGAGGCCTATATAGAGGCTAGAGACTCCACATGGAGAGATATGAAGAGAAGTATTATTGTATGAACAGGCATATGGCTTGTGGAGTGTTCTCCTTCCTTAAGGAGTGAATGTATGGTGTCGCCCTACCTTAAGGGTTTGATTAATAAAGAATCATTTCATATTATTTCTGGGTTTATTTTCATTGTCTTATATTTTCATATCAGATCTATAATATTCTTGGGTTAGATCTACAACAGATCCTATTTTCACTGGAAATTTTTGGACAGAATTATTTTCTTGTCTAGGTACTCAGTTAGCTCATAGCTCATCTTATCATCCTCAATCTGATGGGCAAACTGAGATAGTAAACAAATGTTTAGAAGGATATCTTCATTGCTTTGTATCTGATAAACAGACACAATGGGTCAAATGGTTGCCTCTGGCTGAATGGTGGTATAACACTTCCTTCCATACAACAACAAAAATGACCCCACTTATGGCACTTTATGGATATCAGCCACCATCCATCACATCATATTTAAGAGAAAATTCTAAGGTTCAAGCAGTGGAACATCACATCGAGCATCAACAACAAGTCCTCCAACTCTTAAAGGATAACCTCGTGTTGCCGTAGAATAGAATGAAACAACAGGCAGATCAACATCGCAACAAAAGAAGTTTTGATGTAAGTGATTGGGTATTCCTACAGCTACAACCATATAAACAAATGTCCCTCAAGCAAGCTAAGAAGGATAATAAATTATCACCAAAGTATTATAGTCCGTACAAGGTGTTGCAAAAGAGTGGTACTATGGCATACAAATTGGAGCTTCCTGCAGCTTCTCGATTGCAACCAGTTTTCCATGTTTCATGTTTAAAGAAGGTTATAGGCGACAAGCTCCCAGTTCAAACAATATTGCCAAAACTTGACGAGGAAGGAAAAATTATATTGGAACGGAAAGCAGTCACAGAAATAAGAACTCGACAGCTACGAAATCGATCAATTTCGAAGTATCTCATCAAGTGGAAGAACTTATCCGCTGAAGATTCAACATGGGAGGATGAGAAGTTTATACAAAATCATCCAGAACTACTCAAGCGTTGAGGACAACACTTTTTTGAAGGAGGGGGCATGTTAGGTCCCTATAATAATAGTGATTACCCATTACTATTGTAGTTATATCCCTTATTAATATTGTTGTGCCCCTATTGTCCCCATATTGTTATTATTGTGCCCCATAGAATCCCTCTATTGTTATTTTTGTGCTTTTATATTATTATTGTTAGGTCGGCTGGGTTATATTGTTACTCCTTAGACTCCTATATATAGAAAGGAGGTTTTGTCATTTGAATCATCAAAGAATCATTCATTTGTGTAATGTAAAGGAGGTTGCCCCCTCGAAAAGAGTAAATTCTAAGGCGTTGATCTATCTTTTCTATCTTTTTGTGAGCTGGTTTCATAACAAAAATCCATGAAACTTTAGACTCTAGCATGAGAAATAGCAGGAAGGAAGATTGCAACCATGGTCACAAGAACCATGTTGCAAAATATTTCATCAAAGGCAGGGATCAAGCAGCGTTAAAGCACTATAAGAACAGAGGGTGCAATCATCGAAAAGCAATCTCAGTGAAGAAATCTTGACCTTCTAGGTCAGTATGGTGCTTCTTTGGCTTCAAAGCCCCTTTTTGCTTTATATAATAGCCCTCAGCGTTACCTCTTCTAAGCGAGAAAACTTCATATTAAGCCCTCTCCCCTCTCCTTACCCAGCTCGTTCACCCCATATCCCCCCATCCCCTCCACTCCCTCCACCCAATGCCCCATTGCAGCATAAAACCTTTGTTATGTCCAGATTTCGGTCCTCTCTCTGGGACCTCATTATTGTCGAAATACAATGGAAAATCATGATTGAGTGCTTAACTCGGACTTCAAATAAGCTTTCATTCACACCTAAATATATCAATGGGTCCACCCCCCCAAGCCTTCACCACATCGCTTTTCTCTCCTCTCTCTGATCTCCGATCAAAGCTGGATCGTCGATCTGTCCCCATCGGATCTGACGGTTCTTATCGATATCGGGTCGACAACATGATTGGAGATTACCCACCCAAAAAGCGGTTTTCTCTCTCTCCTCCGCTGCTACGTGTCGCCCGGTCAATGGAATCGGGCGTCCTCCCCTTTTTACCACTCACAGTTTCTTATCCGCCCGAAATACCACCTTCGCCTTTAGACTCGCCTTTCTCTTTGATTATCGTTCGAACCTTCTCGCCCCGATGACCGTTGATTTGATTCATCAATGGCAGCAATGGTTCCTCCAGACTGCAGCACCTCTGGATAATCTCTACCGTCCATCCCATGATTCTGAACTTTGTGACTTAATCTGGGCAGTTATTAAACTGAAAACCCTGTTCGTCGATTCCAATGGCCCCCGTGCCTGACAAAAGGAAAGCGGTCAACACCAGAAGAAGAAAAAGCACCTCATGCATTACAAATCCAAGGAAGCACAGTAAACAAGGAGCAGAATGCAAAGCCAAAGGGAGAACAGGAAATCAACTCAAATGGAACCACAGTGGCACATTATAAAATCAATAGCACAAGTAATGAAGGAGAGAACTCAGTCAAATATGAAAAGAAGAAACAGCCAACTCAGGAGCAAACAGTCCATAAGCCCTGAAAAACTGTCAGAGAATCCATGGCATGTAAATTTCTCTTTCTAATAGGTTAGTTTGTTAGGCAGTACACTAGAATACCCATAAAAATACATGAAGTCTTGAACACTAGCCTAGGAGAAGAGACTACGTTCCTATCTCCTGGCTTAGATGTTTATCTTTTTGCAGTTGTTTGTAATAGGAGCTTGCTCCAACAAAGCTTTTGATAATATATCAACTACCTGACCTTGTTAAAGAAAAAAACAAAAATATTTGTTAAGTAAAATAACAAGAAGGTAGGAATAAATCAGATAAAGTGCATGAAGGGTTTCTAACCGAGTAAACTTAAAAACTTCAACATCTACTCGGTGCCCCATTCCTCAACCTCAACACACTAGAGCATCACACACTTCTGAGATGCCTTTCTTAATCTTGTGATGTTGTATGGTGTGTCTTCTCATTCTCTTAAGCCTTTCTTTTATAACCTTTTGTTGAGCTAAATCCCTTACCCTAATCTCCAAAGTGATTGAAGATCAAGACTAGATCTCGCCTCGCCTAAAATCAAAAGCTAAGATTAAAAACATAATTACTAAGGTAAATACTTTACTTTTTCTAATGTTTTAGCTCAATAAGCCAACATGTGTGATTTTCCTAAGTTAAAACTTAAGCTAAGTTACAAATGCAACTTTCTCACACTAGAGCAAGTGCCTATGGAGATCTCAAGCGACTTCTACATGCCTAGACGCTTACGCCTTTGCAAAAGTACCTACACGAGTTCAAACATCAACACTCCCTCTTAGCAAGGGAGTAACTTCTACCCCTTGGAATTGAATTTGATCCTGACTGCATCAAATGCCTTAGATGATCCCTCTAAACAAGAAGCCTTCCCTACCACCTAATCTAGAAACATAATTGAAGTCATGCTCTCTTTGGACTAGTTCAAAGAAGCCTCCTACCCCTGAACACCCTATAAAGTCCTCTCATACCAAGAGACCTTCTTGACAACTTTGGAGGAATCTGTCGACTGCTCCTTGCCTCCTAAACTTAAAGGCTAACTCCCTCTAAATTTCTCAACCTTCGGAGTTTCCCAATCCTTGTCCTTTGTCATTGTTGTACTTCTTGCCATCGCTTAAATAGGCTAGCCCTTTAGCCTATACAAGTTGCTCTCTCCAACTCCAATGACATGTCCCTCATAAAAGCTAGATCCCATGGGCCTATTCAGTGCCTCTCCATCCTAGAATGCTACACAGAACCCTTTCTTCTCCATCATAGAGATTGAGAGTAGACTCCATTTGAGTATGGCCTCTCCCTCTAGTTTGCGGCTAAATGACAAAGCATGCCACTCGTTTAAAAGAAACATTCTCTTCACATCCCACATAGAATTCAAGAGTGATTGAAGAGATATGAAGCTATTGGCAAACCATGTAATAGCAGGGTGCACCAACTCTTTGTTGTTGGTCAATGTTCTCATCAAATAAAGCACATATGCATGATTATATATAAATTTTGTAATGTTTTTTGATGATTCAACAATATTCTTGACAAAAGGAATTTTTCCTATGTCCTCCAACATTAAATCAATGCAGTCTGCAGCACAAGGCATCCAACATATGCCAGGATGCCTCTCCATAAGCATCTTGCCAGCAACAACATAATTAGCAATATTGTTCGTTATGACCTGGACAACATGTTATAGACCCACCTCTTGAAAGAACACATCCAGCAAATCACATAATAACTGGGTATCTTTGATATGTGAAGGTGCATCAACAAATTTCATAAACATTGTCCCTTTGGGACAATTAACCAAGAAGTTAATAAGGGTTCTATCTTTTGATCGGTCCAAACATCTGACATCACATTGCATCCCGTATGTGCCCATAAGCCCCTAAACTCCTCTAATCTCTTAGTGCATTCAGCCTTTTCATTCTGAAGAATATGCCCTCTAAATTCATCATATGAAGAGGCTTTGTACCTCAAGCCAACAATAGCAATAGCATCAATCACGGGCTGGAAAAATGGATTGTTCCAAGCAATGCTAAAAAGAATATCACTCCAAAGAAGACACCTGCCCAATAGCTTGTTAGCTTCTTTCTTCTCTGTTTATTTAAGAGCTGACCTATTAGATGGTTGTGCGCTAGGTGTGGTTCTAGGAACAAAAAATGATCAAGCAATTGTTTGTGGGGTTGGTTGTAGAAATTGATGTTGAAGAAGAGTCAGTACCACTCTCATGGTCACCTCCCAATCCTATCACTCCACCCCTTACCATGTGACTCTTCAAAGTTGCCTTGGTCAATTTGGTTGTCTCTATATCTTCCAATGATTTGAGGGCTCTACAGATGACTCCTAGCGTCGTGTTTGTGCAAAGCCCTACTTCATGTCCACGAATTTGTGTAAGGTAGAATTTCAATCTGTATACCTATCATATGTTGCCCACATAACTTGCAAGTCAAATTTGATCTATCAAACCCTTCATCAGGTTCACAAAATTCCCACATGGGTTCTAATTTCTTTCGCATGTTTGTAACTTTGTTGAACTCTTGAGTTTTAATGTAAGATTAAAGTTTGAACATAGGGCACAAGAAGAATTGAGGGTTAAACAAATGAAATTAAAATTTACATAAAACATTTTGAATTTTTTACCAAAATAAACCCACAACTCAATGCAACAATAATGGCAAAAAAAAACATTCAAACCCAAGCAAAAATCATGGAAGAAAACTAGGGCACAAGAAGAATCTAAACAAATAAAACTAACAATCAAGATTTTTCATTTTTGACAACAAAAAGAAACCCTCTCCACTAAATGTAACAAAAATGACAAAATAAATACACTCAATCCAAGCAAAAATCATATATAGGTGACTGAAACCCAAAGAAAAACAAGGAAAAAACAAAAAAATAGGACCAAATTTGATGACCATACCTGAAAACCACGCCCTGTTGAAGAAACTTGGTCCAAACTTGAAGTTTTTTTGCTTTGATGCTAAATTCCTTCACTTTTCTCCTCTCTTGCCCTTGTAGATGAGTTCTCCTCCTTCTTAGCTTTCACCCTTGCCCTCTGTTTGCAAAATGAATAATAATAAAACCCAAAAGAGCCTTTAAAAACTCATTGTCACGAGACCCAGCGATTTTTTGAAGTCAAAAACCGCAATTTTTTAAAAATTTTGCGATTTTATCACGATGTTCGCAACAATGCTTTTATCTAAATCTGTCATTTCAAACAAGAAGGCAGAGACAAGAGAACTTGTACATATAGGAATTCTTGTTCTTCCTCGATTGGAATAGAACCAGAGCATGGTCAAGAAACTATGTTGCACGAAACTTCTAGGAACCCGATGTTTCGGGTCGTACCCATACCCGAAACTCCGAAACTTGGCCGAAACTCGGTCGAAACTTGACTATAATATAATCATCTATGAGAGTTAATATAGCATTATTTTTCCTTCTAAATTGTCATTTGTGGGTCTTATTCCCATTTTTCTTGCAAGATAATGTGTTATTCACTTATTTATTTAAATATATTTATTTATATATACATATCTGATGTTTCGGTCGACGTTTCCATTTTTGGTTGATGACGTTTCTAAACGTACCCGTTTCGGAAACTCCGAAACGTTTCAGCGTTTCATGCAACTTAGTCAAGAAACAAATGAAATGTAGATCATGGTTGTGGATTGTAAGTGATGGTTATTACTTATCCAATAAGTTTCAAAGGTAGAAAGTGCCAAAATTTGCACAAGCCAACAACCCGATCTATTCCCTTCCCTTCATGATCTACAAGTGATAGTATCACCATGGGGATGACAATGTAAATGAACCTATAGTTAATCGATCTATAGTCTCCACTTGAGTGGTTCAAAACATCTCAATGGATTAATGATGGATCCTTTTGCTTCATATTCCAGCCTAATTTCCTAAGTAGTATTCCTTTCATATATGCTTAAAATCAAGGGTATGATTATTTTTTGGCCCTCTCAAAGCATGGTTTTCCATTGATTTATTTATGGTATTCTCTAGATGTGGCAATCGGTATTTATTCTCTTTCAAACTTAGTTCGTACATATTAAAAGCAGTTTCTATCGACATATCATGATTGATAAGGTGTTGAAGATGTAATGGTATCTCTTTCAAATTTGTTGTTGCATGGTGGGCCCATAACCCACAGGTCCAAGGATCGAAACTTCGCTCGGATATTGGTTGTCAACACTGTGAAAAGTCGAGAATCCCACCCAAATCACCTACTGCAGCAACTAATTAAACTCCTCCTATATGTTAAATACTGAAACAAATTATTTACTGTTTCCTACAGCAAATATCGAAGCTAACATACACTGCAGCCTTCACTTAATTAATTTATATGCGGAAACAAGAGACTAAGCAAGAAAGAAAATACAATACAATAACACTATTATTTTTGGACAAATGTCCTCGGAAAAACCCAATGCGGGAAAACCGATGCAACAGATATGAGGGTTTTATTATTATGCAGTAGTAAATCTAAGTACAATTCCTGGATGCTCAACTAGCAATCCGATACAGAGAGAAACTGGACAAAACGAATGGTGAAGTTCTCTCACCCTGTCACTGGGAGAATCTGAGCATGATCACACTGAACTGGAGTCTCTGTGTACCCTCTGCACAGAACTGCATAAGCCTCACTCAGTCCCTACGTCACCCCTACTAGGTATCACGTTGCTCCTTCTCCGAACCCTCTGCTGGTTAGAAAATCCGAATCTCTACCTCTTGGTCTCACACCCCAACTCCTGGCTTCTGAAACTCGATTTCCTCAATAGGAATTCGATCTCCCTCTAAGGCCTGTGCTGCCACTGTGTTAGCTCTGCATGGGTCAGCATCTGCCTCTCTCTAGACGTCATTCTACCCTCTCTGCCTCATACTCTCCGGCCCAAGAAAACTTCCTTCTTTTGGATACTCACTGCACCCGATTGCAAGAGATCTCTTCGATCACTCCTCTAGCAACTGCTACACTGCCCTCTCTAAGAAATTCGATCTTCTTGATCTCTCTCAATGTGTTCTCCAAGTGCCTATCAAGCCTTCTCTTATAATCCTCTCACTAATCAATCAACGGCCCAGATTAGATTCGAATCAATGGCTAGGATCATATTGACTTGATCTTCACCTTCTTCTAGACATTTCACCCACAGTTCATATTAATACCCTTTAATTATTTTAATTTCCTAAGTTTAGACATAGGGTCCCATTAAAAATAATTAATTATTTTAATAAAACTGTCTCCGGATGGGATTTCCCAAAACGATTTCTAGATATTGGAATGTGTCTAAGCCTCCCCGAAAATTTTGAGACTTAGAGCACATCCGACGCTACTAGAAACCAACACTCCCTCTTAGCAAGGAATGTGCTCTAGCAATGCTTCCCACTGAAACATCACCCTGACTTCATAACATCGTCCTCTGCGCTACTGACGTTT
Source organism: Pinus tabuliformis (assembly GCA_031772625.1). NCBI lineage: Eukaryota > Viridiplantae > Streptophyta > Pinopsida > Pinales > Pinaceae > Pinus > Pinus tabuliformis. The sequence goes on from CM062817.1 coordinate 229,971,977, forward strand.
GACATGTTCTCCACCAACTACTGCACTGCTACTGCTGCAATTGTATTGTTGCTGACACTGGCACTATCAACACTGCATTCGTACTACAGCTCCCTCTCAAGTGTTGCATTTGTGTTGTTGCTAGCACTGCCACTGCACTGCAAACTGTTGTTGCTACTCCATCAGCAATGGAAAAACATCCCAAATTACTGAACTAACTATGTTCGGTATGGTACCACATGTATGCTGAAGCCTAACTGCTGCTAGTCTCTGCACTGGCCCTCTGAATCTACTGCGCTGCAGTTGACTACTGCTTTGTGCCATCTGCATTGTTGCCAACTCTGCTTTGCATTGTTCAGTCTTTGGCACTCCTAGCCACTGCAACTGTCTCTCCAACACTCCTCGGCACCATCTAACACTAGTCCATCCTGCTACTTTTGCTTTGGGCTCCCGTAGCAAGGAATTGATCCGAGAGGTGGGTTCCTCAAGGATCCTGCCCATCTGTAGCCCTTTAAAACTACAGCTCCAAATCAACCCACCTCCCTCCTAGAGGTATCTCGGTTGTCATGGCGAACTCTTCCTCCTCAATCTTCGCAAGTGCAGCCTTCAGATTGTGCTTCTCATCTTTGTCCTTCTTCCTGAGAGGACATTGTGTTGCGTAGTGACCCATCTCACCACACTTGAAGCACTTTATCTTCGAGACATCCTTCTTCCGCCTCCGCTGCTCCTGCTGCCCCTTCGATGCAAGGCCTACATTCTCCTCCTCCTCCTTGGGCTTCGACCTACTGCTGTTGCTTCCGTCAAGCTTGCACTTGACCAAGTCTCTCTTCATCTCTTGTTTGAGAGTTTCCCACATCTTATCCCAATTCGGCAAAGTTGCCCTGCCCAGGATACTCTAGACAAAGACTTGCCACTCATCTAAGACAGAATTGAGCCAGTTTCACCAACTCTAAGTCTTGAGGTGTAGACCCCATAGCAGATAACTCATCACGGGTCTCTTGAGCTTCGTGAGGAATGGATCCACACGTTCCCCCTTCTGCATCTAAGTAGATCCCAGCGTCTGCTCTAACTACATCTTCCGCGACTCAGAAGATCCCTGATATAACGTAGACAATGCATCCCACATCTCCTTAGCAGTCCCTCTGCTAGCAATGTGACAGACCACATGATCCTTCACTCCGTCGAGGATCATTCTTTTCGCCTTCGCCATATCAACACAGTACTTCTTTAGCGGATCTGGATCTGCTGGTCCACCCACCACATTGTCGACATATGTCTTGAGGGCATGCTCATCTAGAAGGAATGACATTCTAGCCTTCTAGATGACATAGTTGGATGCTTTGTCCAATATCCGGACCCCTCAAGCCACTAGTTGCCATCCCTATCACAAATGTCGAAAATCTCCTATTTGGTTCTTACTGTTGCTGCTCAACGAATAAGAAAACAGACTTATTGGCGGGAAGTCTTACTGAGGAAAAAATCCCTCACTGTGCTTCTCTTCTCTCTTCTAACGTCTTCCAACCCAGCAATCTACCTACTGAAAATATGTCCCACCAACTCTTCCTCACGCTAAGGATCAGCGTTGCTCCCTCCGCCACGACAAATTTTCGATTTGGTAGCCCTTCTCTCTGTCAACTCACTCAGAAAGAGACTGCCTCGAAAAGCCAGCCCTCTAGCTAGGACTGCGCAAACCCTTTGGGGTTTCGAACTGCGGCCTCCTACAACTTTTTCAATCTCCCTCTTCTGCTAGCGTTGGGTTCTCTGGCACTACTCTTCTTGTTCCACCTGCAGCTCGGATACCATGTGAAAATTCGAGAATCCCACCCAAATCACCTACTGGAGCAACTGATTAACCTTCTCCTATCTATTAAATACTGAAACAAATTATTTATTGTTTCCTACAGCAAATATCAAAGCTAACATACACTACAGCCTTCACTTAATTAATTTATATGCAGAAGCAAAACACTGAGCAAGAAAGAAAATACAACACAATAACACTGTTATTTTTGGACAAATGTCCCTGGAAAAACCCAATCTGGGAAAACCGATGCAGCAGATCTGAGGGTTTTGTTATTATGCAGTAAGTACAATTCTTGGATGCTCAATTAGCAATCTGATACATAGAGAAAGTAGACAAAACGAATGGTGAAGTGCTCTCACCCTGCCACTAGGAAAATCTGAGTCTGATCACGCTGAACTGGAGCCTCTGTGTACCCTCTATGCAGAACTGCGTAAGCATCACAAAGTCCCTGCGTCACCCCTGTTGGGTATCACATTGCTCCTTCTCCGGACCCTCTACTGGCTGGAAAATTTGAACCTCTGCCTCACGGTCTCACACCCCAGCTCTCGACTTTTGAAACTCGATTTCCTCAACAGGAATTTGATCTCCCTCTAAGGCTTGTGTTGCCACTACGTCAGCTCTGCGTGGGCCAACATCTAACTCTCTCTAGACATTGTTTTTCCCTCTCTGCCTCATACTCTCCAGCCCAGCAAAACTTCCTTATTCTGGATACTCGTTGCCCCTCTCTGCAAGAGATCTCTTCGATCACTCTTCTAGCAACTGTTGCACTGCCCTCTCTAAGAAATTCTATCTTTTTGATCTCTCTCAGTGTGTTCTCCAAGTGCCCATCAAGCATTCTTTTATAATCCTCTCACTGATCAATCAACGGCCCAGATTAGGTTCTAATCAATGGATAGGATCATATTGACTTGTTATCCGCCTTTTTCTAGAAGTTTCACCCATAGTTTATATTAATACCCTTTAATTATTTAATTTCCTAAGTTTAGACTTAGGATCCCATTAAAAATAATTAATTATTTTAATAAAATTGTCTTTGGGTGGAATTTCCCAAAACGATTTCTAGGTATTGGAGAATGCATGTATCTAAGCCTCCCTGCAAATTTTGAGACTTAGAGCACTTCCGATGCTACCAGAAATTAACAAACACAAGAACAAACAAACGAGACCATGCATCACAATCATGGTGTTATTTAGTTGCATAAGGATGTTTCTACTACCCTTTCTTCTTCCTTTGTTCAGAGAAAATAAAGGTGTATTTCCTTCTTTCAATGATTTATTTGCATATTGCATCCTCGAATCTCCATCAACCTTTGTTAAACGAAGTATAAACATCTAGTGTAGCTGAGTTGTTGTCTCTTTAGGGCTAGTGAAAGTTGCATAGGTCACCTTGATAGAGCAGAGTTCTTTCATCAAAGGAAATCTTGACTCCATTTCTTCCAATTGATAAGGCACCGGTCTTAATCCTAGGTGATCAACCTAAACCTCTTTTCTTTTCAACCTTCACAAAATTTTGCCCTAACCCTAGAAGGTCAACTAGGGCCTAGTGCGAATTGCTTTAGGAGGGGCCTTTTTGAGACCGAATTGGTAAGGTATTGTGCTATAGTGTCTTCTATTAGCCCTCCAAATTTGAGGCAATTCATGGCTAGTTTGAAAGAAATCTCAAGCCCTGGCTTTGTCATTGATTTTATCCCCAAAATTCTTTGGTTAGCAGCATTCCCAATGTCATTTTCTCTTGAAAAATATAAGGAAGTTAATCATTTTTTTGTCCTTTTCTCATCCTTGCTTGACCTAGTCATTACATTAAGGATCATCCTCTTGCAATCATTGTAAGCCCTAGGCCTTGCTTGGATATTTCCCTAGGTCTCTCTAGTGGTGTCAAATCCTAATATGGTAATCATCTAACAAAGCCTTTAGAGAGGTCTTATCTCATTAGGAAGCCTTAGGTTTAGGGGTATCTCTTGTAATTGAATAACCTATCTTCCTAGGTCTAGGGCTCCTCATAGGCCTTTCTTGGAGAGCCATTAGCTTCTAATTGAAGCATTGAGCCATCTTTTGAGCCTCTCCTTTGAATGGGCCTTGGAAATCACACCATATCTTGCCATTGGTCCTATGATTCAAGTTATTTCTCTTATACCGCGACTCCTCCCATCGGTGAAAGTCCGTAAAGAGCAAGGGACACTAATTGAGGTGACAATGGGTCTTTGTCCTATTGTTTTCATTTGGTCTAGTAGTTGTCCCTTAGGTACCCCTCCTAGGACCCCTGCTAGATTGAGTGGTAACAGTCCTACACTTTCGTTGAGGATGCATCATTGTTCTTATAGTTTAGTACAATGCTCAATTGTTACAAAAGGGGCTAGGTGTTGATAATAAAACTGTCATTACATACAGTAAAGTCCAATTATAATAACTGTCGGACTGCTAATAAATGCCTGCATCTATGCCTTTGTGTCATGACGTGATGTCTTCATGTAATTTTCTAATTAACTTGTTAACAAGCAAAAAACTGTATCAGTGGTTATGTTTTCTCAACTTCTTGATGGTTACCCATCAATGAGTATATAGATACAAGTGAAAGACATAAGGGTTGGTAATTCTCTGTCATTCTTACCATGGGTATGTAGTTTGCTCACTCAGTCCACAAGACATAATCCTCTATATATAATCTTATAATAATAACATAGGCATTCTCAATTTTTGTTGTTATTGTGATTGTATCCATGTGTATGCTTGTAGTTAGACCTGTGAATATATTTCTTCCTTCTGGCTACTCTCTTCAAGTCATTCTAATTTACTTGGAAAGATTATTCCATAATCGGATATTGTCAAGCATAGAATAAATTATAGTCAAATATCAAATATTGTTTTGGAACTTCACCCTTGGGCCCTTAAAAAACACAAAAGAAGATTAAAATGTACAAAGCAAGATATTGAACTCCATCGACTAACTTGCTTCATACTTTTAGAAAATAATAGTTACATGCTACAAGTAACATTCAGTTTTGACATTATGCTGGCACTTAAAGTCTACGGTTCTTACCAGATCCAGTTCATTTCTCTTTTCACTTGCTTGCATGAATGGATGGAAAGTCTTAGCAGAAATTTGTAGACCAGCTTTGCACATTTCTTCAAACAAATCAAGAGCAATGTGAACCTGCAATAAAATAATTTTTTAAAACAGCAAACTTGTCGTAATGTAATAGAAAACTTAGAAAACAAGAACTGATTACAAAGTCTTACGATCCATTTTTTATCTGGAAAATAGCTTAATAAGCAAATAGAAAAGATATTACAAGGAAAACAAGTATAACAGGTGAAAATTCACAAAAGACAAAATGATATGTGCAAAGTCAATCAATGATATTTTACTGCTAGCTCCTTGGCCCGTTACCAATTCATAAAGTTGTCAAATTTTTTGTGATCTGCCACCCTTTGTAATCAAAGATTTATGAAATGAATTAAATCATCTCATCACATATGGACCTGTATGTTAAGCTTTAGTCTACATTTCTGACAATCGTAACATTGTTCAGTGAAGAGGAGAAATATTCTATGTTCCACCAAGACTCTGGGATGGGGGGACGTGGGTGTGGGGAGATGCACAAGGGAGACGTGTGGGAGTACCCTCAAATTTTAGGTAAATTTAGGGGGAGACATCGGGGTATACAATTTTTCTTTAGTACATTTACACATACATACATATATACAATAATCAAAGCATAAATACATTGATCCAAACGTAATTGATTTAATAATGAAATACATTGTTGCGTACTCATCATTCATACTAATACTGTTGAGAATTTAAGGGCATTTTGTTTATTACAAATTCTCTTACTTGATTACTACTTGTGTCCATCTTCTTATATTATCTTAGATCCTTATTATTGTGTGTGTTCAGTACATCAAATAGCAACCAAAACAATAAGACAGTGACACAATGTTTAGGCTTTTAAGCCAGGGCTAAAACCTCTCATCTTGAGAGGAAATCCCTTCAATCTCTTATAGATGTTTAGTTGATGAATACCAAGACCCTTGACAAAATTGACACAAGATTACCTCCAAGATGTTTGTCACTATCCTCTAAAATGTTTGGCCTGCAATCCATAGTCTTGATATCACTGTCCTCCTTCAGTTCTCAGTCTCCTTGTTTCTTCGCTGTCTAATCACAGTCCTCGGCTCCTTTAAGATAATGATGAGACAGCCCACCACTGAGGGCTATACTGAACGCAGTCACTGTATATATATATATATATATATATATATATACAGTTCTTCAATAGTAATGTTCAGACTTCCGAGAGTTATCACTGTATAGACCTCCGAGATAGACTTCCGAGAGCTTGATATTACCCTTGATCACTTCACTGAGATATCACTATGTATGCATACAATCTTCGTTGACTATCATGAATGATCTGAAGACTTGTTCATTGACTCAACATCACTCCTTATATATATAGATTATCTATGATACATTAGGCCGACATGAGTGCCTTAAAGGTAGGCCGACATATCATCAAGGAGATCACTGTCATTTTGTAGAGCCAACTTGCACGAGGATAGTGACACTTGTTCTTGGAGCGTAATCTTTTGACCTTATGACTTTTATAATACTTATGATGAGACATAAAATCCTAAAGACATCAAGAAGAAGTCTTTGACCTATGGTAAACACATCTTGCTCATGAAACCCATGATACAAGGAATAATAATTTTTCTTTGACATAATATTATAAATACAAGCCATAATGAAAACTGAACCTAGTTACATTTTCTTCAACACTCCCTCTTAACTAAGGAGGTATTCATTAAAGGGCACATAGCTATTCTCAAAACTAAAGAGATCTCATAAGAATAGTCGGACTAGTAATCCATCTATATAGCATCACTATAACCAACATTGTCACATAGCAAGGCCTTGACTAACAGCTCTATCTCTCAATAGATCAGAGCACAATGTTGGCGAAACCAATGATTATAGACACCTTTATCATTGCCTCTCAAAGTACATACCCACCCAGGTGTTCACTGAGTATGACCTTCTAGAACTATTCTTATCTTGGGTTCCCAGCCCTCAAAGAATATCGGTCCTCTTGCCTACTCTTATCTTGGATGCCCTACACATCCTCAAAGAGCATCGGATGTCAGATGATTACCCAATCCTCCATTCTTTCTTCCAAGGTGAAGACAAGAACGTTGTGTCTATCATGTGTCTACATTTCCATTCATGGCCTTCACTAAGACTTACAGCTGTTAGTCCTAGTCTAGTGCATGACACATGAAATGAAAAACACATCTATCACTCCCTTTTAATCAGGAGTGACTCAATCCAGGCTCCCTCTTAATTAGGGATTTGTCAAATCTCCCTCTTAACAAGGGACTCTTCTATACATCAGCAACTTCTTCTTCGTGGGTCCTTCAACTGCTTGATCAACTTCTCTCCTTGATGTCATGAAAATTAGTTGAGCTTCTTCCTTGTAGGGCAACAGTCATCGATCACTTTCCTCCTTAGTTCATCATGTCATTCCTTTCTTCATGGAAAGTGGCCTTCTTCATATCTGGAACCTTCGTCATATGACTACTTTCTCATCATGCTTCTTCCATTCATCACATGAATGCTAGTTGTACTTGTAAGTAGCCCTGCATGAACTTATCCAGATATTATTCAAGAAATCAAAATATCATTAAATCAAATTGTACCTTACTAGGTGGCTCTTCATCATGACATCTTTCTGTAGATATCAGCATCCTGCATTCATGTTGACACATCTTCCCAAAGATATATGTTGTCAAGGGTTTCTATCTTTTCCAGGCTTCCATCAAAGTCTTCATATCTTTTCGAGAGATTTCCTAGTCAACTCTTCTTGGTCTTTGGATGTTGATTGCTTTCATCATGGTTGCATAGCTCACGATCTCTTCCTTTCTCACACATTTCATTCTTCGGGGTTTCTAATCAGAGTTCTGTAATTGTAGTCAACCACCTCATACTTTATATGAGGACATATTATGTTGATTTCATCTAGTGTGACTTATGCCTTTCTGCATCCTTTCAGAGGAGGAGATCCTTTTCCCTCGATCATGCTTCTTAAGATAGAAGTAACGATCCACATTATCTGCAACCATACGACATGACATTATAAAATTTAAACATAAGTATGCATACCTTATTTTACCATTAGGTCATCTAGGCTCCTTCCAGCAGCTTCCTTGATTGAAGTGACTTCAACCCCTTGATCTGCTTCTGCTTCTTTTCTTATGTCACCATGACATCATCCATGAATTCCATGAGTTGGAGTTCTTGATGAAACACTTGCTTTCTCTCTAGATTAGTGAATCCTCCGATTAGGATTCTATTAGAGAATCTTGAGGATCTTGTATATCCTCATCTGGCAGATGTTTCCTTTTGACTTGATGTATGATGAGACTTGTCCTAGATGACTTCTTTCTTTCCTTCAATGTCTAATGAGGTTTCCAAGAGTTATGTCCTTCATGTTTGACTGTCATGGATTTTGTTCTTCATGATTCCCATGGTGATGCCACGAGCTCTTGCTCCTAATACTTTCATGATGCTACGATGCATCTTAATCTTATGGTCATATCTAAAGATTTAGGAACTTATGGTAGGACCCCATTTTGTGAGAGATTTGTTGCTCCCTCTTTCTTTGGCCCTTTTCTTCAACTTCCTCCATCTTTTCAGCGATATGAGCTTCTATCCACATTCTTTCCGTAGCATTGAGTCTTATACTGTCTTTCTGTTAAAATTGGAAACTAGGGCCAATCTCCATGTGGGTCATCTTATTTATGGTAGCTGATATTTTTCTTGGATCCCTCTCATCAAGAGGTGTAGGATTGATCTAAAGATCATCCGATTCCGATAAGTATTCATGGAGTTATGAATTTATTTGTGTTATAAGACAATTCGTCAAGGTTAGCCAACAACCAAATAAAACCCACATGTGCTCAACGTTTTAGTATAAAAGGAGATGACTTGAAAGTCATTTCTCACACACACTTCTATCTTGATTTCTCTCCGCTTGTCTTGGGTTTTAATGGAAGAGAAATCTAGGAGTAGAAGCCCTAGACGTTGGAGGATAAGAGGTTGCCCTAGTCAAGAAGAAATACGCTACCCTAATCTAGTAGACACAGTCATGAAGAAAATCCCTAACACTATCAACAAGGAGCCCTAAACCTATACGCTGGTCCTTACTAAAACACAGAGCTAAAGGTTGCCCTAACACAGACCTAAAGGCTGCCCTAACGCAGACCTAAAGGCTGCCTTCACTAAGACCTAAAGGCAGTCCTAACGAAGCTATCCTAAGGCAGCTCTAACGAAGCTATCCTAAGGCAGCTCAAGAAGAAGGAGGACGTTGATGTGAAGGGTCAAAGGGACAGCGTGGAGGCTGCCCTAGACAGCGTGAAGGGCTGTGTGGACAGCAGAGCCTTAGCCGCAGCATGAAGGATCAAAGGGACAGCATGGAGGCTGCCCTAGACAGCGTGAAGGGCTGTGTGGACAGCGGAGCCTTAGCCGCAACATGAAGGATCAAAGGGACAACGTGGAGGCTGCCCTAGACAACGTGAAAGGGCTGTAGGGACAGCGTGGGGACAGGACGGTTAAGAGCACAATAGGCAAGCAACCAGGCCGAGGAGAATAGAAGCAATATGCTATTGTTTGTGGACAGATAGTTGGGTGTGTAAGGGCTGCCAGATGCCCTAACCAGTCACCATATAAGCAGCAGTAAAGGCAGCATTGGAACAACAGTGTTGTGGACAGCAGCAAAGTAAATAGGACAGCTGGGCTATAGGACAGCTAGGCTACATGGTGCTGCTAACTAGTGCAGCAAAGTAAATGGGACAGCAGGCTACATAGTGCTGCTAAAATGTATGGGACAGCAAGGTGACTAGTGCAGCTAAAATGCATGGGACAGCAAGGTGACTAGTGCAGCGAAAATGCATGGGACAGCAAGGTGACTAGTGCAGCTAAGATGCATGGGACAGCAAGGCTACATAGTGCTGCAAAGATGCATGGGACAGCAGGCTACATAGCAAAGATGCATGGGACAGCAAGCAAACTTGGAATGAACAGTGGGATAGTTGTATGCCACATAGGACAGCAGTGACTAGCATGTTACAGCAAAGGCACATGGGACAGCAGCAAGCATGGATAGCAAGGCAAGCATGGTGCAATAGTATGATGTGTACAGCATGGTCATGAGGTCCAGCATTATGATGATGGGTGCAACACGGTGAGGTGCAACATGATGACGAAATGCAGCACAATGATAGGTGAAGGAGTCACCTTGGAGAATCAGTTGAAGCAACATGTCTTCAACTGATCTCATGTATCATCTTCTTAGAGATGATCTATGCTCTTATTTGGATATGTCAAAGTGTTGACTTATGTTGTAAATGTAGTATCTCTCTCTCTCTTTGTTGAACTATAGAAGAACATTTAAGAAGAATTGGTCAAGGGTTTCCTCACATTGGGGTTTGTCCTTGGTTAGCGCCACATCCTGTGTCCTCTTGTCTTGGCTTCTCTTCTGCGATTTATGTTTATGTTCTATCTACAGTATACTTTAATGCTGATGTGATTGCTAATCTAGAAAAGATATTGAGCTAACTGTGAAAATTGAAATAAATTGCTCTAAGCATAGAACATACCTAAAATTAACATGGTATCAAAGCTAAGGTGAAGACAATGCCCAAGCAAGAGTGAAAGAGCAATCACCGAAGATAGTTGGGAAAGGACAAAAGGATCAATGGATTCCTCATCCCTCTTCAAATTCACCAAGGGTGAAATCGAAGCAGAGAATATTATCAGAATGGCGCAGCGGAAGTTTCTGATGGCCTACCTAAAGATCACTTCATTGGGAAGTCCGGATCTAAGGGTGGAAGGAAAGGCAGATGCCTTGTTTGTAAATAAGTTCGGCCATTATGTGAAGGAGTGTCTGAATGGCAGGGACACATCACTTGATGATGATAATAATCATTCCAGGGACATCTTCAATGATCAAAGGAATGACAGGTAATGCAGGTCATCAAGGAAACGGCCGACTCTTCAAAGAAAGCAAGGAACCCCAGGTATGAAGAATCAAATGTTGTTTCTAATAAGATAAAGAAGCGTTATCTTGTATTGGCCCTCTCCTTCAGATTCTTTGGGAATCTGGCTTATTGATTGTAGTGCTTCAAGGCACTTCATTGGATAGAAGGGTGCTCTCTCTAATTTAGTAGAGATGGAAACAATCGTGGGATTATACTTGGAGTCGATGCCACCTATCCCGGAAAGGGTGTAGGGAATGTTACCCCTCAATTGAATGAGGGTAACTCGATTCATTTACAAAATTCTCTTTTGTGTACCTGATCGCAAGAAGAACATGGTGTCCATTTTGGAAATAGAAGTCAAAGGTTTCAGGGTGGCACTCATTGATGGAAAGGTACGTATTTGAAAATGGAATTTTCAATACTTTGAGTTCAGGGTTGTATCAAGTTGCTAGAAGTCCTTTGGATACCATGTTAGGGGTCACATCTCATCTATAGCAATGGAGGTCTACTTATGGGGCCCTACCCGATGTGAGTCAGATGGTGACTCGGATGCCTGAATTCAAGAAGAGCATGAAGGTACATGTCTGAGATGTAATGAAGGAAAATCTTACTGTTGAAGTTTCTAAGTCTACTTAGTTAGAAATCCTCCATGCACTTTATCTGATTTATTCCTACCTACTTGTTCTGTTACTTAGCAAGTTATTTACAATGTAAATACTGAAAATAAACACTAGTTCATGCTCAACATATTACAGATCCACAACTAAAGGAAACAGAAACAATCACACCATATGACACCATTATTTTTGGACCAATGTCGCCGGAAAAACCCAATGTGGGAAAATTGGTGCAGCTATCTGAGGGTTTTCTTCTTAAGCAATATCAGAGTACAATCTAGGTGTCGAAACTGACCTACCCAATAGAGAATTTCCTTGGCAGTAATACCTCTCAGTTTTTGACAAATTTCCCGGATGAAACCTCGGATAATCCTTCTGACAGCTCCTCAGCTAGAATCTTCCCCAGAAACCCCAGCATCTGCCCTTTCTGGACTGTATCAGCCCCTCTCTACCTAGCGCTGGTCGTGCGTCACCCTAAATGGGTCTGCGTCAGCCTTACGAGGCCCTGCGTCAGCCTTCTGGCCCTCTGCATCAGCAACGCTGGCCTCTCTAAGGCTCTGCGCAGCTCCCGCTGCCTCTGCATGGCCCTGCGTGAGCCCTGGCTGACTTTGCGTCCCTCTCCCTGGCTACTGCGTTGTTGTCTCGGCACTATCTCTACCTCTATGTTCTTCTGTAATCAATGCCCCTCAACTGCAACTCTCGATCACTAATTCTATCTCTCTTAGCAAACCCCGCTCTAGAGAATAGAATCACTGATCACTCTGATGTCTTCTCCAAGTGACCCTCAAGCCTCCTCTTATACTTTTCCTATTGACATATCAACGGCCGAGATCAATGGCTAAGATTAGATCTGGCTTGATCCATGTCTTTTGGATCATTCTAACACAGTTTCATATTAATTCACATTAATATTTTAATTTCCCTAAGTTTAGACTTAGGGACTCCATTAAAAATATTAATTATTTGAATATCTCATGAACTGTTTAGAATCTGGCCAAACCCTTTCTGGGTATTGGAGATCTCATGTGCCCCAACCTCTCCACCAAATTTCGTGGCTAGAGCACATCCGATGATACCCCAAATCAACACTCTCTCTTAGCGAGGACTGTGCTCTAGCAATACTCCTCACTGAGTATCACTTGATCATCCGGCATCGGTCCCTATGCTAATGCTAGGCCTGCTGCCCACCATCCTCTGCACTGTTGTATCATGTACTGCTGCCCATGGTTCTGCCACTGCCACTGCTGCATCTGTACGACAGCTCCCTCTGCATCTGTGCTGCTGCTGGTCCTTTCTCCCAGCACTGCACCTCCTCTCATCATGTTGCATCGTGCTGCCCACTGTTGCACTGCAACTCAGTTACTGAGAAGTAAGTAACTGATCTCCCAATCTGACCTCTCTGATGGGCTAGAGACACCCATTGATGTTGAAGCTCCCTCTGCCGCTGACAAGTGCTCCCTCTCTGACCTCTGCGCTGCTGCAAAAACTCTTGGCATCTCGCACTGTTGCACCCATCTCCGTGCTATCCTGCACTAGTGTAACAGTCCTGTGCCTCTCGCACTGCTGCAGCGTGCTAGCCTCGCGTTGTCTCGGGACTCCTGCACTATAGCTCGCTCTGTCGCTTCATCCGCATCCGTCTCTACCTGACTCAGCCAGTCCTGCTACTCCTCTTCGGGGCTCCCGTAGCAAGGTCTAATCCAAGAGGCTAGGTGCCTCGAGGATCCTACCCCTTATCGCCTGTAGTCCGCCTAACTACAGCTCGATGTCTCCCCACTTCCGCTCAAGTGATGCGTATGCACTCATGGCACAGTCATCGTCTGTCAACACTTCCTTCTCTGCCCTCGTTGGCGCTACCTTAGTCTCGGAAGACTCTCCCTTACTCTTCTTCCTTGGACACTGGGTTGCATAATGACCCAGATCCCCACAATGGAAGCACTTGATCTTGGAGAGATCCTTCTTCTGCTTTTCCTGCTTTCCCTCAGATGCTAGGGCAACATCTTCCTCCTCGTGCTTGACTTTGATCCCCTTGTTGTTGCTGCTACCCGTCTTCGACTGCCCTCTAATCTCTTCTTGGTGAAGAGCAGCCCACATCTCATCCCAAGGTGGGAAGTGTCCCTCTGCCCAGTATACTCTGGACAAATACCTCCCAGTCTTCTGAGACTGCATTTAGGGTCATCCTCACCATCAATTCTTGATCCGACGTGGCTTCTATAGCAGTCAACTGATCTCGGATCTCATTCAGTTCTCCGAGGAAATTGTCAATCGGTTTTCCCTTCTTCATCTGATACGACCTCAACTGATATTTAAGTAACATTCTCCTCTGCACAAAAGTATGCTGGTAGAATTTCTTGAGGGCCTCCTACATCTCATATGTCGTTTCCTTCTCGGCAATGTGTGGTACTATATGGTCCTTGACCCCGTCAAGGATGATGTTCTTGGCCCTCGCCATTGCCTCCTCGTACTTGTCGTTATCATTGGGGTCGACTGGAGTCTGGGATAGCTATAATCTTCAAGGCGAAGTTCTTGACAAGATTTCTATCAATACATATAAGATTTTGGCCTTCCAGACTACGAAGTTTGACGCTCCGTCCAGTCTATCCTGGTCTCTTACACCGTGTAGTGCCATGATGCTCTTCTACTTCCCTCCTAGAAGTTCTTTGTTCGACTCCTCCGAGTCTCTACTTCCCGTCTGGAAGTTCTCTTCTAGGCTCCCTCTGAGTCCCGATTTCTCTCCTGGAAATCCTTCTGCCACTGTTGAGATGCCCCCCACTCTGATCGTCTTGTGCAATCGCACCACTGATTCGGGTTCCTCGGCTAGAAACCCTCGGTAGCAACTCCCTCCTCTTGGCCTTGCTCTGCTAGGTACTGTTATGACTACAGTACCTCACTAGCTCCACTCTGCAATATTCCCACAACCTTCTAAACCCCCAACACCCTGAACACGAGAGCTCATAGGCTCTGCGCAATCCCAGCACCAGCACCCCAGCCTCCTCAGCCAACTGCGTCAACGCTCCCAACTTCTATGTGGCTCTGCGTAAGGCTCCCTTTGCCTTCCTTAGCCTCTGCGTTGCCTCTTCTCGGCTCACCCTTGATGAAGCAGGCACTGTGTCACCCTTCCCTTGTTGCTGCTCTGTTAGAAACAACTTTTGTCACTCGGGACAATTGTTTTCTGCTGTTATTGCTCTGCTCAGCTGATGTCCTCAGTCCTCTTGTGATCTACAATCATGCTATGATACCATGTTGAAGTTTCTAATTCTACTTAGTTAGAAACCCTCCATGCACTTTATCTGATTTATTCCTACCCACTTGTTTCGTTACTTAACAATTTATCTACAATGTAAATATTGAAAATAAACACTAGTGCATGCTCAACATATTACAGATCAACAACTGAAGGAAACAGAAACAATCACACCATATGACACCAATATTTTTCGACCAATGGCCCCGGAAAAACCCAATGTGGGAAAATCGATGCAGCAATCTGCGAGTTTTCATATTAAGCAATATCAGAGTACAATCTGGTTGCCGAAACTGGCGTACCCAACAGAGAATTTCCTTGGCAGTAATACCTCTCAGTTTCTGACAAATTTCCCGGATGAAACCCCGGATAATCCTTCCGGCAGTTCCTCAACTACAATTTTCCCCAGAAACCCCAGTGTCTGCCCTTTCTGGACTGCGTCAGCCCCTCTCTACCCAGCGCTGGCCCTGCGTCACCCTGAATGGGTCTGCGTCAACCTTTGGAGGCCCTGCATCAGCCTTCTGGCCCACTGCGTCGGCAACGCTAGCCTCTTTGAGGCTCTGCGCAACTCTCGGCTGCCTCTGCGTGGCCCTGCGTGAGCCTTGGTTGGCTCTGCATCCCTCTCCCCGACTACTGCATTGCTCTCCCGGCACTATCTCTGTTCTTTTGTACTCAATGCCCCTGAGTTGCAACTCCTGATCACTAGTTCTATCTCTTAGCAAACCCCGCTCTAGAGAATAGAATGACTGGTCACTCTAGTGTCTTCTCCAAGTGACCCTCAAGCCTCCTCTTATACTTTTCCTATTGACAGATCAACATCCGAGATGAAGTCCCTAATCAACGGTTACGATTAGATCTGGCTTTATCCATGTCTTTTGGACCATTCTAACACAGTTTCATATTAATTCACATTAATATTTTAATTTCCCTAAGTTTAGACTTAGGGACTCCATTAAAAATATTAATTATTTTAATATCTCTTGAACTGTTTAGAATCTGCCCAAACCCTTTCTGTGTATTGGAGATCTCATGTGCCCCAACCTCTCCACCAAATTTCGTGGCTAGAGCACATCCAATGCTACCACAAATCAACACTTACAAGGGGACTATTCCCCTCAGTAGCAGGTCCACAGGTTTGGAACAACACGAGGAGTTTGAGATTCATGATCAGGAATCTCAATTGGAAGAAAGCCCTCTATGGCTTGAAGCAAAACACCCCAGCCATAGTATGAGAGGATTGATAGTTGTCTGATGAAGCTGAGATTCACTAGGAGTGAAGCCGATCCAAACCATTGCACGAAGGTTGTGGATGATAGACCTCTCATACCAGCACATTCCAAGGACAACCTATTTGTGACAGGTGCAGACCCTCTCATTTGCAGAAGTAAGAGGGAGTTGGATTCCGGATTTGAAATGGTGAACAACAAGCCCGCGACTACCTCGATGGAGCTTAACTTTCAGAAGTTATATGGTGGTGATGCTGGACCAGATTTGGGAAATGCCTCTGAGTTTCATAAACTCATTTGCATTGATGTTCTTGGTGAACTTCCGTCCGGATATATGTTTTGTAGTTAGCATGGTGAGCTCATATATGGTTGAGCCACACTGGATTGGTGCCAAGAATCTTTTGAGATATCTTTGGGGCACAATCTCTCATGGATTGAGATAAAGCCGCATGATTATTTGAATGCTAACTAAGCAGGCAGTGTGGAGGATCGCAAGAGCACTTCCGAGTGTTGGTTCTCTTTGGGTTTTGTTCGATATCCTGGATGAGTAGGAAGCCGAAGTTGGTTGCTATAAGCACCGCTGAGACCGAATACATAGCTACGAGTATGATCTCGTGTGAAGCTACCTGGGTGTGGAAGCTCTTCAGCGAGTTATTTGTACACATGATGGATACCACCGGGATCCTCTGTGTCAACCAGGGGGGATTCGATTGTTGAGGAATCTTGTATTCTATGATTGCTCCAATATATAGACATCAGATACTACCTTATCTGGGATATGGTACGTCGATGAGCGAGGAGGCTCTATCACATTGAGACTGATGTACAGGTCGTAGACATTCTATCAAAGCCCCAGGGAAAGGTCAAATTTGTGACTTTCCCGAACGACTTGGAGTCGTTGAGAGACCTTCTTATGAGGGTCCTGCATGATGCATGCATTGAGCTTTGGGAGCTCCACGGGGCTTGGGGTACTTATTGGAGCAACAAGCGACCATAGGGCGACTCACCCTCCCCTAATGGTGCGCTGTGTACAAGGTGAATGGCTCGCCTTCCCCTATGGTAACTCGTGGCGACCAAGGGACAGGATGAATGATTCTCCTATCGAGGCATCCTACCCATCCAGTCTGGGACTCATGGGAAGTACCTCTCATCTGGCCAATGAGCAGGGAAATGGGGTTAGGGACCATAGTAGTACTATCGATGGATGCATCGTTGTATCTATCGTACTCCCTATGCTAGGATGACGCCCATTGATTTGGGATCAATGAAACTGATCTGGGATGAATATGAGAGGTTTGAGACACTCTCTTGTGATATTGATCTGGGATCAATAAAACTAACTTCAGGTCAGTAGAGAATGGTATGAGACATTCTCGATCAATTCTTCTTCTTCATGGTTCAGCAGAGCAGAGAAGAGAAGAGCAATGCAAGGTACTAATGGAAAAGATAGTACAGTCGGACATATGGATCAGTGGATGGAGTTCTCCCTAGTTGAGAGGGAGTGTTAAAATTGGCAAATAGGGCCAAACTCCATGTGGGTCATCTTATTTATGGCAGCTAATATTTTTCTTGGATCCCTCTCATCGAGAAGGGTAGGATTGATCTAAAGATCATCCGATGCCAATAAGTATTCATGGAGTTATGAGTTTATTTGTGTTATAAGACAATTCGTCAAGGTCGGACAGCAACCAAATAAACCCCACATGTGCTCAACGTTTTAGTATAAAAGGAGATGACTTGAGAGTCATTTCTCACACACACTTCTATCTTGATTTCTCTCCACTTGTCTTGGGTTTTAGTGGAAGAGAAATCTAGGAGTGGAAGCCCTAGACGTTGGAGGATAAGAGGCTGCCCTAACCGCAATCAAGAAGAAATACGCTGCCCTAATCTAGAGGATGCAGTCATGAAGAAAAGCCCTAACGCTATCAAGAAGGAGCCCTAAACCTATACGTTGGTCCCTACTAAAACACAAACCTAAAGGTTGCCCTAACACAGACCTAAAGGCTGCCCTAACGCAAACCTAAAGGCAGCCCTCACTAAGACCTAAAGGTTGCCCTAACACAAACCTAAAGGTTGCCCTAATGCAAACCTAAAGGCAGCCCTCACTAAGACCTAAAGGCAGCCCTAACGAAGCTATCCTAAGGCAGCTCAAGAAGAAGGAGGACATTGATGTGAAGGGTCAAAGGGACAGCGTGGAGGCTGCCCTAGACAGCGTGAAGGGTTGTGTGGACAGCGAAGCCTTAGCCGCAACATGAAGGATCAAAGGGACAGAGTGGAGGCTGCCCTAGACAACGTGAAGGGTTATGTGGATAGTAGAGCCTTAGCCGCAGCATGAAGGATCAAAGGGGCAACGTGGAGGCTGCCCTTGACAGCACGAAAGGGTTGTGGGGACAGCATGAGGACGGGACGGTTAAGAGCACAATAGTCAGACAACCAGGCCGAGGAGAATAGAAGCAATATGCTATTATTTGTGGGCGGATAGCTGGGTGTGTAAGGGCTGCCAGATGCCCTAACCAGTCACCATATAAGCAGCATTGGAACAATAGTGTTGTGGACAGCAGCAAAGTAAATAGGACAGCTGGGCTACATGGTGTTGCTAACTAGTGCAGCAAAGTAAATGGGACAGCAGGCTACAAAGCGCTGCTAAAATGTATGGGACAGCAAGGTGACTAGTGCAGCTAAAACGCATGGGGCAGCAAGGTGACAAGTGCAACTAAAATGTATGGGACATCAAGGTGACTAGTGCATCAAAAATGCATGGGACAGCAAGGTGACTAATGCAGCTAAGATGCACGGGACAACAAGCAAACTTGGAATGAACAGTGGAACAGTTGTATGCCACATAGGACAGCAGTGACTAGCATGTTACAGCAAAGGCACATGGGACAGCAGCAAGCATGGACAGCAAGGCAAGCATGGTGCAACATAGCAAGCATGGTGCAGCAGTATGATGTGTACAGCATGGTCATGAGGTCCAGCATTATGATGATGGGTGCAGCATGGTGCAGCACGGTGAGGTGCAGTATAATGACGAGATGCAGCACAATGATAGGTGAAGGAGTCACCTTGGCAAATCAGTTGAAGCAACATGTCTTCCACTGATCTCATGTATCATCTTCTTAGAGATGACCTATGCTCTTATTTGGATACATCAAAGTGTTGACTTCTGTTGTAAATGTATTCTCTCTCTCTGTCTCTGCTAAACTATTGAAGAACATATAAGAAAAATTGATCAAGGGTTTCCCCACATTGGAGTTTGTCCCTGGCTAGCGCCACATCTTGTGTCCTCTTGTCTTGGCTTGTCTTCTGTGATTTATGTTTATGTTCTATCTGCAGTTTACTTTAATGTTGATGTGATTGCTAATCTTGAAAAGAAATTGAGCTAACTGTGAAAATTGAAATAAATTGCTCTAAGCATAGAACATACCTAAAATTAACGCTTTCTCTATGTAGCATAGAGACCACAGATTGTTGAATGAGGTAACCTTCTTCTTATCATCTTTCCTATATCTCCTAATTGAGATCTCATGAAGATATTCCTTTCTTCTTAGATACCATTGCTTTTGTATAGGCCTAAGTGTTGTGATCTTCTTTACCACAATTTCAGAGAATATATCTTCTAGCATTTCATATATCTCTTTATGTCTCCTCTTCTACTACATAGGCATGGGAGGACCTTTAAGGGATTTCATATAAATCCTATGAGTCTCTTGATGGATTCAGGCACTACTTGACTTTCAGAAATCTTTCCATAGACATCAATGACTTCTCTTTCCTATGAGGATTATGACAATCCTCCTTATTCTATGCAAGGACCTTTTCCATGAGGACTATGACTTTACTCTAGTATTTCTATTTCCTTGCAAAACAAAGTCATTAAACCAAAAATTAATTAAACATGAAAGATACTTGGCATGTGAAGAAAACTCGATGCTTCCTTTGCTTGAGTTTCCCATCACTAGTATCCTTTTATGAAGACTTCCTTGGAGACCTTCTAGCACCATGACATTGACATTACTGAAACTACTCCATGACCTTGAGATCATTTTGAATCCTAATTCATCTTTAAGGTATTTGAGCATATTGTTGACATGCTAGTGATACTGCTATCCCACAAGTGGAATTTATCACACAGTATTCCTCGGAGTGCATCAGCAAACACCTTCATCGAGCATTATTCAAACTATCATAGTGATGTAGGGAGATTTATGGTCTGATCTAAGCATCATGTTGTTCAAGATCCGACACTGTGACAAGTATATTGTTATGACTCTCTACCAAGACAATGATGTCTTTGTGTAGAGAGGCATTGTATAGAGACATTGCCTTCTTGAGTTTCTGAATGTCGAGGGTACATTGCGAGATCACTGCGTTAGTTTGTCGAGAGAGCACTTGTGAGATCATTTAGATCATCCGTTGTGAGATTGTACATATGTCGAGGTGTATTGCTCCATCCACGATTACAGACACTGTGTTTTATATGACTCTGTTGAGGATTGTGATCATGAGGAAGTCGAGACTGTGATTGCATTGTGATCACAGAAATGTTGAGAGAGTGTATTCTCCTCCTTCACCTTGTTAGGTCCGCACTAAGATATGACATCCAGTTATAAAGGTCCGCATTGTAGTCACAAGATCATGTAGTATTGCTGAGATTGTTAGACAGAGATCTTCACTATAATCTTGAAATAGTGTCAAGAGGGAGACTGTGATTTCACAGCGAGATCATATCGCCTAAATTAGCACCAAATTCCTTTCTATGACTTGATCCGAGAGGGTTGAATGTATACCGAGATGATAATGCCACAAGAGGACTGATCCTTACATTAGGTGTCCTAATATCACTGTATTGACTGCCCTTGACTGAACCATAGCTCTGATACCATGTTGAGAATTTAAGGGCATTTTGTTTATTACAAATTCTCTTACTTGATTACTACTTGTGTACATCTTCTTATATTATCTTAGATCCTTATTATTGTGTGTGTTCAGTACATCAAATAGCAACCAAAACAATAAGACAGTGACACAATGTTTAGGCTTTTAAGCTAGGGCTAAAACCTCTCCTCTTGAGAGGAAAACCCTTCAATCTCTTCTTATAGATGTTTAGTTGACAAATACCAAGACCCTTGACAAAATTGACACAAGATTACCTCCAAGATGTTTGTCACCATCCTCTGCACTATTTGGCCTACAATCCATAGTCTTCATATCACTGTCATCCTTCAGTTCTCAATCTCCTTGTTTCTTTGTTGTCTAGTCATAGTCCTTGGCTCCTTTCTTCGGCCGCCACAGATCTTCGCTCATAAATAAGTTGCTTCATTTATGTTATTGTCTTTGAGGCAGTCCTTCATGCTCCTTTAAGATAATGATGAGACAACCCACCACCGAGGGCTATACCGAACATAGTCACTGTATATATATATATATATAGTTCTTCAATAGTAATGTTCAGACTTCCGAGAGTTATCACTGTATAGACTTTCGAGAGCCTGATATTACCCTTGATCATTTCACCGAGATATCACTGTGTATGCGTACAATCTTCGTTGACTATCATGAATGTTAATTTTTTGTATGTTCTATGCTTAAGAGCAATTTACTTCAATTTTCTTGTTAGCCCAATATCAATGTCCAGTTTAGCAATCACAATAGCATGATAGTAAAATGCAGATATGTAGAGTTTTGTAGATGTTCTATGCTAAGAGCAATTTCACTTTTCTCACAGCAATCATACAAGTAGATAAGCAAAATGCAGATAGAACATATAAGCAGATCTTACAGAAGACAAATCAGAAACAAGAAAAATGTATGTGTTTGTTTCGGCGGTCAACGGGATGCTTCAACCAGCAAAGTCTCCTTTGGTCAGCCAGCCTAGCATGTGTCACAACAACCCTCCAACCAGTAGATGAGTCAACCCAAGTCAGTTCTACAAAAGTCAACGCTGTCCTGAAAAGTCAACGCAGGGGCAGCAAGCTAAAAGTCAACGCAACAGCAAAACAGTCAACCCTTTGACCTCGATTTTTGTGCCAGGTAGTATGGCCTTCAAAAATCGAACCTCCCACAAGTTTTCAGCTTGTTTGGACCAAGCGTTGACCAAAGTCAACGCTGGTCAAACTTCTGCGAAACCCTAGCAGCAGAAACCCTAGCAGCAGAAAAATCCTCTTCGTCCTTCCCACGTGTGGCTGAAATTCGTCCTCCAGGTAGCTCGTACTTTTTAGGATGAGAGAGGAAGATGCGAGTTGTGTTGTGATCAAATTCTCTCCAACTTTTCCTGTATATATATATCCATCAATGAGGGTGTGTGACACATCTGTTGGGCATGTGAGCCTACATTACAAAACTGGCTGACCTTTGCACATATAATTTATTAAGAATAATAAATTCAAAATATAAGTTCTGCTCATCGGATTAAGACTATTTTTATATGGATTTTACACCTCTCAGAAAGAGGAATCCAACAAAAATATTAGCCTCTTAATCTGAGCATCAGAACATGGAGTTTGGACCTAGTTGTCCAAATTTAACACTCCCTCTCAACTAGGGAGAACTCCATCTATTAGTGCAATTAACATCGTGAGTCATCCCGTCGAAACTTGCTTTGCTGGCTTCTTTATTTCAGAACAGAAGTGGGTCAGTCACAAAGACATCATTCCCCGACTGACATAATCAGTCCAGAGGTCCCAGACCTCACAAATCTTGATCCCAGATCAAGTGGTTGGACCATGCCATCCTAGATAGAGAGTACGGCAATCTCTGATGCGTCCATCAGTCTTTGCTAATAGTCTCTAGCTTTTCCACACCTCATTGGCCAAATGAGAGGTACTTCCCATGAGCCCTGAACTCAATGGGTAGGATGCATACGGGGCACAGATTAAATGAGTGGCGAACCAGCTCAATAATCACAAGGGTGGGGCAGAAGCATTATGAGTGCTTATAGCTCTGAGAAGCTATCCCCAAAGCCCCCCAGAGCTCCCAGAGCTCATCGTCCAACAGGACCCACATCATAGGGTCTTTCCACGACACCAAGACTCTCACGGAAGGTTAGGAACTTGACCTTCCCCAGGGGCTTAGTGAGAATATCCGCGACCTGCTCATCAGTGCCTATATGATCGAGCCTTAATGCGCCTCGCTGTACCATATCCCGGATAAAGTGGTACCTGATATCAATATGCCTGGATCGGTCGTGGAACACAGGATTCTCAGTCATACGAATCCCACTCTGATTATCACAGAGTATTACAGTGGTATCTAGCACATGTTGGAACAGCTCACTAAAGAGCTTCCTCAACCAAACTGCTTCACAACAGGCCATACTAGCAGCAACGTATTCGGCCTCCGCGGTGCTCAAAGCCACCGACTTCTGCTTCCTGCTCATCCATGAGATCGAAGCAGAACCAAGATTGAAACAGCATCCAGATGTGCTCTTACGATCCACCACACTGCTAGCCCAATCGGCATCAGTATATCCCCGGAGTATCACACTCCGGGCAGTGTATCTCAGCCCATGGTTTATCGTGCCCCGAAGATATCTCAAAAGATTCTTGGCACCAACCCAGTGAAAATGATGAGGCTCAACCATCTGTTGACTCAAAGTATTCACTGCAAAACATATGTCCGGACGGGTGTTCACTAAGAACATCAAAGCTCCTATGAGTTGACGATACTCAGTAGGATTGGCCAAGATAGGCCCTGCAGCGCTGCCACTCAACTTCTTAAAGTTGAGTTCCATTGGTGTCGACACGGACTTACAGTCCACCATCCCAAATCTTTCCAGAAGCTTCACAATATACTTTCCTTGAGAAAGGAAAATCTCTCCAGGTCTCTGCCAGACCTCCAGGCCTAGGAAATAGTGCATCAGTCCTAGGTCTTTCATCTCGAACTCAGCAGCAAGCTCCCTCTTACATTGATGAATGAGAGGGTCATCACCTGTCAGGAAGAGGTCGCCCACATACAGCACTAGAATGAGAGGCTTTCCTTCCTCAACCTTAAAGTAAAGGTTTGGATCAGCATTGCTTCGAGTGAAGCCCAGCTTCATCAAGTAACTATCCATCCTCTCATACCAAGCTCTGGGTGCTTGCTTTAACCCATAGAGGGCTTTCTTCAACCTGCAGACATAAGTGTCTCGATCTTGAACTTCAAATCCCAGAGGTTGTTCTACATACACCTCTTCCTTTATTGCACCATGCAGAAAAGCGGTCTTGACATCCATCTGATGAAGACTCCATCCTTGCGTAGCAGCAAGGGCTATGATGGATCGGATGGTGGTATATCGAGCCACAGGTGCAAAATATATCATCATAGTCAATTCCTTCATTTTGAGAGAAGCCACGGGCAACAAATCTTGCCTTAAACTTTTCAGCACTCCCATCAGATCCATGTTTAATCTTGTAGAGCCATTTAGCGGTGACAACAGATTTGTCCTTCGGTCTCGGGACCACATCCCAGACATCATTCTTCATAATAGCCTCATATTCTTCATGCATAGCATCCTTCCAGGCTTGATGCTTGATGGCTTCTTCAAAAGATCCAGGTTCAGATTGTATAATAGTACTCATGGCAGCTAGATACCCTTGGTATCTACACGGCTTCTTGCTTTCTCGGAATGTTCCCCTTGGGGCAGCATGACCCTCAGCATCTTCGAGGGTGTCCCTGAGCCATGATGGTCTCTTTCCTAGAGAAGGGGAAGGATCAATAGGGTCCATTGGCCCTTCAACATCAGGCATAGTCTCATCCTGGGGTTCTTCCAGATTTCCAGGTCTTTCTTCATGGTTTTCTTCAGATCTAGGAAGATCTACTACTTTCTTCAGGGAAGCATCTTCGTCAAAAGTGACATCATGGCTTATCTCTACTTCCCTTTGACCAGGTACATAGACTCTATATGCCTTAGAAGTCTCACTGTAGCCCACAAACATTCCTTTCTTCCCAGTAGCATCCAGCTTACTTCTCTTTTCTTTCGGCACATGAAAATAGACAGGACATCCAAAAATTCTAAAATGTGAGACATCAGGTTTCTTACCAGAGAAAACCTCTTCGGGAGTTTTGGAGTCCAAAGCGGAATGAGGGCATCGGTTTTGAATGTACACAGCAGTATTTGCAGCTTCTCCCCACAGAAACTTTGGAAGACCCTGGTCACATAGCATGGCACGGGCAGCTTCCACAATAGTCCTATTCTTGCGTTCAGCAACACCATTCTGCTCAGGAGTATATGCAGTGGTAGTCTCCCTCTTAATGCCAGCTTCTCTGCAAAAGTCTTTGAACTCATTTGACTCATATTCAGTGCCATTGTCAGTCCTCAAAATCTTGATCTTCTTTCCGGTCATATTTTCCACCAAGGCTTTGAAGGTACGGAACCACATGAAAGCCTCATCCTTCTTCTTCAAGAAGTATATCCAGGTTTTGCGAGAGAAGTCATCAGTAAATGTCATATAGTAAGAACATCCCCCCAGGGATGTTACAGGCAACATACCGGAAAGATCAGAATGGACCAGTTGCAATATCTCAGATGTCTTTGTGACACTTGAGGGGAAAGGTCCCCTTGTATGTTTTCCTTCAGCACAGCCCTTACATACACCTTTATGATTATTTCCAAAATCAGGCATCCCTGTCACCACCTTCCTTGCTTCGGGAAGAGCCTTGTAATGAAGGTGTCCAAATCTTCGGTGCCATAGTTCGGTTTGACGGATAGTATCACAAGTCATAGCTCCCAACGGACTCCCTCCAACATGGTAGAGTGTACCAACTCTAAAACCAATTGAGATAGCTTCCTTGAAGCTCTTCTTCCACATGAGTACCTTTCCATCAGAGAAAGTTACATTGAATCCTTTGTCTTCCATGGCAGATACAGACACAAGGTTCTTCTTCAATTTGGGTACATAGAGTACATCTTGTAGATGGAGGACTTGTCCTTGAGACAAGTGGAGGGTCACAGTCCCGGTCCCTTTCACAGGATAAGTGGCATTATCCCCAAGGATAATTTCTAGATTAGTATCCCTTTCAACCATGTCAGAAAGTGCTTCCTTGAATCCGGTGATGTGTCTTGAGGCACCACTATCGATTAGCCAGACATCCATAGTGTCGGGCGGAGATGCAGCTGAGAGAGCAGATATTAGAATATACTCATTTCTTTTATCAACAACATTAGACTCCTCATACCTGGTATTTCTGGTCCTTTTAGAAGGTGAATGGTTTCCTTCAAAGTGAGCCTTCCTCTTTCCTTTGGATTTGTCATTTCTTTGATTCCCATTCCTTCGGTTGTTGTTGTTGTCGTCACTATCGGGAGAATTCTTCTGGAAGGGGCATTCTCTAGCATAGTGTCCAGTCCTATGGCAGGTGAAACATTTACCCTTCTTCTTTTGAGTCTTAGTCCTTCCTTTGTCCTTGGAACCACCAGAGTTCTTCTTTCGGGAATGAGCAACATAGGCAGCATTTCTTTCATTATCAAATTCCTTCATCCTTGTTTCTTCTTGCATACATCTAGACAGAAGCTCATCAAAGTTAGGGATGGTATTATTGTTGAGAATGGTAGTTGTGAATACTTGCCATTCATATGGAAGTCCTCCAAGTGCGGTGAGAACCATCTCACGATCAGCTATTGTCTCCCCAATAGCTAGCAGATTGTTCCTGGTTTCGGTCAACTTCATAAAGAAAGTTTGAATAGACTCGTCTCGGCCCTTCTTCATATTCTTCAACTTGTTCTTGAGGAATAGCACTTGGTTCACATTGTTTACTCGGAACATAAGTATCAGTTTGTCATACATCTCCTTGGATGTGCCTAGTTCAGATATGTAGGCAACCAGACTCTTATTTATGGATTCCCTGATCAGCAGTTTTGCTCTGATTTCTCCCTTCTTATACTTGTGTTTAACAGCAGCAGAGGCATTTGATGGAGGTTCTTGAATCTTCCCTGTCACATGATCTAGGAGATCATGATCTTCTAATTTGAGATCTAATAACATCTTCCAGGCATGGAAGTCATCACTTCCAGTCAGCTTGTCATTCTCCCTGAATTCAAGCTTAGAGGAATCCATTTCCTTCGATGATGATTGCTATAGATAGAGTTTGTCTTCACCTCAGCTCTGATACCATGTAGAGTTTTGTAGATGTTCTATGCTAAGAGCAATTTCACTTTTCTCACAGCAATCATACAAGTAGATAAGCAAAATGCAGATAGAACATATAAGCAGATCTTACAGAAGACAAATCAGAAACAAGAAAAATGTATGTGTTTGTTTCGGCGGTCAACAGGATGCTTCAACCAGCAAAGTCTCCTTTGGTCAGCCAGCCCAGCATGTGTCACAACAACCCTCCAACCAGTAGATGAGTCAACCCAAGTCAGTTCTACAAAAGTCAACGCTGTCCTGAAAAGTCAACGCAGGGGCAGCAAGCTAAAAGTCAACGCAGCAGCAAAACGGTCAACCCTTTGACCTCGATTTTTGTGCCAGGTAGTATGGCCTTCAAAAATCGAACCTCCCACAAGTTTTCAGCTTGTTTGGACCAAGCGTTGACCAAAGTCAACGCTGGTCAAACTTCTGCGAAACCCTAGCAGCAGAAACCCTAGCAGCAGAAAAATCCTCTTCGTCCTTCCCACGTGTGGCTGAAATTCGTCCTCCAGGTAGCTCGTACTTTTTAGGATGAGAGAGGAAGATGCGAGTTGTGTTGTGATCAAATTCTCTCCAACTTTTCCTGTATATATATATCCATCAATGAGGGTGTGTGACACATCTGTTGGGCATGTGAGCCTACATTACAAAACTGGCTGACCTTTGCACATATAATTTATTAAGAATAATAAATTCAAAATATAAGTTCTGCTCATCGGATTAAGACTATTTTTATATGGATTTTACACCTCTCAGAAAGAGGAATCCAACAAAAATATTAGCCTCTTAATCTGAGCATCAGAACATGGAGTTTGGACCTAGTTGTCCAAATTTAACAAGATAGAACATAAACATAAATAGTAGAAGACAAGCCCAGACAAGAGGACACAAGATGTGGCACCAGCCAGGGACAAAACCCAATGTTGAGAAACCCTTGATCAAATCTTCTTTAGTCTTCAATAGTTCAGCAGAGAGAGAGAGAGCTAGTACAAATATACAAAACTGATGTTTTATGACAGCAACAGCAAACCCTAACCAGCAAAGTCAACGTTGATCAAACAGGTCAGATTTGACCTCCAATCAAGCTTAGACAAAGCTTAGTCAACTCAGCCTCCAACAGCAAGATGTATCATCCCGAACACTACTCATGAACTTGTTGCAATGCTGCAAATCAGGGACTAGTTAGAGCACCAACCACAGTCCCTAACAGCTCATCAAACTGGGCCAGAATAACTCCTATTGACTGTGGCTATCCTCCAATGGAATGTTGCCCTCCACGCTACTCCTTTAGGGCAGTTTTAAGTTAGGGCACACTATGCAGCCCTTAACCCTCCATGTTGTCAGCAAACTAAGTTCTTCTAGAGCTTCGGTCCACCTAGGAGAGTCTCCCCTTATGCCACGCTACCTCTTGCAAATATAGTCCACTTTAACACTGCCTTGGAACAACCTTGGCTTCTTGCTATGGCTCACAGCCTAGCAAAGCTGCTAGTTGTAGCTGTGGTCTCCTCCAACAGGCCCAAACAGTCACTATCTCGAGCTTAGAAACAGCGTTTATTACTACGTTGTCGCCTACAGCAACTCATGCTTCTTCTTGCTATGTTAGGGCTCCCTTTTGTTGCGTCTTAGGGTCTCTTCTTAGTTGCATATTAGGCCTCCTTCTTGCTATGAATTAGGCCTCTCTTAACTGCAGTTTAGGGCCTCCTTTAGACAACGGATTTGGGCTTCTTTAGGCAACAGATTAGGGCTCCCTTTGGCTGCATATTGGAGCTCCTCTTGACAGCGAATAGGTTTCCTCTTAACTGCGGATTAAGCCTTCCTCTTAACTACATATTGGAGCCTTCCCTTTGACTGCGGCTAGGGCTTGCTGACTGTGGATATGACTCCTTTTAGATCTGCGACTAGGGCTAGATCTCCTCTCTAGGACTGCGACTAGATCTCCTTCTTTAGGACTGCGGCTAGGTCTCCCACTTGACCTCTCTTGCAACCAAACCCAAACGAGTGGAAAGAGATCATGAGAGATGTGTGTGCCTCAAATGAATTGAGGTCTCCTCTATTTATAATGCAACGTTGAGGTTGAGCTGGGGGTTATTTGCTTACTGGCCGACCTTGACAAATTGTCAATAATATAAATAAATTAATATCTCCATAAATAGATGTCGGAATCGGATGATCTTTGGATCAATCCTACACCTCTTGGAGAGAGGAATCCAAGAAAATTATCAGCTGCCATAAATAAGATGACCCACATGGAGTTTGGCCCTAGTTGCCAATTTTAACACTCCCTCTCAACTAGGGAGAACTCCATCTGCGAATCCATCTGTCAGTCTATACTATCTCCGCCATCAATGCATTGCCCTGCACTGCTCTGCTGAACCATGAAGAGGAAGAAGTGATCGAGAATGTATCATACCATTCTCTATTGACCCGAAGTCAGTCCCAAGAAGGGAGTGTCTCATACCACTCTTACTGATCCAAAATCAGTTCCAAATAAAGAGAGTGTCTCATACCACTCTTACTAACCTGAAGTCAGTTCCAAATAAAGAGAGTGTCTCATACCACTCTTACTAACCCAAAGTCAATTCCAAATAAAGAGAGTGTCTCATACCACTCTTATTGACCTAAAGTCAGTTCCATTGATCCCAGATCAATATAGGTCATCCTAGCATAGGGAGTACGGTAGTACACGATGCGTCCATCGGTAGTACTATGGTCCCTATCCTCATTTCCCTACTCATTGACCAGATGAGAGGTACTTCCCACGAGTCCCAGACTGCATGGGTAGGATGTCTTAGCAGGAGAAGGATGAACCACTCATCTTGCCTACATCTTGCCATGGGGTATCCTAGGGTAACGTTAAACCACTCACCCTATACACAACAAATCACTAGGGGAAGGTTGGACCACTCACCCTATGATTGTGTCTCAGCAGGAGAAGGATGAACAACTCATCCTGCCTACATAGAAAACCACTAGGGGAAGGCTGAACCACTCACCCTATGGTTTCTCATTGCTCCAAGAAGTACCCCATGTCCCCTAGAGCTCCCAGAGCTCAATATCCATATCATACAAGACCCTCATAAAGGTCTCTCCACGACTCCTAGTCGTTCTCCGAAAGTCAAGAATTTGACCTTTCCCAGGGACTTCGTCGGAATATCGGCGACCTGCTCATCAGTCCCAATGTGTTGGAGCCCTATTGCTTCTCGTTGTACCATATCCCAGATAAATTGGTACCCGATGACTATGAGCTTGGATCAATCATGAAATACAGGATTCTCTGATAATCAGATCCCACTCTGGTTGTCACAAAGGATCATGGTGGTATCCAGCACATGTCCAAATAGCTCACTAAAGAGCTTCCTCAACCAAACAGCTTCACAGGAGGCCATACTCGCAATTATGTATTCCGCCTCAGCGGTGCTCAAAGCAAATGACTTCTGCTTCCTACTCATCTAGGATATTGAAGCAGGACCCAAAGAGAAACAGCACCTAGAAGTGCTCTTGTGATCCACCACACTATCTTTGGCAGTGTATCTCAATCCATGAGTAATTGTGCCCCAAAGATATCTCAGAAGATTCTTGGCACCAATCCAACCCTAGGAAGTAGTGCATCAGTTCTAGGTCCTTCATTTCAAATTCAGAATCCAACTCCCTCTTATCTTTGTAAATCAAAGGGTTTGTACCTGTCAGAAAGTGGTCATCCATATAAAGTACCAGTATGAGAGGTCTCTCATCCACAACCTTAAAGCAAAGGTTTGGATCGGCTTCACTCCTAGTGAATCTCAGCTTCATCAGATAGTTGTCAATCCTCTCACACCAAGCCCGAGGTGCTTGCTTCGAACCATAGAGAGCTTTCTTCAACCTGTACACATGAGATTCCCGGTCATGAACCTCAAACCCCTCAGGTTGTTCCACATCTATGGTCTTGCTATAACTAGAGGGGAATGATCCCCTTGTAAGTTTTCCCTCGGTACATCCCGGACATATACCTTCATGCTCTTCTTTGAATTTAAACATCCCTGTCATCATCTGTGTCACATTGGGTGGGGCGTTATAATGAAGATGGGAAAACCTCTGGTGCCATAGTTCAGATTGTAGGGATGTGTCAGAACACATGATCCCCAATGGACTTCTTGCAACTTGATACAAAGTGCCAACCCTGAACCCAAAAGTAAAAGCATCTTTAAAATTCCTTTTCCAAACATGTACCTTTCCATCAATGAATGCCACCTTGTAACCTTTGTCTTCCATTGCCGAAATGGACACCAGGTTCTTCTTGAGATCAAGTACATATAGAACTTCTTGTAAATGAATCGTGTTACCTTGATTCAATTGAAGAGTAACATTCCCTACACCCTTTACGGGATAGGTGGCATCATCTCCAAGAATAATGTCCGAGTTTGTTTCCTTCTCTATCAGATTAGAGAGCGCTTCCTTGAATTCGGTGAAGTGCCTTGAAGCACCACTATCAATAAGCCAATTTCCCAAAGTGTCCGGAGGAGAGGTAGTGGAGAGGGTTGACATAAGATAATACTCCTTTTGCTTATCAGAAACAACATTTGGTTCTTCATACCTAGAGTTCCTTTCTTTCTTGGAGGGTCAACCATTTCCTTGATGTCATGCATTCCTTTTTCCTTTGCCATTGTACCTACCACTCCTTCGATCATTGTTGTTGAAGTTGCCGCTGGAATGATTGTGATCATCATCATGTGATGTGTCCCTTCTATTTGGACACTCCCTTGCATAGTGGCCAAACTTATTGCAAGCAAAGCATTTGCCTTTCCTTCCACCCTTAGATCTGGGCTTTCCAATGAAATGACCTTTACACCCTGCATTATTTCTCCTTTTGGCATGAGCGGAGAAAGCAGTGGGGTTGCTTCTATTAGAAGGCATTTCTTGCTCCACAATTTTTTGTTTCTTCCTGAATGCATCTTGAATCAATTTTTCAAATCCCGAAATTCGATCATTATTGAGAATAGTGGTTCTAAATATATACCACTCGGGTGGAAGCCCTCCAAGGGTAGTGATAGTAAGTTCCCCGTCAGGAATGACTTCTCCAATCAATAGAAGATCATTCTTGATCTCAGTGATCCTTAAGAAGTACGATTGAATATCCTCGTCCTTGCCCTTCTTAATATCCTTCAGCTTATTTTTGAGAAATAAAATTTGATTTGCAATTTTGCATCACTAACCTTGAACATGCTTACCAATCTGTCATAGATCTCCTTGGAGGTGTTCAAATCGGAGATGTAGGCCACCAGACGCTTGTCAATGGAATCTCTAATAATCTTCTTCGCTTTGACTTCACCCTTGGTGTAATTGTTCTTTGTAGCAATCGGTGCATTTGACGGAGGCTCGGGGATTTTACCCTTCACATAGTCCAACACTTCTTGTTCTTCCCATGTCAGATCAAGAGACATCTTCCATCCGTGATAGTCTGACTTTTCATGGAGCTTATCTTCAGCCAGGAAGAGGGATGAGGAACCCATTGAGCCTTTTGTGACTTGTCCTTTCCAACTGTCTTCGGTGATTGCTCTTTCACTCTTGCTTGGGCTTTGTCTTCACCTCAATGCTCATACCATGTTAATTTTTGGTGTGTTCTATGCTTAAGAGCAACTTACTTCAATTTTCTTGTTAGCCCAATATCAATGTCCAATTTAGCAATCACATTAGCATGATAGTAAAATGCAGATAGAACATAAACATAAACAGTAGAAGACAAGCCAAGACAAGAGGACACAAGATGTGGCAGCAGCCAAGGATAAACCCCAATGTGGGGAAACCCTTGATCAAATCTTCTTTATTCTTCAATAGTTCAGCAGAGAGAGAGAGATAGTACAAATATACAAAACTGATGTTTTATGACAGCAACAACAAACCCTAACCAGCAAAGTCATTGCTAGTCAAACTAGTGTTTTAAAACTCCGACTCGGCCAAGGGTCGACTCCAAATCCGACTACAACTCAGTATCGACTCAACCAGTTTGATTTCAATGACTCGGTCGTTGTAAAAAATACATTAAATATTTATTTTTTTATAAAAAAAACATAATTTTAAAGATTTTCATTCATGTTTCCAAACACAAAGCTTTAGAATATAGATAGAAGACAACATATGATCAAAGTAGGCTCATGAATATATCCATTATATCAAAATGGTATCAAAATGGCACCCAATGGACTGTCCAATACATACATGATGATGATATAGAGATCAAAACAAAAACACATAACCAAGGAGGCTAGAAATGACCTCTACAACAAAAGTAAACTATGAAACATCACTAGTCACCACTGACCAATACTACTGGCTACTACTAGAGGAGCCTACATCATATGGCTCAACCTCTGAATCAGAGTCAGACAGGGAAAACCATGACTCCTCATCGTCATCTCCAACTGCAACTATAGAAGTGGTAGCACTAGCAGGCTGTGCAGCAACTGCAAGCTGAGATAGATGAGATACGCGCTTCCGTCGTGGCTGAGAAGAGGAAGCACTTGCAACTGGAGGACTTGGCGCTGGGCCTGAGGCTGGTACAAGTGGATCTGCATTCAACTGAACATTATGTTCGAGTGATGCCTCCACTTGTAAATCCAAATCAAGATCCTCATTAGAATCAAACTCTGTTCAATGACTCTCCACTACCCAATCTGATGTTGGATCAATATCTTCCAACATAATGGGATCTGAATCAGGTCTTTTGTTCAGCAATTGGTTGCGTCTGAGCCGAAGGTTGTATTGGACATAGACTAGATCATTTAACTGTTTTTGATCCAAACAGTTTCTCTTCTTCGTGTGAATCCTCTCAAAGACAGACCAATTGCGCTCACACCCAATAGCACTGCAAGTTTGACTCAAAATACGAATTGCAAACTTCTGCAATTGAGGACAATGGCTACCAAAAGCCTCCCACCATTGTGCTGCAAAAAACATAGTAGTGTAATGAGTTAACTCAACAAATTATATCCAACTTTCAAATTATAAACAATTTAACAAAATAAGTATTAAGAATTTGAAAATTGAAATTTTTGTTTACCTGGCTCATCTGCTTCCCTTGCAATCTTTGCTAGGTTCTTCCCAAAGGTACCTATGGCTTTGCTGAAGGTTGTGATCTGTTGGTGTATCTCCAGTTGATCACACTCCAATGGGATCATGCGATCAATGCAGTCAATCAATCCATCTCTAATCTCCCCACTCAAAGCTCTTGTTGCCTGAGCTTTATAATGATACCATGGGTTCAAAAAATACCCAGCTGCATGTATAAGGCAATGGAGTTGATTGTTCCATCTTTCATCAATGATTGCCCAAATGGGCCCATACTTAGCCACTTTATCCTTGTATGCCCTCTTTATTTGCTCCTTTGCTTGATCCATAGCCTCATAAATGAAGCCCATAACCAATCTTTCCCCATCCACCAACTGTAACACCTTAACCAATGGCTCAACAACCTTCACAATCTCTACTGCCTTTCTCCAAAATATTTCTTCATTAACTTTCTTTTTCAATTCTTTGCCTTCCTATTTGAGAAACCACTGGCTTTGATTCCATTCATCACTGGAAAATATCTTTTGCAAGTTTCTATGTTGTGAAAGCATAGATTGCAATGTCAAAAAATGAGTAGCAAATCTAGTGATGGCAAGCCTAATAATATCCCTGCCCCCTGCGTGTCTCCTCATAAGGCTCAAAATCCATGAATGATTGTAGATCAATTTTGTTATGCTTTTGGCATGATCTAAAGTGTTTTTGGCCCAATCTAATTTGCCAATATCCTCAAGCATGAGGTCTATGCAATGTGCAGCACATGGGGTCCAAAATATGGTTTTGTGTTTTTTCCTCTAACAGTTTACCAGCAAGAACATAGTTAGAGGCATTACATGTGATGACTTGAATAACATTAGCCACCCCCACCTCCTCAACAACTTCATCCAATAGCTGAAACAACAATTGTCCATCTTTCACCCTATCGGATGCATCAACTAATTTTAGAAACATGGTTCCCTGTGGGCAGAAGATAAGAAAGTTTATCATGGTACAGTTCCTTTGATCAGTCCATCCATCTAACATGATGGTACATCCTGTTCTTGCCCATGAGTTTTTGAAATCTTTCAAATACTCATTAATGGAGGAAATTTCTTTCTGCAAATGATACCCCCTTATCTCATGCATAGTAGGGCCTTTGAAGCCTTTTCTAGAAACAAATATGGCATCAAACATAGGCTCATAATATGGGAAACGGGAAGCATTGAAGGGGATATCAGCATCATACCACCATCTACATATATAATCACAAGCAATCTCCCTCAATTCCTTCTTCCAATGGTCATCTAAAGTGGGTTGCAAAGTTCTACTAGCTTCAAGACCATGTGAATCTGATGGAGAGGAGGGTGTGACAGTGAAATAACTTTTGATATTCATATCACCCTTCCTTTTCATTTTACCCTTACGCTTTTCTTGAATAGACTCCAAAGAGGGAGGAACATATTGGAAGGGGTTAGATGGAGAAAATTTCTTTCTGCAAATGATACCCCCTTATCTCATGCAGAGTAGGGCCTTTGAAGCCTTTTCCATAAACAAATATGGCATCAAACATAGGCTCATAATATGGGGAACGGGAAGCATTGAAGGGGATATCAGCATCATACCACCATCAATATATATAATCACAAACAATGTCCCTCAATTCCTTCTTCCAATGGTCATCTAAAGTGGGCTGCAAAGTTCTACCAGCTTCAGGACCATGTGAATCTGATGGAGAGGAGGGTGTGACAGTGAAATAACTTTTGATATTCATATCACCCTTCCTTTTCATTTTACCCTTACCCTTTTCTTGAATAGAACATATTGGAACATATTGGAAGGGATAGAAGAAGAACCCTCAAAATCAAAATGGGGGTTGGTAGCTATCATTTTTTGTATACTCCTCTTCCTCCCAATTTCAGCCTCTATTTCTTTTTGCCTAGCCTTTTCTTCTTTAAACTTCTCAAAGCTATTTAACAACTCCTTCATAATTTCCTCAATTTGTGGTGATTCATATGGAGTAATTTGGCCTCTAATCCCTACCAAGTGTTGTTTCAGCCTTTATTTCTTTTTGCCTAGCCTTTTCTTCTTTAAACTTCTCGAAGCTATTTAACAACTCCTTCCTAATTTCCCCAATTTGTGGTGATTCATATGGAGTAATTTGGCCTCTAATCCCTGCCAAGTGTTGTTTCAGCCTATTAATGC
The DNA here is from genome assembly GCA_031772625.1 of Pinus tabuliformis. Classification (NCBI taxonomy): domain Eukaryota; kingdom Viridiplantae; phylum Streptophyta; class Pinopsida; order Pinales; family Pinaceae; genus Pinus; species Pinus tabuliformis. Next base: position 230,008,204 of record CM062817.1, read on the forward strand.
CCCCAGGACCATCCTTAATTTTTCTATGGCAAAATTTGCAATGCATTGACTATCAACCATTTCAACATATGCCCAAGCAGCATCTTTCACTCTAGGTGCCATTTTTTGACTTGGAAATGAAGGGGAAAAAATCTGAAAATGAAAACAAAAAATACAATTGCTTCAATGTTCATTTCTTTTACAAAAAACACTATTTTCAATTTCCAGATTTGCACAAAAAAATAAATAAGCAAAAACAGATTTTTAGAAGTGAAAAAAAAAACTTCCAGGCACAAACTGCCTCCTCAAAGTTGCTCCAACAAACCAACTCCTCAATGTTGCTCCAATGGTTGCCCAAGAAGCTCCTCACTCCTACTCCAATGCTTGCCCAAGACTCCTCACTACTGCTCCAAAAACAAACTCCACAACTCTTCACAAACTCCTCACAAATTCTCACTCAAATGCAATGAGATGATTATGAGGAAATGAGAGGGGTTGGGTAGATTTTATAGGGTTTGGGAGAGGGAAATGGACCCCAAAGAACCCAAAGGCACATTAGAATGGGCTTTGGGGTCCCCAAAAACCCGAGATGCAAAAAAAAATTGTGCTTTACGGCTGCTCCCACCGAGCCAGCTGATTTGGCTCAGACTCGGCTAAACCGGCTGTGTTGTTACCGAGTCAGGCGAGTAGATATCCGACTCGGCCGGCTTGGTAACAACCCGGCCGACCGAACCGAGTTGGCCACTGAGTCGACCCAATCATGCAACGACTCAGTCTGACTCGGCCGTTTCGAAGTCGATTCGACAGATTTTTAAAACAGAGGGTCAAACAGGTCAGATTTGACCTCCAATCAAGCTTAGACAAAGCTCAATCAACTCAGCCTCCAATAGCAAGATGCACCAGCCTGAACACTGCTCATGAACTTGTTGCAAATCAGGGACTAGTTAGAGCACTAACCACAGTGCCTAACAGCTCATCAAACTGGCCCAGAATAACTCCTATTGACTGCGGTTGTCCTCCGATGGAATGTTGCCCTCCACGCTACTCCTTTAGGGAAGTTTTAAGTTAGGGCACAATATGCAGCCCTTAACCCTCCATGTTGTCAGCGAACTAAGCTCTTCTAGAGCTTCGGTCCACCTAGGAGAGTCTCCCCTTATGTCACGCTTCCTCTTGCAAATATAGTCTACCTTAACGCTGCTTTGGAACAACCTTGGTTGCTTTCTATAGCTTGCAACCTAGCAAAGCAGCTAGTTGTAGCTACGGTCTCCTCCAACAAGCCCAAACAATCACTAACTCATGCCTAGAAACAGCCTTTATTACTACATTGTCACCTACAGCAACTCATGCTTCTTCTTGTTGTTAGGGCTCCTTTTTGCTACGTCTTAGGGTCTCTCCTTAGCTACGTATTAGGCCTCCTTCTTGCTACGAATTAGGCCTCTCTTAACTGCAGTTTAGGGCCTCCTTTAGATAGCAGATTTGGGCTTCTTTAGACAACAGATTAGAGCTCCCTTTGGCTGCATACTGGAGCTCCTCTTGATAGTGAATAGGTTTCCTCTTAGCTGTGGATTAAGCCTTCCTCTTGACTATGTATTAGAGCCTTCCCTTTGACTGCAGCTAGGGCTTGCTTGTGACTATGGATATGGCTCCTTTTAGATCTGCGGCTAGGGCTAGATCTCCTCTCTAGGACTGCAGCTAGATCTCCTTCTTTAGGACTGCAGCTAGGTCTCCCACTTGACCTCTCTTGCCACCAAACCCAAACGAGTGGAGAGAGATCATGAGAGATGTGTGTGCCTCAAATGACTTGAGGTCTCCTCTATTTATAATGCAACGTTGAGGTTGAGCTGGGGGTTATTTGCTTGCTGGCCGACCTTGACAAATTGTCAATAATATAAATAAATTCATATCTCCATAAATACATGTTGGAATCAGATGATCTTTAGATCAATCCTACACCTCTCGGAGAGAGGAATCCAAGAAAAATATCAGCTGCCATAAATAAGATGACCCACATGGAGTTTGGCCCTAGTTTCCAATTTTAACAATGAATGATCTGAATGCTTGTTCATTGACTTAACGTTACTCCTTATATATAGATTATCTATGATACATTAGGCCGACATGAGTGCCTTAAAGGTAGGCACTCATACCCTTCAAAGACCAAGTCTGGCCCTCTTGATGATGTGCTTCCCTTGTCCAAGTCAAACCCAATCAAATCTCTTCCAGCTGCACAAGTTTGTCCCCCAGCTATAGAATTTCAGCCTCTACTGCAGGTCTGAAATTTTCGGCCCCTGCAATAGCTATTGCTTCCACACATGTGAGTAAATCTAGGGCTTTCGTAGCTTCCTTTAACCTTTGCTTGAGTTTCTCCTTCTTCTAGGGATTGTACATGACCTAATACACCTTCCCTCGACCTTCTTTTTGCAATTTCCTCAACTTCGACCTTGCAGTAGCAAAATCCTAGCCATCCTCCTTCGCATGTGAGAGAGAGAGAGAGAGAAATAACCCAAACACTTGTCCTTCGTCCTTCTTCCTTCTTCACTGGCCTTATTTTGCTCCTTCGCTTGAATGATGAGAAGATGAGTGAGTGTCCATAGGAGGTCGAGTTCCCTCCTATATATAGGCTTCCAAGGAGGATGACATGCCCTAATGAGGTCGACTTCTTAGTTTCCAGGCCGACTTGGTCTTTGAGGGTATTTTGACACTTTTAAATACTAAATTAATTATTTTTACAAGTTACAATGTGCCCAATGGGGTCTTCTTTATATGATAATGACTCTTTTGACTTCTTAACCCTAGGACAAACCTTAGAAGCACTCAATGGGTGCTTGACCTCTAAATAAAATGACCTTGAGCATGAAACCCATGCTACAAAAATAACAATAATAATTTTTCTTTCATTTTACAATATACAAGAATCAAAAGTACATTTCATATTTATGAAGACCCAACCTCGCTACACATTTCAACAAATAATACCCATGGATAAGTATATGTTTTGGCGCATTGTCTTCCCTCACCACTCCTCCCTCCCATTTAACCTTAACTCCAAATCCAAGTTCACTCACATCTCCACTCTATGATATTCCTACACAGCCCCATATTCATATTACATCTCTGCCAACTTTAGGTTTTCGATTCTCAGATAAGGACATTAGAGAGGTCATTTGGGTGATGAATAGAAGCAAAGCAATAGACGAGGATGGATTCCAGGTAGAGTTCTTTAAGCAAGGTCTTTGTGTTGATGTGATTAGCATCACAAGGTCTTCTACAATTGCTTGAGCCTTGGTGTCTTAGCATGTGGAAGACATTATTTGCCTCTTGTAGTGATTTCTGTCTTCTTTTCTAAGTTTAACTTAGGAAAAGTACAATAATTAAATCCAATTGATTATTGTGGACTATTGAGTTATTTTCTAAGTATAAATAGTTTAATTATTTAAGTGACTTAGAAATCATCTCAACTGTTGATCTTCAAGATATTTATAGAAGGAAGATTCAAGATGTTTCTAGAAAGGATATTGGGGTTAGATATGTGGACTCAATGAAGATTATAAATGGAGGCTAGTGATGGAGGTGAAGACACAACGAAGAGCACAAGTGTGAGAACAAGTCATCACGAGAGAGAGCGATTTTCTCTACAATGCGAGTGGCTCAATGATCAGTGCATGGAGAAGGAAGAACTGTGAGTGGGTTTGAGCGAATCCAGGAGGGTCGAGTTCAAGGAGATTGCATGGTTGAGTTGTCGGAAGGAGATCGTGTTTGTCTAGACATGGTCGAGCTGCTTGAGTGTTGGGGTTTTTCCAGTGCGCATTCGTGCCAGGGCACAGATCAAGTTGCTGGAGGGCGCAAATCTACTTGCTGGAGGTCGATTTCTTCAGAGCGATTTCATCTAGAGGCAAATTTTCTTGAGGTCGATTTACCTGGTCGGAATTCATTCTAAGGGAGTGGAGTTGCAAGTTCCAGATTGTATTTTTCCTTGTATCTATGTGGATTTAAAAAACCAAATTTTCCAGATAATGATATGACGGAGAATTGTTTATGGGTTAATTAATTTTTGCAATGTGTGATTGATATCTTTGGTGTATTTCTGCTGCGTATTTTTAATTCTAGAAGTTAAAGATACCAGTGATTTTATTTTTCGGTGATCCAAATATTATTTCGGTAAATAAATAATAAATTGGGGATAAATTAAATTATCGTGGGAAAATAAATCTGGCTAGTATTAGAAATTTAAAAAAATGTCCCCCTAGGTGTCCTAGAACCATCCATTTACCCGCTTGACTACTATAATGCACTGAAAACAGTAATCATGAAGATTACAAACATTGCACCAAATTGCACTAATAATTGTTCAAAGAATCAACATTGCATCAAATCCCTTCAAAATAAGTCAATATTTAATCTTCATCAGACTCTCGCTCATACTAAATGATAGACATAGGATTAAGAATAGGGAAACTACCCTTGAGATAAGAAACCGTACCTAGACATAGAAATGAGGGGAAGGTTGCCGAGGTGACAATCGGCGGCTTTCCTGCTAGTTTCTTTAGGTTCTCTCCTTCGTGACTTTAGTACTTTTTTTCCAGTGTGGACTTTTCCTCTAGGGAGAATTTTGCATGAAACACCATCCTTTTTCCAAGATGTCAACATGTCATGTCATGTAGGCATCATGATCATTTTGAGCCACTATTGAATTTTAGTCCCCAAAGCAATATGCATTGGGATACGTGCAGTACCCCATAAAACATTGCATGTTGTGAAACATATGACAATTGTGTGGACTAGCCATACGTAGTGCGATCACCCCTTCAAAATCAATGGTTGCTCTAAATCATGTGTCCCAATAGATCCATCCCAAGGCCCCCAATCCTATCCAAGACAAAAGTACCTAAGAGTGGAGACTAAAAAGACTAGGCATGCCTGACCGTAACAGGCCTGGGATACCATAATACACAGTCATCACATGTCCTATAAGGATTTTGACTTACATCGTTTGGACTTACAATGGTTTTGTCATGAAAAGTACTAGGGTACCTCCGCAAGAGGTAAAACGCCACACGTTCTCAAAGCTCTATCTTATTGTACTCCGTCTAAAGCTCTTTGGGAATTGGGTCAGCAACACCTTAGAACTAGAGGACATGATGCATTTCGACCTAAGCACCAAACTATTGATCACATCCTTACACTCAAGGCCATCACTAAGGAAGCATGTCATAAACCTTCAAAAATTTACTATTGGTTTTTAGACATTTGAAAATCTTTTGACTTCGTCCTCGAGGAGGCTTTATTCTAGAGACTCCTAGATATTGGCATCTCAGGGACCCTATTGTTAGCCATCACGCCTCTATATAAGTTGGTCCTTGATCACTTGCACATAGCGCACGACCTATTAGATTTTATCCAAAGCATTGTTGGGGTTACACAAGGTTGAACCCTATCCCCCACATTATTTGAGATCTATATGGATGAGTTGGAGTCCTTCTTGATGGAACACATTCATACCACTCTCCTTCACTGCTTCATTAGGTGAAAAAAAACAATTCCTCACCCATCATCCTCATAGAGTTTGGTGCTCATCCTTCCAACCTAAGACAATGTTCAGTGTCATCTAACTTCTACACCATGTTCAAAGCTTTGTCGGTATCCATACTTGGCATACAATTCATCGGAGTCCATTGCAACAGCTAGCCCTTCAGCTCGGTCTCGATATTGGTAATACTAGAGTCTTGGATCTTCTTAGCATTACACTCGACCAACTTCCTCCATTTAGTTATTCCTCATGTGTACCCAACCACCTCTTACCAACCAAACAAGAGATGCATACAATCATTTGCAAGGGCATCTGCAAGAAATATGTACAAGTCACTTGGATAAACCATTAGGGTGGCTTATATCTAAAGATGGCCTTTTATGCTGAGCACTTCATGATTATGAGGGATGGACTCATCGTCCATACCCATTACAAACTTCACCATTAGATGCTTGCCTTTTAGATACCCTTGGGACAGTTCAAAGTTGGTTCCCCTAGACTGCAAATTGAGAGGTACTACTAGATAAATTGGTTAGATAGATCATAGGATCTACCAACTATGTCACCTTCGAGAGATGGAGACGTAGGAACACTTCATCTTTCGTTGACCCATTTATTATGAGATTCATGGGAGATTTCATTGCTTGTTCAGAGGGGACCTAGAGCCTATCCAATTTCTTCATGTACTAAAACCAAATATGCCTATCCCTTTACATGCAGGAGGACCTCAGACCTAAGTCACATGGTTCAAGTTCGAGTTTAGGTTTGGCAATGATCAGGTTCGGTTCGAATTTGAATTGTTTGATGAGATTCGAATAAGGTTTTCCACTAGGTTCGTCTATATCCATTTTCTATTTATATACATATATTAATTTTAAAATGGAATATAGCATAAAATAGTAAGATATCAACATCAAAAAAACATTAAAAAATGTTATCATGGACTTGGAAACTACAAGGATAGAATACAAGTTTGAGTTATGACAAAGATATGAGTTTTGAGCTATGGACTTGGTCAATGGGTATGAGGTTCGTCAAATATCAAAACTTTTTTTAGGTTCCCCAAATCTCAAACCTCAAGGTTGAAGTTCGGCGAACCATGTGACATATGTTGAGACTTTGTGCTCACACTCTCTAGCCTCCTAGTAAACCAGATTTTGTCCAACGGATTACCTCCTATACAGTGCTCCCATCAGCAAGGGGCACCAAGATACTCGTTGATGAAGGCATTGCTTCAAACTCCATATCAGTGCATACCAGAGGGACCATTCCCCCTTCCTAGAGACCTCAAAGATGTCACCAGACCAAATACCTTACAAGCAAATGAGATCACCTAGAAATCAGCAACGTGTTATATCTTCTAGCCAACAATGCACTAGAGAGTCCAAATCTTCCCATAACTCATTCTTCTAGCATCATTCTCTCATGAGTTTTCTTCTTTCACTCTCAAATGTTGAGAGAGATCGATGTACTAGACTAGGACCCAATCCCTATATACATCTCCCTCCCATTGCAGCTACCCACACTTGGATTCAAGGGTTTTTCAATGTTTTAGCATATAGACTTTATGTTTTTATGTTACTTAATGTTCTTTATATCTCCCTCCGATTGCAACCACCTGCACTTGGATTCAATGATTTTTCCATGTTTGTGTGTATAGCTTTTATGTTTTATGTTACTTATTGTTCCTTATATATGAGACACTCTATGTTTTTATGTTAATGTTCTTTACATCTCCCTCCCATTCCGACTACCTACACTTGGGTTCGATGGTTTTTCCATGTTTGAGAATATAGATTTTATGTTTTATGTTACTTATTATTCCTTGTATATGAGACATTTAATTTCTCCTTCTCTATATTGACATAATTGTGTTCAGCAGTCCCATTGACCTACTTTGGTGGTCATTCGTTGGACATTAATATAATTCCCCAAGCTTTTATTTATCTTCTATTGTTTTACCGGTGTCTTAAACAACGAATCTCCCTTAATCTAAAGAAGTGCGCTTTTTGCACTATCTTATCTTATCTACTCTCTTCACATATTCAAGTGTATTTTTCTATATCATTATTGTTGAGAAATCAATAGGGCTACTATTAGGATGATTTCTCTTATACTCGATAACTTCTTGTGATGTACTTTTACTTTTTCTTGATTATTAGCTTCTTCACTTATTATTATGTTGTTCTTATCATCAAACAGCTACCAAAACATAAAGATCAAGAGTACACAATAACACAAGATGTAGGTTGCAAGCCAAGGCCAAAACCTCTCCTCTTGAGAGGAAAACCCACAAATCTCTTATGTTCTTATAGATTCTTCAAATGACGAATTTCAAGACCTCTAGACCAAGAACAATAACCTTCCAAGACCAAGCCAAACCTTCTTGATGATGTGCTTCTTCTATCCAAGTCAAACCTAGTGAAATCTCTTCCGACTGCACAATTTTGACCCTCAACTACAGAATTTTTGCCTCCACTGCAGGTCTGAAATTTTCAGCCCCTGCAACATTTGTTGCTTCCACACGTGTGAGAAAAATTTGGGCTTCCAAGGTTTCCATGCTCCTTCACTTGGGTTGCTTCTCTTTTTAGGGCTAAAAGGTGACCTAAAAATCCTTTCTTCGACCTTCTTTATGCAACTTGACAACTTCGATCTTGCAGCTGCAAAACCCTAGCTTTATCTTCGCACATGTGAGAGAGAGAGAGGGAGATAGAATTAACCCACAAACTTTGTCCTTCATCCTTTTATCTGTTAGGCCCCTATACTACTAGTGTAACCCCTTATTGTTATTAGTACAACCCACTTATTATATTGATGTACCCATGTAGTGCCCATATTGTTACTATTGTGCCACATAGAAGCCCACTATTGCTATTATTGTGCCCTTACATTATTATTGTTATGTCGGCTCTGATTATGTTATGACCCCTTAGACTCCTATATATAGAAAGGAGGTCTTTTCATTTGTATCATCCAAGAATTGTTCATTTATGTAATGTAAAGGAGGTTGCCCCCTCGAAGAGGCTGAATTCTAAGGCGTTGATCTATATTTTCTATCTTTTCTTGAGTTGGTTTCATAACATTTGGTATCAGAGCTTTGGATTCTAGGGTTTCGCTGCTCCAAACAGGTAATCGTGGAATTTTCGCTATAACTTTTTTCTGCGACGTTTTAGAAGTTGCAAAAAAAATCCATTTGAGAAGAAATCACGCTGAACCTCGGGTCCAAATTTCAGAGCTTTTCGCACTATATTTGCGGAGATATGATATGAGGAAGTTGGTCTTTTTGCAGACTCCTGAATTACATTCCAAACAGGTGACCTGGGGAAAATCGTCATAACTTTCTCTCTGGGGATCAGATTGAAATTTCGTAAGAAGGTACAAAAAGAGAATGGACGGTAGTTTTGTGTATGCATTTTTCAGATCCAAAGGTCGAAACAGTGACTTGTGGCACGTCGTACAAGTTCGCGCTACTGAACTAGTCTATAATCAGGTCATCTTGGGAGATTGTGCATAACTCTTCCTTGGAGAATCAAATTTGGATCAGACTGGTGGCATTGGAAAGAGGACACAGAGGGCTACTACAGATCGCAATTTTAGAACTTAAAGATCCAAAAGTACAGAGTTACAGTGGTTTCAAGATCAAGCTCCTAAAATCAAGAAAACACAAGATGAGGAAGTTTGATGGCAAGGATCCGGTAAATTGGATACTTTAGATGGAGCAATATTTTGATCTACATGGTGTACCACTGTTACAAAAGGTATGTATTGCATCTTCATATTTAGAACCGGATCAATTTTTATGATATGAAGGGCTTTGTTCTCGTAAACAACTTGTTACGTGGTCAATTTTCATGGAGGAAATGATAGCACATTATGAGGATACAAAGAGCAACACCTTCTTTAGAGCAACAAAGCAACAATTGGAAAGAGTAAAAGGGCTTTGTGACATAGTGAAAAGCAAAATTATGGAAACCAGGAAGCATACCCATCACAACTATAAAGATGGAAGTGTTGTTTCTCCCAGCCTTCCACAACCTACAAGGGTTACACCACAACAATTGGAAGGAAAAAGAGAAAAAAGACTTTGTTACAATTGTGATAGCAAATACACTAAAGGTCATAAGTGTTCTGAGAAAAAATTATTTTACATAGAATATGAAGAGGAGGAAGAAAAGGATCAAGAAACATCAAAAGAAGAAGATATACGCCAGGACCCCACCCCAGAGAAAGAAGAAATGAATCAGACCATATCTTGTAAAGCATCAGCAAGAATTACCACTCCTCAAACTCTCAAGATAGAAGGACATATCAAGAAGAAAAAGGTGCAAGAAGTAAAAGATCACATTGGGAAAGGAGAAATGAATCCAACCATATCTTGTAATTCATTGGTCAAAATTACCACTCCTCAAACTATCAAGATAGAAGGACATATCAAGAAGAAAAATGTTCAAGAAGTGAAAGATCACATCGAGCATCAAAAAATGAATCCGACCATATCTTGTAAAGGATTGGAAGAAATTACCACTCCTCAAACTCTAGATATAGAAGGACATATCAAGAAGAAAAAGGTTCAAGCAAAGAAAGATCACATCGAGCATCAACAACAAGTTCTCCAACTTTTAAAGGATAACGCCACTTCGGTGCAAAATCAAACGAAACAACAAGGAGATCAACATCGTAGTGAAAAATGTTTTGATGTAGGTGATTGGGTATTTTTACTGCTACATCTCAAGCAAGCTATTTATGAGAAGGAAATGTTGGCAATACTACATGCAGTTAAAAAGTGGCGACCTTACCGAACGGGAAGACTCTTCAAGGATGAGGATGTGGAAGCATTGTTTTGTGCTATTTCTATTATCCAACCAGATTGGATAAACGAAGCAAAGGATGAATGGAAAAAGGACGAAGAAGTATGGCCACTTATTCAAAAGTTACAAAAGATCCCAATTCAAACAATATTGCCAGAAATTGAAGAGGAAGGAAAAATCATATTGGAACCTGGAGCAGTCACAGAAACAAGAACCCGACAGCTACGAAATCGATCAATTTTAGAGTATCTCATCAAGTGGAAGAACTTACCCGCTGAAGATTCCACATGGGAGGACAAGAATTTTATACAGAAGCATCAAGAACTACTCAAGCATTGAGGACAATGCTTTTTGAAGGAGAGGGGTATGTTAGGCCCCTATACTACTAGTGTAACCCCTTATTGTTATTAGTACAACCCACTTATTATATTGACGTACCCATGTAGTGCCCATATTGTTACTATTGTGCCACATAGAAGCCCACTATTGCTATTATTGTGCCCTTACATTATTATTGTTATGTCGGCTTTGATTATGTTATGACCCCTTAGACTCCTATATATAGAAAGGAGGTATTTTCATTTGTATCATCCAAGAATTGTTCATTTATGTAATGTAAAAGAGGTTGCCCCCTCGAAGAGGCTGAATTCTAAGGCGTTGATCTATCTTTTCTATCTTTTCTTGAGCTGGTTTCATAACATTATCCTTCTTCGATTGCCTTTCTTCTACCTCTTCTTCGCTTAAATGATGAGAAGTGAGTGAGTTTCCATAGGAGGTTGAGTTCTCTCCTATATATAGGCTTCCAAGGAGGACGACATGCCCTAATGAGGCCGACTTCTTAGCTGTCAGGCCGATTTGGTCTTGGAGGGGTATTTTAACACTTTAAATGCAAAAATAATTCTTTTGACATGTTACAATATGCCCAATGGGGTCTTCTCCATATGACAATAACTCTATTGACTTCTTGACTCTATGACAAACCCTAGAAGCACTCAATGGGTGTTTGACCTCTATATAGAAAGACCTTGAGCATGAAACCCATGCTACAAAAAATAACAATAATATTTTTTCTTTCTTTCTACAATATACAAGAATCAAGAGTACATTTCATATTTATGAAGACCGAACCTAGTTACATATTTCAACAATTATCACTGTCACATAACTCAAGGTCATTGATTTCTAAGCATAACTAGGTAAACACATACAAGAATGGATTTCATTTTGAAATAAGATATAATGCTTTCTGAAATCACAGTTTTACAACAATGCAAAATAACAAGGAGTGTAGAATGATAACCCATATAGAACTACATGGTTCTTCCTACTCAAACGTTTTTTTCTAACCACAACAGGATTTGTGCAACTTATATAATCATCTAAAGGATTTCAAATACAAAAATAGGTCCTATGTGAATAGATAAGCATACCTCAAATGTCTCGCAACAATACTCAATAAGTGTGTTGTATGATGAGGAGGAAGGCTCTACTTCAAGCTTTTCATGCATACTCTTGAAAATCAATATGATCTTCTCAAGCTACACATCCCAAACCCCAATTCATGAGAAAACTCACTCTTCTAATAGTAGTCATTAGAAATATGACAAAAAAAATTCAATACCATGAATAAGAAAATAAAACCCATTATCTTGAATAGGAAATAAAGTCAATGCAACAATAATCAAGAAAAAATGCTCAACATGAGAACAATTTCTACACTGAAATCAAATGTACTTCGTTATATTTTCAAGATAAGCTTTGACATTCCAAGCAAACTTTCTAAACTATTAGTGAGGAATTTTTAAGAACATATATGAATGAAATATTTAAGATACTAAAATATGTTTGTTAATATATTTGAGTTTTTTTAAATGACAATCAAGCCAAATACATAGAACTATGACAAAGCAGCCAACAGTAATAAACAGGTATGAATCTAAGAGTGATTCCAAAACATTCACCTGAGGACATCGTTGTTATACAAGCTTCATTTACACTAATTATTATGGTGCCATTAATGTAGCCCTTCCTAAACAGATAACAGATCCTGTTTATTTTGATGGGAGGAGAAGCTAAATTCCCCCTAGAAAGTGAATTTTCACATAAGAAAATTTGGCCCAAAGAGCAATATCACAAAACTGGCCCACAGAGTAATTTGGCACACTCACCCAAAAAAGCAAGTTGACACTGACAATGCAAAATGAGACGAGGAGGCTGACTTATACCACTACGAGCCATCAAGTTTCAAAATATTACCCAACTCAACACATAACCTTAAGATAGTCCTGAAGATACTCAAATAGATCCCAAACACATGCTATCTTTAATTTAATGATTGCTATTATAAATTAGAGTATATAATAAGCACAATTTACAGCATCCAAAATTCATAGCAGCAATACCAAAATAGCCTCTAATTAATGATAAACAATAAATAAACAAGACTATTGAATGAGTAAACAAAGAAAAATGTTGCGACAAATTTTTCAATGGTTGAAAATGCATAAAACAGCTACTAAACCCTATACATCAACCCTAAAAAGATAGCCCAAATATGCACAAAATTTATATTTTTTCCTTTTCCAATTTAAAAGATGCAAAGCCTAACCCTAAGATTATGAGGTCCAAGGTATTTTATGTTATTTAATACAGATTTTGCCGTAATTCTAATTTACCCTAAAAAGGTAAAAAATAAAATTTAGGGTTTTAGTTCTTTTAAAAGATTGACACACAAAAGAAAGATTATTGCCCTTATCAATCTTGGGTACATGGAGTCAAAAAGGGCAAGATCATTGGTAGAATACCTTGATTGGAGCTAGTTAAGAGAGAAAATCTCTCAATCTAAACCCTAAAAGTTTTCAATCAATTGGAGATCTAAGGTCAAGGAATGTTGTACTAAGTTTTCTTGATGGATACTTGGTGAAAAATTTTGCAAAGGAGATATTATAGCCATAAAAGATTCAAAATATCAAATTAAAAACTTCATAGAAACCCTAATTCTACAACATTAATAAAATGTAAGAAGATGCTCACAATAAAATAGCATAGTTCACCATAGAATCATTTCATCAATCCAAGAGAAAATCCCTCCAAGCAATAATATCCTCCCCAAGACCATTCACCACCTTAGTGCACCATTGTGTCCAAGAGAAAAACCACTAGTGCACAACCTCTCTCAATTAGTGTGTGTGACAATGAATCTCTTAAATCGACTATCTTTTCTTTATAGCAACCAAGTCGATTTAGGTGAATAATTGACAAAAGCCCTTAAAATAATACTTCAAGTGATTACAGGTTAAGTCACAAGCCAACCTAAAAGATAGCTATCTAACTGATAAAACATAACAAAAAGCCTTCTTTTAGCCCACACATGTGAGCAAAAGGTCCTCCAAAGATGAAGATCTCCATCAAAATGTGTTAAGGATGGGTCCCAAGAGTGCTCCTCACCAACAAGGTGTGCACTTCATCAAGCAAAATCCACCTCATTAACATATCATCAACCAACCCCATGTCATGACTCTAAACCATATGAAGGTGACATCACAAGGCTAGGGCATGATGTCATCATCCAAAAAGGTGTACCATCCCTTCCAAAGGGATCTCAAGTCATCATCATCATCATCATCATCAAACTGGTCCAGAAATAGGGAAATGTCCATTAAGAAGGTACAATGAAAACTCGGGGGCATCTTGTGCTCTCTAGAGTACATCCTCCTTCTAGGCAACATCCTAGCTTCAAGGTGCAATATTCCAAGCTCTAGAGGGAGAGGAGAAGGTCATAATCGGTGTTGGATACATCCCAAGGCCAATGCTCCTCATAAAGTGGCCAACATCCTAACTATGGTGCCCTGAAGGACCATCAAGTGGGGCTAGAAGTCCTCTCTAAAGTATTGGAGAAGTCTAAAACAATCCCTCGAGGGATTGCAATTGTACATCAAAGAAAGCATCTGAAACATACCATCAAAAGATTCAAAGGAGATATTATAGCCATAAAAGATTCAAAATATCAAAATAAAAACTTCATACATGTTGGAAACACCAAGAGGGGGTGAATCAATATTTCTTATCAATTAGTAACTTATTAATTTTTTCTGAGCATTGATTGATCTTCAACATCAATTCAAGCATAAAACAACAATAGACAATAGAAACCAGAATTTTTAAGTGGAAACCATTCTGGGAGAAAAACCACTGAATGCTTCTCTACTAATTTATGAGTACATTAATGGTTTCACGCCAACTGGAAAGGGAAGCCCCAACTCCCTAGTACTCTAGAAAAGCGTTCAATTTTCCAGCTCCAACTGGAAGGACGCTCCAATGCCCTAGTTTTATCAGTTGTTGCTGAAAAGATGCTTCAACACCCTTGCAAGCTCCAACTTGCCCTAGCACCACCCTACCACCCTGAAGTGTTTTCAGGCTCCAACTTGAAGGTGACTTCAACCACCTGCCTAACACCACCCAACCACCTTGAAAATGATAATGAATCTGATAACTATTGTGGACTCCCATACCAGGCACAATGACCCACTTACAATGAATGAACTCCTAACATGAAACCCCAACTGTGAAACCCCCTTAATGCCAATACCCTTCAAATGTACAATGATAATCTGATAATGGGGCCCCTGTAACTAAATTATAAAACCCTTACTGCAAACGTACCTCAGCTGTATGAAGGGGCAATGACAATGATAAACCTTTACCAGCTGATGTCAGAACTGCCTTTACTTGTTCTTAGGATGCTGAAGTTGTCCTTGACTATTGCAGATCTCACAAAACCTAACTGAATCCCTACCGCAGAATTGTTCTTGAATAAGTTGATGCCTATGTCTAAAGATGCCAACTGTAGACTTGTAAATAATGAAACTGCTCAATAAAATCCTGACTACCAGATCTATCTGCAACCAACTGTAAACCTAAGTTGCAGGAAACGTGGGGGGAGGGGTCGTTTCAGGCAGGAAACGGAAACGAAACTGGGAAACGCGTACGGTACGGCCTGGAAACGCGTTTCCGGCCGTACTGCCACGTTTCCCGAAACGGAAACGTGGCAGTACGGCCGGAAACGCGTTTCCAGGCCGTACAAGCCACGTTTCCCAGTTGTAATGTGTTGTTTTTTAATTTGTTTTTAAATTTTTTTTAGGTTTCCGGTAAATTCCATGGCATCTCGTAGGGGTCCAGAGTACAACAGTGGTCCTTCTAAAGAATGGGATGTGGATGCAGAAAATCCTGATTTGGATCTCTCTCTTGCTGCCCTGAATATTAAGGCCGAATCTGGAAGTGGAATTGGTGCATCATCTTCTTCAGCACTACCATCCACTGTTGAGCATTGTGCTGCTTCTATTTTTGATGAGGATTGTTATGATGAGGATTAGTCTTTTGTGACTTGTCTCTATAGTTCTTGCAGCCTTATAGTCTTTATTGTACTTGCAGCCTCATATACTAATATAAACAAAGGCTGATTTTGGATTTTCCTACATTTTTATTTTCATTATGTGATCATTCATGACTCATGAGTAAATGTGATGTAAATTTAATCTTAATGTTTAAATGTAATAAATTATAATCATATAATGTAAATGTATCATTAATGCTTTATGATTGCACATATATAATAATAATTTTTAAATATTTTTAATATATATATATATATATATATTCGCGTTTCCCCGTTTCCAAAATTCGGGGAGGTCGCATTTCGTATCGCTTCCTGTTTCGGAAACTCGTTTCCGTTTCCCCGTTTCGTGCAACTTAGCTGTAAACTCAATGACTGTAAAAAGTGTGTTTGTTCTCTTCAACTCATGGATCCTTGTTTGTTTATGGCATCTAATATAGTCACCAAATAAGAGAAACAATACTGCTATAATACAATACTCTTGTTGATGATAATACTGCTGTATATGACAAAGAAACCCTTTGACAAAAATGTCCCTTGCTCAACTTAATTCAAAAGTAATTCTTCCACCTCCAAAATAATTCAAAAGTATTTGACCTTCAAAGACACATAAATAGACCTCATGTCACATCACTTTGGAGCATCATCACACACATCTCTCTTCTCTTGATTGGTTCGTACTACATCTGAAAAATGCAGGTCTACTCTCACACGTGCAAAGGGAAGGAAGATAATTCTGTTTTGGTGCGTTGACCTTCTGTTTGGGGCTGTTTTCACCAGTGTTGACCAAGGAAGAAAAGACTTCATTTGACTTGGATTTTGACTTGTTTTGGGAGGCCAAGTTCAGGAGCAGTTTGACAGAAATTTTCTGGGCACTTTGACCCACCTTGTCTGCAAGTCTGCACCTAGGGTTTCCGCAGGTCAAAGTTTGGCATTGACCAGATTTGGAGGCACTATTTTGGGACTATTTTGGTTGACTTTGACCAGCAAAGGAGGCTGCATTTTCTGACTGTTGACTGAGCTGATTTGGAGGTGGTTTGACCGTTGACTGGTTAGGGATGCTGCAGCTGTGTTGACTTTGAACAGAATTGCATATTTGACTTTTGGGCTCATCTTTGATTAGATGTTGGTTAGTTGTCTTTGGATAGTCAAAGGTTTGACTTTGACTCATTGTTGAAGAATTGGAAGATTGTATCTCTCTATTGAACATTTGATGACAATCTAATAGAAGAATTTTGAAAGGGTTTTCCCCATTGTGGGGTTTTTCCCTGGTCTTTGACCAAATACTGTGTCTCTCTTCTTCTTGGTTGTCTTCTATTGTGCATTGGTTTATTGTTCTATCTACAATTAGTTATTGTTGCAGAAAGATTGAAGTATATTGGATAAATTGATTGCTAATTGAAGAAGAATTGATATTAGTGATTGTGTTAAGCATAGAATACTAGAAAATTAACATAAAAATCCCTCTTGAAGGCTTATATTTTGAATCACTGAAGATTCCTAGCTCTTGAAAACAAGTTAAACAAAACTAAAGACCTTTACATCATCTTAAGTACTTTAACAGTCTACATGAGTCTCCTTTTTTCCTGATTTGCACATGATCCATCATATCACCTACACCTAATTTAGTGATTTAGGAAATGCCTCTTTGTCTTAGGATCTGTCACATGTAATAAGGGTTAAGGTTGTACTCCCATGGTAGAATTAGATAAATCTTAAAATTAACTTGTGTTATGATGTTGCTAGAAGAAATCACAACGTGGCTATCAAATAATGACTTGTAAAGAGGGTAGACTAGTGTTACCAAAATCCTGATAAAATCCCCAAATCACGTTTTTTCAATTAGATGAGTTTTTCAACCAGTGTTCTTTAATTTTGCAGAGTTTTTGCTGATTTTTTCAATTTTCTCCTGACTTGTAAGACTTTTTCAATTTTTGAATCCTTTTTGATTTATTCTGGAGTTTGACTTTTGCAACATTGGGGTATACCCGCCACTACAAGTCGATACCTTACATTGGGATCCATGTATATGCATCAGGGGTAGCATCTACACTTTGAGATCCATGTACTATGCCTCGAGGTTCTTGTACTCACCTTGGCATTCATGAAACTGCATTGGCATTTGTGTTGTCACCTTGCAAACCATGTACTAGTATATAGTTATATCTATCTACCTTGGTTTCCATGCCACTTTCATTAGGATCCATGTACTTCATTGGGATATGTGTCACCGCATTAGGATATGTGTCACCGCATTAGGGCTTGTTACCACTCAAACTAGCAGGGGACCTAAACGGGGTTCCTATGAGGACAACTGCTAGGTCAAGGGCAAAGATGGAGACTTAGCCCACTGTCACCACAGCTAAGACTCCCTACTCTTTACGGACTTTCACCAATGGGAGGAGACCCAGTAGTTAGGAAGTCACTTATAAAGTATAGATCAATGAAGGGGTGTGAAGTGACCTTAGAAACACTTTCCCTAGGATAGAATGAAGAGTGGGACTTGCTTGCCTTTTAAGCAAGGGACTTGATTTTCTAGGGAGAGGGGATGAGGATTAGAGGGTTGAGGTAGAAGGATAAGACCTATGAAGGAGGTTCTCAAATTCCTAAAATCCTTCAAGAACTTGGATTCTCGAGTAGTCCTTGATAAATAGGCTTTGGTGAAGAATGGGACCACACGAGGCCAAGTGGACCCAGCCCAGGTTAGGGGATGGATTTAGGCAACCAATGATGTTCTTAACCTGGCCAAGGTGAGGGGAAAGGATCAAACAAGAATTTTCTTCCAAAGATGTCAAATTGATCCTACTAGGTTCTAGCCTTGGGAACACCTAGGCAAAATTTGATCCTAGAGCTAGGGCTTGGGGTATCCGGAGATTCAACCGTCGGAATTGCTTCAAATTTGGAGGAGAGCAAGGGGACCCACCAGCACAGTTATATCTAGGAGATCAAAGTTTTCCAATGGCTAGTTTCCCGGGAAATTGATGCCCTAGGTGACCTAATGGGACTAGACCTAGAAAGAAAGGGAAAAAGGTAAAAAGGAGGGTTAAAGTGATCACCCTTTTGAGGGACCAGTGCCTGATTCACTTGGGGATATGGAGTCAAGGATAATAATGAAGAAGGATTTAGTTTCTTGTTCAAGGAGGCTCCAAAAGTCAACTTCGTCCAATGTTAGAGGAAAGAGAAGAAAAGTGTCTTTTAAGCATTTATACTTCATACAAATGGTGCAATCTTATCAAGATAACATGATCTCTAGGAAATTTCATTCATCTAACAATGGTCAATACAAAGAATAAGCTAAATAGACACAATTCCACATTTCGTACATGCGGCAATTAGCCCTAATTATAGCAAAGTTCAAATGTATGTAGCAACAAGAAAAATATCATTAAATTTGCACTTCGAATGTTAGAGAGTATATCCAACCAGCATCACATTTGCAAATAAGAAGCTCCAAGATAGAAATAGCCCAAATCCATACATCAAAATTCATCCATCATCCAAAATAATCCTCCAAGGAAAAATTGCAAAGTTCTCTAGAGATAGAGATATCCTAAGTCAAGTGATGATACAAATGAACCCAACTAACTCCTATTCATACACTAATTAGAAGTTCAATTTAGCTAATGAGCCTTCATTAGCCCCTAAAAATAAAATAATGTGCAAATGACCTAACTTTGGTGACAAGCCCACCAAACTAGCTCACGAATGCAAAAGTAAGCCTCTCAAGAGGACAAATAATAATCTATGCATGTTGTAGGGCCCTCTAAGAGGCCTGATGAGGTCCATAGGTGCCACAATGAAGAATAGGACCCTCAAAAGCAGTGGACAAGGGGTTGACCCTTGTAATAATCTATGGTGCTCCAAATGACTATGGGGGCACACAAGTGTCCTCATGGGTCTCCAAACAAATCAAAGATGCATGTGCTACCCTCAAGGGCTAGGATGATAATGTAGGAGATGCCTCATCATCGTAGAAACCATGGATCTAGGGCCAGTTGGGCATGATGGATCAGGTGCATCCCCTTCGTCCAATGAGTGAACGACAAGCAATCTCTGAATGGCTGTGGGGATCCATGAAGAGCAATTTTCTACTATGGATGCCCATGGCTCTCAATGCTCGCCCTAGATGTGTGAATGTAGCCCTCTAGAGGGCTAGGACCCCGTCTAGGGAGACCAAACCCCAAATGGAAACCATCTACAATCCTGCATAAGATCCAATGCGTCCCCTAGGCTTCCAGTGCAACAAGTCATTAAATAAGCTTACCTAATCATGGAACACAAGTGGTGACTTCATAATAGCCCGCCCTTCCATAATGAGCTTCAAGATGTGCCAATGTCTCCTAAACTCCCAATGGGGTTAACCAAGTACCTTATTAGGTGGGTTTTGCTTCTAAAGGGGATAATGTAGTCAAGGTACATCCGTCAAAAGGTGGTGGCATGTGGCAGATAGGTGAATGAAGTAGGGGATGAGAGGGGGCAACCCTGAGTCACATGTTGGGGCACAAGGGTAGCTAATAAGAGGGAAGCCCACAATTGGGTTTATAAGGTGTAGGAGGGAGCGATCGTGGTTCATGAGGTGCCTCGGCCTTGATTTTTCCACCCTTCTTTATATGCCTTTTGCCTTTTCATGATTGTATTTGATTAACTGCTCGGGGCTCAAGGGGTTAGAGCATGATTTATAAGATATAGCAGTGAATTCCCCCTTTAAGGTGGGGCGGTTCATTACCCACCAGGGGTTGGGACAATCATGGGTTCCTATATGATGAGGAAGGTTCATAGAACCTGTTGGAACCAGGGTGATGGCCATGATGATTGGGTAGAGCTTCATGTAATGGCTTTTGCCCACGTGCTAAATATTTTTGTCTCAGCCATCTTTTACATTTTATGGTACTTTTCATATTTAAGGTGGCCATATATGCTTTTGACTTTCTTTTTAGCTGCATCAACCTTCGGGCTTCATTCCAAGCCATGACCCAAGGTGTGGGCAAGGGGAAGGGGTGAGTTGACCCTATGTGGACCCAATGGAGGAATGTGGACCCAGGTGGGAGAAGTGATGGATGGGGTAATAATGAATGGAAAGGGGGTAATATAAGTGGATAAGGGAGCGGGACCACGCAACCAAAATCGGGGTTTCCCATGAAATACCATCCCTGAAACCAAGTGGTCAGTAAAAGAGATCCCACGGGACTAGAATCCAAGGTTAAGTCCTAAAAGGGGTCTAGGGGACAGAAGCACAAACCTAGCCCATTCTTTCCGTCGAATCCCCCCATTAATCCATACCCAGAAGTGTCCATGATAAGCAAACTACAAGACTCAATTTCAAAATGACAAGGCATACCTTTAGCTTCGGGAGGCCCACCTTCAAACATACGATCATGGCAGATGGGCGAGGGACCACATGGCTGGCTCAGGTGGCAGAGAAATGGCACAATGAGCTAGTTGATGACTGCAAGGAGCTGCAGGCTATTGGTTGAGAACCATCTTGGAGAAAAAATTCTCCTAGGGATATTACCCATAAAATGGTGGGTAGCATTTGGCTCCAAATGGGACGTGATCTCCCGAAGAAGTGGGCGAAGCTACTCGAATGGGAGGTCCCAAAAACTCCAGCAATCTCTTGGTTACCATAGACCTTTCACCTGCACATACAACGGATGGACAAAACACAAGGCAACATGCTTTCGGGGCATCTCATGATTGCACATGCTAATATGTTAGTAAATAAAATCAACAAAAATATAAATATATGCAGATTTTAATCTATGTGCAGCTAATCTACCATGAGAAATATCATATGATGTTATTTCTAATGCAAAATTAGCGTGCAATGCATCCAACCCTACCATGCATATAATAAAATGTCAAGTCTCAAGGAAGGAGGTTACACGACTTAATTTGACCAGCTCGGGCCAAAGTTCATCGTTAAGTTTATCAATGTAGTAATAGTCATCTCCCATCTTTCCATGAATCCTTACGGGTACGAGATCCTTATCTACCAAGACTAAATCCCCAACCTTATATTCTTTCTTAGGCTTCCATTTCCTGCTTGTTTGAGAGATTGGTCGTTGTGAAAATTTGGATGCCCAAATTTCTACTACAACAACTGATTACGTTTCTTCTATTTGTTAATCACTGAACAAAATTATTTACCGTTTCCTATAGTAAACGTCGAAACTAATACACTACAGCCTTCACCATTTAAATAAAATGTGGAAACAAGAACTTGAACAAGAAAGAAATACAACACATCTACACAGTTATTTTTGGACAAATGTCCCCGAAAAAACCCAGTGTGGGAAAATCGATGCAGCAGGTGAGGGTTTTATTATTATGTAGTAGTAATTTTGAATACAATCTCTGGATGCCCTGCTAGCTATCCAATACAGAGAATTTCTCTGACAAAGAGATGAGTGAGATTACCTCACACTATCACTAGAAATCCTGGCTGATCCAGCCACTGAATGACTAGCCCCTAGCTGCCTTTGCGCAGTCATTGCAACAGCCCAGCGTCACACTGTCTGGGGTCTGCGTCACTCCTCACGGTTGATCGATTTGCCTCTGAGATTCTGACTTCTACTCTCCCAGTATCACATCCCGGCTTCCCGCAACAGAAATCAATCCCTACAGCAAATTTCGAATCTCCTCAAGGCTCTTTGTTGCCTCTGTGTGGCCCTGCGTCAACCTCTTCTCGCTCTACATTGCCTCTCCCGAATCTCTCTTTGCCTCCTCTGCTACATATTCTTGGATCAGGAGAAATATCCAATCGGAACTATCCATGCCCCTCACTGCAAAAGCTCGCTTAAAATTTCTCTCCCGGCAACTGTTGTAATTCAGAAATTCGATCTTCTGAACTCTACTCGATGTATTCTGCAAGTGCCCCTCAAGCCTCTTTTTATATCTTTTTGTTGGACAACCAACGGCCCAGATTAACTTCTAATCAATGGCTTAGATCATTTTGGTTTGATCATCGTCTTCTTCTACAAGTTTCACCCACAGTTAGATTAATCCCTTTAATTATTTTAATTTCTTAAGTTTAGACTTGGGGTCTCATTAAAAATAATTAATTATTTTAATAAAATTGTCTCCATGTGTAATTTCCCAAAACGATTTATGGGTATTGGAGAATGCATGTGTCTAAGCCTCCCTGCAAAATTTGAGACTTAAAGCACATTCGATGCTACCAGAAATCAACAGTCACTTGAGGATTTGAATTTCCTGGGTAGGGAGAATGTGGGAAGGTCTCTTGCTTTCACATGTCTCATAATATGGTCCAAGCTTGATCACATGCGGTGAATAAGCAGGTTCCCTATAAAGGATAAAAGGGGTGCCATCAAATTGAGGAATGGTTGTGTATGATAAATTCATTTGAACATGCCCCCCAACGATTGCTCCCCATTTCCGAGATAACAACATCCCCCACACATCCGATATATCAATGACAATAACATCCATGAGGAGGGATATATCGGGGTTCCTAGCTAAAGAGACATTAAGATCTTTGATGATGCCTTCCACTTCCACAGGTTTGGAATTACAACCACAAACCCTTTTATATGGTTGAGTGATGTTGAGACCCAATTGCTTCATAATAGTCAAAGGCATGATATTGGCGAAAGCACCGGAATCTAACATACAATTGTGTAGGAAGAGGTCATTAATAGCCAAAGTGAGCAAGAAGGGTTTATGCCTCAAGTTTCGATCAGGAATGTGAATGTTTTGCAATTCTTCAAGTATTTCCTCATCTTGAATCCCAAGGGATGTCTTAAGTTGTTGTTGTTGCTCGGGAAGCTTAACAATTTCCTTTAGGGGAACGGGTATAGTCATCTTTCCTACGGCAACCCCTATGTCTATGTCAAGTTTAACTTCCTTCCCCTTTTCCTTCTTCCTGTATTCTTTCCTAGGAGGATCCTTCTTTTGATTTACTTTTGTGGGAGGATTCTTCTTGGGAGGAATTTTGGAAAATGGAATCTTTAGGGGGGGGGCTTGCTTAGGTAAGGGATCTTCCTTAGGTGATTATTTAGGAGGTGATGAGTCTTTGTCCTTCTCCTTTCGGGAATATTGGACCCCTTTGAACCTTCCTTGGCTATCAACATTAAGAATATGTTCTTCCTTCTCTTCTTTAAGGATGACCTCACTAATGAGAGGATGTGTGTATGATCCTCCTAGCAAAATGTTGAAGACATCAGCTTCCACGAGATTGGTTTGCTCATTTGTTTGCGCATCCTCACTCTCATCCTCTTCACTCTCCTCATTATTCGATGAGGAGTTTGGCTCAACAGCATTAGTTGGGGCCAATGTGTTCAGGATTTAAGAAGAGCTAGGCCTACCTTCTTCATTTTGCTTCTTGGGAAAAGGCTTTCCTTTAGGGATATAACTTGATTTTTGGGACCTTTCCAAGGCAGTGATTTTATTGATAACAAGCCTGTCACGTGCAATGGCTTCTTCGGTGAACTTATCCATCTTTCTAAGAATAGCAAGGAGAACTTCGTGTTGATCTTTGGGTTTCTCCTTGGTTTCAAATTTAACTCCAGGGTGGTCATTGATGTCAACCTTTGATATTCGCAGGTTTTCTTCGACTTCCATTGCCATTTCTTTAGACTCGGCCAAGGTGGATGGTTTCTTATCCCTCAACACATAGGTGAGGTGGCCACCCATCGCTACGGTTTAAGGCGTTGTTCAAAATTTCCAACCACCAGAAAGTGCATTTAGTCAGTCAAACCAGCGCCAAGATTTGAGCAGAAGTTGACCAAGAAGATGGCATATCAGAGTTTGAGATCAGAACATAGTTTGGAGGGAGCCTCCAACTTTTATGCCTAAAGAGAAAGCATGCTTGTGGTGCTGGAGGACCAAAGGGTCAAGGAGTTTGCAGAAAATATCGTAACTCGGCAATAATACCCTCAGCAGTTAGCTCAACACAACAAGAGGGATGCTACGGCAAAGAGGATAACCCTTGAGGGGGTCAAGGACCATATTATTCCTATCATATCAAGCAAGAAGATAGCACATGAGATGTGGACAGCAGTCCTGAACTTGTACCAGGGTACTAGTGAAGCAAGGAAGCTGGTGTTAAAAGACAAACTCAGGGCAATACGCATGGCCAAGGGGGAGTCCATTGCGTCCTACTTGACCAAGTTCACCCAAGTCCGGGATGAGCTTGCTGGGGTGAATGAGATTGTTTCAAACAATGACCTAGTGAGCCTTGCGTTATTAGGGCTTCACAAGTTGTGGGATAACTTCCATGATACAGTCACAAGCAAAGAAAACCTTCCAAATTAGGAACAACTATGGAGTGATTGCATGCAAGAAGAAATCAGAAGGCAATCAAGGTCTGGCACTCACGTCAAGCAAGAGGATGAAGAAAGTTTTTCCCTAGTTGGCAAAGGGGAACTGTTGACGGTGTTGGATCCGCCAACATTCAGGGGATCTCCCCAATATGAGGTCCCAATCAAACCTCACACCATTTGGTGTAGGAGTCCCATCCAGTATGATGGTCCAGTTGCCAAATACTTAGAGATTTGCCTCGGCTCTAGGTTTCAGCATAAGAGACTGTTGCAATGGTACCTTCGAAAAGCAAGGTGAGTGTGAATGGTGAGTGTGCAACGTAACTGTGTCTAGGTTCTCTCACTGCAAAAGGGGGGAGAAAAGTGAGCCTCTAAGTGAGATATAATAGTACCACCCAAGAAGAGAAACACATGAACCAGGCGGACCTATCCAACATCCAGAGGAATAGTCCACAGCGGATGTGGCAGTGGTTAAAACAAAAGAATAGGGAAATATTTGTCTACCATCCAGCGGAATAGTCCACAGCAGGATGTGATGGTCATTATAATCGATGAGCGTGAAACGTCTGTCTAGTATCCCGCGGAATAGTCCACAAGGATAAGACGGCAGTGACAACGATTACAGTGTGAAAATTCGAAATCCCCGAATCACTACTGCAGCAATTGATTATATTTCTCCTTCTGAATCAAGTTATTTACAGTATTATACGATAAACATCGAAATAAATACAATTGCAGCCTTCACAACTTAAATTATGTGCAAAAACAAGAACTGAGCAAAAAAAAGAAATAGCACACACAAGTGACACCGTTGTATTTGGACAAATGTCCTTGGAAAAACCCAATGTGGGAAAATCGGTGTAGTAGCTGAGGGTTTGTATTATTATGCAATAGTTTATGAATACAATCTTTGGATATCTGATACAAAGAATGTGACTAGCAAATAAATTAGTGAGAAATACCTCACACTATCACTGGCGAACCGACACTAATCCAGGCCCTGGATGGTTGGACCCATGCTAGCTTTACGCAGCCTCTGCATCAACCTACGCAGATCTACATCAGCCTCTCTAGGATTTGCATCACCTCTTCCACGGATCTTCTATTGTTTGGAACTTCGTTCCTCTAGCCCTCTGGTCTCACATCCCGGCTTCTGGCTCTGGAACTCGACTTCCCAACTGAATCTCGGACTCTCTCTGAAGCTATGCGTTCCCTCTTCTAGATCTCTCTTTGCCTTCTCTACAATGTATCCCCGGATCAGGAAACTCTCCAACCGGAAAACTATCTCTGCCCCTCACTGCAAGAATCTCCTCGATGATCTCTCTAGCTGCTCTACGTTGCTCTCTTGAGAAATCGATCTCTTGATCCCACTCAATGTATTTTCCAAATGCCCATCAAGCCTCTTCTTATAATCCTCTCGTTGATCAATCAACGGCCCAGAATAGATTCTAATCAATGGCTCAAATCATTTTGGCTTGATCATCGTCTTCTTCTAGAAGTCCCCCCCCCCAAGTTTAATTAATACCCTTTAATTATTTTAATTTCCTAAGTTTAGACTTAAGCATCCATTAAAAATAATTAATTATTTTAATAAAACTGTCTCCGGATGGAATTTCCCAAAACGATTTCTGGGTATTTTGGAATACATGTGTTAGCCTCCCTGCAAATTTTGAGGCTTAGAGCACATCCAATGCTATCAGAAATCAACACTCCCTCTTAGCGAGGAATGTGCTCTAGTAATGCAACTTGCTGAAGCATCACCCTCACTCTGTAACATCTCCCTATGCGTTGTTTATGTCTGACATCTCTGCCCACAAACTACTACGCAAACGTTGCATCTGTGTTGCAGCTACCCTGCCACTGCCAATGCTGCATCTGCACTACAACCCTCTCCAACTGTTGTTGTTGCTGCAATAGCAACAGAAAAGCATCCAAAATACTGAACACGTGTTCAGTGTGATACATTTGTTGTTGGAGTTCTGATTGTTGCTAGTCTCTGCACTAACCCTCTGAAGCCTCTACGTTGTTGCTGACTCTGCCTTGTGCCCACTGCACTGCTGCCAACTCTGCTTTGCGCTACTCATTGTCTGTGCTCATAGCCACTACAACTGTCACTCTAGCACTCCTCTGCATCAACTGACATTGGCCCATCCTACTACTTCTGATGTGGGCTCCCATAGACTCCTCAAGGACCCTACCTGTCTGCAGTTCTTTTGAACTATAGTACTAGATCACCCCACCTCTCCCCTGGAGATATTTGGGCAATCATGGCAAACTCCTCCTCCTCGATCTTAGCGGTTGCAGCCTGCGGATCATGTTCCTTGTCCTTGTCCTTCTTCAGAGGACACTATGTAGCGTAGCGACCAAATTCACCACACCGAAAACATTTGATCTTTGAGACGTCCTTCTTCCGCCTTCGCTGCTCCTGTTGTCCCTTTGATGCAAGGGTTGCATTCTCTTCCTCCTCTTGCTGCTACTATCAAGTTTGCACTTGACTAAGTCTTGCCTCATCTCTTCCTGCTGAAGAGCGGCCCACATCCCTTCCCAATCTGACAATCTCTCTCTGCCCAAGATACTCTAGAAGCTTGAGATGTTTCTCCATTATATCCCAGACCTGTCTTGATCAGAGGAGAACGCTGCACATTGATAATCTCATCCAAGATTTCAGATCCTTTAACAAATTTAAGATTGATCGCTTTTGTTTTCTCAATCTCCTTTCTAAGACAAACAATCTCACATTCCAATTCTTCAAGATGTTTTTCCTTTTCAGCCAGTTGACATTGTAGAGAATCAATAATAGCACTTTTCTCTTCTAAGCAAACTTTGAGCTTATACATTTCTTCACAAAAGCCTTCTACATCTATAGCATCCATGTAGTCATCATCTTCAAAAGCTATTAAAAGTTTATATCTATTACCTTGTTCATCTTCGTCACTATTTGAAAGACCATCACTATCTTCATGAGTGTAATAGCTTTTCTTCTTTTCATTCTGTTTCTTGTTCCATTTAACAGGTTCCTTTCCCTTGTCATTCTTATCTTTGTGAGGACATTTGGCAGCATAATGACCTACTCTTCCACAAGAAAAGCATTTAAAGGGTAACTTACCTCTGAACCTTCCAAAACCCCTTTGAAGATTTCTGACAAAATTTGATTCTTCTGGCACGTGACTTGCTTCATAATAATCTTCTTTGCCTGAAGCCTTGAAAGCAGCTTCTCTTCTGTCTGATGGACCTCCCTTTCTCATTTCATAAGCAGTTAGAATTCCGTGAAGCTGAGACATAGTAAGAGTTCGTAGATTTTCCTTTTCTTCTATTGCAGACACTTTAGATTCAAATTTGGGGGACAATGATCTTAGAACCTTTTCAACCACAATAGCCTCTTTTATTTCTTCACCCAAGTTTTTCATGCAATTAACAATCTCATCTACCCTAAGGAAATAGTTAGCCACACTTTCATCATTATACATTCTGAGAGTCTCATACTTAATCCTGAGAGTTTGAAGTTTAGCACGTTTTACCTGTTCGTCTCCTTCATAGCTCGTGACAATTTTGTCCCATATTTCTTTTGCGGATTTATAGTGCATTACCTTCACGAATTCCGATTGGGATATACATCCCAATAGAGTACTAACTGCTTTCGCATTTGTTTCATATTTCTTTTTCTCGGCTGAATCTGTAGGAGTAGCTGAAGGAAAAGTGTAGCCTGTCTCTACGATGTCCCAAACTTCTGTACCAAGAGATTGAAGATAGGCAGTAACTCTTACCTTCCAATAATTGAAGTTTGTCCCATCAAAAACCGGTGGCCTGATTGATGCTTCTCTCTCGTAGTTGCTCATGATGAACGATCTACCTTCAAGCGATCAAGCTTCTCTGAAGGACCTGCTCTGATACCAATTGTTGGAAATAATACTGAGAGGGGGGGGGTGAATCAGTATTATCAGATCAATAAAACTTTTTCAATTTCATACTCAGAAACATATACGCTACTTCAGTTAAGTGAACCAGCGTGTACACGCTACTGTGTCTAAAGCAACCAGCGTATAACCAGAAATCTTATGATTCAGTTAGCTTATCTTCAGTAAATGCATCAGGACATTATTAACCATATTAATAGTAAACAGGTGCAGTATAACAGAACAGATCATCACACAAAAGCCACACACATGAACACCATGATATAAGGTGGAAACCCAATGTGGGTGAAAACCACCTGCTGCAAGTCGTCTCTATCTTTCTTTAATAAGAAACTTCAGTTTACAATATTTTGTACTGGTGCAGCCTTATACCAGTACGCAGGCTACAACCTGCAGAAGGCTACAACCTTCTCTCATTTTCCAGACTCTCCTGGAAGGGAGCTCCAACCCCCTTTGCTCTTGTACTAGCTAAGATACTAGTACCTAGGTGCTGGCCTACAATCTTCTTTCCTTCAGGTACCACCTTTCATACATTTTCAGACTGGATATTCCTGAAGCACAACATTACAATCTGAAGACCACAATTCATCAATTTTCATAACAGATCATTGAAGCACAAAACAACCAATACTAGCATCATCACTCTTTGAATCACTGAACCTCTGAAACCCTGTCAACACCCAGCCATCAGAACACAGAGCAGACTACAGAACTCTGCAATAACAGTCAGACCCAACTGCAACCCCAAAAATTAAGCTTCAAAAGATATACGCTACTTCAATGAAACCAACCCGCGTATACACGCGCTTTTACCAAAGACAACCTGCGTACGGATCTAAAAATAATTTCTCATAACTTGCAGCTGTACCAGACATCAATTATACTCAGAACATAACATTGCGTCAGAATGCAGATCTAAAAATACGCGTAATCAACCATATACCGATAATTCATTTCAAACCATTTGATCCCGATCTATCCTTAGATCTAGTCTTCCATCAACCGGTGTGATCTCTCCTTAGCTTAGATCAAGCAACCCAGAACCTGCATACTAGATCTCTTTCTTTATCAGATATTCAAGACTTTTCAATGCAATTGCCTAATGATCTTCTTCTCCTTATATAGCCTTAGGCCCTTCACAATACCACGGTCCAAAACCATAGTAACACAAAACCATCAACTTCAAAACTAGGGATCAACACGTCTGTCGAGATACCTTGGTCAAAAACATAGGCTCAAGTACCGAGGACTAACTACCACGGACCAAAGGGAAGCTTCTCGACATGTACGCTCTTTTCTGTTCATGAAACTGCGTGTATACGCGACTTCGTATATATCGAGCCTACGTATCCGCGACTTAGTATATAGCCTACCAGCGTGTATACGCAACTTGGGCTTAATGAACCTGTGTATATGAAATTTCTCTTCATTCTTGTAGTCTGGACTGAGATCTGTCATCAAAGAGAGTTGCCATCAAAGAAAACACCTGTACCGTAGCGCCACACCTGTGCCAAAATGCCAACAATACATGTGTCCTACCCTCCCTGCAAATTTTGAAGCTTAGAGCACATCCGATGCTACTAGAAATCAACATACAGCACATTCCCAACAAAATAAGCACTAAAGCAACTGAAATAGTTCAACTATCTTAGTACATGTGAAACAAACATGAAATATAAATGCTCACATAATAGTCTTACAAACATGCATAAGTCATGCATAGAAAAGTGTTGGCCAGAAAAGGCTTATATATTAAGCAAAAGTTCCAAAACACATATTTACATGATACATCACTAGCTCCAATAATGGGACAATGAAGCCACTCCTTGCTCCTCAAATAACTGACTGAAACTCTCTATGCTTTGTGAGAGGAGCCAAGGTGAAAAGTCATTTGCTCATACAATGAGGGGGTATATATAACCAAGGGGTGATGCTTGACCCTTGTGACTCTTTCACTACCCTCATGACTGTTCAACTTCCTATGACTTTTCAATTGACATGACTCTTCATATTCATGTGTGTCCATTGGACTTCCACTTTACATTACAATATATATGGCTCATAATAGTGATGTGGCATTTGACAACTCATGACACAACTTGACATGACACTGCTGACATGGACTAGCTTGCTAAGGTGGCAATGTCAAGCCATTGTTTTTGTTGAGTGATAGATGTGTTCTTGGATGTGCTTTCTCTTCTCCTCCGCATAGCTTGATGATGCGAGGTCTTCAATGATCTTTGGTCTTGAGAAGTGGTTGCATGCATGTGTTCCCTTTGCTTGTTCTTGATAAGCTTCTTTGTTCGTCCAACTATGAGTGAGTCTTCTAGCATGTTTGCTCATTCTTCTCCTTCTTCATCGTCTCGCCATGATCTAACAGTGTACCTGTTCTTGCAATTCACTCATGACGAGACGACATCAAATCCAAAAACTCCCTAGTCTAAGATGATGCACTATTATCCATGGACTGAGCCCGGGACAGGTGACAAGCTGGGAAAGAGGGCCCAGTAACTACGCATTGCATAGTTCCAGGTGACAGGGAGGGACATTGGTCACTGAGACTGCACATAGGGCAGTGCAGGCTTGGCTGAGGAACTCCTTAGCACAATCCTCGCTGCCGGGAAAATTTGCGCAGAAGCCACTGGGAGACAAGATTGCGCAGTTGAGACAGTCAATGGTTGATGCAGGATGGGACCCTGGGAGGCAGGTCTACGCAAATTTCAGAGGCAAGGCAGCACTGGGTAGCAGAGGGGCCTGGAGGACAGCTTTTTGCAGTTCTTTAGATTAGTGAGTCCTGGCTGAGGGAGGATACTGGGGGACACTTCTGCACAATTTTGGGAGGCAAGGCATGACTGTTTCTTTGTGCATTGCGGGGTTCCAACAAGAAAAGCTTGAGGACTGATCTTGCAAAATGCGCAGTTCAAGTCAGGCTGGGAGGAGTTACTGCACAATTCTGAGGATGAATGCAGGCTCCTCAGCTCTGCAATCATGCAGTGCAACTGCCCTGGGGGACAGTGACTGCGTAGTTCCAAGCAGCAAGGTTGCATCACTGAGGGCTGAGACTGCGCAGTGCGCAGTTCAATCGAGGTCCAGTGAAATTGAGTTGCTCGCTCGAGAGGATTTCCGGAGAAATGGCTAAGTGCGAGAGGAAAGTGAGCTTGTGAGGAACTTGAACTTCATCACATGTGAAATTAATAACTGTAAGCAAAGATACACAATCGACAAAATAGAACCACCGATGTTTGGTGACGGAGTTCACCCCTTCTGGGCTACGTCTTCGGGCCCTGCGCAAAAGGCTAGGCCGCTCGTATTTCAGTGAATAAGAGGTAGGTTACATTTGCTTCCACAGTTGTGGTTATTTCCCTATAATGGAAATGCTCCTGGACAGAGAGCTCTCACAACTTCACATGGACATCCTAACAGTGAACTTTTAGCATAACAGCGAAACAAAAGAGTCTTCAATTGCTGACTCAAACCTCTACTAAAAACAAGAATATCTCAACAGAAATGAGAAAACAAATCAAACCTCCTTTACTTGACTTAGGAGTCATATTGTCTGTGTTTTGAAATCTAGACTTTCGGCTGCTTCATTTACCGAACGGACCCTCCCAGTTTCTCTGGAGCGCCTTAAAACCCCTGTCTAGGCTTTTGAATCACTCCAATTGGTTTTCATATGACTCAGGAAAGATCAAAATTGACTAGCTCATGACTTCATACTTCACATGCTCTGCTCTGGCGCAACAATTCTCTACCTGTTGCACTCAAATCTGGTCTTCAACGCTAGAAATCGAATTAACTGTTGTATCGTCGGCTGCCTTCCTGAAGAGCTTCAAGAAGCACCTTCACACTGAATATGTGTTCTCACAAGTGTGTCCATGCTTAAAACATTCAAATCATTATAAGATGGTGAATGCCACATTTAGCATTGTTTGTTTTGACAATTTTGAAGCTGGCCAATGAAATGGCTCGGCCCTTTATGACAAACCATACGATGATAACCACTGATCTAAACTTATCCTCAGTTCTGATTACATGGGCGCATAAACACAACTCTTATTCCAAGTTTTGTTACATTGCATATCGTATTTTAATGTTGTTTGATTATTGGACCGTGCTGGAACCATAACATAGTTTGTTAATTGTTGTTCTAACTTGGGCGAATAGAAAACCAAAGTTTGATTTGTCATGTATCGTGGCACATTTCCCATGGCCCGATAGTTGAATTGTTACTCCTCATCGCAGTATTGATAGCTTCCATTCTATGTTGCGAAGAGTCCATTGGACCAAAAACTTGATGGCGTTGACACACCATTGGCGTCGGTATTGTGAGTTTGTTGCAGGCCCGAGCAGTGCTCTGTCGTGCTGCCTCCTCTACAATTTCGATGGTGCCAACTTGCGCTAGTGAAGGAGCATTGTTGAATGCACATAGCCACGTTGCATTGACTCTGCAATGTTTTAACTGTTGTAGCAATCCCTCACAGCATCGTATTGCATTGTCCAATCTCTAACGGTGATCGTCAGAACCTTGCCATATTTGGACTAATCCCTGCTGACTAGGCCGCCACCTTCGCCTAGACCTATTTGTTACAACAATATTGATTTTGCCCCTTGCACTACCGTGACTTTGACATCCATTCCGTCATATATATATATATATATATATATATATGTATATGTATATGTATATGTATATGTATATGTATATGTATATGTATATGTATATATGTATATATCCCATTTACATGACATAACCCAATTCGACAATTTGGTCATTGCATATAGCTTGTAAACTAAATGTATAGTTTTAACAAATGCGCTACTACAACGTTTTTTCATTTACGTTCATAAATGATTTAACTTTGAAATAAACACCATTGAATTTTGCGCTTATGTCTAATGTCACTTTTTCCATAGGTTTTTAAACCATAGTGACATGCGCTCATAATAGTATTAAATACATGGTAATGTTTTGACATTATGAATATCTTCTTCTTACCATTGTTCTTTTTGCAGGTACCCGAGAATGGACTTTTGCCTTTGAACACAATCAAGTCACATTGTCGACAAGGCCTTCCTTGACACCTTAATTTCGCTAGATGATTTCTCCATCACCCAGAGTCCAAATGAGAAACTGTAAGAAGCTCCGGATTCAGAACGACGGACACTTCAACCTGATGTGGCTTTTGGGATGATCTATGACAACTCATTTTCTGCACAAGTCGATAACCAATTGCTACAAGGGACCATCTTGGTCATTTGAGTAAAATGTCGACTTAACTACAATATCCAGTTTGGATCAAGGATGAGAGGTTTTAGAAACAACTCCTCCTATGGGAAGTGATTGATGAACAATGGAACAATATACTCCATCATCCCATTCATGCTGCAGGGATCTACCTAAACCCCACATCTGCTTACTCATGTGGTTTCTTATTTGATGATGAGGTCATGGATGGATTCTTCACTTATGTTCAAAGGATGATGCCATCTCCAACAGAACATTTTAAATTTACGTATGTTCTATGATAGAGCAATTTATTTAAATTTTCACAGTTAGCAATCACATCAGCATTAAAGTAAACTAAGAACTTAGATAGAACATAAACATAAATCGCAGAAGACAAGCCAAGACAAGAGGACACAAGATGTGGCACTAGCCAGGGACAAACCCCAATGTGGGGAAACCCTTGATCAATTCTTCTTTTATGTTCTTCAAAGTTTAGCAAAGAAAGTGAGAGAGATAGTACATTTACAATAGAATTCAACACTTTGACTTTTGATATCTGCAGAGATCAGTTGAAGACATATTGCTTCAACTAATTCTCTAAGATGACTTCTTCACCTATCATAGTGTTGCATCTCGTCCATTTGCTGCACCTTATCGTGTAGCACCATCACGCTGCATCATGCATCATCATGCTGCACATGATCACTATGCTACCCATACATCATGTTGTCCAAGATCGCATACATCATGCTGCCCATGCATCATGTTGCCCATGATCTCATACATCATGCTGCCCATGATCATTATGCTTCATGCTGCCCATGATCTCATACATCAGGTTGCCCATGATCATTATGCTTCATGCTGCCCATGATCTCATCTATCATGCTGCTGCCCATGATCTCATCTATCATCATGCTGCCCAGATCATGATAATTTCTGCTAAAGGATTTCATAGATCCTCTTTGCCACAGGAATACGTTGATGATACATAAGCCAAGGATCTCCTCATTGAATCCTTATCTCATCATTGAGTCATAGCAAGACAGTAATTTGCTTGACTGTGGCTCTCAACAACTTCATGCCTTTACTGTGGCTCCATGCATTGTTCATGATGCGGCTACATGCATTGACAGTGGCCTTATGTTGTATTCTCCATGCGTATATCATGTATAGAGTCTACATGTTTTGCTTATACCATGGTGCAGATATCAGTCACCTTTGACAACGGAAATGCCATCACTGCGTTATTACTGCGTACACATAACAGCGTTGAGTTATTACTGTGTATACTAAATCAGTCTCTGCGTATACATAACAGCGTATATGTTAATTCCATGACTGCGTTATTATTGCGTATACTATATCAGTCTCTGTGTATACATAACAACGTATATGTTAATGCCATGACTGCATATGATTACAGCGTTTAGGGCCACATGGTTGTAGCGTAATGGTGACACCTTCACACTGCGTTTGGCAGCTACAAGTCTCCTTTTAACTGCGGCTTCTTCTCTTCCATATGACAACGGAGCAGATCACGCTGACTGTGAATGAGAACTACGTGTAAGGTTGCTAGGACAGCGGATAAGTTAATGGTTGTTTGGACAGCGGATTGACTGTGGCTCCTTCATGCATGCCTGCAGTTATCTTACCTGACTGCGGCCTTCTCTTTATTACTGCGGCCACCATCTATGCCTGCGGGATTATGACTGCGGCTCTTTCTACTACAGCTACTCTTGATTGCGTTTAGAACAGTGTTGCAGGAATCGCCCCCCCCCCGGAGGATCCAAACCCGGAACCGCGGTTCGGAGCGAACCGTCCCGGAATCCCTTTAGGAATCGCGATTCTGAGGAGGAGGGGGCGCGGTTCCGTCTTTTAGACGCGGTTCCTGCCATATAGGTTGCGGCCACCCCGGAACCGCGGATCCGAGGGCGGTTCGGGCACGGGGTGGCGCCAAGCTTCCGGCCCGGAACCGCACGCCACCCGCACGGTTCCCAGGCGATTCCGGAAGCAACCCGCGGCATCATTTTTTTAACTTGATTTTTTTTTAATTTGTTTTAACTTGAGTCTTAACTAGCATGAGGGGGTGGGTTAGGTTGGTTTAGGGTGAGTCTAGGGTGACTTTAGAAAAGAATAAAGCCCCCATTCTCTTCTCATTTTCTCACTTTGAGTTTATGAGAGTTGGAGAAGAGAAGAGAGGAGAGGAGAAGAGAAGAGAGGAAAGGAGAGGAGAAGAGAGGAGAGCTTGGAGGAGTGAAGAAGGAGGAGCTAGGAGAAGGAGGAGGAGCTAGGAGAAGGAGGAGGAGCTTGGAGCAAGAGCTTGGAGGACTTCATCTACAAGAGCTAAAGAGGTAAGTTCAAACCCCAAACTCCCTTGTTTTTTTGAAAAAAAAATTGTATTTTTCTCCTCCCTCTCCTACTCTTTCCCATTGTTTCTACTTGCTCCTTTATTTACAGGTTGTCCACCACCTATATCCATATTCCAAGATGGTGTTCTTTTGGCTTCTATGTATCATTCCACTCTTGGTTTTAATGATGGCAAGGGTGAGGAATAGAGGGGAAGAGGAAGGGGATGAACTTGGTCCTAATAGTAGTGACCCAATGTATGATGAGGAGGAAGGGTTTGAAGAGGAAGGGGATGAACTTGAAGAGGACACTGAAGCACAAGATGGGAAAGGTACATCAAATCCCTTGTGGACCTTTGTGACCAAACTTGAAGGGGGAAAGGGTGGTGGATCTTACAAATGGATGTGCCCTCATGGTTGTCATGGAGGAAAACCATATACGGGTTCATATACCCGTCTGAGGAGGCATCTTTGTGGGGTGCTAGACAGTGATGAAAGAAAGGGTTCCGTGGGGGTAAACATTTGCCCAAACATTTCAAGTGAACAAAGACAAAAATACATCAAATTAGAGATGGCTGCACAAGGAAAAAACAAGAAACAAAAAACTCATTCTGAATCAAGTGCAACCTCTAAATTTGGTAGTTGCCCATCTCCTCATGGTACTTTTGCAACCTCTGGAGGTAGAAAAACAATAGGGGATTTCCTTAATGTTACTGGGAGGGATGATGTGGATGGAAAGATAGTCCGTTTTCTTTGTGCTTGCGGTGTACCATTCAATGTGCTTCGCTCTCCCTATTGGCAAGACATGGTAAAGGCCATCAATGAAGCCCCAAAAGGATACAAGGCCCCCAACTATGAGAAAGCTAGAACAGTGTTATTAGAAAGAGAAAAAGCTAAGGTTCAAAGAGCTTTGACACGTTTTACACATGAGTGGGTGGATTATGGGGTATCCATTGTATCAGATGGGTGGACAAATATTAGAAACCAACATTTGATAAATGTTCTTGGTGTTTCTTCTAGTGGTGCAGTATTTATTGCATCTCATGACTCCTCCTCCATCAGTGCAACTGCACAAAACATTGCAGATCTCCTATTGAAATCAATCAAAGATGTTGGTCCGAATAATGTGATTCAAGTGATCACAGATAATGCAGCAAATTGTAAGTTAGCAGGAAAAATTATTGAGCGTACTCATCCACACATCTTTTGGTCTGGGTGCCTGGTTCACACATTGAACCTTTTGATGCATGATATTGTGAAACACAAAGATTGTGGGTGGATTGCTGAGGTTTACAGGAAAGGGAAGCAGCTCATTAAATTCATCACAGGGCATACAAGGGTAAACTACTTCTATGGCACTTACTCCAAGTTGCAATTGCTTAAAATTGCAAAGACAAGATTTGCTAGTTATTACCTCACCTTTAGGCGGCTAGTGAGGGTGAGACAAGCTTTAACTAATCTGGTGTGTGCTGAAACATGGGATGAAATTAACAATGACACAGATGGTGCTAATGAAGTCAAGGACATTGTTCTTGACAGTTACTTTTGGTCACAGGTTAAATATGTTTTGCAATTCACCAAACCAATTTATTACATGATCAAGTTTGCAGATTCAGATCGACCAGTAATTGGGGAGGTGTATGAGCAAATGGATAGCATGTTGGGGCAGATTAAAGACATTGTTGAGCCTAGAGATACCACCTTGTACAAATATATTCGTGAAGAGGTGGTAAAACGATGGGATAGCCTAAATGTTCCATTGCATGCATTAGCATATGTTTTGACACCTAAATACTATCATCCATCATGGCTTTCAAAACCAGCACCTGGGGGGGGAGTCAGGAGAAGACCACACCAAGATAAAGAGGTTCACGAAAAATATATGGCTGCATTGAGTAGATTAATCCCTGATGAGGAGGAGGCTGCATTGGTACGGAGACACGTGAGCAACTATACGAGCAGCACTGGTCCATTTTCGAGCATGCATGCAATTCAAGATCGAGAGAATTTTTCTGCTCTTGAGTGGTGGAACATGCATGGAGGGCCTACTCCACTTCTACAAAGTTTGGCATTGCGGGTGCTATCACAGGTGGTAAACACTTCTTCTGCAGAGAGGTGTTGGAGCTCTTATTCTTTCATCCACAGTGTTAAAAGGAACAGGTTGAATTTAGACCGGGCAGAGAGCTTGGTTTATGTTCATTACAACTTGCGATTGTTGTCCCATTACTGTGAAGATGCAAAGTCTAATAAAGACTTGTTGACTTGGGACAAGAATCCAGAGGAGCCCAATTTGGAGGATGGAGTGTTGCGACTAGAGCAATTAGAGGATTCTCTTATCCAGGTATGTCCATTGTGGTATGAATTTTCCAATTTTCCCTTATAAAGAATTCATGTTTTTAATTTTTTTGTTAACTAGTGTTTTTTGTTTGCATGAATTTTTTGAGCGATTCTAGGATGATGACACGGGTGTTGATATGCCACCACCCCCACCCCCATCTGGTCCCTTGGTTTCTACTAGAGGAGGTTCTTCTTCATCAGTTCCAGTGCCACGACTTACACAGGGACCATCTTCTTCATTGCCACCACGTGGAGGCCCGCCATCACGTTCTATTCGTGGTGGAAGGAGGAGAGATTAGTAGATATATTCACAATCTACTTCTTTTTGTCATAGATTACTCATTAGACTTGTAGACTTGTGAATTTGAATTTTGAACCTTTTTGGCTTGGCGGTGACCAAGTGACATATTTTGTAAACATTATTATTTGAATTTTGGACATGACAAATGTTGACAGTTGCTCACTTGCTAGATAAATCATAATATGCTCTATGTTTTATGTTTTATAATATGCTTAAATGTTTTATGTTTTATAATATGCTTCAAAATTTGATGTATGTTTGTAATAGCTAGAATATAGATGATTGTTGTACATACTAGTAACTACAATGGAATCATGGATGCCATATCTATCTTGATTTATGCAAAAATATGCATGTTTTCATGTCTTCTACAATTAATTTGGTATTTGGGATGTTTGTTTTGAGTATAAATGCAAAAAAATATAAAAAAATATATATATATAGCAGACGCTTCCGCGGACGCTTCGCTCCCTAGATTTTTGGAAAATGACGCTTCCGCGCTCCGCGCTTCCGCTTCGCGCTTCCGCTTCGCTCCCGCTTCGTGCAACATTGGTTTAGAACATCTGCAGCTAGGGCATCCAACGTATTCTTTTGTGTCTTCTCCTTCTCCAAAAACCCAAGACGTGGAGAGGAGGAGATCACATGAAGAATGTGTGTGTAAATGACTTCAAGTCCACACTTATTTATACTAAAAATGTAGATGATGAATAGACACGTCTATTGGGCTTCTGAGCCTATGTAAGATGCTGGTCGACTTAACAATTTGCCCATAACATAAATAAATTCATAACTTCATAAATACTTATCGGAATCGAATGATCTTTAGATCAATCCTACACCTCTCGATGAGAGGGATCCAATAAAAATATCAGCTGCCATAAATAAGATGACCCACATGGAGTTTGGCCTTAGTTGCCAATTTTAACACTCCCTCTCAACTAGGGAGAACTCCATACGTTGATCCATATGTACGGCTGTACTATCTCTGCCATCAGTGCCCTGCACTGCTCTGCTCAGCTCCGTTAGCTCTACTCAGCTCTACTGGCTCTGCTCAGCTCTGTTGGCTTTGCTCTGCTCTGCTCAGCTCTGCTAGCTCTGCTCTACTTTGCTCAGCTCTGTTGGCTTTGTTGGCTTTGGTCAGCTCCACTGGCTCTACTCTGCTCTGCTCAGCTCTGTTGGCTCTGCTCTGCTCTGCTCAGGTTGGCTCTGCTTAGCTTGGCTCTGTTGAGCCATGAAGAAGAAGTATTGATCTAGAATGTCTCATGCCATTCTCCACTGACCCGAAGTCAGTCTCAGAGTGTGTACCACTAGTCCCATACCAGTCTCAACTGACCCAAAGTCTGCGTCATAGGGGGTACCACTCCTAGCACTGGTCCCAGACCAGTATCATCAGTCTCAGAGTGTGTACCACTGGTCCCAGACTAGTCTCAACCGACCCGAAGTTAGTGTCATAGTATGTACCACTTTCACTGGTCCCAGACCAGTCCTACACTGACCCCAAAGTCAGTCTCAGAGTATGTACCACTGGTCCCAGACCAGTCTCAACCGACCCGAAGTCAGCGTCATACTATGTACAAGTCCTACAACTGGTCCCAAACCAGTATCATTGATCCCAAATCAATGAAGGTCATCCTAACATAGGGAGTACGGTAGATACAGCGATGCGTCCATCGGTACTACTATGGTCCCTATCCTCATTTCCCTGCTCATTGATCAGATGAGAGGTACTTCCCATGAGTCCCAGACTGCATGGGTAGGATGCCTCAACAGGAGAACATAATCAATCCTGCCCTCACAGGAGAACTAATCATCCTACTACACAATCGCCATGGAGAACACATCATCCAGGCCTCACAGGAGAGCTAATCATCCTGCTACATAATCGTCATGGAGAACACATCATCCAGACATCGCAAGAGAACTAATCATCCTGCTACATAGTCGTCATGGAGAACACATCATCCAGACATCGCAGGAGAACTAATCATCATTGCAGTTTATCTTTCCACATTCGAAATCCAACTCCCTCTGTCTCCTACAAATGAGAGGGTCTGCAACTGTCAGACATAGGTGCTGGTATGAGAGGTCTATCATCCACAACCTTCGAGTAATGGTTTGGATCGATTTCACTCCTAGTGAATCTCAGCTTCATCTAACAACTATCAATCCTCTCATACTACGCCCGATGTGTTTTGCTTCAAGCCATAGAGGGCTTTCTTCCACCTGTATACATGAGATTCCCAATCATGAATCTCAAAACTCCTCGGGTTGTTCCAAACCTGTGGACCTGTGCTCACATGAGGGGAATGGTCCCCTTATAAGATTTTCCTTCGGTACATTTTAGACATGTACCTTCATGCTCTTTTTGAATTCAGAAATCCCTATCACCATCTGACACACAGACCTCCGGTGTTGTGTCAATGGACATGGTCCCCAGTGGACTTCCGGCAACTTGATACAACCCTGAACTCAAAAACATCTTTGAAAAATCTATTTTCAAATACGTACCTTTCCATCGATGAGTGCCACCCTGAAACCTTTGACTTCCATTTCCGAGATGGACACCAAGTTCTTCTTGCGATCAGGTACATAAAAGAGATTTTGGGGTTCCTTGCTTTCTTTGAAGAGTCGACCATTTCCTTGATGACCTGCATTACCAGTCATTCCTTTGATCATTGAAGATGTCCCTGGAATGATTGTTATCTTCATCAAGAGATGTGTCTCTACCATTAGGACACTCCATCGTATGATGGACAGACTTATTGGAACCAAGGAATCTGCCTTTTCTTCCACCCTTAGATCCATACATCCCAATGAAGTGATCTTCACAAAGGCCATCAGAAACTTCTACTGCGCCATTCTGATAATATTCTCTGCTTCCACTTCACCCTCGGTGAATTTGAAGAGGGATGAGGAACCCATTGATCCTTTTGTACTATCCCTATTGTCTTTGGTGATTGTTCTTTCACTCTTGCTTGGGCATTGTCTTCACCTCAGCTCCGATACCATGTTAAGTTTAGGTATGTTCTATGCTAGAGCAATTTATTTAAATTTTCACAGTTAGCAATCACATCAGCATTAAAGTAAATTGTAGATAGAACATAAACATAAATCGCAGAAGACAAGCCAAGACAAGAGAACACAAGATGTGGCGCTAGCCAAGGACAAACCCCAATGTGGGGAAACCCTTGATCAATTCTTCTTTTATGTTCTTCAAAGTTCAGCAGAGAAAGTGAGAGAGATAGTACATTTACAATAGAAGTCAACACTTTGACTTTTGATATCTGCAGAGATCAGTTGAAGACATATTGCTTCAACTAATTCTCTAAGGTGACTTCTTCACCTATCATAGTGTTGCATCTCGTCCATTTGTTGCACCTTACCATGTAGCACCATCATGCTGCATCATGCATCATCATGCTGCTCATGATCACTATGCTGCCCATACATCATGTTGTCCATGATCTCATACATCATGCTGCCCATGCATCATGTTGCCCATGATCTCATCTATCATGTTGCCCATGCATCATGTTGCCCATGATCTCATACATCATGCTGCCCATGCATCATGTTGCCCATGATCTCATACATCATGTTGCCCATGATCACTATGCTTCATGCTGCCCATGATCTCATCTATCATGCTGCTGCCCATGATCTCATTTATGATCATGCTGCCTAGATCATGATAATGCTATTGAAGGATTTCATAGATCCTCTTTGCCACAGGAATATGTTGATGATACATAAGCCAAGGATCTCCTCATTGAATCCTTATCTCATCATTGAGTCATAGCAAGACAGTAATTTGCTTGACTGTGGCTCTCAGTAGCTTCATGCCTTTACTGTGGCTCCATGCATTGTTCATGCTGCGGCTTCATGCATTGACAGTGGCCTTATGTTGTATTCTCCTTGCGTATATCATGTATAGAGTCTCCATGTTGTGCTTATACCATGGCGCAGATATCAGTCACCTTTGACAATGGAAATGCCATGACTGCATTATTACTGCGTATACTATATCAGTACTGCGTATACATAACAGCGTTGAGTTATTACTGCGTATACTATATCAGTCTCTACGTATACATAACAGCGTATATGTTAATGCCATGACTGCGTTATTACTGCGTATACTATATCAGTCTTTGTGTATACATAACAACGTATATGTTAATGCCATGACTGCGTATGATTACAGCATTTAGGGCCACATGGCTGTAGCGTAATGGCGACACCTTCACACTGCGTTTGGTAGCTACAAGTCTCCTTTTAACTGCTGCTTCTTCTCTTCCATATGACAACAGAGCAGATCACGCTAACTGTGAATGAGAACTGCGTGTAAGGTTGCTAGGACAGCGGATAAGTTAATGGTTGTTTGGACCAATGTTGCACGAAGCGGGAGCGAAGCGGAAGCGCGAAGCGGAAGCGCGGAGCGCGGAAGCGTCATTTTCCAAAAATCTAGGGAGCGAAGCGTCCGCGGAAGCGTCTGCTATATATATATATTTTTTTATATTTTTTTGCATTTATACTCAAAACAAACATCCCAAATACCAAATTAATTGTAGAAGACATGAAAACATGCATATTTTTGCATAAATCAAGATAGATATGGCATCCATGATTCCATTGTAGTTACTAGTATGTACAACAATCATCTATATTCTAGCTATTACAAACATACATCAAATTTTGAAGCATATTATAAAACATAAAACATTTAAGCATATTATAAAACATAAAACATAGAGCATATTATGATTTATCTAGCAAGTGAGCAACTGTCAACATTTGTCATGTCCAAAATTCAAATAATAATGTTTACAAAATATGTCACTTGGTCACCGCCAAGCCAAAAAGGTTCAAAATTCAAATTCACAAGTCTACAAGTCTAATGAGTAATCTATGACAAAAAGAAGTAGATTGTGAATATATCTACTAATC
The DNA here is from genome assembly GCA_031772625.1 of Pinus tabuliformis. Lineage (NCBI taxonomy): Eukaryota > Viridiplantae > Streptophyta > Pinopsida > Pinales > Pinaceae > Pinus > Pinus tabuliformis. The sequence continues at coordinate 230,052,262 of CM062817.1, forward strand.
TCTCCTCCTTCCACCACGAATAGAACGTGATGGCGGGCCTCCACGTGGTGGCAATGAAGAAGATGGTCCCTGTGTAAGTCGTGGCACTGGAACTGATGAAGAAGAACCTCCTCTAGTAGAAACCAAGGGACCAGATGGGGGTGGGGGTGGTGGCATATCAACACCCGTGTCATCATCCTAGAATCGCTCAAAAAATTCATGCAAACAAAAAACACTAGTTAACAAAAAAATTAAAAACATGAATTCTTTATAAGGGAAAATTGGAAAATTCATACCACAATGGACATACCTGGATAAGAGAATCCTCTAATTGCTCTAGTCGCAACACTCCATCCTCCAAATTGGGCTCCTCTGGATTCTTGTCCCAAGTCAACAAGTCTTTATTAGACTTTGCATCTTCACAGTAATGGGACAACAATCGCAAGTTGTAATGAACATAAACCAAGCTCTCTGCCCGGTCTAAATTCAACCTGTTCCTTTTAACACTGTGGATGAAAGAATAAGAGCTCCAACACCTCTCTGCAGAAGAAGTGTTTACCACCTGTGATAGCACCCGCAATGCCAAACTTTGTAGAAGTGGAGTAGGCCCTCCATGCATGTTCCACCACTCAAGAGCAGAAAAATTCTCTCGATCTTGAATTGCATGCATGCTCGAAAATGGACCAGTGCTGCTCGTATAGTTGCTCACGTGTCTCCGTACCAATGCAGCCTCCTCCTCATCAGGGATTAATCTACTCAATGCAGCCATATATTTTTCGTGAACCTCTTTATCTTGGTGTGGTCTTCTCCTGACTCCCCCCCAGGTGCTGGTTTTGAAAGCCATGATGGATGATAGTATTTAGGTGTCAAAACATATGCTAATGCATGCAATGGAACATTTAGGCTATCCCATCGTTTTACCACCTCTTCACGAATATATTTGTACAAGGTGGTATCTCTAGGCTCAACAATGTCTTTAATCTGCCCCAACATGCTATCCATTTGCTCATACACCTCCCCAATTACTGGTCGATCTGAATCTGCAAACTTGATCATGTAATAAATTGGTTTGGTGAATTGCAAAACATATTTAACCTGTGACCAAAAGTAACTGTCAAGAACAATGTCCTTGACTTCATTAGCACCATCTGTGTCATTGTTAATTTCATCCCATGTTTCAGCACACACCAGATTAGTTAAAGCTTGTCTCACCCTCACTAGCCGCCTAAAGGTGAGGTAATAACTAGCAAATCTTGTCTTTGCAATTTTAAGCAATTGCAACTTGGAGTAAGTGCCATAGAAGTAGTTTACCCTTGTATGCCCTGTGATGAATTTAATGAGCTGCTTCCCTTTCCTGTAAACCTCAGCAATCCACCCACAATCTTTGTGTTTCACAATATCATGCATCAAAAGGTTCAATGTGTGAACCAGGCACCCAGACCAAAAGATGTGTGGATGAGTACGCTCAATAATTTTTCCTGCTAACTTACAATTTGCTGCATTATCTGTGATCACTTGAATCACATTATTCGGACCAACATCTTTGATTGATTTCAATAGGAGATCTGCAATGTTTTGTGCAGTTGCACTGATGGAGGAGGAGTCATGAGATGCAATAAATACTGCACCACTAGAAGAAACACCAAGAACATTTATCAAATGTTGGTTTCTAATATTTGTCCACCCATCTGATACAATGGATACCCCATAATCCACCCACTCATGTGTAAAACGTGTCAAAGCTCTTTGAACCTTAGCTTTTTCTCTTTCTAATAACACTGTTCTAGCTTTCTCATAGTTGGGGGCCTTGTATCCTTTTGGGGCTTCATTGATGGCCTTTACCATGTCTTGCCAATAGGGAGAGCGAAGCACATTGAATGGTACACCGCAAGCACAAAGAAAACGGACTATCTTTCCATCCACATCATCCCTCCCAGTAACATTAAGGAAATCCCCTATTGTTTTTCTACCTCCAGAGGTTGCAAAAGTACCATGAGGAGATGGGCAACTACCAAATTTAGAGGTTGCACTTGATTCAGAATGAGTTTTTTGTTTCTTGTTTTTTCCTTGTGCAGCCATCTCTAATTTGATGTATTTTTGTCTTTGTTCACTTGAAATGTTTGGGCAAATGTTTACCCCCACGGAACCCTTTCTTTCATCACTGTCTAGCACCCCACAAAGATGCCTCCTCAGACGGGTATATGAACCCGTATATGGTTTTCCTCCATGACAACCATGAGGGCACATCCATTTGTAAGATCCACCACCCTTTCCCCCTTCAAGTTTGGTCACAAAGGTCCACAAGGGATTTGATGTACCTTTCCCATCTTGTGCTTCAGTGTCCTCTTCAAGTTCATCCCCTTCCTCTTCAAACCCTTCCTCCTCATCATACATTGGGTCACTACTATTAGGACCAAGTTCATCCCCTTCCTCTTCCCCTCTATTCCTCACCCTTGCCATCATTAAAACCAAGAGTGGAATGATACATAGAAGCCAAAAGAACACCATCTTGGAATATGGATATAGGTGGTGGACAACCTGTAAATAAAGGAGCAAGTAGAAACAATGGGAAAGAGTAGGAGAGGGAGGAGAAAAATACAATTTTTTTTTCAAAAAAACAAGGGAGTTTGGGGTTTGAACTTACCTCTTTAGCTCTTGTAGATGAAGTCCTCCAAGCTCTTGCTCCAAGCTCCTCCTCCTTCTCCTAGCTCCTCCTCCTTCTCCTAGCTCCTCCTTCTTCACTCCTCCAAGCTCTCCTCTCTTCTCCTCTCCTTTCCTCTCTTCTCTTCTCCTCTCCTCTCTTCTCTTCTCCAACTCTCATAAACTCAAAGTGAGAAAATGAGAAGAGAATGGGGGCTTTATTCTTTTCTAAAGTCACCCTAGACTCACCCTAAACCAACCTAACCCACCCCCTCATGCTAGTTAAGACTCAAGTTAAAACAAATTAAAAAAAAATCAAGTTAAAAAAATGATGCCGCGGGTTGCTTCCGGAATCGCCTGGGAACCGTGCGGGTGGCGTGCGGTTCTGGGCCGGAAGCTTGGCGCCACCCCGTGCCCGAACCGCCCTCGGATCCGCGGTTCCGGGGTGGCCGCAACCTATATGGCAGGAACCGCGTCTAAAAGACGGAACCGCGCCCCCTCCTCCTCAGAATCGCGATTCCTAAAGGGATTCCGGGACGGTTCGCTCCGAACCGCGGTTCCGGGTTTGGATCCTCCGGGGGGGGGGCGATTCCTGCAACACTGGTTTGGACAGTGGATTGACTATGGCTCCTTCATGCATGCCTGCAGTTATCTTACCTAACTGCGGCCTTCTCTTTATTACTGCGGCCACCATCTATGCCTGCGGGATTATGACTGCAGCTCTTTCTACTACAGCTACTCTTGACTATGTTTAGAACATCTGCAGCTAGGGCATCCAACGTATTCTTTTGTGTCTTCTCCTTCTCCAAAAACCCAAGATGTGGAGAGGAGGAGATCACATGAAGAATGTGTGTGTAAATGACTTCAAGTCCACACTTATTTATACTAAAAACGTAGATGATGAATAGACACATCTATTGGGCTTCTGAGCCTACGTAAGACGCTGGCTGACTTAACAATTTGTCCATAACATAAATAAATTCATAACTTCATAAATAATTATCGGAATCGGATGATCTTTAGATCAATCCTACACCTCTCGATGAGAGGGATCCAATAAAAATATCAGCTGCCATAAATAAGATGACCCACATGGAGTTTGGTCCTAGTTGCCAATTTTAACATGCAGGGATCTACCTGAACCCCGCATTTGCTTACTCATGTGGTTTCTTATTTGATGCTGAGGTCATAGATCGATTCTTCACTTATGTTCAAAGGATGGTGCCATCTCCAACAGAACATGCAGAAATCTCCAAAGAAATGGAGATATACAAGATGGCAGGTGGCACATTTAGCTTTGACATGGTTGTGGTTGATAGGAAGACTAAAATGCCAAGTATGTTTTATTTTGTTTCAAATTTCATTCTCTTTAAGTTCATAACTTCATACTTTGCTTCAACTTTCAAATTTCATTTTTTTCTTATGTTTATCTTATTTGTTGTAGATGCATGGTGGAGAAGCTATGGTGGAAGAGTACCCAATTTGCAAAGGCTTGCCATTCGAGTGCTCAGCCAAACATGTAGCTCCTCAGGATGCGAGCGCAACTGGAGTGTATTTGAAAAAATACACACCAAGAAACGCAACAGGTTAAAACTTAAAATATTCCAAATTTCCAATTAATTTTTTGAATTCATTAAATAATATTTTTTTATAATTATTATTTTATTACTTATAAATTATTAATTTATGACCCTTGTACAGATTGGAGTCCCAGCGACTTAATGACATGGTCTACGTCTACTACAATCTTCAATTGTGGGTGAGGCAACTTGAGAGGACACCTGATGTGGAGGCCATTTCATTGGATGGGATTAACACCACTATTGCATGGAGGGTTGAGGCCAAGAGGCCTCCCATAGAGTCGATCGTTGATTGGTTAGAGCAGGAGGTAGTGGAGGGGGTAGAGGAGGAGGAGGAGGAGGTGATACCAACTACCCAGGCTACCCCTGTCACCAATAGAGCATGTGGTCTACCTCTTGTAGCTCCTAGTTCTTTAGCTTCTAGAGCACAGCAGACTCCACTGCCAACTCCACCGTTATCTACATCTAGTGGAAAGCTATTGCATTTATTGCAAGAGGGGCAGAGGAAATCAATAGTATTAGTTATTGGTTCATTTCATTATATATGATATTATGACTCATGATATGAGATACATTATTATATTTTTTGTTGATATTTTGAAGCTGAATTTGGACTCAAGACTTACTATTTAAGACATGATTCATTGTTATGTGTGATGTAGCACTAGAAATGATATTACACATCTTATATATTAGTTCTTATATCATATTTATGTGTCAATGCATTTATTTTATGTTATAGATGCTTTAGATATTAAAAAAATTGAAAAAAATGAATGTTTTCGTATTTGCTTATTTTTTCCCGATTTTTCTGATTTTTTCCCCTCGCCGATTTAATCCTGATCGAGATGTTCGCAACATTGGCTACAACACTTTGTGACATACTGTTTGAATACCAGCTTCTCTGTCTTGGTTCATTTTTTTAGTGCAGGTCCTTGGTCCTTCAAGGAGTATTGATTCATCGTGTAGATTACTTTGGCTTCCCCACTTACCCCATGGGCAAACATGGTTCCCCTTGTACCTTCTCAATTGAACACAACATAAGATTCAGCCAGATCACAGTGTTTCAAATTGGGAAGGGTAGTTTAGCTCGCAGGCTTAAGATTTTCGGAGTATAGTTTTTCATCTCTGATGTTGCTCCACTGCCAGCAGGTCTAGACAATACCCCGACGAAGTCATGCAAGAACACAAGCATTGCTCCACTACCAGCAAGCCTGGACAGTACCCCGGTGGAGTTGCTTGCTTCACCTCTCTACACAGGAAGTCTTTCTCTTCTTTCGCCTTTATTTATTTATTTAAAAAGAATTGTGCATCGACACTTATTTATTTTGGGGCAGAAGAGGGATCATGACTTATTGAGAGCAGGAGAGGTTGTTCCTTCAAAGAAGCATATAAAGACTTCTGATGTAGGCTTGCTCGTTTAGGTTTCCCCTTCTCCATTTCTACTAGTTGGATAAGCTTGAAAACACCAAAGCAGAAAACTAAGTATAGGCATGAGGTTGCCAAACTAGACATAGGTTCATGGTTGGACCAAAACTCTCCTTACGGATGGATCGTATTTTCCATCAAAACTTCATTGGCCAAAAGTTACAACCAATACAAAGAAGGCGAACACAAGACTAGCCAAGGGCTGCAGTGTCACAAGACTCTTTGAATTTCAGCCACACACACACTTGGAAGCCACAACGCAGTAAGGCACAACACTTATTTACATAAGCAAAACAACAGAAAACCAAAGAAAACATAACAGCAAACAACAAAAGACTATGTACATAGTGCGGGGCGCAGACCCCAAATCTTCATTGAAAGTAATATTTTAAGTCTTGGCCATTGACAGGGAGAGAGTCAATCTTCCCGTCAAGTGATTGAAGACGATACGTGTATTGGCCAAGCTTTTCATGGATTGTGTAAGGACCAATCCACAGGGATTGAAACTTAGTGTGCTTGCCTTTGTCTTCATGGGCTTTGTCCCACTTCAAGACTAAGTCACCCACACTGAAGCTAGTCTTCCCTACAGACTTTCTATCAAACCATCTCTTGATACAGTTCTGATGGAGTGAAAAAATTTATTTTGCTTTCAGCCTTTCTTCCTGTAACTTGTACAAAGTGTCCATCCTACATTGAACTAAGAGACAAGGCTTGCCCTAGGATTCTTGGGACAATTGGAGAGCAGGCAAGTAGATATTTGGGGGAGGATGGCTTCCTTTCCATACACTAGGAAGTAAGGGGAAATATTCAAAGAAGGCTTAGGTGTGACTCGGTCAGCCCATAAAGCATTCACCAAAGCGAAGTGCCAGTTTCGCTACTCAAAGAATGTGGTCTTTTTGTTGATGCGAATGAGGTTCTTATTTGTGGATTCGGCAAGACCATTCTATTGATTTGGGGTAGCATCGGATGTGCTCTAGCCACGAAATTTGGTGGAGAGGTTGGGGCACATGAGATCTCCAATACCCAGAAAGGGTTTGGGCAGATTCTAAACAGATTAAGAGATATTAAAATAATTAATATTTTTAAGGGAGTCTCTAAGTCTAAACTTAGGGAAAATAAAATATTAATGTGTATTAATATGAATCTGTGTTAGAATGGTCCAAAAGACATGTATCAAGCCAGATCTAATCTTATCCGTTGATTAGGGATTTAATCTCGGCTGTTGAGATGTCAACAGGAAATGTATAAGAGGAGGTTTGAGGGTCACTTGGAGAATACACCAGAGTGATCAGTCATTCTATTCTCGAGAGCGGGGTTTGCTAAGAGAGATAGAATCAGTAATCCAGAAAGTAGCTGAGGGGCATTGAGTATAGAGAAAAAGGGAAGGCAAAGATTGTGTCGGGAGAGCAGCGCAGCAGTGAAAGAGAGTGACGCAGAGCCAGCAAGGGCTCACGCAGGGCTGCGCAGAGCACCAGAGAGGCCAGCATGTCTGACGCAGAGGCCCAGAAAGCTGACGCAGGACCTCCTGGGGCTAACGCAGGCCAAGAAAGGCTGACGCAGGGCCAGCATGAGACAGGGAGGGGCTGACGCAATCCAAATTGGGCAGACACTGGGGTTGCAGAGCAATTTTGTGCTGAGGAGCTGCCGGAAGGATTTTCCGGGGTTTCAGCCAGGATATTTCTCTCAAACTGTGAGGCATAGCTACTAAGGAAATTTTCTATTGGGTAGGCCAGTTTCGGCACCCAGATTGTACTCTGATATTGCTTAATAAGAAAACCCTCAGATAGCTGCATCATTTTTCGCGCATTGGGTTTTTCGGAGCACATTGGTCGAAATATAATGATGTGATGTGGTGTGTTTGTTTTTGTTTCTTTTAGTTGTTGATCTGTAATATGTTGAGCATGCACTGGTGTTCATTTCCAGTATTTACTTTGTAAATAACTTGTTAAAGAAAAATAACAAGTAGGTAGAAATAAATCAGAAAAAGTGCATGAAGGGTTTCTAAACTAAATAAACTTTAAAAACTTCAACATGGTATCAGAGCTTGATTGCAGATCACAGAAGGACTAAAAGACATCAGCTGAGCGGAGCAATAGCAGCAGAAAGCAGTGGTCCCAAGGTGACAGAAGTTGTTTCTAGCAGTGCAGAAGCCAAGAAGTGTGACGTAGAGCCAGCCAGAGCCACGCAGAAGTCGGGCACTGCGCAAAGCCGAAGATAGGCCAGCGTTGCTAACGCAGAGGGTCAGAGGGCTAACGCAGACCCATCCGGGGTGACGCAGAGCCAGCGTGAAGCAAAGAGGAGCTGACGCAGTTCACAGAGAGGCAGTTGCTGGAGTCTAGAAGGCTGCAGAAATATTGCAGAGTGGAGTTGGTGAGGTACTATAGTCAGAACAGTGCCTGACAGCAATGTTGCAGTAATCGTTATCAAGATATTATCGACGAGGGGAAAAATCGGAAAAAAATCGTAAAAATCGGGAAAAAATCGGTAAAAATCAGGGAAAAATCGTAAAATACTAAAATATTCATCTTTTTTCAATTTTTTTAATATCTAAAGCATCTACAACATAAAAAAAATACATTGACACATAAATATGATAAAGGAACTAATATATAAGATCTGTAATATCATTTCTAGTGTTACATCACACATAACAGTGAATCATGTCCTGAATAGTATGTCCTGACTCCTGATTCACAAGTCAGCCTCAAAATATCAACAAAAAATATAATAATGTATCTCATATCATGAGTCATAATGTCATATACAATGAAATGAACCAAATAACTAAAGTCTAATACTATTGATTTCCTCTACCCCTCTAGATGTGATGTCGGTGGAGTTGGCAGTGGACTCTTCCGTGCTCTAGAAGCTGAAGAACTAGGAGCTACATGAGGTAGACCACGTCCTCTACTGGTGACAGGGATAGCTTGGGTAGGTTGTGTCACCTCCTCCTCGTAAAGAGAAAAAAATAAAAATAAAAAAAATTCTTCGCAATTTTAAAAAACCGCTGAAAAAAAAAAAGTTCGTATTTATCGGGCGATATTATCGTTGGATTTAAAAAACCGCGATTTTATCGCGAGTACTGCAACACTACCTGACAGAGCAGGGCTAGAGGAGTTGTTAGCGAGGGTTTCTAGCCGAGGAACCTGAATCAACAATGCAGTTGCACAAGACAATCAGAGTAGGGGGCATCTTGACAAGCGGCAAGAGGATTTTCAGGAGGGAAATCAAGACTCAGATGGAGTCCAGAAGAGAACTTCCAGACGGGAAGTAGAGACACAGAGGAGTCGAACAGGGAACTTCCAGGAGGGAAGTAGAGGAGCCTCATGGCACTACACGGGGTAAGAGACCAGGATAGACTGGACGGAGAATCGAACTTCGGAGTCTGGAAGGCCAGAATCTTATCAGTGCTTGACAAGAATCGTGTCAAGAACTTCGCCTTGAAGGTTATAGCTATCCTAGTCGACCCCAATGATAACGACAAGTACGAAAAGGCGATGGCAAGGGCCAAGTGCATTATCCTTGATGGGGTCAAGGATCATGTGGTACCACATATAGCCGAGAAGGAAACGGCAGTTGAGATGTGGAAGGCTCTCAAGAACCTGTACCAACATACTTCTGTGCAAAGAAAAATGTTGCTCGAGAACCAAATGAAGTCGTATCAGATGAAGAAGGGCCAATCGATTGACACCTTCCTCGAAGGACTGAATGAGATCCGAGACCAATTGACTGCTATAGGAGCGACACCGGATCAGGAGCTTATGGTGAGGACAACCCTGAATGTTGTCTCAGAAGATTGAGAAGTGTTTGTCCAAAGTATCCTAGGCAGAGGGCTCTCCTACCTTGGGACGAGATGTGGGTAGCTCTTCGCCAGGAAGAGATCAGACGACAGTCAAAGATAGGTAGCAGCAGCAAAGGGATCAAAATTCAGCAGGAGGAGGAGGATGCGGCCCTAGCATTTGAGGGAAAGCAGGAGAAGCAGAAGAAGAAAGATCTCTCCAAGATCAAGTGCTTCCATTGTGGGGAGATGGGTCATTATGCGACCCAGTGCCCAAAGAAGAAGAGTAAGGGAGAGTCTTCCGAGACTAAGGCAGCTCTCCAAGATCAAGTGCTTCCATTGTGGGGAGATGGGTCCTTATGCGACCCAGTGCCCAAAGAAGAAGAGTAAGGGAGAGTCTTCCGAGACTAAGGCAGCGCCAGCACAGGCAAAGAAGGAAGTTTTGACATACGATGACTGTGCCATGAGTGAACACACGCCACTTGAGCGAAAGTGGGGAGACATCGAGTTGTAGTCAGGCAGACTACAGGCGATGAGGGGCAGGATCCTTGAGGTACCCAACCTCTTGGATTAGACCTTGATATGGGAACCCTGACGAGGAGTAGCAGGACTGGCTGAGTGGGTAGAGACGGATGCGAATGGAACGGCAGAGAGAGCTACAATGTAGGAGTCCCGAGCCAGCGCAGGGCTAGCAGGTTGCAGCAGTGCGAGAGGCACAGGAGTGTTGCACCAGTGCAAGAAGGCACAAAGAAGTGTGCAACGGTGCGAGATGCAGGGAGTTGTTGCAGCAGCGCAGAGGTCAGAGAGAGGGAGCACTTGTCAGTGGCAGAGGGAGCTTCAGCATCAGTGGGTGTTTCTAGCCCAACAGGGAGGTCAGTTGGGAGATCAGTTACTTACTTCTCAGTAACTGAGTTGCAGTGCAGCAGTGGGCAACACGATGCAGCATGATGAGAGGAGGTGCAGTGCTGGGAGAAAGGACCAGCAGCAGCACGGATGCAAAGGGAGTTGTCGTACAGATGCAGCAGTGACAGTGGCAGAACCATGGGCAACAGTACAAGAGGCAGCAGTGCAGAGGATGTTGGGTAGAAAGGCTTAGCATCAGCGCAGGTACCGATGTCGGATGATCAGAGTAATACTCAGTGAGGAGTATTGCTAGAGCATAGTCCACGCTAAGAGGGAGTGTCGATTAAGGGTAGCATCGGATGTGCTCTAGCCATGAAATTTGATGGAGAGGTTGGGCACATGAGATCTCCAATACCCAGAAACGGTTTGGGCAGATTCTAAACAGATCAAGAGATATTAAAATTATTAATATTTTTAATGGAGTCCCGAAGTCTAAACTTAGGGAAAATAAAACATTAATGTGTATTAATATGAATCTGTGTTAGAATGGTCCAAAAGACATGGATCAAGCCAGATCTAATCTTAGCCATTGATTAGGGACTTAATCTCGGTCGTTGAGATGTCAACAGGAAAAGTATAAGAGGAGGCTTGAGGGTCACTTGGAGAATACACCAGAGTGATCAGTGATTCTATTCTCTAGAGCGGGGTTTGCTAAGAGAGATAGAATCAGTGATTGGGAGAGCAGTTGAGGGGCATTGAGTACAGAGAAACAGAGAAGGCAAAGATTGTGCCGAGAGAGCAGCGCAGCAGCCAAGGAGAGTGATGCAGAGCCAACAAGGGCTCACGCAGGGCCACGTAGAGGCAGCCAAGTGTTGCGCAGAGCACCAGAGAGGCTAGCGTGTCTGACGCAGAGGCTCAGAAAGCTAACGCAGGGCCTCTTGGGGCTGACACAAGCCAAGAAAGGCCGACACAGCGCCAGCATGAGACAGAGAGGGGCTAACGCAATCCAGATTGGGCAGACGTTGGGGTTGCAGAGCAGTTTTGTGCTGAGGAGTTGCCAGAAGGATTTTCCAAGATTTCAGCGAGGAGATTTCTCTCAAACTATGAGGCATATCTACTAAGGAAATTCTCTGTTGGGTAGGCCAGTTTCGGCACCAAGATTGTACTCTGATATTGCTTAATAAGAAAACCCTCAGATAGCTGCATCATTTTTCGCGCATTGGGTTTTTCGGAGCACATTGGTCGAAATATAATGATGTGATGTGGTGTGTTTGTTCTTGTTTCTTTTAGTTGTTGATCTGTAATATGTTGAGCATGCACTGGTGTTCATTTCCAGTATTTACTTTGTAAATAACTTGTTAAAGAAAAATAACAAGTAGGTAGGAATAAATCAGAAAAAGTGCATGAAGGGTTTCAAAACTAAGTAAACTTAGAAACTTCAACACATTCCCCTATGGATAATAGTTAGTAGAATGTTTCAAGACAATAACATTTTCCAATGCAAAGTCATAAAGCTTTAACGAAGAAAAGTATGTCACATTGTCAAAAACAAGTGACGTAGGAACGTCGAACCTGGAAATGATATTATGTTGCAAAAGTCGATGACTTCCTGATCATTCACTTGTTTCAGCGGAACTACCTCTGTCCACCGCGTGAAATAATCTGTAGCAGTCAAGATATAGCGGTGTTGCTTCGATGAATGTGGGAAAATTTCCCCAATGATATCCAAGCCCCACTATTGGAATGGTTCTTCCACTACAACAGGCTACATTTGGTTGCTGACTTCCGATTTCTGTCAGCGCACCTTTGACAAGACCGAACACTTGCGGGCGTAGGCATGAGCATCCTTGAATAATGTAGGCCAGTAGAAACTGGCCCGCATGACCTTGTGCTGTGGTGTTACCCGCGAAGTGTCCCCCGGCTGGTCCGTCATGGAGATCATGTAAAACCTTATCTGAATCCTGTGCCTCCAGGCACCTAAGCAAGATCCCATTATGGTGCTTTCTATATAGCACCCCATGCACCAGTTAGTATGATAATGATTTGAGTCGAAGTGCCCTCTTCTGCCGCATAGAAAAGTGAGAGGGCACGGTGCCATGCTCGAGGTACCGGTGCACATCTGCGTACCAAGAGTTTCCATTTGAAGTGGGAGAGGCTCATTCAACATTCTACATTTCTATTTCTTGCTCCCAGCTTGCGAGCTCTTCTTATTCTTCTTGTGCATTGACTGCTTCTGCTGCTAACTTGCAAAGACCATGACCCTTGATGGTGTGAACTGGTTTGATGTCAAGATCATATTCCTGTAATCTGGTCATCCAATTTTCCCTTCTCTCACCCAGCTCTTGTTGAACAAGCAATGATCTGACTGTTGGGTGTGGGACAAAGATAATGCAATGATTTTTCAACAAGTAGGGACTGAAGTGTTTTACCGCCTTATATACCGCATAAGCTTGTTTGTCCACGGTAGGATAGTTGACTTCTGGTCCTTGCAGGCTCGCGCTCATGAAGGAGATGGGTCGCTCGTTGTTCAACTTGTCCTTCTGAGTGAGCACAGCAGCGAGAGAAGTGTCGGAAGTGAAAGTGTAGAGCAAGAAGTCTTTGTTGAAGTCTGGGTTGTACAACGTTGGTGCTTTTGCTATTTGCTTGCATAATACGAGCGAACACATCCTTTTCCCTTTTGCCCCAACTGTAGACTGTGTCCTTCTTGATCATCTCTTGTATAGGCTTGACGATCTGAGCATAGTTGGAGATGAACTTTCTGAGGAAGTTGATCTTCCCCAAGAAAGACTGCATGGCTTTCTTGTTCACGGGGTGGGGAATCTGCGTGATAGTCCGAACCCTGTCCAGATCTACCTTGATCCCACTTTTAGCAATAATGTGTCCAAGCAGGTTACCCTCGGACACTGCAAAGATGCTCTTCTTGGGATTCAAGGATATCCCGTATTTCCAGCATCGCTCAAAAATTTTCTTGAGGTGGCATAGGTGGTCTGATTGTTGTCTTGAGAACACTATTACATCATCAAGGTAGACCACTACGCTTTGTCTGATAAGCCCACGGAAAGCGATGTCCATTGCACGTTGAAACGTTACACCTGCTTTAACCAGCCCAAACAGTATTCGGTGAAACGAGAATGTAACCCACTTGGTACAGAATGTAGTCTTCAGTCTGTCAGGCTCTACTACCAGAACTTGGTTGTAACCTGAGAAACCGTCTAACAAATAAAACATCTTTTCCCCATATATTGTCTATAATCTGTGCTCCATGGACGACACTAGGTAATTGTCTTTGTCCAAGGCTCAATTGAGGTTGCAAAAATCTACACACAAGCAGATCTCCCTGGACTTCTTCCTTACAGGGACTAGATTAGATACCCAAGTCGAATGTCGCACTTTATAAATGATCTGAGCATCCAACAACTTCGTCAATTCTTTTTGTATGAGGGGCTCAAGTGTTGGGTGAACTTTCCTCAGTTTCTGTTGAAAAGGCTTGGCCCCTTCTTTGATTGGTATCACGTGTTCGATTATTCGCGTCATATGTCTTAAGATCATCGCACGTACACGCGAAGACATCACGGTATTGCTTGAATAAACAGATAAAAGTGTGTCGCTCTTGTGGTGTACAACAAGTATCGAGATTCACATACATCAGATCTTCTTCTGTTCCCAGATTGATCTGCTCATGCAACAATGTAGAGTTGTGGGTCTTAGCGTTCACAAGTCCCTAAAAATGGTTTTGCATGTCATACAGCTTTTCCATTGATACCACACCCTTGGGATGAGGTTGCCTTTGCTTGTACTAGTTGCTTCCTGCGGAGTCTGCTCGTGCTCATCCTCGTCTATGACTGCTCTTTGAATACGTATGCGTTGGCCATAAAATGTTGTATCTATTGATCATCATCAAAAACGTGTAAATTAGTTATGTTGTCTGGGACGGATGGTTTGTACAAAATTTCAATAGTAAAACTGTCCCTTAACGGTAACATCCTAGCAGCTGCATTTGCCAACGAATCTGCAGCTGCATTACACATTCTTAGCACTGAAATGATATTGAAAGCTTGGAAATGAGAAATAATTCGCCATACCTCTTGTTGATAACTCTTAAGACAAGGTGACACACAGTGTATAGTGTTACGTACCTGACACACCACGATTTCGGAGTCACCTACCACTTTCAGGACAACAACATTGAGGTCAATGGCTTTCTGTAAGCCCAAGACGAGTGCTTCATACTCTGCGGTGTTGTTCGTGCACTCGAATTCCAAGCAACTAGAGATTAAATGTTTTCTCTGCAATGGGTCTATTAAAACACAACTAGCTCCAAAGCCCTCCTGTGTTTTGGATCCGTCAAAGTACATGGTCCATATATTGTCTATACAAGGACCGCTTACCGCACTAGTACTACTGCTACTACTACTACTACTACTTACTGTACAAGTTTCATTTCCGCCAGTTGAACATGGAAGGAGGTCCAACTGTGTGTCTGGTGGGACAGGGGATGGCTCTACAAGATAGCACCCCAACTGTGTCTCTAGAAAATAATTGTCGAAAACAAGTTCCGCAAAAGCCAACGGCTCGTTATGTCCATTCAAGGGAGTCACATTGTGCTTCATGTATCTCTCTAACAATACTCGGATCTGGTTGTTCCTACCCTTATACGGAAGCCATAAGTGTGACTAGTCAGTGGCAAAGTATCCTTGTAGCTTGCTTGACCAGTCTCTGCTCAGCAATACCCCATATGCTTCTGGGATGTCCACAATTACAATATTGATGCATTGATGAACTTGTTCGTTAGATGATAGCCGGATGATCACATCCTTGAGTTCACCAATTGTTGGCACACAAGTTCTGTCCAGTTGGATGATTTGTGCATCTGTCTTACTCCATTGAGCATTGATCTTCTTGGCCACGGAGAGTGGCATGACATTAACCGATGCACCGGAATCAACCAAGCAATTGTGAACATTGAAGTTAAAGATTTCAAATGACAACAAGAATGGTGGGTAGAGTGAGTTTGCCTCCTCCATGCGGAGCGTGTTAAGCACAAATGCGAGAGCGTCAAGAGACTTACTAGATCCCTTGTTTGAAGAGGTGGCATCACCAGTAGAGGTTTGCCCAAGTGCTCGTAGAAGAATGTCCCACTGGTTCATGATTTTTGTAAGTTCAAACAGAGAAATATTTGCACGAGCCTTCTTCATGTCTTCTACAATGTTGTACTCTATTGCGAGAAGACTCACCGAGGTGTCCGAGGGTGGAACTGAATTCATGGTTTCCGGTGGGATGGTTCTATCTTTACTGCTTGTGGAAACACTTTTCGTTGAAGTTGTCTTCTCGAACTTGCTCTGAGTGTTCTGTGTTGAGTCGACCAGAGGACTCATTTTCCTTAACAGATTTTCTCTGAATTTCTATTTCGTACCTCAATCACAGTGGTGGCCCCTTGACTTCTCAAGTTGTATCAATTATTTTGCTTCTGGGTCGGACCGTCACTCAGAGGCTCCTTATCGGTGGTGGTCTTCTGGGCTGTGAGAGCATACTGATACATGTTTACTACATGCCTAGTGCTTGGAGCTTCATCGACTATAGCAGCTTCTTCTTCTTCATCAGGCTCTGGTTGTTCATCAACCATGACCTTGTCATACAACTGTGTAACAAGACTACTCATTCCATGGTTCCATTCTGGGCACGTTTTTTCCGAATGATGTTCGTGGTGGAACATGCAGTATGAATATGTGTCGATTTTCTCAATGTTCAAAACCATGTTGGAGCTCTGCGCAGATTTGGCCGCCTGGCTGTTGCTGCTGTTGGAAGCTACATTCTTCTTTTGCGGGTACCTGGGGGGCCTAGTGCTCACGGTCCTCTTGCTTGTCCTCTGTTTAAGTTCAGCCATTTCAGTGGTCAAAGATTTGACGAGACGAGTACGGTTCTTAATATCACTCGTTTCCTTTTCCTTGGCCTTGCTCACAGAGGTCTGAGACCTCTTACCCGCGTCTTTGTGTTGAAGTTTCTAAGTTTACTTAGTTAGAAACCCTCCATGCACTTTATCTGATTTATTCCTACCTACATGTTATTTTCCTTAACAAGTTATTTACAATATAAATACTGAAAATAAACACTAGTGCATGCTCAACATATTACAGATCAGCAACTAAAAGAAACAGAAACAAACACACCATATGACACCATTATTTTTGAACCAATGTCCTCGGAAAAACCCAATGTGGGAAACTGGTGCAGCTATCTGAGGGTTTTCTTATTAAGCAATATCAGAGTACAATCTGGGTGCCAAAACTGGCCTACCCAACAAAGAATTTCCTTGGCAGTAATACCTCTCTGTTTCTGACAAATCTACTAGCTGAAACCCTGATAATCCTTCTGGCAGCTACTCAACACCAATCTGCCCCAGAAATCCAAGCATCTACCCAATCTGGACTGCGTCAGCCCCAAGAGGCCTTGCATCAGCTCTCTAAGCCTCTACGTTAACTACGCTGGCCTCTCTGGTGCTCTACGCAGCACTTAGCTGCCTCTGCTTGGCCCTGCGTGAGTACTAGCTGCTCCTGCATCACCCTCTGTAGCTGCTCTGCTGCACTCTCGGCACTATCTGTACCTCTTTGTCTCTCTGTACTCAATGCCCTTCAGCTGCTCTCCAATCACTGATTCTATCTCTCTTAGCAAACCCTGCTTTAGAGAATAGAATGACTGATCACTCTGGTGTATTCTCCAAGTGACCCTCAAGCCTCCTCTTATACTTTTCCTCTTGACATCTCAACGGCCAAAATTAAGTCCCTAATCAACTGCTAAGATTAGATCTGGCTTGATCCATGTCTTTTGGACCATTCTAACACAGATTCATATTAATACACATTAATATTTTATTTTCCCTAAGTTTAGACTTAGGGACTCCATTAAAAATATTAATTATTTTAATATCTCCTGATTTGTTTAGAATCTGCCCAAAACCTTTCTGGGTATTGGAGATCTCATGTGCCCCAACCTCTCCACCAAATTTCGTGGCTAGAGCACATCCGATGCTACCCCAAATCAACACTTTGGAGTCCTTAGTGGGTTCATCGTCTGCAATGACTCCAATAGCGCGCAAGTCCTTCTCTACGACAATAGCCTCTTCATAGTTTTCTGTTAAAGTTGGTTTCGCAGCTCGCTTGACGAACTGCGCAATACTGGTTGGCAAGGCAAAAGTGTAGTAGTCGATAGTGATGGAGTCGTGAGGTTTTGTGTCATTCGAGAACTTGTTCAAAATACGGTTGAACCTCTGATTGAAATCTTTGACCTTTTCTTTCTGCTCCATCTTGAGACTACCCAACTCCTTCAATAACATGGCAGGGGTCTTGTCTTCAACAAATTTCTCAAGAAAGATCCTTTTGAATACCCTCCAATTCTGGATGGAGTTTGGAGGAAGGTTGTGGTACCATACAGTTGCTCTGCCATCCAAGGTACATGGAAACAATCTACATGCAACATCATCATAATGTACCTCGAGTGTCTGCAAATGTAGGTAGAAAGTGTCTAAGTGATCTTTTGCCTTCACTGTCTTGTCAGGGTCATATTTTATTAAGAGCTTCTCCGCATGTCTTGGCATCTTGTGCAGGACACCTGGAAGTGCCAATGGGCCCTGAGTCATCCAATCCAGATTTTGGTCTGCCATGTTGTCTTCTTCGTTGTCTTCCTCTTTTGAATCTAATGATTCCTCTTCTGAATCTGTTGGTTCCTCCTCTTCTCCTCCTCCTTTGTTTCCTTCCCCTCCGCCTCCTCCGTCGGAACCTGAACCCAAGAGTAAGGGGTTGCCTTCTTCTTCTCCTTGAAAGAGCGGAGGTTCTTCTTCTTTCTCCACGACTTCTGCTAGCTCTTCAAGAGTGGCAAAGATTGCTTCTTCAACAGATGTAACTACTACTCCTGTGGGGGTAGTCTTGTTCTTCTTTTGAGAATATGGAAGAGTGTACACTCCTAGAATCAGTCCAACAACTTTTGCAAATTGACGGGTGATGGGACGGAGAGCCTGGATTTGATGGTACGGGATTTCACGTTCAGGCCTAGGAGGTGAGGAATTACCAACTTCAGAATTGTGGGTAGGGGAGAGGGAGTGAATGTTACTGCCTTGACCAAAAAATGGATGAGTATGGGAGGTGGGACAATTAGCCATAAAATACTAGCGGCCCTCCCTCTAGTACCAGAAATGTTGACAGTGTTGGATCCGCCAATATTCAAGGGATCTCCCCGATATGAGGTCCCAATCAGACCTCACACTGTTTGGTGTAGGAGTCCCATATGGTATGATGGCTCGGTTGCCAAATACTTAGAGATTTGCCTCGGCTCTAGCTTTCAGCACAAGAGAGTGTTGCAATGGTACCTTCGAAAAGCAAGGTGAGTGTGCCTGGTGAGTGTGCAACGTAACTGTGTCTAGGTTCTCTTACTGCAAAAGGGGGGTAAAAGTGAGCCTCTAAGTGAGAGGTAATAGTACCACCCAGGAAGAGACACACGTGAACCAGAAAGACCTGTCCAACATCCAGCGAAATAGTCCACAGCGGATGCGGCAGTCATTAAAACCAAAGAACAAGGAAAGATCCATCTACCATCCAGCAGAATAGTCCACAACGGATGTGACGGTTGTTATAACCGATGAGCGGGAAAGGTCTGTCTATAGTATCCCGCAAAATAGTCCACAAGGATGAGACAGCAGTGACAACCATTACAGCACATTCCCAACAAGATAAGCACTAAAACAACCGAAATAGTTCAACTATCTTAGTACATGTGAAATATAAATGCTCACAAAATAGCCTTACAAAGATCCATAAGTCATGCATTGAAAAGTGTTGGCCTGAAAAAGCTTCTGTATTAAGCAAAAGTTCCAAGACACATATTTACATCATACATCACTAGCCCCAATAGTGGGACATTGGAGCCACTCCTTGCTCCTCAAAGAACTGACTAAAACTCTCTATGCTTTGCGGGAGGAGCCAAGGTGAAAAGTCCTTTGCTCATACAATGAGGGGGTATATATAACCAAGGGGTGATGCTTGACCCTTGTGACTCTTTGACTACCCTCATGACTGTTCAACTTCCTATGACTTTTCAACTAACATGACTCTTCATATTTATGTGTGTCCATTGGACTTCCACTTTACATTACAATATACATGGCTCATAATAGTGATGTGGCCTTTGACAACTCATGACACAACTTGACATGACACTACTGACATGGACTAGCTTGTTGAGGTGGCAATGTCAAGCCATTGTTGCTGCTGAGTGATAGATGTGTTCTTGGATGTGCTTTCTCTTCTCCTCCGCATAGCTTGATGATGCGGGGTCTTCAATGATCTTTGGTCTTGAGAGGTGGTTGCATGCATGTGTTCCCTTTGCTTGTTCTTGATAAGCTTCTTTGTCCGTCCAGTTGTAAGTGAGTCTTCTAGCATGTTTGCTCCTTCTTCTCCTTCTTCATCGTCTCGCCATGATCTAACAATGTACCTGTTCCTACAATTCACTCATGACAAGACGACATCAAATCCAAAAACTCCCTAGTCTAAGATGATGCACTATTATCCATGGACTGGGTCCAGGACAGAGGGCCCAGTAACTGCGCTTGCGCAATTCCAGGTGAAAGGGGGGGGGGTTGGTCACTGAGACTGCGCAGAGCACAGCTCAAGCTTGGCTGAGGAACTCCTGAGCACAGTCCTCACTGTCGGGAAAAATTGCGCAAAAGCCACCGAGAGAAAGGATTGCGCAGTTGAGATAGTCAGTGGCTGATGCAGGATGGAACCCTGGGACGCAGGTCTGTGCAGTTTTCAGAGGCAAGGCAGCACTGGGTAGCAGAGGAGCCTAGAGGACAATTTTGCGCAGTTCTTGAAATCAGTGAGTCCCAACTGAGGGAGGACACTGGGGAACACTTCTACGCAGTTCTTGAAATCAGTGAGTCCGAACTGAGGGAGGACACTACGGGACACTTCTGCGCAGTTCTGGAAGGCAAGGCAGGCTTGGTTCTCTGCGCATTGCGGTGTTCCAGCAGGCAAGGGGGGAAGCTTGAGGAATGATCTTGCGAAATGCGCAGTTCAGGCCAGGCTAGGAGGAGTTACTGCGCAACTCTGGGGATGAAGGCAATTTGCTCAGATCTGGAATTGCGCAGTGCAGCTGCCCTGGGGGACAGTGACTCAAATCCCAAATTAGGCTTCAACGGAGTAGAAGGTTTTCAGTGAATATCCAGTTATTGTGGTTTATTAGTTAAATTTATACATTGATGTTTTCTCTGCAAATCTTCCTTACAGGTGAGTGTCAAAGACAAATCTGGAGATTTTCATGTGGGAAAGGGAGCCATTAAAGTTCACAAGCACTAAGCCAAGAAGAAACGAGCTCCCCTACTTATAAATCGAGTTTCTTATTGTTGTGGGGTTCGAGTTTGGAGAATAAGAGTCAAAGAATTTCTGGGCAGGAGGATACGAGTTTAATGACTACTGGGGGTGGAGTTATACATTCTCCCTGCTGATTCGAAGTTCTAAAGTACCAGTTTTCTCTCTTCTAAAGGACAAGCATCTTTGTGTTGGAAAAGATGTAACTAGGTTCAATCTTCATATAAGTAATTTTGATAAGAAAAGAGAATTTATTTTGATATTATTTGTCAATGAGTTTCTTTCTCATTGAAAATAGGTCAAGCACATTTTGAAGTGCTTCTAGGGAGTCAAAGTCAAAATGTAATTATGATGAAACCCTTTGAGGGCATGTTACATCATGTATGATGTCATTCAAGGTTATGGGAATACCTCCAAGGCAAGTCAAATCCTCTCCTAGCGGCAACGAAGACTACAAGCAGCAAATAATGAAGAAAAATGAATTTAAGAGCTGAACTGTCAAGTCAGCTTAAGGGACAGTCATGTCGGCTTGAAGGAGGAGGGACAGACCTCTATAAACAGAGGCTGTCCACTTCTCATTTGGACACACACTCACATCTCTGAGATCCGCGAGGAAGAAGAAGGCTTAAAGGACGAAGAAAAGGTGAGGAAAAGGGCCACAAGGAGAGCATTACAAGAAGGAAGAACAGTGAAGTTAAGGGGTTGCTTTCTAGGGTTTCTGCAGCCACACGTGCGAAGAAACTAAGGACAGTCTGCGGCCAGATCAACAGGGGTATATTCTTTATGGTTTGGGCTAGCTATTCGGTCAACAAGGTCTCCCACTCCAGCATTGAAGGCAGCCTCACAAGCGAAGGAAGAAGGGACTGTTTCTAAGGTAAAACCAGTCACACGTGCGAGGTCAACAGAGGGTTGACTGCGGCTACAACAGCAGTAAGGTGCAGGTCCTTATATCTCACGGTTTTGGGTGCAAATTAGGCCTACAAGGCCTCTCTCATCAGCGAGGAAAGAAGGATAAGACAACGAATAGAAGGACTGTTTTAGGGTTTTGCTGTCCACACGTGCGAGGATTTCAGAGGTAGGTTGTTGCAGATTGACAGCAGTTTAAAGGAAGCATATTGAGGGGCATCATTTGGATATAGAAAAAGGTCTACAAGGTCTCCAAGATCAGCAAGAAGGTCCTCCTTATAGCAAAGTAGAAGAGCCCTAATATTCTAGGGTTTCCCAACTTGGAAGACAAAGTGCTGGAAGAAAAAGTGCCGGAAGAAGTGCTGGAAGATGTGCCGGAAGTGACAGTGCAGAAAGAGGAAGGATTTGACTTATGCTTGGAGGATATCCTAGTCAAGGGTCTAGGGTTTGGCAGTTGTTCAAATAAGAAGCTTCAATAAGAGAAAACTTACAAAGGGTTTCCCTCTCAAGAGTGGAGAGAGTTTGTCCTTGGCAGAGGGCCAAATTTTGTGTTCTTGTTATTTTGTTTTGGTAGCAGTTTGATGAAGCACACACATATGCACTAATAAGAACAAGAAAAAGTATAAGCTAACTAATAAAAAGTAAAAAGACTTCACAAATTGTTATCAAGTCTCGGAGAATCACCAGAAGAACACTACTTTGCCCTAGATTCTTTAACACTCTGAAGGCAGCAGAACAATTTCTGGGAGGTTGGGCAAGGCATGAGTCACTATACTTAAGGCTGGTCGAATTTCCCAAGTCTGGGCATGATTCCAAGGAGGAAAGAGGGTCAAATCCCCTCACTGTTAATGCTGGACAAGAGCTGCATAATTTCTGGGCCGGTTCACAGTTAAGGTGGAACGAGTTAACTGCTATTCGAAGGCTGCCACTATCCCCATTGCATGAGGCTGTATATCATCTTGGAGAGGCTTCAGTTGTTGACTGCGCTGAGCCTGAGCCATTATTGGTGAGCTGCAAGGTGCTACGACCACCTTATGGTGTCTATAACAGCTGCTGGTACCTTTATATTTATTGCTGGTGCGACTTTTTGAGGTGCTGTACAGAGAGGAGCAAATTCTGAGCTTATGTGTCATTGAAGAACTGAAATACTACATCAAATCATCTATTGTATCCAGGTTCCTCTGCTCTAATTGTCTCCATTCTATTTGCATAGTAAATACAAAGAGGAAGCTGTCTATTTGCTCTCTTTCTATGACAAAAATTACATATATCAGTCCTATGTAAATCTCTGTGCTTGAAATATATCATTTTGAAATTTTTGGTAGCTTCATTTTGGGTAAATGTCATTTATTGTGTTTATTTTCTGAGTTGCAATTGTAAGAAAACACCTACAGCAGTACACAGTCAAACTGTTTGATGAAATGCTTCACTGAAACTATAGCACAAACTCAGAAATTTAGTATGAGAAAGTGAGTTTTTTAAAGGAGGGATACTACAGAAAAAGGCACTGAAGGGAATCATTATGCAACAGATTTGTTTGAAGAAAAAGCTTCAGCAAGAAGGGCAGCGCAGAACAGCAAGCTAGGGCTTCAGAAGAAACAGTACAGCGGCTGCAGGACGCAGCTACAGCACTCAGCCACCCAGAAACACACAGAACAGGCACGCAGAGAGAGTCGTACGGCCTGTATGGATTTAGTACAGAGCTGCCTGCGCAGAGGGCCCTACACTGCGATGATTTCCAGCCAGGCCAAGTTGAATTTCTGGGTTGTTTCAGTATCATAAAGAAGGTCTTCCTTCATTTTGTAAGAAATTTATTATAAAAATTTGCTGAGGCCGCCCTAATAGAAGCCACCAGACAAGCAAGATTTCCTGTGTTGGGTTTCCTGGGTAAACTCACGTGTTTTTATGGTGTCATGACTGTGTTTTTATTTCTGGGTATTATTGTTATTTTCTGCTGCATGCATGTTAGAAAAAACTCAACATACTTTTGTAAAAGAAGTTTAATTTCAGTTCAGTTATTTACTTGCAATTTTCAGAAGTTAGAATAGCCGAGTTTTAGGTAAACTAACAGCATTAATGTCATTAAATTCATATAAACCCATTTACATACAATAAGATGTTGTTTGATATAAGTAATATAATAAATGTACTATAAACTTGCTAAAAGATGACAAATAGTTAATTTTTCCTTCTTGAATAAACTTTCCTTCGATTAGAGAAAAGGGAGAGTTGAGGGCTAATGTAAGAGAACCAAACTGCACATTAGCAACCATACAAATGCATAAGCATGCATATGTATAAGCTCATATCAACAATATGCAAAGAAAAACATCAGTTTTACCAGATTGTAGCCACTCAAAGTCCTCACCTCCATGTTTGTAAGGCTTAGAGCAAACTCACATATGAAATCTGACAACTTGTGGAGCTTAACACCTGATTTTCAACCAACCCATATGAGTATATATTAATTTAAAAGACATACTACACAACTCAAATTTAAACATTCTACTGTGACTTGCTAGTTCAGCATATCATATATTTTGGATCAACTCTTACATAGCTATCCCCTTAACATAATAGATTGTACAATCTCTAGGCAATCAGTAACTTTAGTATCATTGGAGGATTGTAGCATATTTATCTAGCTTGAAAAATCATATTTGTATATATCAACATTTTATAATTCATTCCAGAATCCATAGAGTCCACTGACAATTTGACTCTACTGTTAATTACGTATACCAGCATCTATACAAAGTGAAGAACCCTGAACCTTCACTTCTAGAGATTGGATAAAAACAGAATGCCAGAAGGCTTGGAACAAGAGAAGTCTGCATCTCTCCCCAAGCCCAACTCCTTGAAGTGGTTTTGGAAATTTTCTTATCCTTGGGTACAGAACTGTAAGGCTGATAAGAAGTATTATAGGCTGTAAAGGTTCTTCAAACCTACTAAAGAAATCCAGGCAAAATTTTTTGCTTTCTGGTAAGACTTGCTACCCTACATCTTTATTGGAGGGAAGCCATGTAGTTTTGTCCAATTTTGTGGAGCCCCTTAAGGTTTTGTTGCTTGAGGGGAGTGATGATGATGTTGTAGGAGTTGATGTAGGATTACCTAGTGATTATTGCAGCAATAATGTTTATATCAGCCCTATCCAACATTGGATTGAGGAGTCTTGATGTGATGCATGTCATTAATGGCATAATTTCGGTGTTCATTGCAATTCTCATGATCAAGCTTCATATTTCAGCATAGTACTCATAGAGATTGTAATATGTATCTACTTGACATTTGATGAGGCCTTGATTTGGTTGATGACCAAACGCAAGGGAAGAATTCATGACATTCATGAGATGTTGACTTGCTTACATTGAATTTATGATGGCACTTAGATTGCTTGTTTACCTATGATAGGATAGGGTAGAACAAACAAGCTATTTAGAGTATTAGAAAAGCAGATATAAGCTCAACAGTCATGAGCACTCAATTTACTTTCATGATATCTTTGCCATTGTTGGCTTGTGCCATTTTTCTTTTCCTTTATTTTTT
The DNA here is from genome assembly GCA_031772625.1 of Pinus tabuliformis. Taxonomy (NCBI): domain Eukaryota; kingdom Viridiplantae; phylum Streptophyta; class Pinopsida; order Pinales; family Pinaceae; genus Pinus; species Pinus tabuliformis. Next base: position 230,077,317 of record CM062817.1, read on the forward strand.
TTGTGCTAGTTTGGTTTGTGACTTGTGAGACTTGCCTTGGGCTAAAAACCACAACCTAGGGATGTCTAAGCCGTCAAAATCACCTAGGGATCACACCTAAACTGGACCACACCAACCCTTAACATAGTTGGATTTTGTGTAGCCATGGGGTGTCGAACTGTTGAACTTCACACAAGAAGTGTTCAAACTTCAAATGTATCAAGATCGAAGCCTAATGGATTAACCTATTTCTAGTCAAGAATGTTTAGAATTCTACCATGATCAACCAAAACAAGGAAACTTCCTTTTTCAATGTAGATATAAAACTTGAAGATATCAAGACTACCCAACCCATTCAATGCAACAAGGGAGATTGAGAGTTCACCTTTTTCTAATGGTAGATGGGGTTGGTCCTATGGCCCTAAGTCATTATGTAGTTGTTCCAAGAGAGTATTTTCCTAAATTAAGTTTAAGTGGCATGGATCTTCAATCAATGTTATTAGAATTGGACTAAAACCAACAAAACCAGTCGATTCTATCAATTTTGGAGTTGCACTGGTCCAATTGAAGGTTCATAACTAGAAATGGCCAGTTCCATACAAAATTGGCCTTAAATTGCCGAATCAACTAGTTTCATATAGCACCGTACGAACGTGCCTATCAAAATAAAAAGAAAGAAAAAATCATAATAATAAAAGTGCAAGCAAAAAACCTAACACTAGGGCCCTGTTAACGACTAAAAAGGGGGTAACCCATCAGAGAAAAATTTTCTCCTCTTGTGTCAGCCAGCCAACCAGCAACCCTATATGATCAGCACATAACATAATGCCAGGATCCTCAACTTCTTGCTCCAGTCAGATTTCTCTCCCATCTGGCATTCCTTCTTGAAAGAAGGTGGATCATCCATCAACAATTACTTTAACCATTTTTGCAATCATGTGCTTTCACTTAATGTTATGGGCATACTAATATGGATCAAGGGGCAAACTAGATAATTGACCGATCTCAATTGTTCTCTTGTTCCCTTCACTTAAGAGGATAGCCTTTGACTCTAGTGCAATGGGAGCTTCTCTGAGACCTTAGGTTTTAGGAAGGGCATCATAGGGGAAGCATTGATTGAAGTAGCATGTCTAAGGTAATCCACACTTAACACTTTCCATCTTTCCCTATTATTCATCTCCATTCTTCGGGTCGGTGGTCATTAGTGATTGGATTGGCACCCTTCATCCTCATCCTTGAGCCTAGGCTCAAAAAACTTAGCCCTAGAGTTTGATGCAACTAAAAGAAAGATAAAGGCTTAAGAAAGCCACAATGAAAGAAAAATGGAAAATTCAAAAAATGCCTAGGACATTTATTTAGCATGTGTGCAAAAGACTACCATGAGTTCTACCCCCCTCATTAGTCATCACCTAGTTCCTTAAGCATTCAATGCTTCATAGAAAGAAACGAACTCTTGTATGTCCCAACCTTGATGAGTGATAAATTGCTTCATCTTAAAGGGGTAAGGGAAAATTTCAAAAGCAAGCTTGGGCTCCTAAGCTATGCACCCAATAAAAGACAAATCAAAAAGAAGTAAAAGGTGCACCAGAGGGTTGGAAAAAGAAGGTCGAGAAAAGGCGTAACTCATAACACCATGAATGCTCCCTCCTTACATCTATACACTTAGGATGTTGGACCCCCATCAGTTGGTCACATAGTTGTGCCACTAGCCTTGAAGTCTTTCCCATTCCACAACTATTAATCTTTCTTATACCAGATCTGATTTATTTCACTTCAACAACTTATTAAAACCCCATAAAATATTTATCTCAAATATTTCTGAATTTGCCGAAAAATAAATAGACCTGTATATTAAGTTAAAATGCAACAGAAATAAAATGAAAAGATCAATCACACCACAAAAACAAATTTACACCTAACATAAACTTCATTAAATTTCTCAGGAAAACTATGGGTTAAACCCACAAAGAATACATAGAAAAAATACAGTTGTTAGGCACCAAGGAACTTGGCCCCACTAAGAAATCAACGTTAAAGAATTCGACCTATAGAAATTGAACCACCTAAAGCAAATCATCCCTAGAGAATTAACATGTCTCACCAACAAATAGACCTCCCTTTCTCCCTATCTCGTACGACCCCTATGCTTTAGAGAAATCAACCTCCCTAGATAATTCGGCCTCCTCCACAATTCAACTCTCTTCTTCAGCAACTCGTCCCCCTCTTTCCTAAACTCGGCCTCCTTAAATTTCTCCTGAAATTCCCTACTGCACTTCTTACTTCTCCTCAATCTAGTCAAGCCTCTCACTCTAGAGAAAATCGCTTTCTCCACAACCATGTCTTCACCTCTCCCTAATTTCATTAAAACGTAATCCCTAACCCTAATCTCCTAAGTGATTAATGGCTAGGATTAAATCCTAAGCCTCATTTGAGATCAACAATTGAGATTATATCTAAGTCACTTAAATAATTTTATTATTTATTCTTAGAAATTTGGCCTAACAATCCAAAATAAATAATTAGATTAATTATTATACATTTCCTAAGTTAACATTAGGAAAGAAATCATAATATCACTTACTCCACCAAGCAAGCACCTAAAGAGGCAATCAAATATCTTCTACATGCTAAGACACCAAGTCTATGTAGAAGACCTTCTGAAGCTACAAAAACTTCAACACTCCCTCCTAGCAAGGAAGGGATTCTCCACCACCCCCAGCTTGTCTCTGTAAAACACAAAATTCCCCTTCACTAGAGGCTTGGTGAGAATATATGCTAGTTGCTCCTCTGTGGAGATGTACTACAATCTCACAGCACCTCTTTGGACCCCGTCGCTGATGAAGTGGTATCTAATATCTATATGTTTTGACCTATCATGAAACAATGGATTCTCAAAGAACTTAATGCAACTTTGATTGTCACAATGAACGATGGCAGAGTCACACAACGAAGGCTATACACAAATCACAAGTAACTGATGCAGCTACAAACAAAACAACTGAAACAAATAATATTAATATTTAGAACTCACAATTTTATTCATTAAAGAGCTTGGGACCTTTGCCCCTTCTTGCTTGGCCCAACAAATGCATTACATTCCTATTTACACTTGAGGAAGGAAACATCTAGACTTCCCAAGAGATAATTACTCTCCTAGATTTTTGGAGGAAGTTGAGAAAAATCCTCTTGATTTTAGAAGCCTAATTTCTGAACATACAGTTTCTAGAATTCTTCATAATCTTAGGAGCCTACTTTCTAAATACAATTAGTTCCCATATATGTGTGTGTGTGTGTGTGTGTGTGTGTAATTTTTACATAATCTAGAAATTCTAGAGACTTCCTAGACTTAGAAAATTACATTTTAAAGATACCTATGAGATGCTCCTGCATCAAACTCCCGGGGTACAAAAGGTTCATGGACTCCTATCCATGAGTCTCCATCTTTGCTGCATTTTGTTGGAAATTGGTAGCTTCAGTCAGTATTTTCATGGTCAAAATTGAAGAAATTATGTATTTTCTAGTAGTCCAAGTTGGCCTCAATTGGACAAGTCAGCCCCACCACTTCAAGGGGTTTGACCCCAAGGTCAAAACCCTCCTCTTGACTCACATATATATTGACATTCATTGACCTCATTTGGGGATCATCATCACTCATTCATTCGACCAATCTAGGAGATTTGTTCACGCGTGCAAGGAGAAAGAAGGAGGATTGACTTTTGTGTTGACCAACTCATTTGACTTACGTTGACTAGCGTTGACTTGATTCGCTTCTCTCTTGTTTGACCGAGTTATTAACTGAAGTTTGAAGGTTGAATTCTTTGTGGTTCATTGATTGTCTTTGACTGAAGTTTTGTTTCTGTTCTGGGCCGTTGACCAAGAGTTCTGTAGGTCAACTACTGAAGTTTGACCGAAGTTGATTGTGGAAATTGCAGGCCAAATTTCGGCCCTTTAACCAGTAGCCTCAGGCCAAAATTAGGCCCTCTCATGCAGACTTTGACTATGAGCAAACGTTGACCTTTTCTCTCTCATTTTATTGGTTTAGACTTGGAAATTAGTGTGGTCAATGGTTGACCTTTGACTAGAATATTTTGACGTACATTTTGATGAATGAACTCTCTCTCATAAGGAAAGATTACTGAGCTTTCCTCCTTATGGGGTTTTGTCCCAAGAAATTTTGGTGTCTCTTGATTTATTGTTTTCCGTGATCTTTATTGCTCTAATGGAGTTTATGGTTGAAATTTTCAAGTATAACTGCTTAATGATTGGAATGCTCTAAAGAAATCAAATTGTATCATTGGAAGTAGTTATCAATTTGAAAATTGCTCTAGTCTTGTTTGCTACTAGAAAATCAACACATTTTACCTGGATCCCATACTTTATTTTGTTGTTGTTCACATGTCTTGCTTACATAAGTCCTTTCAGCCAACTATATTTTATTGTCGATTGTATTCTTTACCTCACTGTACCTCCACCTAGGGACCTTCATCATAAGCTTCCATAACTCATCCAACTCATTATCCAGTTTTGTTCTTTGCTGGTTTAAACTTTATACTGCTATCATGCAGTTGTTGCTTCATTCCTGCACAAAAACTCATCATGGTTATTTCCATGGCTTCATCCTCTGCATTCTTTGTCAATTGCTTCATCATGTTATCCTGTTCATCTACTGTATTTGCCCTTATGGTATAATTTTCATCCATCTTAAGGTTTTTATCCACTCTTTGACAAGCTTTAATTCCTTATCATAATCAATAGTGTTGTCCTTCTGCTTCAACATCTGCATTCTCTTTCTCTGTCACAAAGTTGCTACCTTTCATTCCATATGCTAAGATTTTCTTGCCTCTGTCCTTTTCACTTTTTCCTACTTGAGACAATTCTACATTTTCCTCTTCCTTTATGATAGCCTTTAGTGGTTGTCCATCTTCATAACCTGCATACACACACAAATCCTTAGTTTCAAAATCATGAGACTCCTTCATCTTTGTTGATGCCTCTAGCATCTCTTCCTTGTGTTGGTCTAAATCCTCCCAACACTCCATAAAACTTTCATCAATCTCTCATCTTCTTCATCATCTTCTCCAAGCATTGCTCCCTGCTCTAGTTCACAAATCAGAACTCCTTCCCTTTTCATGGATCTCTGTCCATATGCAACTCTACTAAGTTTTTCCTCTATTTTAACCCGCACTTTCACCCTATGTAATTCCATCAAAATGCTCAAACTTTTCTTTGGCTCAGCTATCTCTTTCTTGTTATTCCTAACATCTTCTTTTACTAACCTCTTCATTTTACTATCCATGTCTTTTACAATCTTGTGTACCTTCCAATGTGCTTACCACGTTTTTGTTGCACTGCACAACATCCACAATGTCAATCCACGCATAATAAGTTCCAACTCACAGCATTACTTAGTTCCAATAACGTTCAATTCCCGTCAACATTGGCTTGTGATAATGACACTTCCATCCTCTGCATGGTTCTGTAGCAGTGTTCAATTTGTCAAAGAATCAAAACTCATCCAATGCTTTCAGCGATATGTAGCTTGTCCAAATCTGCACGTACATCTCAATACAACACACCGGTGATTCACACTTAGACATTCATGCTCTGACAACATTGCATAATCCTTGCTCTAATACCAAAATGATGGCAGAGTCCCACAACAGAAGCTACAAATGAGCCAAAACTAAAAAATATAGCAAAAACAAAAAATGTATTCATGAAGGAGTTTGGAACCTTTGCCCCTTCTTCTTGGCCCAACAAATGCATTACATTCCTATGTATACTTGAAGAAGCAAAAAACTAGACTTCGCAATGGATAATTCCTCTCCCATATTTTTGGAGGAAGTTGAGAAAAATCCTCTTGATTTTAGGAGCCTACTTTCTAAATATACGGTTTCTAGAATTGTTCATAATCTTAGGAGTTTACATTCTAAATTACATGTATTTCTAGGTTGAATAGCATGTTTACTCCTTTCATTATGCAAGTTGCACCTATGACTTCTAACTTCTTGGCAAGGTCAAAAGTTTTTTACAGGTTCCTCTAGCTTGGAGATTGGGGACCTCCTAAGTTGGAGCATCCATCTTCTTGCACAAACGAAGCATTATTCCCACTTGGCATCAAGGCCCTCCAAGTGCTATAAAGGCCCCAAAACTCTCTCTTCTTTCCTCTCACAAAATTCTAAAATTTCCTAAATATTTCTTGGTTCTATTTCTAAGAGCTCCATTGATATATCTAGCATTTGTTAAAGCTAAATAGGTTGTTGCCCTAACAGCAGTCAAATTGGCTAAGAAAAGGTCGAGTATCTTGGCTTTTCCTTAGTTAAGTAGTGTAGAAATTCAATACTTTAACTCTAGCATTTCACTTGGTTTATTTTGGGTTTCATATACTAATAATTTCAAGTGTTCCAAGAGCATTATGGGCAATTTTGCAGTAATTTGCTTGTTGGTTTTTAGCAAGCCTGCAGTTTTACAAGGAGAGGTGCTGCCAAAATTTGGTCAACTTGAAGATCTAAAGCACCCTAAAGGAACCTCATATTGTACCGTTTGTAAAACAAGCATTTTACCACCATTGTAACTTCACAAAACCATCTTTCCTCCCTTTATTCGTAAGGGACTCCATCATCTAACAAGCATTGTAATCTCTTAAGAGCTAGGAGAGTCTCCTAGGCATCCCCCCTACCCAGTGGGGATCTCTTGTGTTGCGTCTCTCTCTTTTGTGGTTTTCTTTTATTTGGGATTAAAATTAACTATTAGAGTAGTTTAATCACATAACATTAGATTAGTCTAATTTCATTTCATTAGAATAGTTTGATTTCAAGTTCATAGATTAGATTTCATTTTATTTTATTTAAATTAGATTTCAATTTGGCAAAGAAACAAACCCCATCAGGTTCTATTATGCCCTCCACTATTGCAGGCCTAGCCTGATCCTTGCTCGTGATCAAAAAGAGCTTGATGGTTAACTTAGTTTAATAGGGAAAACCAAGTTTACTCTCCTTATTGTGAGATTGGGGGAATGGTAAACGTTGACTTGTGAAATCAAGATAGGGGCTAGTTTCCCCTATTGTTGGATCTCCTCCAACGGGTTGACTTGTGGGCTCTCAAGAATACTCATTGAAGTGAAGCTTCCTCCTGTAGGATCCCCTTGCAACTTTCCTTAACCCAACAAGGATAACAGTAGAAGAGGAAACACACCTTAGTAAGATTTACTTTATTGCAATCACACATCTCACATTGTGCACTCATACAGATAACCACATATCTGCTAATAACATTTTTTACAGCATTCAGTACTTGGTTATTTTTAATCTCCACATTTACTTTCAAGCAAAATTTACTTTTGGCACTCAGCATTTTACTTTCAAGCATAATCTCTCTTTGAGCATTTACTTTCACAAGCTCTCTTTACACTAGTCTTATTTGCTACATCATTTGCCTACGAGTATTTCATTTCTTTTGTCATTGTCATATCTCTTGCTTATGGAGGTCATTTGTACTTATGAAGTTTATTTACATGCTTTAAAGTGATATGTTGTAATTTATATGTTGATGGTTGAATGTGTTTTGGGTAATTCAATTAACTCCTAGATATTTCTTGTTTAACTTAGCTTAATCAAGTCTTAGTTTTCTTTTCTCATAGGGACTAGCCCCCTTGGCTTCGCTAGGAGTTAGCCTAGACGGAGGAGTTGAGATTTGAGTGATTTTCTCAACTCGAGACTTGACCCCAAGGCCACACCAAGTGGATTAAATATTTACACCACATTAGCATAAGTGTGGATTAGGCGGCAACAAGGGCATAAACCTTCACTTAAAACTTAAGTCATCAATAAAAGTGATGATGCCCTTATTATATGCAAGTGGCATTTTCAGCCTAGTGGACTAGCTCAAGTGGTTGAGTGCTTTGAGCTTCATGCACAAAGTCTCAGGTGATCACCGAGTTGGTTGCCCCTATTGCATGCCTCACTCAATGTCCCTGCAAGTCAACTGTTGTAATCACTACCTGCATGGTTGCATTGGTGTAACATACCCCCTACTAACCCCAGTCCTCATTAAGGTCAGAAGGAGGCAGTTATGATGCTGACCCAATCTCCATGGTACAATTATGGAAATAGGATCTAATTTTTTTATCTTTTTCAACTTCCTCAAAACTTAAAACAAATGACACCGTTGTGTTTGTCTCATCGAGACCTTTCCAACAATATAAATTTTACTTCGACCTGACTTATAGATCAAAAGATGTGACTATCCAAAGATAGGCCAATTACAAACCTTACCACATCATCATTGGTTCCCACGTGGCAATCACATAATAATCCGCGTGGTGCCTTACGTGGTTACTCTGCCACTATGGAACATCTCCACGTAGACAGGTAAACACAATCCTCCAGAAAGGCAGAGGTCAGCCTCATCTGCAAATCCACAAAACGCAATTCTAACCAGGGCCCCGACCCTAACCTGGCCATCCAGCCTGAACCCCGACCTAGAGATCCCACTTGACCTCACCTTCGGGGCAGACTAGGCACCATAACCCCAACTGGCCTAACTCCCAACTAGCGGGCCTGCCCAACTGCTCGTCCTGCACACTTAGGGTTGGGCACGAATTCATTCGAGCTTGCCTTTTTCGACCGATCCTCTCGACCGCCGACTTGGCAGGTCCTACAGGTTTTTCAAAAGTTTACACTTCGAAATTTTTATGATTCCTTCCTAGTTTTTACGCAAGCGTCGCAACATTCAACTAAACTCACTGAAAGATGCACAGGGATTTTAATGATGAAACTTGGAAAAATAGCATGCACATGAGGATACACTCAGTGAATATGCATTCGAGTGCATTTCTTCATAATCATAGGGAACCTGAGTAGCGGTCTCGCACAGCATAAAGATGTGTTTCTTATACTCATTCAGCTCACATACACAAAGAAATAATTAGTAAATGGCCAGCAAATCATACTCATCAATTTAATGAAAGGAACACAGAGATTCAAGCTCACATAACGCTTACAAGAATTCAACCATTCTTTGTTGAAAATGTAGCGAGAAATGGATTCCTTGATTTGTGCCTTGATTCAAGGAGTCAACTCGAGTTCTTTCTTTGGCATGCTCGAATTCCTAAAGTTTAGGAGATTCCCGAAAAATTAGGACGAGCTATGATGCAGTTAACTTATGTGCTAAAGTGGAAGGACGAGCTACTTGTCTTCTAGTGTGATTTGATTGCAGAAAAGGACGAGTGATTGAGTTTCAAGTCTTAGATTTGAGACAAGATGAGTTGCATGTGAGTTTTCACTTAGTTAACTCAGTGAATCACTAAAGAGTGAAAATTTCTAAATAGAAATCCTACTGCAGTGATTAATATAATTTCTTCCACTTATTATCTCAAAAATAAGTTATGCACAGTGTTCTTACAGCAAATATCGAAATATATTCTACTGCAACCTTCACAATTAAAACATTGCAGAAAATAAATGTAAAGAAAAATACTGGCACAAATACAACCACAGTGACACAGTTTTTTTTGGACAATCGTTCCCAGAAAAACCCAATGTGGGAAAACTGGTGCAATAGATGAGGGTTTTATTATTCTTCAGCGAATTCTCATGTAAAAAATTACACCCAACAAAACAAGAATGAGAAATTTTACAGACGCTTCGTGACAAATTTATGGCCCAGGTGAAGTACTTCATCTTCCCCGGAATCCTTCTGCTTCCCTCTATGTCAAACTTCTCATGCTGGCCTAGTGTCAAGCTGCCCACGCGGGCTCTATGTTAATCTGCCTCTGTGCTGCCTCTTTCTGCGTTACCATGTTCCTACTTTGCGTCTTGTTGCCTTTCACTCTCTGAAGATGTTGATTCCCTCTCTTCCTTTTTCACCTGCAACTCTCCCTCTTATTCAATTTTCTCTTGCCGAACTTCGACCAGTGAGAAAATCAATCTTACTCGGGTAACTGAGTATCTGCCTCTGGTGTATTCACCAAGTGCCCATCAAGTCTCCTCTTATAATCCTCTTGTTGATCAATTAACGGCTCAGATTATATTCTAATCAATGGTTAGGATCATTTGACTTGATCTCCGCTTTCTTCTAGAAGTTTCACCCGCAATTTAGATTAACACCCATTAATTATTTTAATTTCCTAAGTTTAGACTTAGGGTCCCATTAAAAATAATTAATTATTTTAATAAAATTGTCTCCATGTTGAAATTCCCAAAATGATTTCTGGCTATTGGAGAATGCATGTGTTTAAGCCATCCTGCAATTTTTGAGGCCTAGAGCACATCCGATGCTTCCCCAAATCAACATAAAGCAACTTTCCTTAATTAGAAATTTGCTAACCTTAGCCATTTGAATTGCATTAAAAGGAGGAATGAAGACACTCATTGTATCATAATTTGTGTGAACTTGTGAGAGAAATTTGCCAAGAGGACTTGTGCAAATTATTGGAGAGAGGCAATTTCCAAGGAACTTTGCATAGAAATAAGAAGTTCCCTATTTAATAAGACGTGAATTTGCGCGAGGAATTTAGGCTTCTAGTGCGCACAAACTTAGGAGGAGAAGATCAACATTCTTGCAGGATTGTTTCAAGCCTAGTCTAAGGCTGAGAGATGATTGTATTCTCTATTGAAGCAAGTGTATTTGTAAGAGATTTATTGCTCAAATTTCTTCTGTAATATTCTCAAGCAAGCGAGGGTTTTCCTAGTTGTGCTCCCTATAAAAATTGTGTTGTTCTCTTGTGCGAATTGTGCATTTATTTCTGTTCTATTCCGCTGAAAATTTAGTAGAGAAATTGTGTGTCTATATGAAAAAAAGTGTTTTTCAGATTGTTCATATTAGCATATCAGATTTTCGTGGATTTTCTACATGCTATCAGAGCAGTGAACAAGAATTGACCAGCACATAGCATTCAAGTTTGAAAGATGACACATGCAAGAGTAGGACTGAGAGAGTAGGATACTAGGATAGCCTTGATGGCACCTCAAATTTTTGTGTTTGGAAAGTATGGATAATGTTCTTGTTGGACAACTTTGGGTTGAAGGATTATGCAGAGAAAGGTATTGCAAAACCTTCAGATCTAGACGAGTTAAGGCTTTTCCAAAGGCAAATGGCCAAGGCCAAGAGGATGATCCTAAATGGACTTCGGGATCATGTAATCCCTCATGTTGCAGGTAAAGATACAGTTAAGGAGATGTGGGATGCCTTAGTCAAGCTCTATCAAGACTCTTCCGTGAATCAGAAAATGATTCTCAAGGAGAAGTTGAGAACAATCAAGATGCAAAAGGGTGAGAATGTAACTTCCTATCTCACGAGAATTCAGGGAGTTTGTGATCAGCTAGCAATTGTGGGAGAGAAGTCAGTGGATGGAGAGCTACTACAAGTTGCTAAAAACGAGTTTACCAAGCGGTGGGCTACTTTTGTTCAAGGGATTATTGGACGAGATAAGTTGTTGAATTGGGAACACCTATGGAGTAACTTCACTTAGGAGGAGTTAAGGCTCAGTCTAGTTGAGGCTTCTAGCAGCAGTGGCAGGGGTTCCAAGGGTGAGAAGGAAGAGGAGAATCTTGCTCTTGCAGGTAAAGCCAAAGGCAAAAAGGTAAAGGGAAGGGCAAAAACAATCAGAAGAATGACAAGAAGAAGAAGGATCTAAGTAAGATCAAGTGCTTCCATCGCCATGAGTTTGGGCATTTTGCTTCTAAGTGTCCTATTCGGAAGAAGAAAGGGTCGAATAAGGAGCATGTAGTTGCATCAGCTGAGGTAGATAGGTTTGCTTCTCAATTTGAGAAGGATTTCTCATTGATAGCCTGCATGGCAAGCTCAGTGGGGAGCAGCATGTGGTATATTGATTCAGGCGCCTCTTTCCACATGATCGAGAATAGGGAGTTCTTCAACCAGCTAGAGGAGAAGAATTTGTAGGTGCATATCGAGCTTAGAGATAATGGCAAGTATGCGACCAAAGGGGTTGATACTATCAGATTTAAGAGGGAGTCTGGGAGATTTTTCCATCTCAAAGATGTTCTCTATGTTCCAGGGTTGAAAAAGAATCTGGTTTCAGTAGCTATCCTTGAGGATAAAGGATATGATGGCATCTTCAATAGAGGTAAGGCTTACCTCAAGCACCTACCTTCCGGGAGAGTGAAGCAAATAGGTATGAGGATGAAGAACCTTTATAGGTTGCAAGTAGAGACTTGTGCAGTCTTGAGGAGTAACGAAAGATGTGCACATGTTGGTGAACTTTGGCACAAGCGCATGGGTCACTTGCATCATGGGGCGTTGAAAATTCTTAGCAAATTGCCACAGGATTACCAGTGAGCAACTTTGACAAGAGTGGAGTGTGCAAGGGGTGCACACTTGGCAAGTATGCCAAGTCTTCCTTCCATGGTCAAGACAGCAAAGCCAAAGGCATTTTAGAGTTGGTGCATTCAGATGTATGCGGGCCCTTTTCTCCACCATTGATGAGGCACAGGGATTATGTTACTTTAATTGATGATTTTCTCAGAAAACTTGGATTTATTTTATGAAAAAGAAAGATGAGGTCTTAGATAGGTTCATCGAGTTTAAGGCCTTGGTTGAAAAGTAGACTGGGAAGAAGATCAAGGCAGTGAGGAGTGATAATGGTGGAGAATGTCTCCAATGCCTTAAGGAGTTTTGCACAAAGGAAGGCATTAGGAGAGAGTTGATAGCACCTCAAAACCCTCAACAGAAGGGGGTGGCTAAGAGGAAGAAATACAGTATTGCTGGAGCGGCCAAGGCTATGTTGCATTATCAAGGACTGCCTTTGTTCTTGTGGGAAGTCTTGGGTGTGGAGCATGATTATTTAGAGGTCTTTGTTTCAGCCGGATGTATACCCCAGGAAGTTTGTACACCCCTCCACGTGGGGGGATACGGGGGGGGGGACAAGGGGGATACGGGGGGGGACTTGTCCCCCCCACGGGGGTTCGGGGGGCCGATCCCCCCAGCTAGGGGGTCCAGGAGCCAGCAGTCCCTCGGCGAGGGTTTCAGGGGCAACACCCCCGAAGCTAAAAACAGATGTATAATTGCCTTGTAAAAGTATAGTAATTTCTAGTCAATCTGGGCCGTTCATTAGGCGGATGATCTAACGGTAGAACTTATGTTTAGTTTAGGGTTTTTTGCCCTAGAAGGCAACCCCTCTCTCTTTGTATGAGGGCATTGTATTGAGGTTGTGATATATAGATGTGTATTCTCTAAGCAAGAAACAAAGAGGCGAGATTGTGAGAGAAAACAGAGGATATTACAGCGGATCTGCTGTAGGTTGTGTCTCTTCATTTTGCTGGATAATAAAAAGGAAGGACTAGCTGTTCGGGGTGGACGTAGCCCAAACTGGGTGAACCACGTATATATGTGTCTCTCTGGTTTTATGCGTTTTTTGTGTTTATATTTCTGCTATATTCTATGTGTTCCATTGCTCTGTAATTTATAATTTTCTAACAAGAAGAAGCATGCAACACCGCAGTATTTCTACAGAACAGGAGTCCACACACGGTTCTTCGACGAGTTAAATTAGAGTAGGCTCTCACAGGCAAGAAGCTTGATGTTTCACACTTCCAGATCTTTGGCACAAAGGTCTACTATCATGTGTCCAAGCATGGTAGGGAGAAGTTGGATCCCACAGCAAAAAAGGGAATTTCCGTGGGATATAGTGAGACAGCTCAGGCATACATGTTGTATCTTCCAGGACTCAGGAAGACAGTTCTCAGGTAAGATGTGAGATTCCAAGAGGATCAAGCTCAGAGAGTTTTCTTAGAGCATGAGAAGACCTGAGGAGGAGCTACTCACTCCCAAGCAGGAGTCATAACCAGTACCTCGAAGTCAGCCACAGCTAAGTGGCAAGAGGGCAGCGTAGAAGGATTTGCAGCAAGATGAGGAGAAGATTTCAAGCCGAGAGCAGACAGATCAGCCAGAGCCACCCACGACAGGGAGGAAGAAGGCCAAGTGGGCTGATAGAGTGAGGCAGATGCCAACCTATACTACATAATGGTTGGAGGGCTTCTGCTCATTCTAGTTCTCTGTGTTAACGACCTTATATTGACTAGAGTGAGAGCTTGATCCAACACTGCAAGGAGAACATTGCAAGGGAGTTTGCGATGAAGGATGTGGGGCTTATGCACTATTTTCTTGGCTTGGAGGTTTGGTAGGATGATGGTGAGATCTTCATGGAACAAGGGAAGTACACTACAAAGATTCTCTAGAGATTTCATATGCAGGATTGCAAGCCCATGGCCACACCTCTAGTCACAAACTAGAGGAAGGTGGATTCTAGTAGGTTGGAGTGAGTTGTGTTAAAGAATGTAACTACTAATAAGATGTGTCTCTTGTTGATTATAAACCTAACTAGGTTTAGGTGTTTGATGTCTAAAGTCTAAAATGCTTCCATTATAGTAACCTGATTTTGATATAGTTAACTTCATGCTTCTATATGTTTGTATTTGGTTGTACTTGCTATTAAAGTTTTGCAGGTACATAATCTTCAAGATGATGAAGATGTTCATATGATAATAATAAGCATGATGAAGGAAGATAATCAAGATGACCTTGACGTCGTAAGAAGGAATGAAGCCATGAAAGGTTCTCTGATGTTATAGAAGAAGGAAGTGATTTATCTCCCTAAGTTGAGAGGGAACCTGGATAGAAAGGGTACATCTCCGCAATTGAGAGGGAGGGCATACTAAATACCTTGAAGAAAGAAGTAAACCAAAGATTGAATAAAAGTACTACATTTGGATTTGCAAAGTACTAAGGTTGTATTACGTGCTACTGAAGAAATAAAAGAATAAAAACTTCTAACAAGATGTTAATGGATAACTTGATGATGATATAAGTGGCATCAAAATGATTAAGGACCATAGAGGTTTGTGTTTACTTGTGTGAATATATATATATATATTTGAAAGTTTATCACTGATTGGGGTTGTGTTTGTACTAGTAAATCTCTCCATAAGAAGGATGAACACTTGGGAAGCATGCTTAGACAAATGGATATATCTGATTTAGTTTATTAGGGAGAGATGAAGCATCTAATGGCAAGATGCTTGGGAGGACATCTGGTCGGCCTATGTGTTGATGTCTAGATCCCGAAGAGGGAGGGTGGCGTTGGTCATGGAGCTCCGACCTTGGATACACACCTAGATCCCTAAGTTGGTCATAGAGCTTAAAAGCCTAATGGTACCTAGAGATGGCTAAAGCTTGAGTCCCCTTAGTCCCACCTGAATAGAATACCCTGGTCAAGTATCTAGTCCGCAGCACCGAGTGTGCTAGAATTCTTCGTAGTTCATTTTGAGATCTCCCATGTACCTCTACATATGTGTAATTATGAATACCTCCCTAGTTAAGAGAGAGTGTTGAAGAATGTAACTAGTGTCGGTCTTCATAATTATATTTCAGTCATTGTATTTGTCAAAAGAAAGAAAAAGAAATTTTATTATAAATAAAATTGACTTATTAAAGCATGGGTTTCATGCTTGGGTCAAATGTTTATAGGTCAAAGCCTCCATTGCAGGCTTCTAGGGTTTATGTCAAGTGTCCTTGTCCATGTCATATTGTAAAAGACCCTTCTAGGGATTTATTTGTCAAAGAAGAAATTTATTTTATGTAAAATTAGGTCTCCTATGCCTCCTCCACCAAGTCAGCCTCAAAGAAGGAGAAGTCAACCTAACTGAGGGGTAGAATCACCTATATAAAGGCAGCAACTCGACCTCATTTGGAGCATTATCTCATCAAGTTTGATCTACAACTGTTGGGCAAGAAAAAAGTGACAAATTCAAGGGTCAAGGAGGAAAAGTATAGCAAAGAAGAAGGAGGTCATTATCTTGCAAAAGAAATTGGAATATCTCTCTCCTATCCCACACGTGCGAAGTTCTGAAGTGTTGTAGGGGGTTGAAATTCTACAATAGTTGGGATGTCGAAAATCTAAAGTTGGGCCGAAATTTTATGGGTTGATGCTGGATTGTAGTTGTTGAACAAGAAGAGACTATTGAAGATTGTTGTATCTTATTGGAAGAGGAGGAAGGTCTTTGGTCTAAGGTCTTGGTCTATCTAATTTTGAATCTTATGAAGGAAGAGTTTTCGAATGGGTTTTCCCCTATAGAGGGGTTTTAGCCCTAACAGAGTGCCTATATTTCATATTTGGTGTACTTGATTTTCATGTTTTGTTTTTAGTAATTGCTTGATGAAACTAAAAAAAAAAAAACATAAGAAAGATAATAAGAACTCAAAGATATCACAAGTAAATATCAACAAGAGAAAAGCTTTTTGCCTTTCCGATTTTCTAACAAGTTGATCCTACAGTATACAGGGAGCTCATTGGGTCGTTGATGTACTTTGTTAACACACGACTTGATATTTGTTTTGTAGTGAACTAGTTGAGTCAGTTCGTAGTGGAACCGACCAGAGTGCATTAGGTTGTTGCAAAGCATGTCTTGAGATATCTCAGAGGCAAAACGGACTATGGATTGTGGTACAGACAGGGTGATGGAGTGAAGCTTCAGGGCTTCACAAATGCAGATTGGGCAGGGTGCTCCACAGATAGGGAGAGTACTTTAGGTGGCGTCTATAGCATTGGGTTAGCAGTTGTTTCCTGGTACAGCAGGAAGCATAGATCAGTTGCACTCAGCTCAGTAGAGACTGAGTACATGGCTACTAGTTTGGCAGCATGTGAGGCTATTTGGATGAGGAAGTTGCTTGTGGTACTTTTCAGGCAAAGGATGGGGCCTAGTGTGATTCATTGTGATAATCAGAGTTGCATCAAACTCTTTAAGAACCCAGTGTTTCGTGATCGCTCAAAGCATATCGAGATCCGGTATCACCATCTTAGAGATTGTGTGTAGAAAGAGATAGTGAAGCTACCATACATTCCGATAGAGGAGCAAACAGCAGGTATCTTGATCAAGGCGTTGGCAAGAAGCAGTTTTGTTCATCACAAGGATAAGTTGGGAGTTGTACAGAATCCCTTCCTCGCTAAGAGGGAGTGTTGAAAAGGTAGCGAGAAATGTTTTCCTTAATTTGTGCCTTAATTCAAGGAGTCAATTCAATTTCTTTCTTTGGCATGCTCGAATTCCTAAAGTTTAGGAGATTCCCTAAAAATTAGGACGAGCTATGATGCAGTTAAGTAATGTGCTCAAGCAGAAGGACAAGTTACTTGTCTTCTAGTGCGAGTTGATTGAGGAAAAGGACGAGTGGCTGAGTTCCAAGTCTTAGATTTGAAACAAGATGAGTTGCATGTGAGTTTTCACTTAGTTAACTCAATCAATCACAAAAGCAAATTTCCTTAATTAGAAATTTGCTAACTTTAGCCATTCGAATTGCATTAAAAGGAGGAATGAAGGCACTCATTGTATCATAATTTGTGTGAGCTTGTGAGAGAAAGGTGCCAAGAGACCTTTTTCGAATTATTGGAGAGGAAGGAAGAAGGCAATTTCCCAAGGAAGTGTACATAGAAATAGGAGGTTCCCTATTTAATAGGAGGTGAATTTGCACAAGGAATTCGGGCTTCTAGTGCGCACAGACTTAGGAGGAGAGGATCAGCATTCTTCAAGATTGTTTCAAGCCTAGTTTAAGGCTAAGAGATCATAGTATTCTCTATTGAAGCAAGTGTATTTGTAAGAGATCTATATTCAAATTTATTCAATAATATTCTCAAGCAAGCGAGGGTTTTCCCAGTGGGGTTCCCTAGAAAATATGTGTTCTTGTGTGAATTGTGCATTTATTTTTGTTTTATTCAACTGCAAATTTAGTATAGAAATTTTGTGTTTATATGAAAAAAAGTGTTTTTCATATTGTTCATATTAGCATTAGAATTTCATGGATTTTCTACATTCTTCAAAAAAGTATACAGAATCCAGCGTTCCTGTAGCAATTACAGGAATCACATCCCACACTTTTTCAGGATTCACATTATACAATACCAGCATATGCTTTTAGCTAGCATGATAAACATGCACATATCATTCAAACATTAGAAGCATAATTAGATACTTACCTTATATGGCCAAAAGTGATCCAAGTGGATATTGGTGGCCACCCACCTATTCCACTTGGACCCCACCATTGTTTCTTTCAGTTTTCTTATTTGTAGCATAATTTACTATTTTTGGCAGTTTTTCGGGTCCTGAACTTCTGAAGCCGTTTTGAGGCCCTAAACGACATTTTTTTGGTAGTTGTAGTCCTCGGATAGATCTTTCTAGCGAGATATTGTGCACGTCAAACGGAGATCGTATGCCAAAGTTACGACCCCGAGAAGTTGATGTACCAATTTACCCAAACGCGGCCCATAGTTTGGCTCTTCATCTCCTAGGGTTAGGTTTTTGGATGTTTAGGATTTTCCATTGTTTCTCAATAATAAATAGACCTTTGAGCCTCATTGTAACACAGTTCAAAGGCATGTAGCCGCCACATCTCTTCTCAGGGATAAGCTACCATCGCCCGAGCTAGTCTTATTTCCATTCTGTTTGTAAGCATATTTCAGTATTTGATATTTCAGTTGGGTGTTGGAAAAGAAAAAGACTTAGCTAAACTCCAAGCAGAATATCTTAAGTGGGGCTCAAAGTTTCTTGCACCTCACATTACAAAAACATTCAACAACATCATACAACAAGGGCTCCCCACAGATTGGACAACTAGTCTGGCAATACCTCTTTTCAAGAGTGGTGATGTCAATAATCCCTCCAATTATAGGACCATCATGATAAACCCTTTGTTTGCAAAGCTATTTGGAAGCATGCTAGAAAACAAAATTAGCAAGTGGGCAGAAGAAAGAGATAAGCGTGCTAAAGGGCAAGCAGGTTTTAGACCTAAACATTCCACAGCTGATCATTGTATAACTTAAAGGCACATCATTGAAAAAGTTTAGGAGAAAAAGGAAGAAGTCTTTTGTTGCTTTGTTGATTTCAGAAAAGTGTTTGACTCGGTTCCTAGGGATAATCTTTGGCACAGAATGGAGGAACTTGGGGTTTCTAAGCATTTGAGAGCAGTTGTGCATAGGCTGTATGAAGAGGTGAAAGTCAAAATTAAAACTTCAGCAGGGATTTCTAAAAGTTTTAGAAGCGATATCGGGGTCAAGCAAGGTTGCCCACTGTCTCCTATCCTTTTTGGTTTATATATCGACAAGCTTGAGGAGTGGTTAAATTCGCAAGGGGATGATGGTATCTATTTGGGCAAGTTTGTTATAAGGCTTCTTTTGTATGCAGATAACCTTACTATCCCTTGAGCATTTTTGTAGAAGTGTGGGGATGCAAGTCAATATCAGCAAAATGAAAGTAGTGGTTTTCTCTAAGAAAAGAGAACATAACCAGAATAAGTTCTACTTTGAAGGCAACATTATGGAAGATGTTGCGGATTACAAATACCTCGGAATTGACTTCAACAAAAATCTAAGACGGAATGGTTGTAGAAAAAAAAGAACTTTGGGGGATTGGAAAGCATTTTATGCTTTTCAAAATAGGTGTAGAGAGGCAGAGGAGTCAAAATTATGGGACTGGAAAACCACTCAAACTCTTTTTGGACTTCTACTGATTCCGGTGATTCTCTATGGTTGTGAACTATGGGCCAGCAATACATCCGACATGCAATGGAGACAAATTGAGAAAATTCAAAAGTGTTTGATTACAAACAAATTTAAGATTAAAAGTGCAATTCCTTATGATATCTTGTTAAGTGAAACAAGGACTGCTCCTATTGAAGCAATTGCTATGGTGCGAGTCATAAGGTATTTAAAAAAAAATTGAGCAAATGGAAGAGGGTAGATGGCCTAAGGTTGTCTTTAATGATAGATTGTGCAAGAGCAAAAAAACTTGGATGTAGCAAAATAACAAATGGTTTAGTAAATGGGGTATTGGCTTGAACGCGTGTCCCATAAACAGCAAAGAGATAAAAGCTTTTGTTATGGAAAAGTTCCACAAGCGTACTTGGGATAAGGAGCTAGGAAGAAAGAAAATTTACTATATTGAAGTGTCTAATCCCACTCATAGTCATCAACCAAAAGCATACATAGAGGCCAATATCTCTTGGAAAGCCAAAATTCTTATTGCTCAGATAAGGACTAATTCTCATCAACTCCGTTGTGAAACAGGGCGGTTGAAAAGGCCAAAGGAATTGTGGGAGGAAAGAGTATGCATTTTTTGTTCTTCCGGAAAAGTGGAAACATAAAAACATTTCATTTTAGAACGTGAGGCCTTCAAAGACATCAGGAAAAGTTAAGCAGATATGCTGGCAGCTAGCTCTTGGGATAATCTATTTAGCGAGGGGTTGTCGAGAAGTTTGGAACAGAGAACTTATGATACGCAGAAATTTATAAAAAAATATTTTATTAAAAAGAGGAATAGATAGATGATGTTGATTATAAATGGGGTTCCTGGCTTATATACTGCCATCGACACCCTTTGGGGAAAGGGCATGATCTTATGATCGTTCCCTTTCATCTAATTTAACTGAAAATTAAATAATAACCTAATATAACTAATTTTTACATAACATTGCCTTCCTCTCGAAAGAATGCTTTGTCCTCAAAGCACACGTAACGACGGATGTTGTTGACAAAATGCTTCATTCTCCCAAGAAGCTGCTTCTTCCGGCAAGTCCTTCCACTTGATCAGATATTCCTTCATAGTATGATATCGAAGCTTCTTTCTCTAGTAGACAAAATACCTTCTGGTTCTAAAATGACTCTTCCCTCCTCATCTAGGGATGGAAGTGTTGTTTGAGCTGTTTGATTGTTACCTAGTGCCCTTTTAAGGCAAGATACGTGGAAGACGTTGTGAACACGACTTGTCTCTGGAAGGCTTAAACCATACGCAACTTGGCTAATCTTTTTGTTGATCTGATAAGGTCCATAAAACTTTGGTGCCAATTTGTTTTTTCCTTTCTGTTTTAAGGATAATTGTTTGTATGGTTGGAGCTTAACAAATACCCATTCTCCAACTTCAAACTCTCTTTCGGTTCTATTACCATCTGCTTGTTGCTTCATACAATTCCTTGCATTATTCAGGTTTTGTTTTAATATTTGGACGGTTTTTTGGGTTTCTTCTAGTTGATCTTTAACAACGGGTAGATTTGTCTAGACAATAGCTAGATCCTTCCATTTCGGGGGTTCATACCCATATAGAGCTTGAAATGGCGTCATTTTTGCTGATGTACGATAAGTGGAATTATACCACCACTCAGCCAGATGTAACCATTGAGCCCATTTATTTTGTTTTTCTGTAGCGTAGCAACGTAAGTAAACCTCCAAACATTTATTGACAACCTCTGTTTGGCCATCTGTTTGAGGGCGATAAGCAGAACTCATATTTAGGTAAGTTCCTATATGGTTGAACAATACCTTCCAGAAATTACCTTTGAACTTGGCATCTCTATCACTCACAATGACTTTCGGAAAACCGTGTAACTTATATATATTTTTGCAAAATATTTCAGCGATTTCTTTTGCTGAGTATGACTTCTTTATTGCCATAAAGTGAGCATATTTGGTGAGTCTGTCGACTACTACGAAAATCTTGTCCTTGCCTTCAGATACTGGTAATCCTTCGATAAAGTCCATTGAGATTTCTTCCCATTTTTTATTTGGAATGTTTAAGGGGGGAAGTAATCCTAGTGTCGTAATATTTTCGCTTTTATTCCTTTGACATGTGTCACATTCTGCTACATACTTCTGAATATCACGATTCATTCCCTTCCAAAAGAAGGATTGACGTGCATTGTAGTAAGTCTTAAAGAATCCTACATGTCCAGCTGACGGTGAGTCATGTAATTCCTTGAGTATTTTAAACTTAAACTTGGAATTTGTATTTAGATAGATTCTTCCCTTATACCATAGGATATCATTCTTCCACTCAAATTTTGAGTTGTTGGGAAGGTCATTGATTATTGCCGTTATTTCTGGATCCTTGGCATACTCACTTCGAATTTCGTTAAGCCACTCAAGGACAACAACCGAAATTGCAAGTAGTGTTGGTTCTTCATCTTTCCTGGATAAGGCATCTGCTACTACATTGTCTTTACCTCTTTTATGTAGTATTTCCAAGTCAAAAGCGGCAATTTTTTCAATCCATTTTTGTTGTTCTTCGGAAAGTGTTTTTTGTTGAAGGAGATGCTGGAGACTGTTATGGTCTGTTCGAATAGAAAACTTACTTCCCAAAAGATATTGCCTCCACTTAGCTAGTGTGTGCATGATAGCGAGCATTTCTTTGTTGTATGTGGATTTGAGGCGTTCTCTTTTGTTGAGCTTCCTACTTTCAAAAGCTATTGGTTGTCCTTGTTGCATTAATACTGCACCTATACCGAATCCAGAAGCATCACACTCAACGATAAATGGTTTAGAAAAATCTGGTGTTGCTAATACGGGAGCATTAGACATAATTTCCTTTAATTTTTCAAAACACCTTCCTGCTTCCTCATCCCATAGAAACGAATTCTTCTTTAAAAGATTTGTTAGAGGTGCAGTTATATGTGCATAGTTTTTAATAAATCTTCGGTAATATCCAGTCAAACCTAAGAACCCTCTTAGCTTTGATATATTAGCAGGTTTGGTCCATTCTTTTATAGCCTTGATTTTGTTAGGGTCCACCTTTACACTTTCATGGGATATTATGTGTCCAAGGTATTCTACTTCTTCCTTTCCAAAGGTGCATTTGGATTTTTTTGCGTAAAATTGGTGTTCTTTAAGTAGCGTAAGAACTTTGTCCAAATGTTGCAAGTGCTCCTTCCAAGTTTTACTGTAAATTAGAATATCGTCAAAGAATACTAATACAAACTTTCTAAGATGTGGGCGAAATAATTCGTTCATAGTTGCTTGAAACGTTGCTGGTGCATTGGTTAATCCAAACGGCATTACTTTAAATTCATAGTGACCTTCGTGTGTTCGGAATGCCATTTTTGGTATGTCCTCTAATCTGATTCTAATTTGATAGTAGCCTGATCTTAAGTCCAATTTTGAGAAATACCTTGCGCCATGTAGCTCATCCAACATTTCGTCGATAAAGGGGATTGGAAACTTGTTTTTAATTGTTATTTTGTTTAATCCCCTATAGTCAATACATAGCCTGAATGACCCATCTTTTTTCCTTACCAACACCACTGGAGCAGCGTAAGGACTTTTACTTTTCGAGATGATTCCACACTTTAAGAGGTCTTGGATTAATCTCTCGATTTCTGTTTTTTGGTGATGTGGATATCGGTATGGCTTGATGTTGACCGGGTCTGATCCTGCCTTGACTTCTATTGTATGCTCAATTTCCCTATTAGGCGGCATCTTCATAGGTAGGTCTTGAAATACTTTTTCATGTTTCCTAATTAGATCTTGTATCTCTGGTGACTCTTCATTGGTCATATTTGCAGATAACATTTCTAACTAATGACATTGTACTACATAAGCGGGTGCTCCTTTTCGAATCATCTTCATCATCTGTGATGATGATACAATTTGATTTTCTGGTGCTTGGAATCCGTGTAATTTGTACTTCTGACCTCCCCATTTGAATTTTATAAATTGTACTTGGTGGTTGGCGGCATAAGTACCTAAAGTTCGTAACCACTGAATACCTAAGACTACATCTACTCCTCCTAATGGTACTATGAAAAACGGAGACTCTAAACTGAAGTCTTGAATCTGCAATTTAACCTTATGGCATTTCCCCACCTTTTCTATCTTCTTACCGTCAGCTACCATCACCTTCATGTTTGGTAAGGGAAATGAAAAAATATTGAGTCCCTTTGCCACGGTTGCATCCAAAAAATTGTGTGTGCTACCAGAGTCAATGAGAACCACCACGTTGTTCTTCTTTATGTGTCCTTTTAACTTTAAAGTCTGAGGTTGTGATATACCTGTCATAGCTGATAATGATACTTGCGGAATACTTTCGTCATCTAATTCTGGTGAGAATTCTGGGGCATCTTCTGTTTCTTCAATGTCAGAATCTTCACTGTTTGAATCATTGGTTGCTTCACAATTATATAGGTTCTTTGGTTCTTTTCCTTTAGCACACCTATGTTTGGGGTCCCACTTCTCACCACAACGCTTGCATTTACCCTCCTTTGTCCTTTGCGCTTCCACATTAGATTTTTCATCTTCACGACGATGTGGTGGAACATATCTTGTATTTTTTGCGTCTGCATACAGAGGTGTTCTTCATCTTGAATATGTTTTTTCGGATTTTGACCAAAATATTTGTTCAAATTTTTTTTCGGTTGTTTTTGCTTTTTGTCTTGCTACTTCTATTGATGAAATGTCATGCATCTCAAGTTCTACTTGTAAGTGGGTTTTGAGTCCCGAGATGTATGACTGAATTAGACGAGATTTTGATAACCCAGGTACTCGTGTTACTAAGGTCTCCCATTCTTGAGTGTATTCGTCCACACTTTCTTTTTGTCGTAATTTGATGAGTTTTGAAAAGAACTCTTCTTCCTTTACACCTTGGAATCTTTTGAAGAATGCATCTTTAAATTTCCTCCAGCTAATGACGTGTGTTGTCTTTTTCCACCACATATACCAATTATATGCTTCTCCCTCCATTGTCATGGATGCATGCCTGAGCTTTTCGTCATCATCATTGATGTCATATATCTGAAAGTATTCTTCTGCTTTATTTATCCATGCAACATTGTTTTTTTCGTTTCCATCGAATTTAGGCATCTCAACTTTTGCCCTTCGCTGGTATGTTGCTAATGGTTGAGAGAAAAAAGGGTGTTGATTGGTAAAGTTATCCTAGAGTTGCTTGTTTGTAAAGGCTGTGTTACTCACTTCTTGGTGGGGTGTCGCTGATTTCCTTGGGGATTCAACTTTTTCATGAGAGTGAGTGGACTTTGTTGAATCTGATGAGATGTGTTCTTGATTCTCTTCATTTTCTTTTAGTAGTTGTTCGGGTGTACAATTCATCTTTTTACACAAAAGTTTCAGCATTGTTACGGCATCTCTGATATGTACTTCTGTTTGGACATGTTGATTTTCCATCTTTGTTTCTATTCGATTTGTCGTATCGTGAAGACTTTTGATTTCGTCAGCTTGCTCCCCAAGCTTGATCTGGAATTCATTTAATCTTTTACTGACCTCGTCGTGGTTGTTATTTATCTTATGCTCTACGTCAACCATTTTTTTTTGGAAATCCGCCATTGTCATTGTCGACATTGAGCGAGTTGTGGCGGCGTATATTTATCTGCCAGCTTAAAATTTTATTTTTATTTTTTTTAATTAATTAAAAAATTAATTAATTAAATTGACGTTATATATATATATATATATATATATATATATAATATAATTAGATTAAGTTATGTAATATATATATATGACATATATATAAATTAATGATATAACTATATATTATATATTACTATCCGAACAGTCACGTTGGCTGACGGAACCCTTTGACTGTTCAAAAAAAAATATCGTGAATATCACCGCAGTCTTTAACGGATGGCTATGAGTCGATGGTGGGTGTGAACATGTGACAATGCGTGGAAACTAGTGCGGAACAAGCGAGCGGGAGAACAACGTAAGTCAGCGTGAGGGTTGATACTGATGATGGACGGTTGACGAAGAAAAAAGTGTGAGGAACAGACAGGGCCAGCGGACCGACGAGAGGAGCGGAACTTGGGCGGATGGTTGCAGAGATGATGACTTCGAGGGCAGAAGGAACAAGGGACTAATGCAATAGACAGTAGCAACAATGGCGTTGCGAGTAGTCAGAGAACCGTTAGTTGTGCTGTAGTGAGCCCAGGAGCGACTCGCTCTGATACCAAATGGAACAGAGAACTTATGATACGCAGAAATTTATATATAAATATTTTATTAAAAAGATGAATAGATAGATGATGTTGATTACAAATGGGTTTCCTGGCTTATATACTGCCATGGACACCCTTTGGGGAAAGGGCATGATCTTATGATTGTGCCCTTTCATCTAATTTAACTGAAAATTAAATAATAACCTAATATAACTAATTTTTACATAACAAAGTTGGGAGCATTTATTTTGAAGCTTCACAGAAAAAGGGCCAAATACATCAAGTAGATGAAGAAACAATTTGTCCCATAGGCTATCTTTAGCCTTGTGGACGTTAAAATTCTTTCTTTCTTTCTTTCTTTCTTTGTATTTATGGTTATATCTGTAATTTGTTGCGTTCCAGTTTAAATTCAGATTAGTGGTATCAGAGCGATCTGCTCTTTCTCTGTTTTTCTTTGCATGTCCCCAACAACGTCGGGATATAAGGAGTTAGGGCTCGATCTGGTTGAACCTTTGCAAGATCAGCCTCGCAAACCCCAACAATCGCCCATGAGAGAAGAAAATAAACACGAGGGGGCAGGAGATCCTATCAAAATATTGCTCGAGGAGGCCCTCGAGAAACAAAGGAATGTGATGATGGATAACTTTGCCCAGATCCTTCAACGGTTACCCATCAACGGCACATCCACATCCAGCAACCACTCTAGAGGCTCCACTCCTTTTAAGGTACAAGTAAACTTTGACATTCCCATATTTGAGGGCCAAATAGATGCAGACGTCATAGATAAATGGTTAAATCTGCTAGAATGATATTTTTTTGTTCATGATTTTTCCAGTCGAGAAAATATTACTTTTTCTCTTCTCAAAGTCGCCCCCCACATCAAGGACTGGTGGGAAACCTACTGTGAGCAGAAAGATGAAAGTACGACCTCACTTTTTTCAGCTGCACCCACTTGGAATTCATTCTGGGATGCCATCAAGGAGCAGTACTACCCTGTCAGGAGCTATGAGGATAAATACATAAAGTGGACAACACTGCGACAGGGAAGGGACCAAGATGTGTCGGAGTTTACCAATGTTTTTCATATGCTTCGCACGAAGTTGGGTATCAAGGATTCTGAGAAACATTTGGTACTCAAGTACCGCAGTTGCCTACACAGGTACATCAGGACGAGATGGAATTCATGGACATTTCCTCTCTCGGCACAGCGTACCGATACGCCGTCAAGATCGAGCAAAAGTTTAAACAGAGGAAGCGAGACTTTGGATCTGCGAATCCGAAGCAAGGGAAAGGTGGCACCAAACCGTAGAACAAAGGACAAAGCCAAGACGGGCGGCCTAGGACAACTCGCCAAACCTGCAGGCAAAGAACAACACCGCGAAGCTGAAGGACACAGGAAAGTGGTGCGAGTTCCATAAGAGCTCCAATCACAACACAAGTGAGTGTTGGGCCAAGCAGTCACTTGTGGTCGGGCTGAAGGCTTCGGAATCAGATGCATGTTCCAACTCTGAGTCAAAACCCGACAAGGGGAATGACAAAGGGAATAAAATTATCGATGCGGAGTCGAACGCCACCGTTGCCACCACGAAGGTCCAGAAGGAAGAACCTAAAGATCCAGAGGAGGAGAAGCACCTCTTCCACTCCCAGATGTGGGTAAAGGGTTCCCCTCTACAGTTCATTGTCGACAGCGAGAGCTAAAAGAACCTCATTTCGGCAGAGGTCGTGAAGCATCTAGGCTTACCGACCACATCACACCCACAACTGTACACTATCAGGTGGCTTCACCAAGGACGGGATCTTCGTGTAAGCCAGCAGTGGCGTCTTCCATACAGCATCAAGCCCTTCACAGATGAGGTATTATGTGACATTGCTCCCCTTGATGTTTGTGATGTATTATTAGGCCCGCCATACTTGTGGAAGCGACATGTTGTGTATGAATCAAGGCCTCGCGTTGTTATTGTTACTTTGGGAAATAAGTTGTACAGGATACCGGAGGTAGCACCGCCTACCGCCATCTCTTTGGTTACTGCAAAACAATGCAGTAAGCTCATTTCCAAAATCGGGAAATTTGTTTTCCTGATGATACGCCCTTAGGGAAAGAAAAAGACGATAGCCACGACCTCCAGACAGGTCCCCTCCGCATGACAACAACAGATGGACAAGATCGTGGAGAAGTACGAGGACATCTTCACCTCCCCCACAAGGGTGCCTCTGCACTGTCAGGTCAAGCACTCCATCGATCTGACCCCAGGTGCGTTGTTGCCCAATGGACCAATCTATCGGCGATCTGTTCTAGAGAACGACGAAATCAAGAGGTAGATTCGGGAGCTGCTGCAGAAAGGTCACATCCAACCAAGTTCATCTCCCTGTGGGAGCCCGATCGTGTTGGTATAGAAGAAGGATGGGACTTGGAGACTCTATATTGACTATCGGGCACTGAACAAGATCATTGTCCGGAATAGGTACCTAATCCCACGGATTGATGACCTTCTAGACCAACTCAAGGGGGCAAAATATTTCAGCAAGATCGACTTGAAGTCTGGATATCACCAGGTACCAATCGAACCCTCTGATGTGTGGAAGACTGCCTTCAAAGCCAAGGAGGGCCTTTTCGAATGGTTGGTTATGCCTTTTGGGTTGTCGAATACTCCTGCGACCTTCATGAGGCTAATGGATGACATCTTGCGGCCATTCACCAACTCATTTGTAGTGGTATACTTGGATGACATCCTGATCTTTAGCCAGAGTTGGGAAGAGCACCTCCACCACATCCAACAGGTTCTCCAAACACTACGGCAACACAAGTTGTGTGCCAATTTGGAGAAATGCACTTTTGGCATGACCCAGGTTCAGTATCTAGGATATATTATTGATGAACGGGGTGTGCATGTGGATCCAGCCAAGATCCAAGTCATTCAGAATTGGCCAGCCCCAACCACTCTGACAAAGCTCCGTAGCTTTCTGGGTCTTGCCAATTTCTACCGCAGGTTCGTGTTGGGATTCTCTCATATCACTTGGCCCTTCAGTCAACTCACCAAGGGAGGAGCGAAAGCAAAATTCGTTTGGTTTGAATCTCAACAGAAGGCATTCCCAGAGTTGAAACATCACCTCTGCTCTGCACTAATGCTCACTTTACCAGACTTGCAACAGCCATTTGAGATCAAGACAGATGCCTCTGACTATGCTATTGGGGCAGTCCTTACTCAATAGGGGCATCCAGTGGCATATCACAGTGAGACACTTTCAGAAACAGTCCGGAAGTATCCCACTTATGACAAAGAGATGTATTCCATTATGCAGGCCTGTCGACAATGGAAGCATTACATTTTGGGGAAGGAAACAGTCATCCACACAAACCACCAACCCTTGCAGTTCATACAGACGCAAGGGAAGTTGCAGAATGATCGCCATTAGAAGTGGACCACATACCTGCAAAAGTTTCATTTGAATATCAAGTATAAGAAGGGTAGCACCAATAATGTTGCAGACTGCCTCAGCCGACCATCGATCATGGCGTTAACCACCGTGCTCAACTCTTGTGGGCACGAGACTTCTGATTGGCCACTTCTCTACAAAAGCGACCCAGAATTCAACCACACATACCAGACGCTCTTGGAGGGTCAGCAAGTTCTAGATTTTCACCTCCAGGATGCCCTGTTATGCCACCTGTGACACCTTGATGTTCCTTCAAGCGAGCGAGCCAAGATGATTTGGAAAGTGCACTACAGTCAAGTCGTTGGGCATTTCAGGGTCAAGAAAACAGTGGCAGTACTACAGAAGTATTTCTATTAGCCAAATCTTTGACAGGATGTCGGGAAGTACATCAGATCTTGCACTGCCTGCGCCATTACGAAACCAAGCATCAAGAAGCAAGGCCTCTATACTCCGCTGACTACCCCTAGTCAACCTTGGGAATCCATCTCCATGGATTACATGTTGGGCCTTCTACTAAGAATGGCAATGACTGTGTTTTTGTGGTCGTCGGCAGATTCTCGAAGATGGCCATTATGGCGGCCTGCAAGAAGAATATCACAGCAGAAGCCACTGCTAAACTCTTCTTTGAACAAGTGTGGGTACACTATGGGATCCCATAGTCTAGACTCTATCATCTCAGATCGAGACAACGGGTTCCTCAATACATTTTGGTTCAGTCTCTGGTCGATGCTGGACACCAAGCTCACTAAGTCCACAGCGTTCCATCCGCAAACTGATGGCCAGATAGAGGTCGTCAACAAGATGATCATACACATTCTGCACATGTACAACTCAAAGCATCCACGCACATGGGATGAGAGCCTCCCCTATGTCCAGCACAGCTATAATCGGGCTCTCCACAGCTCGACTGGCCACAGCCCTTCTCGGGTGGGCTTGGGATTCCAGCCGCTATGTCCCATTGATGTGGCCATAGCATTTGCAGCTACTCAGGCACATTCGGCTCATGTCCAGTCGGAAGCTGATAAGGCAAATAGCTTCATTGAGCACATCCAACATATCTACCAGCAAGTCCATGAAATTCTGGAGAAATCAAATGCCAAGTACGAGCAACGACATGATCAACATCGGGTGCCACACAAGTTTCAAGTGGGCGACAAAGTCTAGTTGCATTTGCAGAAGGAATACCTTACTAGAGCCTATCAGAAACTTAGACCACTTTGATATGGTCCTTACACCATTACCAAGGTTGTAGGAGACAAAGCATTTGAGCTCAGCATTCCCCTATTCCTTGGCCTGCACCCAGTGTTCAATGTGGACCACCTTCGACCATACCTCCCACCATTGTTGGACACATCAGACATTGCAGAACAACTCATACCTACAGAGTTAAATCCAGATTGTATGGAACAAGCCACAACTGATCGAATCATGGACATGCAGATCAAGAACACCCGACAGCAAAGGATCCAACTATATCGAGTTGTCAAAGCAGGCCAACTCCTTCACCAGGGTAAGTGGCTCACCAAGGACCAAGTTCAGCAGAAGTTTCCTCATCTCATGAAGAAACTCAACGCAATGGGGACCATTGCTTCATAAGGGGGGAGGAATGATCTAGGTGGATGTTTTTAAGTTTCTTTATTTGTAGCACAATTTACTATTTTTGGCTGTTTTTCAGGTCATGAACTTTCAGAGCCGTTTTGAGGTCCTAAACGAAGTTTTTTTGGGAAAACTGGGACCAACATGGGTCATAGACCAATGTTGGTCATTCAAAAGTTGTAGTCCTCAGATAGATCTTTCTAACGAGGTATTGTGCACGTCAAACGAAGATCGTATGCCAAAGTTACGACCCCGGGAAGTTGATGTACCAATTTACCCAAACGAGACCCATAGTTTGGCGCTTCATCTCCTAGGGTTATGTTTTTGGATGTTTAAGGTTTTCCATTGTTTCTCAATAATAAATAGGCCTTTGAGTCTCATTGTAACACAATTCAGAGGCATGTAGCCACCACATCTCTTCTCAGAAATAAACTACCATCGCCCGAGATAGTCTTATTTCCCTTCTGTTTGTAAGCATATTTCAGTGTTTGATATTAATGAAATGAAGTGTTATTTCTACTGCATCTTTGTATTTATGGTTATATCTGTAATTTGTTGCATTCCTGTTTAAATTCGGATCAAAAAAGTTGGCAACTGAGAGTAGGACTTCAACTCTCCACCCAACCATAGACAAGCTACAACCACTATTACTTGTAGCTGTCACCCCCGAGCCAAATTCCAAAGCTTGAGGTTGAATGCTTCTGAGGGAAAACTTCACCCAATAAAACAGCTAAAATAGGATTTTCTCAAAGCCACTCTACCTTCATCCACCACTATATAAGCTTTTGCTTAGTCTCTTCATACTTTTCAAACATGATCAACATCCATGCCAGAATACCACAGTACATAGAGTTTCAACTCAATTTCAAGAGAAGAGAGTCCACAATAAAGGAGGGTTCATTAGTGGATAAGCTATTGATGGGTAAAGAAATCACTCTCCAGGTAGTTCATCAGTGAGTCAAGCACCAACGTTTCAGCCCCAGTGCAACTCCTGATGGTTCATCAGCGCTCATAAGCACTTGAGTGACTCTTCCCAATCAGCAGGTTCATCAACCCACAAGCTTCCAATGGTTTCTTCAGCCTTACATGCAAGACACTACTCTCTATAATGCCTTCACCCAGTGAGCCTCTGTGAGGGTTCTTCAGCTGGTTTTTACTTTTTCCAGCACTTAACAACAGCAATTCTGGTTGTTGCCTTCTCTGCACTCTCACCTCCACCCTTGGAGGAGTTTTTCTCAGTCTTGATCTCTACATTGTTTTCTCTTTTTTCCTTCTTCTGCACGCGAGAGCATCCGAGCGTTTTCTCCCTACTTCTCTCTATGCGTTCCCCCCTCTCCCCCACCCAAAGTCTCCTCTTCCCCAAAACAGACTAATCATCTATCGTTATCCACGATTGCACGCTAGTCAACCACCCAGGACAGCGCAGCCTATGCTGCCTTCAATATTTTGTCCTCTTCTTACTTGTTGGATCTAAAGGACACCTGGGTCTGTCATTTCCTCTTTAAGTTAAGTTATGGCACAGTCAACCCATTTAAAACTACTCAGCCAACCAGGACTGATATTTAAAACAACAATTCCCTCAAGCAATAGAATTTGTGTCCCTTGTTCTCTCAGTGTTTTAAATAATTACAAGTATTTACAACGAGAGAAATATTAACCAGGGGATGTCACAACTGAACACCATGTGTGCATGTAGTAAAGTGCCCCAGACTTTCTCCATGAGGTTTTCCTTCGGAAATAAAAGTGGCATTTTTAGAAATATTAATATAAGATACTAAATGAGCATACATACAAAATAGTTCATGTGCATAAAGTGTAATACACAATAATAAAATCATGGTTAAGTACAATACAGTTCACACAAAGTGCTATCAGATCAACAAAAGTATCCTGCATGCAGCATCACATTTTGTTTCCACAAATCTTCATTTAGGCAAATTTTCCAGTGATTAACAAATTACTTTAGGCACAATCACTTTTATTGTTTAATAATATTAACCAGATATGTTCCTTGGAGGGAAGATTAAACAAACTCTGTATTGTAATCAGAAGCAGATAGTGGTTAGAAACAACGTCAAGAGGAATTCCAAAATATTTACCCTCAGTTTTAAATGCCAGAATACAGTTTTCGGCTGCCTCCTGCAGTGTGCTCCTCCCAAAGCATTTAAAAATGTTTGTCAAACACACCAGAGATGAAATTTCTGTAATTTCTACCTTTTCTAAGAGTCTCAAAATCTCGTCGGTCCAGTCATTTTCAGACAAAGCCAATAGGAAACCAGCTGCAAGGTAAACGAAAAAGTGTAATAAGAAAAACCTTATCATGAAAATTCTGAAAAATTAATGTTAAAAGTTAAAACCCAAATAAGACTATGTATTTTTATTTCTCTCAAATAAAGTTTTAAACATTTTCATTGTATGAAATATAAGTTATAATTTCTGATGCAATACCTACATTAGTTGAAACAACAAAAAAATGTGCCATCAACATTAGTATTAAAGGAGTATTAGAAAGTTCGGATCTTTTATTTTTTACCTGATTGTTCACTTTACCTGGGCTTTCATTGGACATTTTAAGTCCAAACCATAACAAGAGAAGCACAATTGAAACAAAAGTATCCTATTGTGGTCTTCTTAAACCAATTTGGCTTCTCAGATCCATGTTAAGTCCCTTTGATGACAGATGGAAACAAACTCTAGTAGCTCAAACGCCTTCCCTCACACTGACACATTAGACAAGGGGCTCTACACCTGCCAGTGTTTGAACCTGGCCTAATTGCATGGCAGTACCCAGTCCCAACCACTAAGCCACAGTCTGATGGATATGCCATAACCCTACAAATCCGTGGGAATAATATAGTGTAACATGCCAAACATCCATGGTAGGAAAGCATTATGGCTCTTAATGCTTTGAATATATGCCTCTAGTCTTATGGATTGTTCAAACAATCTATAGGTGTTTCATGAGTTTTTATCAAGATGTCACAGCAAATCAAAATTTTGACATATGTTGTTGCCATCTACAGACATTTTCCATTTGTTGTCGCACTTGATTAGTTAAAGCATCTTTCCAATCCAAACTTGGTGTGTTCCTCTCTGGAAATGAGAAAATTTGATAGTGCAATAAAATCAATACAATTTTACTCAATTGATTAAGTGAATTTAAGATTCAAAAATTCTTCTAATTTTAAATTTTACTAATATCCCTAACCTTGTCCATTAAAAGTTCCGCTACATCCCTTGTTATAGAGAGACTGACAACCACAAGGAATGAATCAGTACACACATGGTGGATGTAATCCTTCTTGTGTCACTAAGTTACAACCTCCAATATAGTTGAACTTCTAACCAATGATTGAAGAGAAGGGTTGCCTTCAGCACTCCTTCCTTGTTGGCATGATTTGCATGCTATTTATATAATATTTTTCTCCAGACTCACTAAGAGACAAAAAATTCTATTAAAATCAAAACATACAACTATATGCTACAATATACCACATCTGAATCTAAGGGCATGATTTGAAAGGGGATCAGTTTGTAGCTCACATATTGTGAGGTTTGAAAATTGACATCTCCCGCCAGAGATCTTTTGATATGGCCTCAACTTTCTTTGGAACCCTGAATCTCCTTTGTGGCAAGGGTTTCCACCGTGGTAGTCATCTAATATGAAAAATTGTACTGTCAAATAATTAGCTTAAGGGAGATGTAATTTTACCTGAGTAAAATGTAGCCAATTAAAAAGACTGTAATGTTACTCAATGATGAAGTCAATTTAAAATTCAAGAATTCTCATTATTTTAAATTTTACTAATACCCCTCACCTTATCCATTAAAATGTCTATTCCTGCCAATTTGAGCCTTACCTCATTAAATTGAAGGAAGATTAGACATTGGAGAAAGATGGTCGTGAAGCTCCAAGAAAAATACTTTCCTATAAATTACTAACAAGCACTGTCAAACAATAGCAGAACCTCCTACGGAGAGAACAAAGTGTTCAAGAGTACATAACAAGTTTTACAAAATTTCATTACATGCATGACAGAAGGATGACAAAGATCAAAGAATATCACGGCATGTGAATGGATTTAAATTTGCTATTGAAGATGAAATGAGTTTGTATGCAATGCAATGAATGGGAAAAACATACCGACCAGTGTTGAAGGTGGAAGAAAAGTTAGCACACAAGGATGATAGGGAAACTTCAACAAAGGAAGAGGTGGTTATGATGCCAATGGTTGCAATTCCACAAAAAAACACGGAAGACATGCACGACAAGAATTCAAAGTAGAATGAGAACAACGCACTAAGCAAAGGCCAAGATAGAGACCATGGAGGTTTCAAAGGATGTGGAAGAGGCTTCAGCAGTTGCAAGCACGGAATTTACTATGGTGTGGTGATGCAGCAGAGCCGCATCTTTCAACCTCTGATCCTCGTCCAGTATGTTATGGGCCCACTGTATGGTTAATTTTTATCGTGAGACGCTTTCGTTGCAGTGTCCCATGGTTTCCTTCACAATATCGCAGTTCACACAATCGTGTGACTCCTCTCGCATGCAATATGCTTAAATACAGCCGGAATGAAACGATCGTTTGACTTGTATGACCAGAATTCAAATAAAATTTAATCCTCTTTGATAACATATCGGGTCACAACAGGTCCGTTAACCCACGCACATGTTCATGCGCTGATTATCGTCTGATCAATCAACCAACGAACGGTCTTGATGGCCGGAACTCAACGAGGTTTTAATCTCGTTGTATAAAACCTTATTGCGTCCATTTCTAACATTAACCTGCGCACACTTTCGAAAGCGATATGCGTCCGATCACCCATTAAACGAACGGTCTGATCACTCTGAACCTTAAACTCTTTTTAATAACCACATCGCGTCCGTTTAAAATGTTAACCTGCTTGCATGTTCTGACGCGATATGCGTTGATCTCCTCTGATTGGATGATCACCGCTTCCCCGCGATTTCCGTCAATTTTAGCAATCTGCCAAATTTCTTTCTCATCCACCACTTTTACCTTGACTCCAGTCTGCACTCTGCGGCCACAATACTCCTCTGAATTCACACAATTTCTGTCGATTATCTTCAATCCACCAGATTTTAGATTGTCACGATTATTCCTTTGCGACTAATCAATAACCAGACATGAGTTTATAGAACATCTAACCACCAAGCCAAGGGTAGTTACCAACATAAACCTCTATCACCAAAAGGATTATTACATAATCAAAACATAACGAACACAGAATCGTGTGAGTTCGAAACATAAGGAACACAGGTTCAATCATTTCACAAGGAATCTAAAACCTCCAGAATTTGACCATTCATGTGTAAATTACAGAGATACAGCAAGATACCAATTAGGAATTTAATAATCACTGACTCTCGCTACCAGTGCACAAATTCAACTATTTAAGCGAAGAAACCCTGATTGTCACACAGATATATACAAATCCACACTGTTTTGGTATTTATAAAATATTTACAAAGGAAACCGTCACATTCGACTGTTTCAGTTCTTTTCCATAAAATCCCTCTACTACTCTTTCTAACCTATAGCTAACCTCCAATTCTCTTCCCAAAAGGAAGAACTCTTTATTGAAAAAAACCTCTCGAATGTTTCTAAAGCTTACAATATATAAAAGAAAAGGATTCATGAACCATTTCAGTTCTGATCCCACAATTCTCTCACTTTCTCCTAAAGTATCTTTTCAGCTCCATTTTTCCCTCAACAAAATCCTAAATTAGATATTTCAAATCCCTAAAATCCTCACTCTTCCTAGGATTACTCATTCATTCCTAAGATCTCTACAACTCACAAGATATTCCCTATTAATCAAATTACATTCCAATCTCTTTAAAACTCAAAATAAACTTAGGAAAATAAATAAATAATTAAGGGAACCCACTCCCTTTAGTAAATGTGTGATAAGACTCCTAGGTCTTATAAACCTTGAAGAATGCTCCTGCATCAGACTCCCCAGGTTGAAATAATTCATGGACTCCTGTTCATGAGTCTTCCCACTTCCTCTATTGTAAACTTCATCAGATTTCATCTTCCAATTGGTTGTCTGACCTTTTCCAATTGCAGGTGTTTTTGTTGCATCCTCTCCTTCTCCTGGATGCCAAACTCTATATTGTGGATGTCCTTGTGCTCTGTTGTCATGAGCATCTCCACTGCATAGTGTTTTGATGTTGATATCCTGCATAAACAACTCCTCAAACAACATAAATTTCTGCTCCTTTGTCTGTTGCTGTCTTGTCATCATCTCAATAGAATTGAGCTCCAACTTTATGTATTTTCCACTATCTTGTACCTAACTGTATATTCTGATTTCTGACTCAATCACCAGCATCTTCTTCTGTCTATAAACCATTTCCTTTATGTTGTCCTATATATCCTTCCATCTTTCCTTGACTTGCTGACTTTGACAATTTCTCATGCTCATCACCTTTGTAGTTTTCATCATCCACCTATCCAATAGCTAGAGTAGAACCCTCTCAACTCCAAAAGAACATTGGTTCTTGTTTGATACAAGAACATATAACCTTTCAACCACATACTGTCCACCAACTGCAAAATTTTTAGTTATTGAACCTTGTTCAATTGTCTCCATATTCATATTAAATTTAACTAAACTGTTCACCCAATTTTCCAATTGCAAACTCAAAATAGACTCTTGACATTCAAATCTTTTTTGTATCAAAAACAAAAAAATTTCATGGATTGTAATTTCACATCTTTTGCAATCTTCTTTCTCTTCTGCAATGACTTGTTTAAGAGCTATGCCAACTCTCCTTCCTCTATTCCAAGCTTTTGAGCCAACTAGTTGCTTTCTCCCATCTTCTTGTGTCCATAAGGAAAATTGTCTTTCTGCAATTCTGGAACTTACATACTCCTTCATGTTTGCACAAATAAACATATCTCCAAGAGCAATTTGTCCTTCATCCTGAAAACCACATTCAACAATTAATAATTCAAAATCAGAAAATACATTACATGTTCCATTAATTCTGCTCCATAATTTCTCTGATTTGTCATCCTCCTGATGCACATATGACATGTCAAACTTGTCATATCCTCCTCCATATTGTCTTATTTTGAAATAGTCTTCTTTGTTTTTACTTTGCCCTGAATGCTGTCTAATTTCCGAATTATGTTCTCTGCTCTTCTCTTTGGCCTTCCTTCCTTTCACACTCCTTTTCATTCTTCATGTTTCTTCCTTACAAATCTGTAAGCCACTAAGTTGCCTTTTCCATTCCTCTTTCTTTTCAATCAAAATCTGCCAATCTCTGATTTTAGAACCTAAAGTTCTCTTTGTTCCTATACAGGAAGCAAAATCACCATATACAACAAATTTTCCATTCCACTGTAAAGTCCCTTTTACAACAGTAAAAATTACTGTCAACACCATGAATATCACATTCCACTGAACTCCTTTGTTGCTTACTGTAAATGCATAGTTCACAAAAGCATCCTTGCCTTCATCCTCTGAGATTGCCTGTCTCTTTCCAAGTTGTTGATTACATTCACCCTTACTCTTTTTGCAATTTGTACAAATAACATTGTCTTCAATTTTCTGTTGTGCATCAATCTCTATCAACCTCTCTTTAAGTTCCTGATTGTCCTCTTTTCCTTTCTTCTTCACAGCCTTTAATGGATTAATTGTACCTCCTTGGATTGAATTCTCCTTATAAATTTATGTTTTGTCATCTTCCATAGTGCAATATTTAATAAGAGTCCTTTCCATTAATGCTTCATTATATCCTCCCAAGACAATTTCTTGCCCATTAACTATCAATACAGGTTCATAATTTTTGAATAAAAATTGAAGAGATAATCCCATTACCTCAAGTGTTTGTACTGCACATATACTCTTGTTTGCTCCTGTCATAAGGTTATCTTCATACCTCTTTTCTACTTCTCCTTTTGCAATCTGCAATTTTCTTTTGTCTTCAGACTGTCTGCCATCTTTTTGCCAAGTCTTACTGGACTCATCATCTTCAACTTCCATGTTAGTCTTCAACAATTGTCCATCTTCAGTGTCTTTGAACACATGTTCAATTAAAAACTGTTCTATTACGACCATCTCTTCTAACAGCTTCATTTCTTCAGCAACCTGCATAAACATATCTTCTAAAGGTTGTTCACTACCTGCATACATACACAAATCATCAGTTTCAAAAACACTAGGCTCCTCTTTCTTTGATGTCTCAATCATTACATCTCTCTGTTGATTCGAACTTGTCCAACAGTTCAGAAAATCATCAATGATTCCTTCCTCAGCAAGGTAAACCTCTTGCTCAGGTCTACAATAGCTATCTTTCACCTCTAACTCAGCTGCTCTGAGTTCCTCACTTAATCTGATGTACATTCTCCTCTTTATCTGTCTCTGCAGCAGCTTCCATTTTATTTTCTTTCTTTTCATAGTCCAACCATACCTTTGGTCTTTCTCATTCCTCTGTAACAGTTCCATCAGTACTTCAAGATGGACTATTATCTCAGCCTTCTCCCTCTCATATTCTTCATCAGTCAACTGCTTCCATATGCCATTTGCCTTGGCACCTTTCTTTCTTCTGTTGTGGCTTCTCTCTGAACCCCTGCTATGACTATCAGTAGTCATTTTCTCATCTCACTCTATGAGTTCCTCACTCACTATGAGCTGCACTAAGCCTCTTGCAACAGCAAGTCCTCCCTGCTGTCATTTACCTCACCAATCCCCTCTCTGGACTTGGTCTTTTGGTAAACACTAGTTCTCTATCTTTGGAACCTCTTGAGCACTCTCTTTTGCTCTCTTTAGGCTTATATCCTCAACTCACCTCTCTTGAGAACACTTTAACTGTCCTCCCTGTCCAACTTTCAACTGGAATATTTAGGTTCACTGCCACTAACACAACTCCTCTCTTTCTTTACACAGTCTGCTACTGTGTGTTGTTGCTATCACTCTCTTCCCTATAAAACAATTCAAATGAAACCAACATCAAAATATAACTCATACCTGAGAGATATTCAAATGATCTATCTCTTTAACCTTTCACTGGCTTGGGCAATACACATGCTGCTTTTCTTTTCACTGTCTGCACTTCAGTTCTTCTTTCAACTAAATTTCTTTTCTTGCTGAGTACATCCATATTCACTTCATTTGTTGCAATTTCTTCATTCGCTTCTTTGTCACAGCTACTTGCTGGAACATCTATTGTTACTTTGCATTCTCATATATATCATTGAAATTTTAAAACCTGCACAACCTCTACCTGATTCTGTCTTTGATGAAATGCTAAAGTCCTCATTGTCTGCAACATCTCAGGTTTCCTCTATGCATGAATCATTGTGTCTTGTTCTCCCTCTATATCCGATCCATTACAATGCAAATTATATACCTGCTGGGAATAAAATTCAATCCCTGAACAAACTTCACAGAGCATTAGTCTAGCTCTGATA
Organism: Pinus tabuliformis; assembly: GCA_031772625.1. Classification (NCBI taxonomy): domain Eukaryota; kingdom Viridiplantae; phylum Streptophyta; class Pinopsida; order Pinales; family Pinaceae; genus Pinus; species Pinus tabuliformis. Next base: position 230,117,492 of record CM062817.1, read on the forward strand.
CCAAAAATGATGTAGCAGAGCCGCATCTTTTAATCTTTGATCCTCGACCAGTATGTTATGGGCCCACTGTATGATTAATTTTTATCGTGAGACGCTTTCGTTGAGGTGTCCCATGGTTTCCTTCACAATATCGTAGTTCACACAATCGTGTGACTCCTCTCGCATGCAATATGCTTAAATACAGCTGGAATGAAACGATCATTTGACTTGTATGACCGGATTTCAAATAAAATTTAATCCTCTTTAATAACATATCGGGTCACAACAGGTCCGTTAACCCACGCACATGTTCATGCGCGATTATCGTTTGATCAATCAACCAACGAACGGTCTTGATGGCTGGAACTCAACGAGGTTTTAATCCCGTTGTATAAAACCTTATCGCATCCATTTCTAACATTAACTTGCGCGCACTTTCAAAAGCGATATGAGTCCCATCACCCATTGAACGGACGGTCTGATCACTCTGAACCTTAAACTCTTTTTAATAACCACATCACGTCCATTTAAAATGTTAACCTGCTTGCATGTTCTGACGCAATATGCGTCAATCTCCTCTGATCGGACGATCACCGCTTCCCCGCAATTTCTGTCAATTTTAGCAGTCTGCCAAATTTCTTTCTCATCCGCCACTTTTACCTTGACTCCAGTCTGCACTCTGCGGCCACAATACTCCTCCGAATTCACACAATTTCTGTCGATTATCTTCAATCCGCCAGATTTTAGACTGTCACGATTATTCCTTTGCGGCTAATCAATAACCAGACATGAGTTTACAGAACATCCAACCACCAAGCCAAGGGTAGTTACCAGCATAAACCTCTATCACCAAAAGGATTATTACATAATCAAAACATAACGAACACATAATCGTGTGAGTTCGAAACATAAGGAACACAGGTTCAATCATTTCACAGGGAATCTAAAACCTCCGGAATTTGACCATTCATGCATATAAATTACAGAGATGCAACAAGATACCAATTAGGAAATTAATAATCACAGACTCTCACTACCAGTGCACAAATTCAACTATTCAAGCGAAGAAACCCCGATTGTCACACAGATATATACAAATCCACACTGTTTTGGTATTTATAAAATATTTACAAAGGAAACCATCACATTCGACTGTTTCAGTTCTTTTCCATAAAATCCCTCTACTACTCTTTCTAACCTATAGCTAACCTCCAATTCTCTTCCCAAAAGAAAGAACTCTTTATTGAAAAAAACCTCTCGAATGTTTCAAAAGCTTACAATATATAAAAGAAAAAGATTCATGAACCATTTCAGTTCTGATCCCACAATTCTCTCACTTTCTCCTAAAGTATCTTTTCAGTTCCATTTTTCCCTCAACAAAATCCTAAATTAGATATTTCAAATCCCTAAAATACTCATTCTTCCTAGGATTACTCATTCATTCCTAAGATCTCTACAGCTCACGAGATATTCCCTATTAATCAAATTACATTCCAATCTCTTTAAAACTCAAAATAAACTTAGGAAAATAAATAAATAATTAAGGGAACTATAAACCTTGAAGAATGCTCCTGCATCAAGTGGACTCATACATTTATATCATTACATTGTGCCAGTTCATTATGTATTGTTGTTGATATATATCCTGATTCTGGATTGATAACAATGATCCTAACATAGGCAGAATACATCTTGATGATACATTCCTAGTCTGTTTCTTCGTCTCTAAGATATTTTGTCCAATGAATACTTGTTTGATATCATGAAATTGAACATCTATGGGAATGATAACTAATGTGTTTTCAAGTGTTCAGTTGATATTGGGGGCACAAGCAGGTGGAAAAAAATTACTCCCTGAATAATATTTTGAATACTGTAATCTAGATTGAAATCATGTGAAACACAATTAACTTCTTTGAAAAAAAACGGAACATTTATGCCACAAATCGAAAAAAGCTTAGCCAATTTTGTATTTTTGGAACTCAGTTCCTATTAATCTAATTGATATCTGACTCATTAGTAATGCATCAATAATCTGAAAAATAAAAACATGGTCAATATTCTTCCAGTTAGTGATAACTCGCAGTAGATTTGAACTAACAAAGATATAATTCTGATAGATAAAATATCATTATTCCATGCATCGAATCGTTATTGAAGGTTGAAACAGGCTTGGCACTGAATTCTGGGATTGTAGGAGCAAATTTTAAATTAATGTAACTCTTATCTATTCTGTCGTAGTTAATATATCTTAAAATTGAAGAGAAAAAACAAGACAGCTGTCTAAAAGGGAAAGAAACGGTTGGACAATGTTTCTGACTATAGTACACTCCTTGTAGCTAGTGGTCGTTAAATAAGCGGTCCTTTTAGCCGAAAAATGGATGATCTGACAGGCAGTCAGGAGGGTGTGGAATGTGACCAGACTGACAGGCATCTCTTTGTGGAAAAGATGGTGTCTATCAACCTTTCAACCTCAGGGGACTCATCTTTCCAATTGGGAGAAGCATCAGTTTACAGATCAGAGTTGCCTGTGCAACTCTCAACCAGGGGTAGGGAGTTCTGGGAAAGATGTAAATTCTCTTAAGATATAAGCCAAAGCGGACTTACTAGCCCTCCTCGTGTATGCCCCAATGGGAAACTTGTTTCAGTTGACGGCCATTTGGCTTCATGATATGTCATTTTTTATGTGAATTTCTATTGTTCAGTAATGAAATACAAGATGCATTTTCTATTCAAAAATCCTTGGCAGTCTAATAAAAGCGCTTACCAGCAAAAGTACCCAAATCAGATCTCCTTTCGTTGCTGTGGCACAAAATCAGATTGCAGAGCGCCAAGACCTCATCCCTGTTTCCTTCCTTAATCCACAACACCATCTCATAGTAACTAAGCTCCTCCTCGGACAAATCCGCATTGTCCTCCTTTGTCTGTTCAACAAGACAGTGAAACTCTTCAACCATGCCCTTATTTGCAACATAGGCAATCAGGGGCTTGTAGCTGAGTCTATCTGGAAACAATCCACATTCCCTCATCTTATCCAGAAGCCCAAAGGCCATACATATTTGCTTGGACGTCTCCTCCTCGTTTGGGTTCTCTTCAGCCCTCTTAACACACAGCTCTATCATGGCAGTGTATTCCTTCACACCATTTTCTCTGCCCAACTTCCCTAGAAGGTTAAGGGTGGCCTCTGCACCCAACCTCTTTCCATAAACTTTCAACAGTTCGCCAAAGCGACGGTCCTGCATAACTCTAATGACCCGTCTCTTTTTTCTGTCCCTGAGAAGCTCTTTGCGACGAAATGACATATTTTCATATTGTTTTCTGGGAGGGGTAGAGTATGTTTCTTCATAATCGTCATTTGAAGTCGGGGGCTGATGAGACAGCAATAGTGAACTCAGGGTCTTTTGCAATTTAGCGGTCTCTGAACGCTCGTTATAAACTGGTGGATTCACAGTCTTGCTCACTGACATAGAAATCCCAATAAATCCCAATAAGTTAAAAAATGCATTGTATGCAAAACATAAATATGTGAAGTTTATGGAAGGAATCAAATCGAAGACGTGTACCTGTGGAAAAATGTGAGGCCAAGGCATGAGCCAGAATCCTGGTTGTCTTGAGCAATGCTCTCCCACTGCAATTGGGTGCCAAGCTGCTCATCTATGAATTGATACCAAGTTTTCATTTATTGCATACAGACTGGATGAATACACTGAAGAACACGGCACGGGAGACTTCTGTGTCCCTGCAGTATCAGTATTCTGAGTCCAGCTCGTAGAACATATACCAGCGGGACGCTGAGGGGCGTAGAGTCTGTTTGAGCTGTTTGTCCCTCGATGCTCCGAGGATCCGATCTTAAACTTTCAAAGATTTCATGTAGTTTTATTGGTACTTCTAATTATGGGAGCAAATTGAAGTGGAATGGCTACTACCGCTATCGAGACAAAACAGTTGGCTATTTTTATCATTCACATTTCTTTTATGGACAAACTCGAGACAGAACAGTTGGTTATTTTATCATTCACATTTGTTTTATGGAGAACTCCGTTTTTCTTTTGCAACGAAGTGGTCGATATCACATTCTTTCTTAATACATAAATTCCCCAATTTTACTTTGGGTGATTCGGGTGATTTATTTTTTTATTTTATTGATGGAGAAACAACTCCTCTCTTTTGTTATAGATTGCCTTTTGTTATGGATTGTGTTTGGGATTGATGGTTAATGGATGAAAGAAATTAATTTAGTAGCTATAGGATTAGTAGTTTTATTTTTATTTTTTTTTGTATTTTTGCTTTCTGCAATTTAATCCTTTTATTATTTAAATTAATGATAAGTTGACATAACTTTTTAAGAGTCTTTTTATTGAAAAGACAATGCTAAGGAATCAATGTTAACATAATGTTGTAACTATCTCTCATGTCTCTAAAAGTATCACATTCCAAAATGAAATGTTTTTCAGATTCCACTGTCCCAGACGTGTAAAAAGTATACACCCACTCTTCCCAAGCTTCTTTAGGTCTTTTCCACCGACCTGTTTTGCACCGTAATTGATGCGAGTTACTTCTTAATTGAGCAATAAGAATCTTTGCTCTCCATGGAACGCTAGCTCCAATGTACTCTTTTTGTTGGAGATCACAAGTGGGGTTGAATTTTTGAACATAGTACTTCTTCTTTCTACCCAACTCGTTTCCCATATATGCTTACAAAACTTATCCATAACATAACTCTTCAAATCCTTGCTATTTGTGGGACATGCATTGATGCAAATATTCCATTTTTGCATCCATTTGTTGTTTTGTCTCATCCATGATTTCTTTATTTCACTCATTATTTCATTGAAGATAACTTTAAGCCATCTACCTTCTTGCATTTGCTCAATTCTCTGAAGATACCTTATGAGACGCACCATAGCAATTGCTTCGATGGAAGTTGCTCCTGTTTCACTCAACATTATTTCATAAGAAACCGAACTTTTTATTTTAAACTTGCTCATGATCAAGCGTTTTTGAATTTTCTCAATTTGCTTCCATTTTGAGACAGGAATGTTGCTAGCCCACGATTCACACCCATATAATATCATTGGACAAACTAGGAGCCCAAAAAGCACTTTAATTGTTTTCCAATACCATAACTCTACCTCTCTACATCTATTTTGAAGAGCATGTAATCCTTTCCACCCTCCTAAAATTCTCTTCTTTCTGCAGTGCTCCCAATTAAGCTTGTTCTTGGAATCAATCCTGAGGCACTTGTATTCATTTACTTCTTCAAGAATGTTGACTTCAAAGAAGAATGTATGCTAGTTTTGCTTCTTTTTATTTGAGAAAATCATTATTTTGGTTTTGCTGGTATTGACTTGCATCCCCACTGTGTTATGAAACCAGCTCACAAAAAGATAGAAAAGAAAGATAAACGCCTTAGAATTCAGCCTCTTCGAGGGGACAACCTCCTTTATATTACACAAATGAACAATTCTTGGATGATACAAATGACAATACCTCCTTTCTATATATAGGAGTCTAAGGGGTCATAATATAATCAGAGCTGACATAGCAATAATAATGTAAGGGCACAATAATAATAATATTGGGCTTCTATGGGGCACAATAATAACAATATGGGGACTACATGGGCACAACAATCTAATAAGGGGGTTGTACTAATAACAATAAGGGGTTACACTAGTAGTATAGGGACCTAACATGCTCCTCTCCTTCAAAAAGTGTTGTCCTCAACACTTGAGTAGTTCTTGATGCTTCTGTATAAAATTCTCATCCTTCCATGTGGAATCTTTAGCGGGTAAGTTCTTCCACTTGATGAGATACTCTGAAATTGATCAATTTCGTAATTGTTGACTTCTCGGTTTTGTGAATGCTTCAGGTTCCAATATGATTTTTCCTTCCTTGTCAAGTTCTGGCAATATTGTTGGAACTGGGATCTTCAGCAACTTTTGAATGAGTTCCCACCCTGCTTTGCCATTCTTCCATTCATCCCTTGCTTTGTTTATCAAATTTGGTTGGATAATTATACGAACCTCTATCATTTCTGCAACCATATGTTCAATTTCACTCCTTTGGGCATATGGATATCTACAAGGCCTGATGTTTGGAGGAACACTTCCTGGAATCAAATGAATAGCATGATCATGACCACGAATACGTGGGAGACCTTTGGGAGTCTCAAATACCTTGGAATGATTGTCCAAGACTTTTTGGAAATAGATGATTTCGATGTGGGAACCATTAGCAAACATAATTGTGCAATTACACCTCATTATTCTTTCTTTAGAAGCTTTGTCATTCCGTTAGAGCTGATTATCTTTCTTGGTTTTCTTGAAAATTAAAAGCTATTGTACCCAAGGATTGTATCCATTGGACTCCTAGTACAACATTAGCACCACCCATTGGAATGGAAAGCATTGGGCTATTCAATACATATTATCCCATGGATAACTTGATATTATGGCACTTTCCAGAGCAATTTATGGTTCCTCCACTTACAACCGTCACTCAACACTCTAGTGCTGGATATAGGAAGCAATTCAATTATTTGGCTATCTTACAATGAATAAAATTATGGGTACTACCTGAATCAATCAACAGTATTACCTTTTTTTTCTTGATATGTCCTTCTATCTTTATAGTTTGAGGAGTGGTAATTCCAACCAATGCATTACAAGATATGGTCAGATTTATTTCTTCTTTCTCTGGCATTAGTTCCTGGTGAGTATCCTTTTCTTTTGATGTTTCTTGATACTTTTCTTCTTGATATTTCACTGCTTGAACCTTCTTCTTCTTGATATGTCCTTCTACGTTGAGAGTTTGAGGAGTGGTAATTCCTGCCATTTCAATACAAGATATGGTCGGATTGATTTGTTCTTTCTCTAGGGTTGGTTCTTGGTGTATATCCTCTTCTTTTAACGTTTCTTGATCCTTTTCGTCATTAGGAGGCCTTTCTTGTAGCAGCTTTGTCCCACCTTCCTTCAAACCTTCCATGTCTTTCTTCAAATCTTTCATGCCTTTCCTCCAATATGCTTTCATACCATTGATATCAGCTTCCATGGCATAGATAAAACTATTTATCTTTTGCTTCTCTAGAATATCATTTACCCTTATATTCAATTTTTGAAAGTCCTCAATGTGCTCTTCCATTGAACCCTTTTGTTTGAGATTTATCAATTGGCTAAAGAAGGTGTTGCTTTTTGTATCCTCATAATGTGCTATCATTTCCTCTGTGAAAAGTGACCACGTGACAAGTGGTTTACGAAAATAAAGCCCTTTATACCATAAAAATTGATTCAGTTCTAAATAATTAGATGCAATACGTACCTTTTGTAACAGTGGTACACCATGTAGATCAAAATATTTCTCCATCTGTAGTATCCAATTTACCGGATCCTTGCCATCAAACTTCCTCATCTCACTTTTTCTTGATTTTAGGAGCTCGATCTTGAAACGACTGTAACTCTGTAATTTCGAATCTTTAAGTTCTGAAATTTTAGCTTGTAATATTCCTCTGAGTCCTCTTTCTAACTCCGCAAGTCTGATCGCAATTGGATTCCCAAAGAAAGATCTATTCCCAATCTCCCGCGATGACCTAATTATAGACTAGTTCAGTAGAGTGAACTTGTATGACGTGCCACGTGTCACTATTTCAACCTTAGGTTCTAAAAATTATACCCAAACAAAATAAAGTTCGTCCTCTTTCTGTAACTTCTTACGAAATTTCAATCTGATGCTCAGAGAGAAATTTATGACGATTTTCCCAAGGTCACCTGTTTAGGATGTAATTCGAGAGTCTACAAAAACCCTAACTTCCTCAGATCATATCTCCGAAAATATAGCGAGCCAAGATCTGAAATTTAGACCCGAGGTTCAGACCGATTTCTTCTCAAATGGGTTTTTTTTAGCTTCTGAAACTTTGTAGCAAAAAAGGTTATAGAAAAAATTCCACAATGACCTGTTCTAGATGAAATTCTAGAGCTTGCAAAAACCCTAACTTCCTTAGATCATATCTCTGAAAATATAGCGAGACAATATCTGAAATTCGGTCCCCAGGTTCAGCGCAATTTCATCTCAAATGGGTTTTTTTTTTAGCTTCTGAAACATCGCAGAAAAAACGTTATAGTGAAAATGCCACGATGACCTGTTTGGAGTAGCAAAACCCTAGAATCCAAAGCTCTGATACCAAATGTTATGAAACCAGCTCACAAAAATATAGAAAAGAAAGATAAATGCCTTATAGTTCAGCCTCTTCGAGGGCGACAACCTCCTTTACATTACACAAATGAACAATTATTGGATGATACAAATGACAAGACCTCATTTCTATGTTCCTTCTGCAAATGGAAATAAATATATGATGATATTTATTGATGACTACACCAGAATGTGTTGGGTTTATTTATTGAAGAACAAATCTGATGTTTTTAAAACATTCATGAACTTTCATGCATGGATTGAAAATGATGCACAATCTCATATTGGCTCTATTTACATTGATAATGGAAAAGATTACACTTCAAATGAATTGAAAACTAAATTCACCAGCATGGGATCAAACATCAAATAATTGCACCTTATAATCCCCAACATAACAGAGTAGCTGAAAGAAAGAACATGACAATCTTAAATATGGTACGTTCCATGATTTTTTTCAAGAATATAAAATTGATGTTTTCGGCTAATGCACTTGTATGTGTTGTGTATGTAAAGAATAGATGTCCATCTAATGCTATTAGAAACAAGACTCCTTATGAAATGTGGTATGGTAACATTACTTCGGTAAAGCATATCAAGGTTTTTGATTCCCCCTGTTATGCTTTGATACCAAAGAAACATATAAACAAAATTGGTGCAAGGAGTCATAAGTGTATCTTCTTGGGGTATTCAAATACCTCCAAAGCATATCATCTCTATGATGAAGTTAATAAGAAGTTTGTTTTATCGAGAGATGTAATCTTTCTTGAATCTTCGAAAGCTGACAATGTTTTTGAGTGGTAGCTTGATCACTTGGATAGATTCAAACATGAAAAATCATTTCAAGAATTTGATAATCAGATTCCACATCTTGAAGGGGGGATTCCTATACTAGATCAATTTGTGGAATCTTCTTTTGAAGCACTCTCTCCCCCACATGAAGCTCCAACCACTAATGATACTTTGAGTGATGTGATTCACAGAATTGGGAGACTCAATCCCAACTCCGTCAAGTGAGAAGCCTGGGCCATCTTAGAAAGGTCCTCCAAAATGGCTAACAAAGCCACTCGAAAGTGTTCGTCCCGATGAGGTTGGAAAGACAGGAACACGAAGTACAACCAGGCAAAATGGAGGTGATGTAGATGATTATGATTCACCTACTGATATGGATGTTTCTTATGATTGTGAACTAAATTTGTTTACAGATTTTGAACCAACTTCCTTCAAAGACGTTGCTTTTTATGATGAATGGAAAGAAATGATGCAGAAGGAATATGATGCATTGATAAAGAATGGCACTTGGAAGCTGGTTGATCTTCCATTGGGAACCAAACCAATTGGTTGCAATTGGGTCTACAAGAAGAAGTATAGAGTTAATGGCTTACTTGACAAGCACAAAGGCAGGCTTGTGTGTTACACTTCAATTTGTCGCCATGACAGTTGATCAGTTTATGGATATTTTTACCATCAGTGAACATGTTAAAACCAACTCCCTTAAAAGTTAAACAACTCAAAATATTTTAAATTACATGAGAAATTTGGGTCAAATAGCCCTTACACCTTGTTAAGTTCCACCTGCGCCGATTTCTCTAGATTTTCCCGCGCATGCACTAAAATTGACTCTAAGAATAGCGCAAAGCTGCTCTCTGTCTGCAACTATAAACCCGCGCAGGTGAATTCTAGAAAGTAAAAATAAAAAGTACATTCTAGAAACATAGTTGGTCGAATATTTCCCAATTGAATGCTTCCAGGTGATGACTATTCGAACTATAACCCTCATAAGATGCATCTCCATCCCTTTTCTCATGGTAACCTAATCCTTCATTAAAGGAGGTTCATCCTCTTCTTAGGGATCTGAAACTTCCCCCTCTTTGATCTATAAAAGGACTAGAGGGTTGAGGGATGAAGGAGGTCAGAATTCAGAGAATACAAACTTATGATGTTGGTTTGAGATTGGAGAGCTTGTCATCTGAGGAGGAGATTGAAGGCATTTGGGAGGGACCTCACGAAGTCAAGAAAAAGATTGTAACGATCCTCTTATCTTCTGATTAATACAAATGAGCACTTTCTCCCATTGATTTTGTCTTTTGTGAATGATGAATAGTTTACAATTGTTTATTATATTCATTAAGGCAAATTCAATCCCTAATTTCCTTGATCATTAGGCTAAGTTGTTTGAATTATTATATCACATGTGCTTTTGATCCTTTTATGGTTTATGTTTGCAGGTCCTATCAAGCATTGAAGAGTTGCATCAAGTCACAATAAGGGATCTTCATCAGGCATTTCGTGAAACCGGTAAGAGGTCTATCCATTAGTTATACTGCTTATAATTCGAACAAGTTCAACTTAGGGAAAGAGTCAGTTCATTTGTCATGATTGTTTCTAGTTTCCATTTAGGATCTAGGGAGATCGCTCTTGTTCGCAAGAGGGATTGTTTGGTGTAACAAACTGGCAACCATACTGGGGAATGTCTCTGTTCTCATCTTTTTCCTTAGCCTTGCTTTCTGATTTTTCTGATTTATCCAAACCCGAGTCTTCATAAATTAATGGCCTTTTAGATCTGAGTGGTTGATTCTTGATTTTTTTATTTTTTCTTTAGGTTTTCCTCCCTACGCTGTGTCTGTTTGTAAACAGAGTGCAACTATGTGCCTTTTTTGTCGTAGCAACTAAGCACATGCACTCTATTTCCTACTGAAAACCCGCGCAGGCCTTGAATTTTTTTGAAAATTTCATACTAGCTTCAACCCAGACCTGAATTTGTCTTTCTGAAAGTGTCATTCTATTTTTTTAGACTGTGTGTTGTCTCTTCTGAACTCAGTTGATTGCTTTGTTGATGATTTTTGAAGATTAGGTCTTTTTGAAAGAATACCTTAGGGTTTTGCCTGGTTGATTTGTTGATTGATCAAAACAAGTTTGAATGTCTTTTTGTAAGTGATATTCTTATTTTGTTTTGTCAAATACACTGGTTAAGCCTTAAATATTGCTTATTTGTGGTCAAAATTGCTTTGAATTGCAAATTAGGGTTTCTGAAGACCTTGTGCTTTTGTGAAAGAATTGTAATTATTTTTGCTTGATAAAAGAAGTTGTTGCTTTCATCTTGGGAAAATTTTCGTGATTGCACTGTTATTGTCTTTAAATCAAAGCATTCATAAGAGAATATGTCTTTTCTCCAACCTTCTTGATTGATTTTTGTGTACTTGGAAGTTTTGAGTGATTAGAAGAAAAAAAGTGTTTAAGTTTTTTTGTTTTGTTTTTTGTTTTTTGTTTTTTTTGTTTTTTGTTTTTTTTGTTTTTTTTTTTATGATTAGGGAAATCTGGAAAATGGTTTGTTGACTGCGTTTTCATTATAAAATAGTGAAATTTCTTGCTTTAGGAAATTGGAAAAGTTGTGAGTTTTTGCGTTTCATTTCTAAAAAAACAAAGAAACTCTTTCTTTTCTCTAAATAGAATTTCATCGAAATTGAAAGGTGCTTTTGCATTTTAGAGTGCATTAAGATTTCGAGTCATGTCACAACATCATAAGTTTCACCTTCATCACCCATTGAGTAAAAAAACAACTTAATAATACAACGTTAATTAAAATTCACCTAGAACTTTATATTTTTTAGGGCTCTTTTTACCTACAATAGTTTTAGTGTAGGGCTTTGGAATAGGGAAGGAAATAAACTTTCCAAAGCTACAAACGAACAATAGAAGTTTGAGTTAGGGAGAGAAAAACCAATTATTTCCGTTTTGCTCTGGGAAGCTCTTCTTATACACGAGTTAAGCACGAGGTCGTGTCAACTCTGGTGAAGTGATCCGACCCACTTCACTGGCCTAGATACAATGATTTTCACGTATTACAACATTATTGAGAGGTACTTGGGGTCACTTGAAAGTAAAACTCCAATTGATCATGTGGAGGAGCCTTCAAGGGGATTGAGCTTGTTACTCTGCCCTTGCGTGTACGTTTGATCTACGACTGTTCCCTCAGGTAAAATTGTTGTATTTGGTAAAATTAGTGACTATAATCTTAGGGATTTACCTAAAGTGATGATAGAGGGAAGGTCCTGCTATACTTGGAACAAACGTTGGCTAGACTCATTTGGACTCTCTGGAGGGTAATCGTTGCTCAAGATGGTTTATAGTAGAGTTACTTGCACCAGACCATTTCATTAAGCAAGTTGTCAGGGTAACTGATTCCAAACGCTCATTTTCTATAAATAAAAAAATTCACCTTGATCTCTTCAATGTTGGATTTCATCACCAACTAGTAAATATTGATCTTTGTGAAGAGTAAGTTTGTATGGTTTGAACTCCTAGATTTTTAGTGCGTGTTACTTTCTGTGTTGTTTTTTACTTTTTAGAGACTTTAGGTGTAATTTAGATATTGTGTGATTAATAAATTGAAAATTTTTCATTGTGGTGGAACTACCAAGACAATCACGTAGGATACTTGGGGATCCCCCTGAGTATACACTTAGTCAGTTAGAAAAGTTTAAAGCAGAAAAGTCTAAATCATCTAAAATTGGAACTGTAGCAGAAACTAAAACTTATACTATTTTAGATTCTGATGTAAGAGGAACTGAAGTTAATCAACCTATAACATCTACTATTTTAGGCCTTGAAGTGACAGAAATTGAATCTAATCAAACTCAGAATTTAACATCACACTCAGTAGCAACTGATTTACAAATCACTGAAATCGTTCAAACTGAACCAGATATTGGAGAATCTTCTGATAGAAACCCCATTTACGAACCAAATACTGACGAACCTGAGTCTGATAATTCTGAGCCTGAAATTCATACGTCTGTTGCATCGCGTATTCTGGATCCTCCACTTTCACGGCGTGTGAAACTTATCATTACTGATAGTCTCCCTCCTGGTCTTATTGCCATTAAAGAATTGTTTCGGACAAAGAGGAAGAACCTATAATGTCTACCAGTGAACTTGTAAATATCTCAAAACTTTTGTTTCGATATCTTCACCGTGACCCTTGGTATTTTACACCCTTGAACTTTTTAGGACAAGGGATTCCACGTTACTCGACTCCTTATTATACCGTACCAAGTTTCGACTGGTCCACAATGATTCCTAGAAGTGTCATGTCAGATACATCAATGTATTCCACTTCTCCGGATCCCATATTGTATGGTGGTTTTTTAGCACCTGGATATCACACTCTCGCAGGAGCTTCTTCCTCCAACTCATCTTCAAACATGTTAACTAGTGTAATTAACCCTACCAATGAAGGTTTAGCATGTGAAAAAGTCATTAATATGATTTCTGGTAATGTTCATAATCCACAAGCTAACCCAATAGGTGGTTATTATTCACCTGGGGGGAAACTGTCATATCCCTCGCCTGGAGGAAAACCTTTTGGTGGACCTTACCTTGCAGCTGGGCGACAACCCCCCGCTGAAAACTAATTTAATTATGTTCAAATGCCTCAAACTGGTTTTGGTCAGCCTGTTATGCCTCAACCCGCCATTGGAATGCCTTACCCTGGATTGAATACAATCTGGAACCCTTCTCAATAGTCAATTCATGTTGCTTCTCAAGTGCCTTTGTATCAACTTGGCCAACCTCTTGGACAACCTATGCAGCAACTGCCTTTTCAAGGTATGCCTTTTCAAGTCCAACCAACCATCCAAGCTAACCCATCGACACCTACCCAACAATCGCTTCAGCAACCTGCCCCGAGTACTCATCAAACTGTGGGGCAGTCTTCTATGTCAACAACTGTTCAGAACCCAGGTTTGGGTTCGCTTAAAACTTCCATTCCAGGAGTATCGCAAATAACCGTCCCGCTTACATAACAGTTTGCTATGAAACCACTTGTTCAATCTTTACCTCAAGCATCTGGTGTTCAATCCATTCCTACGATTTTGTCAACACCTCAAATACTTGTTGTTTAGCCTAACGTCCCATATATGCAAGTACCTTTTCAAGGGATAGATTTCCAAGGTTTACCCCAGAGTCAGTTTGTTCAAGGTACACCTTTTAAAACTCAATTTCTCCAAGGTCAACCCTTTCAAGGACAATTTGTTCAAGGTCAAATGGGTCAAAGTTTCCCCTTCTAGAATCAACTGTACCCAGGTCATATGTTTGAACAATCTATTTAACCGCAATATGGTATGGCTCATCCTGGATACCCAAGAGGTATGTAGATTCCAACTGCTCAGGCTATCCCAGGATATCCTGGATATCCTCCTCCTGGTATGGGACTTGCCCCTCAGGGTTATCAATATCCATCGCAGGACCCTAATCGCCAGTTGCCCTTCATTGCAACTTTGGATTTTCTTGACCTCTCTCAGTTAACTAATGATCCACTTCTTTATTTACCCTATTGGCCGGCTATTCCTACTAAGTTTCCCAGTGATATTCCTAAGTTCAAAGGTAAGTCAGGTGAAGATCCGTCCAACCATGTCATGACCTACCATCTTTGGTGCGTGTCCAACTCATTAAACAACGATTCTATTAGATTACGACTTTTTCAACAAACCTTAACTGGTTCGGCAACCAAATGGTATGTATAATTTCCACACGTTTCCTTCAACACGTTTAATGCCCTTGCTATAGCCTTTTTGACCCATTTTCAGTTACCCATTTAGTATGACAATGGAACTAAACTTTTGACTTCTTTGAAGCAGTCAACGTCAACCCATATCTCAGATCACATTCACAAATAGAGACGAAGACGTCGCCTAGTTAAAGTTTACATTCCTGACCAGGTATTGGCTAAATGGTTCATAAATTCGCTTTTACCAGTAATAAATGAAGATGTGGCCAAAGGGGTTGTTATAACTGAAGAGAAGGTAATTGTCCGCGCTCAATATCTCGATCTTGTTTATACTCAGTCTAGTACTTTGTATGAAAAGATCTGAGATTTACCTCAATCTACTCCAAGTAATCCACCTCTTCCAGGATCACATGTCGCAAATGGCATGATTGGTTATGTGAACCAGAAATCTAAGAACAAAAAGAAAAATTCTAAGAATGTTTAGGTTTCAGCTCTATATGATTCACCTGATGAAGGTCCATCTCCCGGAATTACTTTTGAAATCAATGTCGTAGATTCATCTACTGGCAAGGGTAAGTCATCTGAAAATAATAAAAAGGGAAAAGGAAAAACTAAACAAGACAACTGCTCTAAGGAGAAATCATCCAAGAATGAACCATCTGACGAAAAGAGGAAACCTCACTATGCTTGCTTAATTTGTGATGAAGATCATTACACTAAGTAGTGCCCTCGTCGGGCCGCAGTTTCCAAATTCATCAAAAGTTCGCCCACACCTGCTGTTTTGAAGGATCCTTTTCCTCCTCAAGATAGTAAAATGGTCTCTCATGACCAACCCTCCTCATCTCCATCGGTAAACATCATGATGATGTCTTCCATAGTTATGGTAGCAATGAGATCCAAATATTACGCGTCAAAGAGTGTTGTTGAAAATGAAGATGAGTCTAGGTCACCTGGTCAAACTTCCACGTCTACTCCTCCTTCTTCTGAACCATTACATGTTGAAAAACCAAATCCTGATATGATAATTCGTCTGCCTCCTAAGGGTATGCTTCGTAAGTCAGCCTTTAATCCTCATGCTAGGGCTGCGCAAAATTATAACATCATCGAAGATCTGGGTATGTCACCTTCGACCATGTCTACCCTTGAAGTGAAGCAAACATGTCCATCACAAAGGAAATTATTATTATCAGCCATAGGAGCTGTAGATCCTCAAGACTCCCATTTGATTGTTTTCGATCTCAAGAATCATGTCCCACGTCTCCCACATCAACTGGATTTTCAAATACTAGTTCACGTCAAAACTCGATGAGTTTTTCGAACAGTGATTGACGAAGGAGCGTCGACATGTATTATGTCCATTTCCTGTTGGAAAGCCTTGGGTTCTCCAACAATCAATCAATCTCCCACAACTTTGAAAGCCTTCAATGGAAGAGGTTTTCATCCGTATGGACTTTTAAATGATTTTCCAATAGAGTTAGAGGGCAAAACAATTGCAATAGACGTTGAGGTTGTTGATGCTCAACTTGAATATAACCTTTTGCTTGGTCGGAGCTAGACTTATGCCATGGCAGCAATAGTCTCGTCGTATTTTAGGATGATTATGTTTCTTCACAGAGGAAGAATTGTGAAAGTGGATCAATTGTCCTACTATACCTCTAACCCTAATTCCACTGGCAGTATCTTGTTTGTTGGAAAATCCACCACTCCATATGAAGAAGTTGCTGTTGGCTTGCTCGAAGACTCATCTTTGACGGGAACTTTCACATTCCCTCCACCCATTCTTCTTCATAATGAAGCACAAATCAACATGATTACATCAATTACTTTCGAAAGGAGATCCATGGAAAGTACAATCAGAATCAGAAATGATCTTATATGGCAATGAAATGCCTTGTAGTCCTTTTAAGTTAGCCTATGAGGCCATTCAGTCTTTTTCCAACCCATCAACATCTGACGATGATTGAATGAATATGATCATTGATGAATATTCTCATTTGTCACACTTGGAACCTATCTCTATGCCTAATCCTTTTAACATAGATTTTTTAACTAATGAAGGGATTATGGAAGTTATGACCTTGGATGAAATGCCATGGAACGATACTCATTATCGTTCAACTTTCTTACCATCCTTTGAAAAAATGGGGAATATTTTTTCATAATTATTTTTCATCTGAGACCCTTAGCGATCCTCAAAATCAAATATCTACCCTTTCTTCCAGTTCTGAATAGAATTTAGGGAACATATTGGCAATGGTACTTATCGATATCTCAGTGAAATCTGAAATAATTGAAAATATTCATATGGGAGAGTCTTTTTCGTTAGAATATATTTCAACGTACAAAGCCCTATTTTCAGGAATTCCATGACATTTTCCCTATTCCTACGAAGAGATGCTAGGAATCGACCCCAGCATTGTTGTACATGAAATAAAAACTTATCCGAATGTTAAGCAGTTAGACAACGATTACGTCTGATACACCTGTGAAAAGCCACTGCTATCAAAACTGAGGTTGAGAAACTACTGAAAGTAGGATTTATTTACCATGTTCCTTTAACCGATTGGGTATGCAATGTTATGCCCATTAATAAAAAACAAAGAACTATTTGAGTGTGTGTCGATTACTGAGATATCAACAAAGCTTGTCCCAAGGACAATTATCCAACTCCATATATCCACCAAATTGTTGATGATTGTGCCGGGAATGAAATTTTTTCCTTCGTGGATGGATTTTCTAGCTACAATCAAATAAACATACTCCCTATCGATCAGTGTAAAACCCCATTTATATGCCCATGGTGAAATTTTTCTTATCGAAAACTCCCATTTGGCCTAAAAAATGCTGGCGCGACTTTTCAACGAGCAATGTCTTATGCATTCCACAATATCAAGAATATTGTTCAACCTTATTTAGATGACTTACTGGCTCATTCCATGAAACAACAGGATCGCCCATTGCACTTAAAAAGCAATTTTCATTAGGTGTAGGCATTACAATATTCGCTTGAATCCACACAAATGTGTTTTTTGTGTGCAAACTGGTCGACTTCTAGGTTTCATCATGTCAAGGGAAGGCATTTGTGTCAATCCCCTCAAGGTAGAGGCAATTTTGAATTTGCCTGCTTGTTCTAGCCTTACTGAACTCCAAAGTTTGCAAGGGAAGGCAAACTTTTTACGTAGATTCATCCACAATTATGCCGAATTAGCACAGAGTTTTACTCGACTGTTGAAAAGGGTATTCCATTTTTTTGGGATGAGCTTGTTGATAAAGCTTTCGATGCATTAAAACATGCACTGACTAATGCACCCTTACTGCATCCACCCAATTATCATCGAGACTACTTTATGTACTTAGCTGCATCTGATGCCACCATTGGCATGGTGTTAGTCCAAGAGGATGATTCTGGTAGTGAACATGTGTTTTACTATTTGAGTAGGAGTCTCACTAAAATTGAGATTAAATATGCACATGTGGAGAATCTAGCCTTGGCAGCTGTGCAAGTTGTTCAACGATTCCTTCACTATATACTTCTCCGAAAAACGACTGTCATTTCAAATTGCAACCCTATGATGTACATTCTCACGAAACAACTGTTAGGGGGCAAATACTCGAAGTGGATAGTCATTCTACAAGAGTTTGATTTGGAATTTGAAAAATCCAAATCAAAGAAATCCTTGATTTTTGTTGAACTATTGTGTGACTTTCCCCATACTGATATAGAAATTGTAGCAGAAGATTCTTTTGCTGATGAATCTCTCTTTCTTATTAGTACATTAGATCTGTGGTATGGAGACATCATTGTATATCTCCAAACACAACATTTTAGGCCCGAGTTATCCAAAACTGATCGTCGGCGAATCTGATACCAATCCCAACAATACAATATTATTGGCGACACTCTTTATCGTCGTGGTGCCGATTCTGTATTCTGACATTGTTTAACTTTTCAAGAAGCCGAAAAAACTTTAAATGACTACCACTCTGGAGCATGTGGCGATCACATGTCTGGGTATGCTACTGCCCAAAAGATATTACATGCTGGCTATTTTTGGTTGTCAATGTTTAAAGACTGCATCACTACAGTCTGCAAATGCCATAATTGCCAAATTTATGATTGCAAAATGCAAGCACCTCCCACTCCTCTTCACCCAATTGTAGTTGTCGGTCCTTTTGCCAAATGGGGCATTAACTAGTCACTTGTAACGCTCACTCGGTCGGGGGGCATGGATATATCATCCTTGCAGTCGATTACTTTACAAAATGGGCCAAGGTGATGCCTACATATAGAGATGACGATGAAACTGCAACTATTTTCATTTTCAATCATGTGATTTCTCAGTTCGGCGTCCCACAAGCTATTGTTACAAACCACAGTAGTCATTTCGTAACTTTATGATGGTCGAACTATCCGCACAACTTGGCCTGCGCCATGATATCTCTACTCCGTAGTATCCACAATCTAATGGTCATGTCAAAGTTGTTAATAAAGTTTTAACCAATATGATTAAACAAATAGTTCGTATGCATAAAGGAAACTGACACTATATTCTCTTTTCAATACTGTGGCCTTACCGCACTACTGTAAAAACATCAACTGTTTTACCCCTTTTCAACTCGTTTATGGTTTGGAAGTCATATTACCTATTGAATGTGAAATTCCATCTCTTAAATTAGATATCAAATTGTTACATGCTACCTGTGCAGAGGAAGAATAGTTTGTACATTTAGCTCATCTAGATGAAAATTGTCGTAATGTCGTACTTTCTAGCAAAGCTCACCAAAAACATGTTAAAGCACAATATGATCAAAACATTAATCCTCATACATATTTAGAAGGTGACCTAGTCTTGGTCTATGATCAATCCCATGACAAGCTAGGTGCAGGGAAATTCGAGCCCATGTGGCATGGCCCTTACATCATAAAGTGTGTATTAGCTAAAGGTGCCTATGAGATGGTTGATTATGTTGGTGTTCCTTTGGGAAAGCCCAGAAATGGTCTTTACCTAAAGAAATATTTTTCATAAAATTTTGGTGAAGATTTGTACATTATTTACCATTTTTAGGTATGTGTGATAATTAATGTTTTTTCACATTTTTTACTACTTCTCTTGCTTATCTCGTTTTTACACTTGATTTGCAGATGTCGACATTTTCTCCAACTTACATTGGCTTTGTTGATGGCGCTAGTCATAGTACTTAGAATTTATCTTACGCAACCCAGATTATCTATTCACCTAGTGACGAGCTAGTCTCTATTCACGGAATATGTCTTAGTCAAACAACGAACAATATAGCGAAATATAGTGCACTCATTGAGCTACTAATTGATGCCATTACATTTGATATTTGAGATTTGATCATTAAGTTAGATTCGCAGTCTGTAGTATTACATTTAAACGATGTTTATTCAGTAAGGAGTCCAACCATGTTAAGGGTATTTTTACGAGTCCGTCTCTTGGAAAGGTACTTTGATTATATCAAATATCAATACATTCCGAGATATTTAAACACCATTGTCGAATCATGTGTTTTTTTCCCCTGGAAAAATGTCATAATTTCCATTAAAGTTTGAAAATTACATTTTGTAGATGCCTTAGCATATGCATATGTGAGGCGATATAGCCTGTTAGTATGTAGATGTACAAAAATAAAAAAAACATGTGTTCCACATAGGGAGCACTGATATATTAGCATAATATCAACATAAAACTGTCTCTACGCAGAGAGAACGATCATAGCATTGTTTGTGTGAAAGACCATAAAAACTTAGATATATAATCAAAAATTTCTACTGGCCTCATGAGCCCATTAAACTACATGTAAATCTATGAATGGCTTGTGATAGTGCTGGTAGAAAGCACCATCCTTCTCTGTCGAATCATGTGTTAAATAGACATTTGCAATATTTGTAAATTAAAAACAATATTCATTCATACATTGATCAAGATAAACATATATAAAAGTAGTAGATTTTTCATTAAAATAGAGTTTGGGTGTGTCTACAAAATATGTCATCCGAGGACATAAAGGCTCTGTGGCCTTTGATTTTCCGAATATGCTGACACCAAAAAGTCAAAAATGGTCCCAGAAACTAGAATAGCTAGGCATGGTGATGCTCATGATAACACACGATAGCACGAGAAACTCGATGCAACAAACGTCTAAGAGGCACTGGAACCCCAACTACGTGCCTCTGATAGGTGCGTGGAATGTCATCAACTCCAGTCTCTGGGATGTTGGCAGTCAACCTCTCAACGTTGTGCTCCAACTCTGTCAAGATGTCATTTGCCTCTGGGTTTGCTGCCGCAACTACTACAGGTTGCTCGCGTCGTCTATCATACCATCTCATCCCGGCTGGTTGGGTTGGACCCACATCAACACATGCAATTCGAATAATTGGCCTCTGAAGACAAAAAACACTTAAAAATTGAAAATATGTCAAAATGAGAAAATTCTTACCTAGATCACCCCACTGAGCTCTGGCTGGAAGTGGGATATCAGGATCACCTTGGTAATCCATCCCGACATACAGAAAATCCTCGATCAGAACAATCTGTTGGCCCAACCAATCAAAAAACTCTATCGTATACCTCACTACAAGACCATCAGTGCAACCCACCTCATCAAGCGTGGATCCCTTGAACCTCCCTCGTCTACTGGAATATGCTGTGGCTAGAGAATATTAACCCTCTCTAGGGAAAAAGCAACAAGAATGGCACCATAACCGAAATTTTTCAGTTTACCATTCTTGCACCTAGTCAACTGGGCCTTCATGTTTACCACTACTGCCTCACACCAATTGTATACCATGGATTCCAAGAATTCCACGGTCATCTAGATATGCGCCCGTGTGGCTAGACAGAGGGAAACACTGCCACACATTTTGCAAACAGTGAAAGCAATGGTCCTCAAGAGTAAAATTTTGATGGAATGAATGTCAATCCGTCCATCTTTGGGTGGTGCACCCCTGAAAAAGTGCCATAGATATCAATTAGTAGTATCTCTTCCTACTCTCGATCCAAATAGTGAAAGATCGGCTCCCCGATGAGACAATCCAGTCAGAAAATAGATGTCATCAGCATCAATGGTGAGGTGGTGATCAATGATCACAAAGCACTGTTCCTCAACATTCCAGGTCCTCAACAACCATGTCATCAGATCTACTTGGGCTTTCGTCCTAGGGATAAGCCAATATTTCAGGAGGCCACAAGTCCTGAGAGCTTGCAAAGTGGCCAGATCCGCCAAAGCAACCAAATCATTGCCTTCATACTCTCTTTCCCTCCACTACATTTTCGAGCAATCAAATGACCCGAAATGATCATTTAAAAACAATTACAACCATTTTTGAAATTCATTTCATGTTTTTTGGGGTTTAAAAACTTGTTTTAAAAATAGCCCTTGGCGCTTGCACGACCGCCCTTTTATGGACAGGGCGCAGCTCCGCGGAATTTTCCAACAAAATTCCGCACAGGCCGAGATTTTCCATATGGAAAATTTTATCGACCTACGCAGGCCCAATTGAACGAAACCCGCGTAGGGTCGAGGGCACATTTTTGAAAAAATCTTTGTCCCAAAAAACCAAATGAAAGCTTAAAATGAAAAAATAAATGGATAGAAAACGAAGTTATGGAGAGACCTTCTACCTACAGGAAATGGTGCGCGATTTCGTCCATTGGTTGGCTCAGAATCAGTCTTAGAAGTTCGGTGGTAAAAAATCCTCTCTCTGCTATGAACTAGTGAAAATACAAATGGTAAAAATAAAATTACTTTTTCCCACTTTTATAAGTTTTTGAGATTAAAAAATATTATTTTTTATATTTTGAATCTTTTTTAGAGGAAAAACACCCTTTCGAGCAGTTATGACGGGTTATTGAGTTTAAATGTGCAGGATCATTTACGGAGTAAAGATAAATCATTTTCGACATTTTAGCAGACTTTTATCGCTTTTTATGCTCTTAAAAAATTACGAAAAGCGAAAATCATGGAGTCTTCTTTTAAGCCCTTTTTAGAATTTTTCAAAAACGAAAAGATTGCAGAGTACTTGCTTGTTCGAACTCGTTTGCCTCCATTTGCCTTACAATTAATTAAACCTCATTGAAAATCTTCATGGTTTTGGGTATTATCATTGAGTAAAATGCTGCCAAATCATTATAGTGTCGTTATGTGTTCAAGAGAAGTTCAACGTTGGTTCAAATCCCTTTGCAAAATATTTGCCTTCATTCGCATTAGCCATCCTTGAGTCAGTGCTTGCAAACTATTTTCAAAACTTGATATCATGTTTCATGTCTTAGGATTTCCTACGACTGATCGCTTCCTATTGACTTTAGCTCATTATCTAGGAAGTTGATTTAGAAATCTTTAGTACCTTGAAGCTTGCATGCCTTAATGGCGGGTTTTCGCTTTCAACGACAGGTTCTCATCATTAGCCTTTGATAAAACGATTCTATGCGTTCGACTTCATATCACATATTTTCACTTCATAGATTGTATTGGGAGTACCTTGAGAACCATTGTCATTATTGGTGGTTTCTCTTGCATTTGTTAAATGTTCACATCATTGACCGGTAATCAAGTGGTTTCTGCCATGTTCGACTTCGAGACATTTACTCGCATGGTTAGAATCGTACTGTGGATTGAGAGATGGAGATGAAGACCCTGGATCTAGTTTGATCAATCCAGGTTGCGAGGAGATTTTATATTCATGATTATGTAGATAGATGGTTGTGTCCATGCTGTGTCTACCATCTATATGATCTTAGTTTTTTTGTGCTTGTTCATTGAGTTCACTTTACTCTGAGTATGGGAATGCCTACCTCAAAGATGATTTTTGATATATATTTTGCATTGTGTTCCCTTGAATGTCCCTTGCAAGTTTCCGACCATTGCCTCTAATCCGATCCTTGGAATGGTAAAGCACTTCAATCTTTAAACTTATTTTTGAGACTTCGCACTCTAGGATCTATTACACGTCAATATGTCTCCATGACACTTGATCAGTTTATGGATATTTTTACCATCCATGAACGTGTTGAAACCAACACCCTTAGAAGTCAAACAACTCAAAATATGTTAAATTACATGAGAAATTTGGGTCAAATAGCCCTTAAACCTTGTTAAGTCCCACCTGTGTCAATTTCTCTAGACTTTCTCGCGCATGCGTTGAAATTGACTCTGAGAATAGCATAGAGTTGCGCTCTGTCTACAACTATAAACCTGTGTAGGTGAATTCTAGAAAGTAAAAATAAAAAGTACATTCTAGAAACATAGTTGGTCAAATATTTCCCAATTGAATGCTTCCAGGTGATGACTATTTGAACTATAACCCTCATAAGATGCATCTCCATCCCTTTTCTCATGGTAACCTAATACTTTATTAAAGGAGGTTCATCCTATTCTTAGGGATCTGAAACTTCCCCCTCTTTGATCTATAAAAGGACTAGAGGGTTGAGGGATGAAGGAGGTCAAAATTCAGAGAATACAAACTTATGTTGTTGGTTTGAGATTGGAGAGCTTGTCATCTGAGGAGGAGATTGAAGGCATTTGGGAGGGACCTCACAGCATCAAGGCGAAGGTTGTAAGGCTCCTCTTATCTTTTGATTAATACAAATGAGCACTTTCTCCCATTGATTTTGTCTTTTGTGAATGATGAATAGTTTACAATTGTTTATTATATTCATTAAGGCAAATTCAATCCCTAATTTCCTTGATCATTAGGCTAAGTTGTTTGAATTATTATATCACATGTGCTTTTGATCCTTTTATGGTTTATGTTTGCAGGTCCTATCAAGCATTGAAGAGTTGCATCAAGTCACAATAAGGGATCTTCATTAGGCATTTCGTGAAACCGGTAAGAGGTCTATCCATTAGCTATACTACTTATAATTTGAACAAGTTCAACTTAGGGAAAGAGTCAGTTCATTTGTCATGATTATTTCTAGTTTCCATTTAGGATCTAGGGAGATCGCTCTTGTCCGCAAGAGGGATTGTCCGGTGTACTAAACTTTGGTAAGCAACTTAGGCTCTTTAGTTCCACCTGTTATGAGTTGATGCAGTTATATAAGTTGTGTATGTAAAGAATAGATGTCCATCTAATGCTATTAGAAACAAGACTCCTTATGAAATGTGGTATGGCCACATTACTTTGGTAAAACATCTCAGGGTCTTTGGTTCCGCTTATTATGCCTTAATACCAAAGG
The DNA here is from genome assembly GCA_031772625.1 of Pinus tabuliformis. Classification (NCBI taxonomy): domain Eukaryota; kingdom Viridiplantae; phylum Streptophyta; class Pinopsida; order Pinales; family Pinaceae; genus Pinus; species Pinus tabuliformis. The sequence goes on from CM062817.1 coordinate 230,142,368, forward strand.
AACACAGAAACAAAATTGGTGCAAGGAGTCGTAATTGTATCTTCTTGGGGTATTCAAATACCTCCAAATCATATCATCACTATGATGAAGTTAATAAGAAGTTTGTTGTATCTAGAGATGTAATCTTTCTTGAATATTCCAAATTTGACAATGTTGTTAAGCAAAAACTTGATCGCTTGGATAGTTTCGAACATGCAAAATTGTTTGAAGAATTTAATAATCAGATTCCACATATTGAAGGGGAGATTCTTATAATGGATCAATCTGTGGAATCTTCTTCTGAAGCATTCTCTCCCCCACATGAAGCTCGAACCATTAATGATACTTTGAGTGATGTGATTGACAGAATTGGGAGACTCAATCTCGACTCAACCCAAACTCTAGCAATTGAGAAGCCTGGCCCATCTTAGAAAGGTCCTCCAAAATGGCTGAGAAAGCCACTCAAAAGTGTTCGTCCCGATGAGGTTGGAAAGATAGGAACACGAAGTACAACCAGGCAAAATGGAGGTGATCTAGATGATTCTGATTCACGTGTTGATATGGATGTTTCTTATGATTGTGAACTGAATTTGTCTACAGATTTTGAACCAACTTCCTTCAAAGACATTGCTTCTCATGATGAATGGAAAGAAACGATGCAAAAGGAATATGATGTGTTGATAAAGAATTGCACTTGGAAGCTGGTTGATCCTCCATTGGGAACCAAACCAATTGGTTGCAATTGGGTCTACAAGAACAAGTATAAAGTTGATGGCTTACTTGACAAGCACAAAGCTAGGCTTGTGGAAAAAGGTTCTGCACAAAAGGAAGGGGTCAATTATGAGGAGACTTTTTGCCCCACAGGAAAATGGGCTACCATCCAGACACTCTTTGCCTTAGTAGCTCAGAATGGTTGGAAAGTCCATCAAATGGATGTAAAAACTGCTTTCTTAAATGGAGATCTGAAAGAGAATGTTTTTATGTCCCAACCAGAAGAATTTGTTGTGAAGGGCCAAGAACACAAAGTATGCAAGCTTGTGAAATCCTTGTATGGCCTCAAGCAAGCATCGTGAGCCTGGTATGAAAATTTAATTGAGCATCTTCTGAAACTCAACTTCAAAATTTTTGATCTTGATGATGCAACTTTGTTTGTCAAGAAAGTTGGAAAAATACTTGTACATCTTGTTGTGTATGTAGATGATCTTTTAATGATAGGGAACAATGAGAGCTACATCACATCCATAAAGAAGGAATTGAGGAAAGGTTTTTAAATGACGAACTTGGGCTATGTTCACTACTATCTTGGTATTGAAGTAACTCAACATCTAAAGTTTATATTCCTCTCTCAGAAGAAATACATTGGAGAAATGTTGAACAAGTTTGGCATGACTGAGTGCAATCCTTTGACTACTCCAATGGAACAGAACTTGAAGCTCACATCCATTGAAGGAAAATAATTTGAGGATGCAACAAAGTATAGACAACTTGTAGGAAGTCTCAACTACCTGACTACTACCAGACCAGACATTTCATTTATTGTTGGAATCCTCTCCAGGTTTATGCAAAATCATTGTGAGGGACATTGTGCCCCAATAGAGGCAAAATATGTGGCAACAACTGAAGCAACAAAGGAAATTTTGTGGCTCAGGAAAATTCTAGAATATTTGTTGGTGAAATAAGTGCATTCAACTCCACTCATGAATAATAACTCCTCTGTAATAAAGTTGGCCAAGAACCAAACGTTCCATGATCGAACGAAGCACATTAATACAAAATACCATCTGATTAGATATCATGTGGAGGCCAAGACAATCCATCTACGCCATTGTTCCACAAATGAGAAAATTGCAGACATCTCCACCAAAGCGCTTGGAAGAGAGAAGTTCGAAAGATTCTAAACGATGCTTGGAATCACCAAAATCCCTTTAGATTAAGGGGGGGAATGTTGACACCAAATCATTGGGATTGGGTGAATATATGTAAATAGTGTAAATAGTAAATAATGGAGAATAGGAATATGAACATACACTAGGAGGTGAAGCCCAAGAGTCTCTCCCTCCATGTATATATCCATGGGCAATCTTAATGTAAAGACACAATTCACATTATGGAGTTACCTCCTGGCCTGACACGTTCTAAATTTTACCAAAGGTTTTTAAGTATTAGGGGTTCACGCAGTGCATTATATTAGATATCGTTTTTGGGATTCAACTGCGTTAAGTAAGTCATTAACGTACTACCGTTTCCATGAGAAGTAGTCGTAACTGACTAATTTCTCATGATTTTTGAATTGTTCACTTAGCACTCATTGCATCGGGTGATGCTCACAGGGGTGAAGAAGTGGGATTGAAACTAGTGAAATGAATCACATAGCGTCAATCGTCACTTTCGGGGCTTGCACCCGATAACTAGGACTTCCCGGGAGGTCACCCATCCCAGATCTCCTCTGGCTCAAGCACGCTTAACTGTGGAGTTTTCCCCACAATCAAGCCCACTTAGCTTGCTACCCCATTTGCAAAACCTTAGCAAGTATTGTGCCTCATGAACCATTCAAGTAGAGATCCCTTCACTCTTTTTGAATTTAAGTATTAGGGGTTTACGCAGTGCATTATATTAGATATAGTTTTTGGGATTCAACTGCGTTAAGTAAGTCATTAACGTATGACCATTTCCATGAGAAGTAGTCGTAACTGACTAATTTCTCATGATTTTTGAATTGTTCACTTAGCACTCATTACATTGGGTGATGCTCACAGGGGTGAAGAAGTGGGATTGAAACTAGTGAAATGAATCACATAGCGTCAATCGTCACTTCTGGGGCTTGCACCTGGTAACCAGGACTTCCCGGGAGGTCACCCATCCCAGATCTCCTCTGGCTCAAGCGCGCTTAACTATGGAGTTTTCCCCACAATCAAGCCCACTTAGCTTGCTACCCCATTTGCAAAACCTTAGCAAGTATTGTGCCTCATGAACCATTCAAGTATAGATCCCTTCACTCTTTTTGAATTTAAGTATTAGGGGTTTACGCAGTGCATTATATTAGATATAGTTTTTGGGATTCAATTGCGTTAAGTAAGTCATTAACGTATGACCATTTCCATGAGAAGTAGTCGTAACTCACTAATTAGTCAGTTACTGAGAAATTAGTCAGTTACGACTACTTCTCATGGAAATGGTCATACGTTAATGACTTACTTAACGTAGTTGAATCCAAAAAACGATATTTACCAAAGGTTCCTGTTGGTATTCTCTCATGTCACTTGGATCTTAATTCAAGTGACCAAGGGTGGAGCTAAAGAAAAAAAATCCTGCTTTGAGTCACAATGGAAAGCATTTGAGGATTTGAAACATTACCTCTACTACACACCAATCCTCACACTGCTAGACCTACAATAACCATTTGAGATTGAGAAATATGTTTTCAACTATGCCATAAATGTAGTCCTCACTTAGTAAGGACATCCTATGGTCGATCATAATTGAAGGATTTAAACCTATACATAAATTACCTAGAAACAAATTCTTTAAAAAACAAAAAATATACAATGGTGAGTGTTAGCGCTTGAAATTTCACCTCAGGCTGAGAAAGGTAAACCTCAAGGCAACATCAAACCACTTAGCCTCGTAGCTAGCCCTACGGGGCAGGAGAGGGCTCTCTCTGGTCTATCTCAGTCAAAATATTCAATGGGCGAGATAACCAATAGGGTAACACTGATTTTAGGCTAGTAAACTGATCAAAAGGGTTGATTTGGAATTTTTAGGGTTTTTGGTGGCAAATTGAGGAAGTGGCAATTTTGGGTGCGAGGATTGGACACAGTTTCTGCAGGGGGTTCTTTGGGGCGAGGTAGGAGACAGTATTGATGCCTTTGATTGAGGTGGATGATTAAGAATGACAGGTGAGGAGTTAAGGAGAGCAAACAATAACTTTGAATTCTCCTTAAATAGTAGAAAACATTGAAATTAAACAAACTTAAAAACAGAGCATGACAGTCATGAGTTCTACTTTAACACTTCATTTGCTTAATGTACAGAAGAAAAAGAAAGGAAATGATTCACATAACTCACTTACAAGTACATAGAGAAACACACCATCAATACATGTAACCACAAGAATCCAAAAAAGGACTGCAAAACCCTGGTCTTCCTTAGCCAAAAATGGCAGAGATACAGTGAATAATACAATGATAGCTTCTCCCTCCAGAATCCAACCATGAAAATGAGCAAGAACGTACATAATATAGATCATCTAACATCTTTCCCTGCCTCTAGGGGTCGAGCTCACTATCCTAGGAGCTGTTTCAACCACTTCTAAACTAAGCACTGAAAACTAGGCAGTCAAAACAACTTGCCTCTATAAGCTAGGAAACCAATTCATTCATTTAATTTTCACCTATTTCATGAATGAATCTTCTAGAAGAGATACATAAGTGTAAAAGTATCAAAAAATTACATTATTTACATCAAGGAGGATAACAATCCACTCCAAAAAGTCAAACATGGTCAAATCTGCGTTTTTCTGAGCTGTACAGTGAAATTTTGAGAAAATTGCCTGATAGGTCGCGCGCCTCTGCCTGACGGGTCGCGCGCCTTTGAGGGCACTTTTGGGGCACTTCCAGGTGTCCAAATTGGGCAAGAGTAGGCTTGTTGGAAAGGTCTGTGAGTCTACTTTCCAACCCAACTGGAATTTCTGAATTTGGTGGTCATTTGCCCCTCCAAAATTGCAATCTCCCAAGACTGCTTTCTGTGTCTCAAAAATGTGGCAGAAAGTCATTTTTTGCTTGTTTTTTGACTTTCTGGAGGCCCAAAACTTCACAAAATCTCTTGGCAATGGATGAGCATATGTAACTTTTCATGAAAAATCTGGAAATGCTGAGTTTTTTGAAAATGAAGTTGCTAAGAGAAAGGGTCGCACGGGGGGTGAGACCCGTTAAAGGGACAAAACCTGTAAATTGCCTGAAAAAACCAAAATTGACCCAAAATGCTCAAAATTTCTTGGGATTTAGCTATTTAGTGCCTTGCTCCTTCAAGGAAGCCTCGACCAAAATGTGGAGGGGATCGGGCCTCTTTTTCCTTTTTTTGTGCCTTGGCCAACCGCCTTTGGAACATCTTCATCTTCGCCTTGCACACGTGCATCCGCACCCAATAATGGTTCTTCATGTTTCTCAACGTTTTCTTATCTTTGTTGGCCTTAGCCAACAACCTCTCCAAGTGAGCATTGAGCTGGATAAGCATGGAATCTCGCTCAGCGGGCAATAGATCACCGGGTCTTCTTCGATTCAAGTTTCGGTCACTACGAATCCTCCACAACTCATTAAGAGCTTGCTCATCCTCCAACTGTTTGTTGCGCTGCTCTAGGTATGAGATTGTCCATTGTGCCCCCTCTAATCTCCTCTGCAATGCATCATTTTCAGCTCTAAGGTGCTGAATGATCTCCTTTGACTCTCGGCTAGGAGAACTGACATCAAGATCAATAAGCTCTATATCTGGAACACCTGATGGTCCCTCATCAATCCTGGGCTGTTTGCCCCTCCCTGATACCTGTGCTGTTGAAGAAAGTGAGGCCCCTTCCACCTGATGTGGAGATAACACTCGCTGAGCCGATGAAGAAGGCGAGACCCCTTCCACATGCTGTGGAGAAAGTACTCGCCGAGCTGCTGCAAATAAGGCCCTTTGGCCTCTCTGATAAGTGACCAATGGTGAGGAGCTGACATGTCTAGTCACGGGGATGTCATGCTGCTGTGATGGTCCTCCCTCCTCGTGAATAACCTCAGGATGTGGCGGTGGTGGTGCTGTGAAAAGCTCACGAGAGATAAACTCCTCCCATGAGATGCCCTGCTGAGCCAACTGATGTAAGACCACAAGCTGAATCAAACCATAATGGTAAAGGCTCCTATACTGCTGTGCCGGGCTCTTCCGCTGCATCACAGACACCATCCTCTCAATGTTCTGGCAGAAGAAAACAGGGATGTTCATCATCCGTACCCGTGTGAAATGCATCAATAGGCGAATATGGTACGAATATACCTGTGAAAATCTGCCCTCACAGGTAAAATAGAGCATGATGAGCCTCATCATGGGAGCATACTCACTCCTGAGAAATCTGAAGGGGAACACACCTGTCAAGTGTCTCATGAGTGCGGGTCTAACGAAAGGCTCAAAATGAACACTGTCCAACACCTTGCGCTTATTCCATACCTCTCCGACATTAGGTATCCCTGTGGCCTGTGCAATCATCTCGGGTGTCAATGTAAAGTCCACCCCGGCAAGGTTGACATGTCCATCATGAAAATGTAAAACAAATAGGCGAGCCAACTCTCTGTGATGCTGAATCTGAGAGATCCTCTCGCAAAACTCATGACAAGACATATACCGGAAACATGAGACTGCCATAGGACAAGCCTGTAAATCTGTCAAAGAAGTGTGCTCCTCTCTCTTATGATGACCACCCTTTCCACCCTTATGAGGCCTCCTCTGTACCTCAAACTCTGAAGCTGATGCCTGGTCATCACTTTGCTCGTAATTGGTTTCGGTTTCTGACATTGTTTAAGGAGCAAAGTGGCTGAAATGTACTGCTGTTTCTGCTTGATAAAATGTTGTTTCAAGGGGACAAGGAGCACGAGGGGAATGTTAGGGGAGGGAAATTTTAAAGGGAAAATGGGAATAAATATATAAAACAGGGATTTTTGGGAAAAATCATTGCAAAATCATTGCATATGCATCATTATATAAATTTGTTTACATGGGTATTATGAGAGGTAGGATTAGGGCATGATTTTTTTATTTATTTTTTTTAGGGAAGAGGGGTAGGGTTTAGTTTTTCTTTACAAATTTAAAAGGGAAATTTACATAGGAAGACAAGGAAAATGAAATGGGAAATGGGGAAAAATGATTACAAGGGAATACCTTAAAACAGCATAAAACCCTAGCCATTTTTTTACAATATTAAACCACAGCCACATGGAGCTTTTCTCTTGCAAATATAGATCTTTAAAAATGCAATCACGATTTCCTTTGACCATAATAAGCAACAATTTTTAAGTTGGAGGGCCTACCTTAGGCAATTCGGCGATTTTGGTGGTTCCTTGGATGAATTTGCAGGCAGTTTGATAAGGAGGGCGCTGACGGGTCGCGCGCCACTGACGGGTCGCGCCCGTTAAAAAATTGCACTGTTGGAGGGCCCCTGACGGGTCGCGCGCCTCTGACGGGTCACACGCCTGGTCTGACGGGTCGCGCGCCTCTGCAACTCACAAATTCACCTCGAACTCACTTGCAATCACTTGCTCAATGACTTAGATGCACAATGAGGCTCGATGGAGGGAGATTGGGCTTTTATAACCTTGATTTGAATTAATTTCATGCCCAAACCCACTTTATAATGTTTTTCTTTGACACTTTATAAACTTGATGTTTTTGGTTTCCTTTTATCTTGAAATTGACTAATTTGATGCTTTTGCTCGATACTTTTTGCAGGGATAACATCTGAGGGATCTTGTCAAGGGAGCCAGGGTTACATGCTGTCCTTTGAAGCCTTTTGAAATTTTACCATTTTTTACAAAATTTTGAAAAATGACCTTGGCTTTAAAAACAGGGTTTTTAAATCCAAGGTGAAAATTAACTGTACAAGATAGAAATTTTCGAAGAAACACTTTGAAAATCATCCCTCTGGCTTGCTGGGCACTTATTGACCTTCAGAGACATGACCTTGAAGACAATCTTGACCTAAACCCTAGACCTAGAATTTGATTTCAAGACAAGACAAGTAAGCTTGAAAGAGTCTAAGGACTGAAACAACTTTGATCCAGCAATGCCAAGAGGGGAACAAAAACACCAGCTCCTCCATCAGGGTTATGGCATGCCTAATGGAATGCAAAAATTGACACTGATGAGACATCTACTTATGCAAATGCAAAGAGTTTTGATCGCTGATGGAGGGCTACTAGACCGACTCTAACAGTGAGAACATAAAATATACACAAATATTGTTCTCCTCGAACCCCATGCAGGGGGGCTTGCCGTACCCCCCCTACGGCCACGCCTGACACAACCTAAAAACATCTCCGACTAGTTGTGCAAAGAATATAGCACATACCCAACATTATCCCACTTGTTCTTTTGTTTAGACATAGGGGATGCAGAAGTACATAGTCATCAATCTAGACTTGCAACGCCCATTATTTCTCTGCACCAAGAAAACTTCTCAATGCTCATAGACTTTATAATCCATCTAAAAAATTCTTCAAAGTGTCCACCCTATTGAAATTACCATGCCCTCTAGGTCTGGTATGTGCCCTAGTTATGAACACAACATACTAGAGAAGCCCAACACAAAAGCACTTTTCACAACAGAACTATAACAGTAATGAAATAAACAACAATACACAATAATATATGGGCCCAAATCATATTTCTCAATATTCCATCAATAAGAAAACACAAGGGCTCATGTACTAGGGATCATGGCCCTTCAAAAACCCTGATACAACTAGTATACATAATATACAAAATCTAGGGCTTGAGGTATAATCCTTCAGACCCTCTATTTTCCCATCAAAACAAAGGCAGAATACCTTAACATACTTGTTGTAGAATCCTTTATCTTCGACCCTTTCTATGTTCTTTGCCCTCGATGTTTCAGGTTATCCTTTGCCTCTAAAATCATAGGGAACGGATCCTTCCAATGCCATGTATACTCATCTGCTCACTGGGGCCTAGTCATTCAATCAATTGTACTAACCAACATCAAGTCTCCTTATTGTTAGGTCTCTTATTTGACCTAACAGACTTCATTTCAACCCCGAATCAACACTCCTATTGTTTGTTTTCCACTTCGTCCACACTCAACTCTCACGTTTATCCCTGTTCACACTTCTAAAAGCCTCAAATTTCCCTAATTCACTTTGGGTAGGTTTGTGAGGCCTTTCCAGGCCTTCAACTCTACTCCTAGGGCTAGGACAGCCTGCGACCAACCCTATTTTCCTATGGCCCCTTGCAAAGAACACCATAGGTCCTGTGACCAAACCCTACAACACTTCACTGCTAAAATATTTACACAAACAATGTTTCGTCCTTTCTTACCTTGGGGTTTGGATCATCCTTAAACATGCTCAGACAGCAAGACAAAAAATAGATCTCGATCTTTGTAGCTCCTTCTTTCATAAAACAACAACCCTTGTCATTGCCTTATTGGCCTCTCTACGAGCCTAAGACACCTTAGCCCTGCTCCATAATCCTCTAAGGCCTCTCGACCCCCTTTTCTACCTGCGATCTACCTCAAATAGGTTGTAACCTTGTTTTTCCACACACTGAGGCCTTTTGGCCCTATTGCTTGTAAATTTGAGGACTTTCAACCCTAAACTAGGGCTTCGACCCTCCTCTCAATCATAGACAAAACATTATATTGACTACTTATCCTCCTCATCCAACAAATAGGTAACTCATCCTTCTTGAAGACAAACTCGACCTAGTTCTTTAGGGAAAAATCCTCCTTTCCAAAATAGAGACAAACCTCCTTCTTTGTCCTTTGGTTGTTGTATTCCTTTCTTAGGATTGTTGTTCTCACAAGATGGATTGCTATGATGTGAAATGATCTCTCATAGGTCTCTAATTTATAGTGTTTAAGGGGTGACATTTTAACCCCAAGGGTCACGTCACTTGTGTTGAAATATGTAACTAGGTTCGGTCATCATAATGACATGTGTAATCATGATTTTATGTAATTGATGTAAAGAAGAAAAATAAAATTATTTATGTTATGATTGAGTCATGGGTTTCATGCTCAAGGAATTTTATTTTATAAAGCTCCCATTGTGAGCTATTAGGTTTGGTCTTCAAGTCATAAAGTCTATTGAGTCAATGTCATGTATTAAAGACCCATTTGGGCATGTTACATATATATTTTAAGTCATTGTAAGAGTCAAAAGACCTTCCAAGCTCAAGCACTTCAAGAAAGTCAGCCCTCATATGAAGCATCTAACCTACACCAAGATGACAAGTCGGCCTACAAGCTTAAGGAAGAAGCCTATATATAGGGCACACGGCCTCATTCAAAAAGAGAACACACACAAAGAAGTTCGATAATAAGGACAAGAATATACCTCACATCCAAGCGAAGAAAGGAGGACAAAGATTGGAGGAACAATGAGGATATTTCAGAATTATTTTTGGGTCATTTCGTTCACACGTGCGAAGGAAATTAGGGTTTCCTACCTACTATAATTTTAGATCCTAAGAAGGCAAAATCAAGGCAAGAAAAGGAGCTACATTAAAGGTCGAAGTCACTAGAAATCCAACCCTTGTCAAGTGAAGGAGAAGGTGGGGCTAAATAGCCCTAAATAGTCACAAGTGGCAAATTATAGTCAATTGCAGACTGCCGAAATTGCAGAAGGAGAGTTCGAGAACTTCAATTTTGTGTTGCAAGATCTAGGGTGAAGGAAGAAGGAGGAAGTGCAATCATTGAAGGAAGTAATTTAGTTGGTCTTGGAGAGGTCATTAGGTCAAGGTTCTTGATCTCGATATTCATCACTTGAAGTTTCTATAAGAAGAAGAATTCGTTTGCGTTTTCCTCTCAAGTTGAAGAGGTTTTGGTCATAGTTGATCACCTACATTCTATGTCTCTTGTCTCCTTATTGTTTATGCTTAGGTAGTTTTTTGATGAAGAAGAACATTATAATAATCTAAGTTAAGAAAATAACCTAATCTAAAGAAGTAAAAATAATTCATAAGCAGTTATCATTAGAGGAGAAATTTCCTAATCCTAATGCCCTAGATTTCTCAACATGGTATAAGATCTAAGGTAACAAATCAAGGAAGGGAAACTCATTAAGACACACTCAAGCATTCAAGGATCAAAACTCTGGAAGGGAATCAAAACAAATGAAATCTAAAATATCATCTCATCCTAAATCATCTTGAAGTCAAGATCTAAAAGGAAGTGTCAAAACCCTAGATCAAAGAAGAAGTCTTGGGATCCTCGCTCAAGCCATCATCAAAGGGAAAGGACCACAAATACCCTACCTCTACTCAAGTTGAAAAGATCTACAAATCAAAGTAACTTTAATTCTATTCATCCAAGAGAAGCAAGATCAAGGCAGATGTCATCATCATCAACAAGAACATTGTCATCACCATCAAAAGTTCTGAGGTGATCTCCCTCCCTTTGGAGCCAAGGATCTGTTGACGGTGATGGACCTGCCAACATTTCAAGGGGATCTCCCCAGGTAAAAGTCCCAATTAGACCTCATACCGTTTAGTGTAGGAGTCCCAACAGTGGGTTGTAAGGTAATGCCTTGACCGCGATGTTGCACAGAGGCAAGTAAGATAACTTTGTCGGTAGCAAGGGTGTGACTGATGCAGAGAGTCAAGGAATGTGTACGAGAGGTTCCAACACTTCGAAGGGAGAGGAAGGTGAAGGTGAGTTCCAGGTTGAAAGGGATCAATCCAAA